>OY728161.1:627024410-628274410 GCA_963277665.1 Viscum album
TGGATCTTGACAAAATTCTAAGCACACTTCTTAGAATCAATAATATAAATATTTTATGTATCCATTAATTTTATTACCAAAGATATAATGTTCCCCATATAGTATACTATATTAATTAAAAACTGATACATATAGTATTTATATCACAATTTAGAGTCCTTGGATATTCTGGGAATAATCTCTAGATAGTAGCCATGATTATCCCCTAACTAGTTTGAATAAGAAATATTATCAATAAATAATACCACTAACTAATATATATTTACTAAAATCAAAATTAACCATTTGTATAAAAATATTTATGTTTTTAACCTACATAGAATCATAAAATATATATATAGGTCAAACCTACACTTAAAAGTATCTCATGCAATATTAATTTTCATCCATCATAGTTGGTTATACCCACAACTTAAATTAATCTTATAGAACCATTTATGTCATCTTAGTTGGCTAAATATGTTATCTATAAAAATAATTTTATATGATTTCTTAATCCACCCCATGTTCATCATCCTAAAATACTAATATAATTGTAACGATCTCTATTCCATCTTGGAGAATAAAACAGTATCACCTAAAGGGGATATGCTTAAAAAAAATAAATCCATTTACCTTTATAACTAAAATCTCTAGGGGATCCACCATATAAGGATTGATAGATTCATGATCCATACTAATAAAAATATTTATTGTAAACTTGATCTCTCCCTCAATAAAAAACCCTGTGAAATACTCTAGAAACACATCCTGGAAATAATCAAATATAAGGGAAAAGACTGCCTAATGCATCTCCTCATCTTTAAAACATTCCCTAGAAAACTTGTTCGTGATTACCCGAATCTTATACTAGATATATATTGGATATCCTACTTGTATAACCCCATCACCATCATGGGTATAAAAATCAACCTCTAGAGACATGATAAATGCCCATATGTGGTATTAATTGTTGTCTGGTAAATAATGAGTCAACCGGTTCATCTTATGATTAAAACTGAATATCCAAATATAAAAAAATATGGAATGTTGAGAAAATCACGCATTACAAAATTTATTATATCATGGAATAAAAATTTATATATACCCTTAAACAACACTTTTAATGGAATAACAATACACACCATCCCAAATAGATACTCTACAGTAATCCATATATATCCTTCAAGATAATATGATATAAATAGTTTGATGCACCTATATTAAATAACACATATACTGTGGTCAAAAATATAAGAGAAAAAAGTCAATGGATCTCCAGAATACTTAGCAAGAGTCTACATTAAGGAACGAAGTAAGAGTAATACTTGACCCTATGCTATCATCACCTGACCCCCTAATGAATATCACCATTTTATACTGATACCCCTAGAATTATGTACTGTTACCTCTAATATATCCAAAATGGTTTGACAATCCCCAACCAAACTACTACTAGTGTACTATTGGACCTACACCTGCCCCCCAATTTTCCCTTATCAGCCAACAATGGTATTGTTCCATAATACCACTACAGATTCCCTATTTCCCCATTTGATATGAAATCTATCTAATATTTCCCATTATCCATCTAAATATTTCCATGATCACCACACAAATAATACCCAAACAATTCCCACCCAATGGAAGTAATAAATAAACCCCTAACATAATTTCTCTTAATATTTTCTCCTTGAAGAGATAATTAAAAAACTCGACATTATTCAACATGATGACCCACACTTAGCTCAAATAAAGGATTTAACACACCTAGATAATATCACATCAGTATGTATCCACTATATAATCAAATCATAGTTAACAATCACTAAGAAGTTATCCTCATAACACCTATCCATGTAGGTCCAATCACCTTCTAGAATAGAATTGAATCATTTTAAAAACACTCAAGAAAGGGAAAAAATCATTCAAAGACATTACATGTACATTATATTCACAAACTCCTTCCAATAGCGTCATTAGGTAAAAATTATAAAAAATCAGTAGCTAAAATCCATTATAGGATATCCCCATATGATAGTTAGCCTTTACAATAATATATGGAAGAAACACTATTTTATCAACTGATCGATATGAGAAACTGGTCGAAAAGGTTTCTATAGATCTATTATATGTGGGTAATGCTCATGCCTCCCTCTTGGTTTTTAATGGAATATCTCTATACTAACTTGTCTTTTTAAAAAAAAAATCATGACTTAGATTACATTTGTATCATATTTCTATGTGTCACATTTTAGATTATGAAATAATTTGATCACACCACCATACCCTATATACACTCTATGTGATATAAGGTTCTCACATGTTTTGGATTACGTATTGACCATCCTACCAGTTGTTTGATCATGTAATGAAAATTACACATAGGGCTACAGTATTCTAATACCTAGAAAATAAATATTTATCATGTTTTCATCATGTAGAGTTGCACTTATAATTTATATAGGAAAATATAATATAATTTATTATTGACACATTAACAAACCCAATAATAAACTATAACTAGAATACCATTCCTGAATATCCATAATTGGCAAACATATGAATTTTATATGAGACCTATATTCCCTGAATGATGTGTGCATATATGCTCTCTTACCACCTGGGTCCATGAGTAAAACACCATACATCATAAATAAATATCAAAATGCATCACATTTGGCAATTTATACCCAAAAATAAATGAAAAAATAGGAAAAATATACTCATCCTTCTAACATAGACTTTCCACTTAAATGGGTAAATTATTCCTAGATATAATTCCTCTACCAATATTTGAATATTCCATGTATCCCATAACCATATCCCAAATAGTTTTACAATAAATAAAAACATTTATGATTCCACTTTATAACATCTATAATAAGCTTCACCACAATTGTCATCGAACATGGAAACTATGTACCTCAGGTTTACCTCCCCATATACTAGTAAAAGCAAATTTACAACAAGCAGAGATATTTGAAAAGAGGAGAAACTATACACTCGGCTATATAAAACCATCAAAATTCTAAAAACAAAAAACACGAAATATTCATCAAAATATATATATTAACCTAACATTTGTATCACACCTAAAGTTGAACCAGCTATAAATAGTAGCATCATGCAATATGGAGATGAGCTACTGTATATATGTTATAAAATTAATGCACCATAAATATGATGCCTTGTGGAAAAATCATATAGAACCAGAACCAATAGAAAATGAATGTGAGGAAGATATTGAAACAAATAATGTTGAGATATCACCCAATATTGTCTCTAAACACCAACTCTACATCCTACCTCAACCAGCTAAAAAAATTGTGTCGTTAAATTACATAGTTCAGGAAATCTAAAGTCCATTCTGGTACCACGGTAGTAGTGTAGGGAGTAAAATTCTGTAGGCCACCAATAATTAGTGTCCTTAACAAGTTGTGTAAATACATTTTCATACTAAATATAAAAATTAAGTAATATGGTAAATAAATAAACAATAAAATTAAATATTTCTCTATAAGAAAACCATTAGTGACCATACAACCATCATCCAACGAATGATTGGGATGATATGCCTATACCCTGAATAAAACATGAGGTTGAATGGGGTATCATCTATCATATAATAATCATGTTAAAAAAGTTATTCCCATAAAATATTCTAGGGGAATTACAAATCACTATTATATAAAATTCTTGTTAATTATCTATCACCGACATAAATCAAACAAGAAGAAAAAATATCTGAAAAAATGAGGTATCAAAAAATATATAAAAAATACACTACAAAATAACAACAAAAATGGATAATATGCCATTAATGATTCACCAAAAATATGATACATTGTGGGTGTTCGATGAACCAATAGAATCAAATCCTGAGTGGGTGATATTCATATGAATTTGATCTCTAGGTGGACGACACACCCTTAAGACTTTAAATAAATGTGGATGATGTACCACATATGTCACTTCTAAGGTGGTCAATATTCCCCCAATTTAAATTCCTAGGTTAATGATACACTACATCACTAATTCAATAAGTGTATTTGGTGTTCTATCCATGTAATTATTGAATTTTTTGGAAATGGTATGTTATATGTTTACATGGAGTTAATGATGATATTTGGATGGTTTTTAAAAATTCATTGGATTTCATGCTTTATAAATCATCAATTTTGTAACATAATATGATTGAGCTACTTCTATGTAATTTTGAAAGGGGACTATGAGAATATAGCGTGAATTACTATAGTGTGGAAGTTCAAGAAAATATGTTAAAGATAATTTTGACAATTAATAACTTGTCCTTAAGTGGAATTAAAACTCATGTGTTTATAGATTAAGGTTCTTTGTCTAAAACATTCTTGATAAGTATAAATGTTGTAGTGAGGGTCTCGAAGATAGTTCAAGAGGTTCTATTTTAACTTGATAAATTTTTAGGATATAATAGGTTTCCATAATCATTTTGAGAATTTATGTTAACCAACATATCCAAATTATTAGGTATGATATTTTCTAAAGTATTGATAAATGTATCCTAATGAAAAAGGAAAATGTTCTACATATGAATTTCAGACTAAATATAAAAACTGATGTGTGTCTTGTATCTAATAACTATGATGTAATATATTTGAACTACATAGTTTATCTAATTCAAATAGATGATTATTATGATGTAAATGATGTGAACCATGTAGCCTATGTGAAGCACATGGATAATTTTAGTGATATACCCAATGTGATTCATGTGGCTATTTTTTTACAATATATAAGAACATCTCACTTTGATTACCCAACAATATAGCTGATTATTCTTACTTGAATGTTGTGATTTAACCAAAGTCATCCATAATATATTGAAATGAAATATTATTCCATTAGATTTTTTAGATCACAATATATAAATATATCATCGAATAATTAATCCTAAGTATTAAAATCATTAAAATGAATATTTTAATAGGAATTCAAATGAGTTCAAATGCTAAATTAATCAGAAATTTAATGATGGATTTGAATGGGACGGTCCTTCTACTGAATATCATGGGGTTATCATAATTTAAATACGAAAATACTCATTATGATATTTTGAGAATGATATTCCAGATTATTTTTTAAATATAAATATGTTTTAGCTACAAGAGATGATAAGTAATATATTATGTTGAGAATTTTGAGATAGTATGATACATCCAGTATTGTGGTGAGAATAAGGTGAGTAAAATCCAAAAGTCCCTAATGGATATGAACATGATTATTCAATTTTCTGTAGGGAATCCAGATCACACCAGGTCTGGAGAAGAGTCTTAATATAAGTAGTGTTAATGTACTTTAGCATGTAGATGTTTATACCTACTGATCTTTCTGATCGTGGGGGAGGATCACCTGAATAACATGGAGTTATTTCACTATTGGATCATTTTTAAGGAATATATTTGTATCATATATTGGTTTATTGAAGTGAAGGAACATAGTGGGACTATGTATTGATCAGAATAATATTATTTCTAGAAATTATTACATTCTTGATTCTGAAGAATATTTTTTGGGTGCTGTCTAATTAATAAATTAATGAGTGAGATTTTATTATTAACCTAAAATATATATGTGTTAGTTTTTCAAATTACTCCACAAAAAATTGATCTTATGATAATTAATCAATAGTATCAATAACTTTAATATATTCATGAGGTGAAATTAAAACACAATAGAATTTTTAAAAAGGTATTGTTGATCCCCACCCCCCCAGTGGTTCATCTATCTTAGGGAATATCAAGTGGTGTTAGTAAACAGTTTCCTATAAAGATACAATGGGGATTATGTTATGTCTAGAATAATAATTCAGTTAACTTCTAATGTGTTCCCATATTATATTTCAAAAATTATCATATCTAGAGGAATTGTTTGATATCATTTCTCCTTTCACTCACCAAATAAGTAAGATATATTGATGTAGTGGTTTTTCCACCAATTGTTGAAGGTGTCATAATGACTCAAGCTAATAAATGAAATATGGAGTTATATTTTAATTTTGAAATTTTATCTTAATTTATTTAACAAAAAATGGGTTCATCATGGTCATTTATATTCAAACTACACATGAAATCTGGGAGAAATTGAAAAAAAAATTAACATAATTTTAATGTAAATGAATCCAAAAAGATTGTATTGAGGTGAAATTTGAAGACATAAATATTGATAGATGTCATCATATTGATTATTACTATACAAGGTTCAATGATATTAAATGAAACCTCATGGGTTGTAGTGAGGGGATTGAATATTCCATCATTTTTTGGAAAAATAATGGTAATTTTTCTACATAAATTTGATTTGAATATTTTATCACCGGAAGAAAAATAGGATTTTTTATTTGATGGTCAATACAATATTCAAATTTTTTGTCTGATGAGGAATATTATATATTTTAATAAGAATAAAAAAATTTATATTGAATTTTATGTAATTAGATATGGAAAACATTAATAAGAAGAGGTAATTCAAGCCGGCGATTCTGATAGATATGTGGATTATAAATACTTTAATAATACATTTTATATTATATAACATGTATTAAAAATGAAAAAGTGTAAGCGAAAGAGTAATAAACTATTAAATTTATACAAATATAGGGAAACTAGTAATTTGTTTAAAAAAATCAATGTAATATGGTTAAAAAATAATAATTATAATTAGATGATGAGATAATTCAAAAACCCCAATGGAGTTAGAATAATATTTATTTAATAAGAAATGAAATGATAGATTCATCTCCATGTTTTTATTTATATGATTCATATGTTTTCTTTTCCCAAATATTGAAATGATGTGATTCATCACGTAGTAGTGTTGATGGAGAATAAAGGATATATATAGAGTGGGAGATGAATCAAAAATTATAATTATGAACCAGACAAATACATTACCTAAATAAAGAAAATAAAATTGTGGCTGCTGAGAAGAAGAAACTGATAATGTATGAAGTTTTCTGTACTGATGATATTAATCAATAAAAATTAAAAATTTTAGATCTTGAAATGATGATCAGTGATATTAAAGAAAATATAGTTATAAAACAAGAAGGTTTGGTAGAAACACAAACAATATTGGTCCTCGTTCCACATGAGTTCAAAAAGTCCAGAGAATTCTTCAAAAAATTGTTAAGAATAATGGAGTGTCCTCTCAACATTATAATATAAAAATTACAAGAGTGTGATGTAAATATTCCCCAAGATAAATTGATAATAAATGTGTTATATAATTCACCAAAAGAAAATTAGTTAAATTTCAGTCCAAGGTGAATGATAGTAAATCCTATATATCAAAATAAGGAAGAAGTGATCCACGAGAACTATTTCTTCCAAGAAAAAATAAGTATAAAATTTCAACAATACCGCATCTACACAAATATAGATAAATCTAGAACCAATTTATGATATCAATGTTTTATGATTTTTAATCATGTGGTTGTAATTATGGACACAAATATTGTTATTATTTTTTCAATACTCCCTTTCCAAGAAGGATGAAATAACCATGGGAGATTTTTAGTGAGTACAGATGGAAAAATATCATAGGAAAATCCCAATGACCAGATATTTTTAACAACAATCTATATAAAAAATATATTCTAGAATAATATTGTGAATTATTCTATTTTAAGAGTCACATGTTTGGAGTATGAATGAAATGGTCTGAAATGGAGGCTCCCTATGCAGTAAAGGGTGTATGCTTCAAAAGAAAATATTTAGTAAGTCAGGTGAGAACTCTTAGAATATTTATTATGTTCATACTATCTTTCTAATAGTTTGTAAAAATTAATTTAAATTGGAGAAATAATTATGGGAAGATAAAAAACATGTTGTGGATAATGGAAGGAATGTAACTTCTAATGGTGATGTGATGTTTGATGAAATTTATTTCACAACTATAAAAATAAAGATTCAAACCAATGAGGTTAAAAAATCTATCCCCTATAAATAATAAAATCAATAGATGGTTATAAGGAAACGTTTCCATGCCGAGATTGAAATAAAGGATTGTCCTTGTTTAAAAGAAAAGTCTATGCCAAAATTTTTATTTAGAAATAAAACACGTACATTTTTATAACATATTCTAATTTATTTATGATCTAATATTTAGGTAATTAATGGAGTGTGCTGACTATTGCACACACTTTATAAAAAATTAATTTTGAGTTTTTAACTACTAGGCATCATCGAGAGTTTTTCCTAGAAGAACTCTTCTTAATACCATAAAAAGAAGTCCATTACATCCCTTAAGAGGGAATTTGTGAAATGATATTGTTAATGAATTGTCATTAGAATCTATAATTTTATAGATATCTTTATAATAAGATATTTATAGGCATAGTTATCACCAACACATCCCTTATTCTTGAATATATTAATCACAATAACCATGAGGGAGTGATTATTGAAGAAAAAATGAGTTAAAGGGTCAGTTACATAAACTTTTAATGAACTTATTAAATGGTTTTTTGAGATAAGCGAAGGATAAAAGTTTAATTCAAAAATAATATATTTTATATAGTCCCTAATTGAAAAAATTATGTGTTATTGGTAATTATATCACATGTATGGTAGTGTATAGATATCATAGATAAACTTGGTTGTATCTATCATATATTATACACTAGGATTTTAGAAATAGTATTTTAGTTGATCAACTATAGTAACTTTTTAAAGATAACAATGTGTTATTATCATTCAATCATTAACAGTTGGAAGATATTGACAGTTACCTAAGAAGAAATAAAAATATCGTTATATAAATCATATTGAAAGTTTTTTTTTAAACAAGGGGGAATGGGAGGATCCATACATGTGCACATATTGAAATTGAGTATCGGTATTGAAAATAAATTTTACGGGGGATATTATTGTTCCCAGGTAATTATTTAGTTTTTTAAATGGTTCAATATGTGTTTAAGTTGATTTGATGACCATTTTTGGAGGGTTTTTAAGAATTAATTATATTTCATGGTTGATTAATCGTATGTCTAACACAATAAGATGATTTAGATACTAATATATTGAATGTAAAAAGGATCTTTGAGGCTGTAGATTGAAGATCTCGAGTTGATAGTTTTATGAAAATGTGGAATTGTTAGTTGTGAATATTATAAGATGATCATCATTGGAACAAAAATTCATGTGTTGGTGGAAAAAAGAGTACTTTTTATACCCATTTTTTGAGAATTATTAAATTGGATGAGAGGTCATAGATGTTTGATTAATATGTTATTAGAAAATTTGATATAATTTTAGAATATGTACAGTTTATGTATACATGTTGAGAACAATGGGAAATCAAGGTAGAATGTTTTTTTGTGTTTTAGATTATGTGATGTGCATGTCCACATAGAATAGTCAAAATGGAAAATATTATATGGCATAAAAAATGGGAACTATGTAGCTGATGAAAGTTATGTATCCTACTTCTATGGTATAGAAGATTTGAATGATGTAGTCAATTGTTGAGATATATCAAAACATCCCATAAAGTTAATCCAATGATGTAGTTGAATGTGTATATGTGAATAACATGAAATAGTAAAAATTCAATAATGAGGATTACGAATAGGGAAATTTTTGGGGAAATTTTTCAAATTAAGATCTTTAAATATAGCACAGAAGAATGAATCTCGAGTCATCATGATATTCAAATGAGGATCTGAATAGAAATTAAAGTGAGTGTAAAAAAAGAAATATTTAGAGATCTATTTACCAAGTTGAATGAGAGTATATTACTTAGAAATACATTAGGTTTCCACTATTCAAATATCAAAATACTCACAATGATATTTTCATAATAGTATTCTCAATTCCTCTATGAATATAAAGATATTGATTGTATCAGAAAAGATATGCAAGTTATATAATTGATAACAATGAGAGATGATGATACATATTATATCATGTAGATAATAAGGTGAGTTTAAGATTGGATTCCCTAATGGTGATACAATAGAGTGTTTAATATAGATGAGGATAATTCAGATCATTGATGATTTGGAGAAGAGTATCAATATTATCAGTGATGGTATTCTTAAGGAAGTAAATATGTAGGCATATTGATTCTCTTATGGGGTAGGATGATCACATTAATAATATGGGGCTATTTATTTTTGGGGTCTTTAATAAATAAAATATTTTTATCTTCCAATGGGTTCTATAAGTGGACGAACATAGTGTCATAGTATGTACACCAAAATGGGATTGTTTGTGGCTGTAAAAACGTGTTTTATCCTAAAGATTCTCTAAACTAGAATTGAATGTTGATATAAAAACTTGTTTTATAATTAATAATATGTGTTGGGTGGTCTAAAAAACTCAAAAAAGATTATCCTTTTATGTATAACATTGTAAATTATTTGTTCTACTATTTTTTATTACAAAAAAAATGTGATACCATAAGAATTCATTGAGTTGACCTATAATGTCAATATTTTCAAGATGTAAAATTTTAATGTGAGTGAAATTCATAAAAAGACGACCCCTGTCTAAGTGGTCTATCTAGTTAGGGTAACATCATGAGGAACATCCAATAACAATCCATGAGTGGATGATATAAATCCAATACAATGCCCCAAGTGGATGAAGTGTCATAAGTATAACATTTATACCATAGATAAGAAAAAATTCATTTTAATTTTGTTAGTAGTGAATGCACACAATGTGTAATTTCCATCATTTTATATAACTCAGGAAAAATGAATAAATATTAAAAATAAAACAAGGAACCAGCTACCTGGGTATACCTAGGTCATTATTATATAAAAACTATATTCATTTCATAAAATAAATTAATATAAATAAACATAGAAAAAATACATGAAATTAGCTCTAATTGATAAAGCATAACTGCAAAAAAAATATAAATTCCAAATAGAGGGAAGGGGAGTCATTTCCATTGCAATAATAAACTATTATTATTTTTAAGGCTTTGTTATGAGCCTGAATAAAATAGGCCTACCAATTGAGGAAGTAGGAGGAGGAGGAGAAGGGGAATTAAGAGATGTTATTATTAAAATCCCATTTGACATCAATTATTTTTCATTTTAATCATTAATTAAAAAGATATGTGAATACAACCAATGTTAAAAGTGTATTTTTAAATCAGTTGTTAAAAAACATAGAAAAATGCTTCAATAATAATCTATAATAAAAAATAATGTTAAACTATCATCAAAATAAAAATATATATGGATATTCAAAGGTAATTATTATAAAAACATATATAAAAAAGTGAATTTAAACATTTTTTTTAAAACAATTGATGTCAAAAGTCACTTTTGACATCTTTTGACATCTTTTGTCACTAAAACTGATATTAAAGCCTCTATTTTTTTAAAAGTATTTTTAAATAAAATATTCCATTACATGTAACAGTAAATCAATTAGTCCGTGAAGCAGTGAACAATTGGTAAAAAACTCAATGAAAGCATTACTATAAGATTATTTACTAAGATATTCTATATATAATAAACATTAAATAAGTATAAAAAATATTTTAATAGGAATAATACATTACAAATACTTATCAATTATTTTTTAATTCATATACATAGTAGTATCAAACATAATTATAAATATACAAAAATAGTAAATGATAAAAAAAATTCAATTTAATGCACTAGTATAAATTATATGAGTTTTAACAGAACAAAATGTGTGAAAAAAATTTAGTTTATTCTATCATCGTTATCCAAAAAATTAACTATAAGACATAATAACTAAACTCAACATTTCATCTTTACTGATGACATTGTGGTTATGAAACAAATACTTAAAAATAATAAAAATACACCAACACATAAAATATAAAAGGTATTAAGTAATATAAAATTTAACTGCATATAATGGTATATAACTAATTTAGTTTTATATATTTATCAATATTTTAATTCTATTAAACACCTTCAAATTTATTTTCATAAATTAATTACCAATAAATATTTTAACTGAAAATTTTAAGATTACAGATTTATTTAATTATAATTAAACTTTCAAATTCAAAAAATCATGGAACATTTCACGGTATTTTATGCATTCTTATGGGCATAATACACTTATCATCCAAGGTCAACTAAAATATAAAATATTCATTAAAAATGTCAGTAAATTGAATATTACTTTTTAATTAAATCAATATATCTTATATTTATAAAATCTCACTGAAATTAAATTTGAATTTTACATATATTGAAATCAACATTAACATTAATACCAAGACATCATCATCAATGACAATATATAATATTAATTTTTTAAATATTTTTAATATATATTATCACCAACATAAATCAAAACTCATCTGAATCATAATAATACTATATTGCAAAAAAGTTTTCAATGATAATTTGTTGTCCGTAGAGAACCCTAAGAACCATTTGAAGGTGTTTTATCCCAAAAAATTTGTTTCTTTTTTAATTATTTATTACACTTAAGATACTCATATATAAGGTAATGAATAAAATCATTAAAAATAATTTGGAATAAAAAATAAATAATAATTGAAAAAGGAATGTGTACCTATTATGTTAACTATAAAACAAATATATCCGGCCTATTTGAAAAATGACCTTTACTATATCAAACTACAGTTTCCTTATAAGAAGGCAATGACACTAGATAAGATGGATCAGTAATTTCATGTACCATTTATCCAACATTATATGAGTGAATAAGCTATTGATATAAATAATTTCATCATTTATATCTGATTAAAATTGTCAAAATATGTAAATAGGGATCCCCAACATGAAACTCAAAGTAAAACATCATTTTTCAAGAAGGATGTGGTGATTTAGGTAAGAAAGTCATATAAGTAGTTTTAGTCTTGTTATTTTTGACATCATAGAATATATATATATGATTTAATTCTTTCTTTTGTTGAATGATTCATCTCTTAAAAATTATCGTTTATTGAAACTATGACACCCTATAATTATGTCACCCTAAATTTCATATTAGGATGTCTAAAATCATTTCTAATAGAAAAATGATAATCATAGTCTCTTATGTGGCCTATGTGTTCTAGTTTACCTAAAATATATGAATTAATGAATATCTAATCCTCGATAATAGAAGTCAACTAAGTCAATTTCATCTAAAGGGTGTCTTTAAATTTGGTATGTAAATGTAATATTGTTGTGACGAATTTAAAAAATAGATATTTTATTAAAATGACAATAATTTATTACTATCTTATTATCTTATTTTTTTATTGAAAAGTATGAAATTTATCCTTTTTTATCATTCTTTACATTTCTCAATTTTCATGGTGAATGGGCGAGATATAGGGTTGAACGTAACATATATAAATTTGTTACATTATTATCTCTTAATTATTTAAAAAAATTTAAAAAAATCTTCTCAGGTAGAGGATACCTTACACATGATAATGTATTTGGGTATACATTCTAGTATTGGATCTCTTGGTGAAATATATTGAATGAAAGTTATATAAGAGTAAATTATTTATTTATAATTTAATGAAAATTTAATTTTATGCATTTCTTTTATAAGAACTAATTATCATACGATAAAATCTTCCTTCGATTGGCTGCAAATAAATTTCTTTCATGTTTACATATCTTAAAAACTTTATTTGAAGCATTGATATTCATTTTGTTTCTTCCAAAAAAATATACAAAATATATAAATTTGTTTTAAAACTAAACCATTTAACTTATAATAAATACATCCCTATATTGATGATAATTTTAGAATTAGGAAATTATAATTATATATATAAATAATTTAGATAAAATTTTATTTATATTAATTATTTAACATTTGTCCCTCTGGAATAAAAATAATTTAGTTCATATATTTTATAGATAATCACTCCCAAAATAGATATTTCATTATTTTGACAAGGATACTCTAATCTAGATATAATATGTGAATCATACCTAGACTCTTTATGGATAAGAAACACCTAAATATATTTATAATCAGGAATAATATGTTTTTTATCATTTAATTCATTTATATGACTCTTCTCTTTCCCTTGAGAAAGTGTGGGTTATGTTTGAACGTGTAATCACACATCTGATTATATTTTTATCATTTTCTTTGGATATAAATAATACATTTCAATTCTTATACCATAATTATTTAAATAAATTTGTTCTACAAATATATGGTTGATTTCATTAACTTATTTATTTATTGTATGTGTATTTATACGTAGAGGCATACACATACCCTGGCACAGGATACTCTTTAGACAAATACATCATTTAAATATAAGTCTGCTATATTAATATAATTTAATTTACCTATGTTTAATTATAATTAAATTAATATTAAAATTAAAATAAAATAATTCTCTAAAAAAGAGTGAAAAATATATCTATTTTCTTGGCTAATATAGCTAAAGAAATGTGTATACCTAAAAATGGTAGAAATAAAGAAAATATCACAAAAAAACTATAACTGTAAGATAACATAACTAAAAAATGTTCTATATAAATTGGTTAATATAAAAAATAACATAAATTTGATAAACAGTAAACATATATAGATTTAAATTATGAAGATAAAAAAGATTTGTTTTTATAAGTATAAATTTTAAAAAAAATTAAAAAGGAGTTATTTACCAAAATACAGAGAATATTTTTGGAGGGTTTTCCCATATACCCTCTATGTGATCATTTTAATATAGAATGGATTATGTATAAAATGATGTCATAATTTTCTATGGTTAATCCTGTAATGGATGAAGAAATATCACATAAGACTATAATATCATTAACATCTTTATCATCCAAATAAATTATTTCACTTATAAAAAGATAGATCTATAATTATTCGTGGTGTTAAATACATAAAATATCTTCATATAATGAATCACCGTGATTAATGGTTCCTCGTTGGAAATAAATCCATTCAAATGAACTAAAAAAATTATAAAACCATCATGTTTTAGAAAATTATGAAAATAAATATGGATAAATGTATAGAAGGTAATCAAAATTTATTATAATCATTTCTCCATATATCCTTAACAACTGAAATATAAATTTTCAATCTATAAAGTTTTCTATTATCTTCACTCAAAAATAAATTTTGAGAGATTTTCATTGCTCTGCAATTTTGAATTATATACCTATCCTAATTTTTATGGGAAATTTGTTACCATTAATGTCTAAATTGGACCATGTGATCACATTAACACATACCCCCCAGATAATTATTACAAGGATTCTAATGTTAAAAAATCAATGTTTACATTCACTTTAAACAATGAAATCAACGTATTTTCATGCTCATTCATCATTCACTTTTCATTTTTTAAAATATTAAGACTTCAATCAAAATATATGTGATGATATATATGGTTAAACCCCAAAAGTGTTGTTCAACATGAAAAATATTCTTATATCACTACAACACATATAATTGAATTTAATTTAATGTTGTGGATAATTTTATATTAAATATTGACCAATACATATTGAGATATAAGGTGTTATGTGTGCCCCACTTCTTACAAGAAGTTTGTACAGAACTCAACCCCCTCTCCTGATTGATATTTTTAAACTATAGAAAACTCGAGTCAAATTTTTTTTAAAATATGTTTTTATAATTTTATATGTAATTTAAATGAATAAATATGAAACAAATATAAACACCCACATAAAATTATCTATTTTTCAAAATGAATCACTAAATGAACCAATATATCAGAAAATAATGGGTGAAAATACATCTCAAGTTGGCAAAGTATGTGAACAGATTCATTATGAAATTAATTTAACAAAATTTGATCAATTATTTTCCTAATAATTTATTTAAAAATGTACCCCAACTTTTTGATATAATTTTTGATAGCCATATTATATATTCCACACATTGCAACAAATTGTATTTGTGTCATCGATATATGAATTTCATGGTATTTCATGCCTCTTATCTTCAATTATATCATTTACACCAAATTTTTAGCATTTTAAAAACTCCCATGAGGTAATTTGATACCAAAATTTAAGATCTTTAATATGATCCAAAACACCACTAAAGATCCCCACATGATAGAACCAAATTATCTAGTCCTATAAGTCTTTCTCTAGGAATCTGATACTTCTTGGAGGTTTATCCACTTGTATCTCTCTAGAAATGTCAACTATAAATGTTATGTCTAATTCATAAAACATAAATTAAAATTCCCCTCACCTTTAGAATATAATCCAATCATACATGTTTGATATCACATAAATGAACCCTGAATTTGTAACTCATTTCTACATTATCAACTTCCAAAAAATATATACCTCCCTATAAGATGTATCATTAAAAACCTACTAGAATTGTTATATTTGTTAGTAAGAAATCATTTTTCTTTCCCCTTATATATTTATCTTCATATATCATGAATGTATTTCACTAATTATGTTCCCTATATATTTCTTTAAATTTTTTCTCATAATTAATCCAATCCACATACCCAAATATTATACAATTTATCTAAATTTGTGTATCCAATAATCCAATATGGAATCCAAAAAGATAGATCTTGAATTTTAAAACACTTGGGGTAATGTTCACTAATCACTTCTTAGCCTATAAATTTATATTTTATAGTTCCCACAACACTCTTTCTATAAATGGAAGTATTTATTTTGGACTACTCTCAAAATAGGATTTATTTCACCCATCTAAAAGTTATTGAGAGGTTTAATTGCAAACATCACTATAATACATGATATGTCCCACTAAATCATTATTTATAAATATATGTCTAACACATAGTTTATATTTATTTATAAACCAACTTTATTCTCTTTTATCAGGTCCCTATGGGTTATCCCCAACAGTTACACATCCACACCAACAAAAGAGTCCCTTAAAAATAATCTAGTACAAGATTTTTCCCATTCCAACAATAAACAAAAATAATTTCTATAATAATATTCACCATTTCTACTCAAAAATTATACCATTACACAAGGTGGTATAGTGTCCGAATAATTTATGGCCACAAAAAATCATTAAATTCATTTTATTTCTGAGTTCATTTTTCTCAACTATACTCACATTCAATAATAACCAGTCATCTCACCCATATATAATCCCTCTAATGGTATACTATCATATTTTTCCAATATGTTATATTAAAAAACAATATGTTACCACTATTGGCATATAGGACCAACCATAACTAAAACCTTATACATTATAAGACATAGAAACACTTTTAAATTTTCCTTCATATGAAGACAGATCCATAAACTAAATTTCTACAATGTGTAGACATATTCTACATTACCATCTTATACCAACCATGAATCATGCTATAATGAGTCCTATATCAAAATTTCATAGATTTTATGTGTAATAAACTATGATAGGAATTCAAAATATCATACCCTGCTCCAACCCCAAAGATACCACATGAATATTTTTCTATTATTTTTTCACATATGAACCAATTGAACCAAATGTGCCTTATCCTCCCATCATTTCATATTATAATCCACTAGGCATCACACTATCACAAAAATACATACTATAGGATTAAATTTTTTGTTAATACATATTTGAGATATCCCAAGTGTCTACCAAATCATACTCAAGGCATACAATACCTTTCCTAGTGTCATTAATTTTTACATCACACCCCATGTTATTACACTCTATATAACTATAATAAGTGATAACAATATAAAATTTATCACCACATTATTCTATTTACTAAAAAGACCTTAACAAATTTCCTTAAAAAACACTTTTTAATGGTTTTAACCAATTTACTCTTTAAAAATCATTTTCTTTTAAAAAATATCATTTTTCTATTTTATAAACAATTTCTGGAAATTTTTTTTTCTATTCCTCCATTCATCCACATGTAATGTGAACCCAAATTTGAATTTTGTTTCATGAAAATAGACCCTCATTACATGGTGGTCCAATAGTAATGAAATAAATATATAAACATTACAATTTTAATAAAAAAATAGAAAAATGATGACAAAACCAATAAAATCCAAGAAGACTATTATGGAAACTAAAAATTGCTCTATGAATTTGATGGTTTGAAACATGAAAACTATCCTTTTTGAGTTAGATATTTATATCTATGAATTATAAATTTTAATACATAAAACAACCATCAAAATTCATTGATATAATTTTAAAAGTCCTCATCCTGGTTTACATAAACTATAATGAGTCACGTTTCCATATCACCATATACATGCCTCAAATTACACAATATTATAATAGAAAGAAAAAATTGATGGTAATCATAATACGGGGAGACAACAATCTCATTACATAAAATTAGTGAAAAATTAATAATACATACATAGACATAAATATTAAAAAACTATATTAGTTTACAGTATACAGAAAACCATGATGAATAATGTATACACGCAATATTAAAATGTACACCTTCAAATTCATACATTCAGAAGACATAAAAGAATTCATTTAAAAGGTCAATCATATTTAAAGATGAAAACCATGATAAAAAAATAGACAACATCATCACCAATCAGGTTCCCAAACTCACCATAGAACCTGCTCCCATCCTTACCAAGACACCCTAACACAAACTATATCATTAACCCCATAACCTAACATATATCTCTAAATTAGAGTTAAAATTTTTCAAAGTCTCACATGTAATGTGTGAGTATAAAACATAGTAACCCACCACCAATGGGACCCTCAAAATATAATAATATTTATGTATATGTGTTTAAATGAATTTAAGAAGAAATTTATAATGTAATATCACATAAAACAAACATATAATTTGATTCCCAAGTACCAATCTAAACACAATGATAGTCAAAAATAACATTTTGATCATTACTAGTGAATCAAGATATTTCTATAAAATTTTGATCAAGATGGTTCCCCTATCTCTAATCTAATACAACCATGAAAATTAAACCAAGATTGAACATAAGTCACTGTGCTTTTCTGACCATAAAATCGTACAAGTATGTCACCCCAATCTTTATGTATGATCACCAAAATTATTCCATGATTGATCCCATGTGTATAAGATATTCTGACCAATCCAATTTATATAATTATGACTTATTCTATAAGTCAAACACACCATGAAAGAGTCAATAATTGAATCAATTCAGAGAAAACCAATGAGGTAACATAACATCTTCTTATCCCCTATCATCCTAAGGAATAGGAAAATAATAACCCATACCTTAGATAACGCATAACATTAACTCATATATACAAATATATATCTTTCACATGTCATAACACACATATACCCACACACTCTACTAATCACCGATGCATCCTATACATCTCTTAATCTAACCCACCTAGGCATAGATCAACTCCCTTAGAAAATATCATAGTGTTCCATGATAAAATCATAAATTATCACTTGATAAATAATTTATCACCCATAATTTTGAAACCTCAAAACTAAAGTCTATTGAAACCAAATAATCAAACAAATCATCATAACATGGTTGTGTTATTACCCCTGTCACCTGGGACTCACCAAATTACTTATTTAATCAATTAAATCACCTAAATGGTGAGTTAAACCCCCTATAGATATTTATTATCCATTTACACACTCATAACATACCATAATTATTTTTCCAGTATCATACCCATTTTCTAAAATCGGTGGACAACAAAAATCATCCAAAAATAATAAATGTCTAGCATATAGACTATTCTCTCACACAACCATAGGCTTCCATATTCCCCCAACTGCCTAATCTATGTTCTGTTATCCAATCACCTATAATGTAATTTTCTAATAACTAATATCTCCATAAAATGTGTCCCAAAAATTTTCCAAATTCTTCCATAAATGATTCAAGATCGTATCCCATTTCACAAGCTTCGATTTTTTAAGTCGTAGAGCCCGAACGTAGTTATGGATTAGGACTTATAGAAATTTGAAGTTGGGCTTGAAAAATGGTTCGCGAAGCCCCCTCTGCGATCGTGGAACGCCACCACGAAGAAAGGAGGAGAGAGGCTCCACAAAACCCCTTTAATGTTCAAGACCCACTGTGAAGGCCCACTACAAAGGAAGGAGGCGGGAGGCTCCACAAAACCCTTTGACATTTGCGACCCGGCTGCGTAGACCTGTTGTGAGGCATAGAGGTGGGATGCTCTATGAGTGCATTCGACGTTTGAAATCCACTGCGAAGCAAGCTCCGTCTTCCCACTGAGCGAGCTCTGCTTCACGGAGCCTCTCCATTATAAATACCCAGATCGCCCCCATTATCTAGATGGCCACTCTTCCCCTTGGGCAGCCGATATCCCGATTTGTGGAGCTCTGCTTTCTTTCGTGAAGTGTCTCTACGAGCCCCTGCTCCACGAGTAGTTTCCTTCATGTTGCTGCTCCGCGAGCCCATGTTCTGTGAGACCATGCTCTCCAAACCCATGCTCTGCAAGACCATTCTCTACAAGCCCGTACTTTTTGAGTCTATGCTCCGCAATACCCCATGCTCCATGATCCCTTTTGCTCCGTGAAGCTACTTCGCTATAGTCAATGACCCCCATTAAAAATGGAGAGTTGCACCGTGAACTTTTTGGGCCTAGACGTCGGCATTTCCCATTGTTCCCTTATGCGCAACCCCCTTCCACCTATGGAATACAGTGATTTGATATACTTCTCCACACACCATGAAACACCTTGAGTCAACATATTCCTCTTGGTTCCATTCCCTTGTCGTGAGTTGAGATTCTCATCATCAATTCCCCAAGTACCTTGAGTCGAATCATTCCTTAGGCAACACTTCCAAACCCTATCACTTGGCTCCTATGCCAGGTCGATCTAGAAAGGTCCTCCCTTACGTAATACCCAACACCAACCACTTCTAGGCACCTTGTTCCGAATATTCCTTTCTACAAGACTCTAAACTGTTGTACGCCCTATGTTCCTAACATTGGATGCCTCTTGCTCCCATTAAGTAATGAATTATGCTTCAAGCATGAGATGCCAATAGTCATATCTACACAACTATAAACTGTAGTACTCCCTATGTTCCAAACATAGGTTACCTCTTAACCAATATAATATATTCCTTGTGCACCAAATATAAGATTCCAATAGTCTTTTCTAAAAGACTCTAAATTGTAGTACGCCATATGTTCCTAACATAGGATCCCTCTTTCTCTAAATAAGAGATGCCTTATGCTCCAAGAAGGAGAGGCCAATAGTATTATCTACATGACTCTAAACTGTAGTATACCATATCATCCAAACATAGGATTCCTCTTACTCAATATAAAATATTCCTTATCTCCAAGCATGAGATTCCAATAGTTTTATCTACAAGACTATAAACTATAGTACTCCTTATGTTCCAAACATAGGATGCCTCTTACCCAATATAAGAGATGATTTGTGCACCTAACATAAGATGCCAATAGTCCATTCTAAAAGGCTCTAAACTGTAGTATGCCCTATGTTCCTAACATAGGATTCCTCTTACTCCAAATAAGAGATGCCTTAAGCTCCAAGAATGAGATGCCAAAAGTCCTATCTACATGACTATAAACTGTAGTACACCCTATGTGCCAATCACAGGATTTATCTTACACTAAACCATAGAGGCCTTATGCTCCAATAATATTATGCCTAATGCCATGATTAGAGTTGCATAATTCCAAGAGCGTTGGAATCCATTTAAAAATTCCTTCACTCCACCTCATGCTTTTCATGTCCTTCATTCGGATCATCATCCACTTCCAAGTCTGAAAGGACCCCCTAACGGCCAGGTCCCATTCCGCATCGGCTCACCTACCATCCTGGGCCAATGCACCAGAATACTTTGGATGAAACCTTGAACCAGGTATTGTGATTCAAACACAGTCAACAGTCGACCCTCATTTGTTTGTCCCCATTTCAAGCTAACGCGATATGGATGTTGTGTTTCAATCATAGTCAACAGTTATCCTCCATCATCACGCCACCCTCACTGTGTTCCAAATGTTGTGCATGTGACTCATGATTTTCATCTCCATTTGTTTGGACTGATTCCAATACCCCTTGAAATTATTTTTCTTGTGCACCAGCACATAGGTGAAGGCCTCAATCCACAAGTGGGTTGGGATGCCCCCATTGCCAGACACGAGGAAGACATTATAGGTAGCTTCCTTGTGTAAGCCCCATCCACGATTGCTGCTCTAGAGCGTCACCTGGGAAGCTTCCTCGTGTAAGCCACATCCACCATTGTCGCTCTATGGTGGCACATGGGAAGCTTCCTTGCGTAAGCCCCATTAACGATTTCTAGACCAGAGCAGCACCCAGGTAGCTTCTTTGCGTAAGACCCATCCACCATTGTTGCTCCTTAGTGAAACTCAAGAAGCTTCCTCACGTAAGACCCATGCACGGTTGTCGCTCCATAGCCACACACGAGAAGCTTCCTTCCATAAACCCCATCCACCATTGTCTCTCCATGGAGGCCCATGGGTAGTATCCTTGCATAAGCCACATCCACCATTGCCACTATATAGTGTCACTTGGGCATCCATCCTGGATTAAGTCCCAATATCTCTCTCTCTCTAGGCCACCCCATGTGTAAGCCCCACTCCATCTCCCACTAATTCACCTTTCGCGATGTAATTCTCATGTCTTAGGTGCTTCTTATTTCTCACACCGAGCACAACTCATGTGGGAATAGAGTAAGAACTGACCCAGACACCAACACCTTGGTCTGCCTCAAATTGTAAGCCCCATAACATCCCGTACTATAAGTACATTGATCAATATCAAGGCATGGTACATAGGAAGCCTCTCTGAGGTTCCAACCCAACACCCCTCAGACCCCATGTCCATCTTCACGTTGGTTTGCCGACACGCCCCATCCTGAACTACATGGTCATTGATCCATGTCAAGGCATGATACGTAGGAAGCCTCCCCGAAGTTCAATCGCACAACCTGGTTATTTGGACCGTCCTCACATTGGTTCACCAACACCTTGGGCCACCTCCAAGAATAATCCCCAACCCATCCTGAACTACCTGTTCTTTGATTTATGTCATGGCATGGTACATAGGAAGCCTCCATGAGGTTGAAACCCACCACTTAGTCATTCTGAACATCCTCACGTCAGTTCACCAAGACCTTGGGCACCCTCAGAGCGTAAGCCCCAACCCCTCCTCACCTATGTGTTATTTGATCCATGTCAAGTCATGGTACATAAGAAGACTCCACAAGGTTCAATCCCACCACCTGGTCATTCCGACCTTCCTCACACTGGTTCACCAACACTCTGGGCGACCTCAAAGCGTAAACCCCAAATGCCACCTTTACCATTCAAACTATGAGGACTTTTATCCTTTCCAAGGGAAGGTATGTAGGAATTCACCACGAGGTTCAATCCCACCACCCTAGTGGTTCCGACCTCCTTCACGTTTGTTCACCAACACCTTGGGCTGCCACAAAGTGTAAGCCTCAACCCATCCTGAACTACATGGTCGTTGATCATCTAGTCATGGTACATAGGAAGCCTCTAAAAGGTTCCAGATAACCACCTTGGTCGTTCTGACCTCCTTCATGTTAGTTCACCGTAACCTCGGGCCACAATCCATGTGTTATCCCTAGTATGTCTCCGGGTCTTTGTCCTTTGGGTACACCCCAATTCATCAACCCTTCGAACTACGTGGGTTTTGATCCATGTCATCTACATAGGTTACGTAGGAAACCTCCCTGAGTTTCAATCCCAGCCAATGGAAAACCATGGTGTCCCTCATCATAGGGTGAACTCTCCCTGATCTGCCCTCAATGGTGTTTAGATCAGCCATTACGGTGTGACATCTCCCCTACATGGGGCGCAACACCTTGGATCCATCCTCATTGGGTGTTCTGATCCTTCCATCTTCCTGGTGTTCCATCATTGGGATGTACCAATAAGATCCATCTATATGGGACGTTCTGATCACCCTCATTCTATCTCATCAATATGTTAAACTCGTATCCTACCTCATGATAAACATGATATTCCTGAGTAAAACCTCAGAAGTCACGCCTTTTGGGTAACCATATCCACTATAAGTTAAACTTGTAGCAAGCCATGTGTTAAACATGGGAAGCTGATGAGAACCTCAGAGACATACCTCAAGCATTAGATACCCCATGATAAATGTGGGATGCCTCAAGTGTTGCACCCTTGAGATGGCCTCTTATGAGGAAGAATACAGGTACCCCAATTTCCACGCATCCAGATATGCCTCAACAAGCCTGATGTTACCATCTTCTCTGACTGAAGGTTCCTACCATTTCATGACCCCATGGAATGTCTGGAAAGAAGTAGTTTAATTAACTTGTGTCCATGAAAATATGGCATTCGGAATGAGATTCGTGAACCATGACATAATCTATAAGGGAGACCCATACTAGGTGATGAGTTCCGAGGAGGAATCCACAGAAGGAAGAACTGACGTCCCATTGTCATGTTTCGATCAAGGAGAAGACTTCCCTGAATAGAAAACGGATGCCACCTGCCTTTGGAAAGAGGGAATGTTGGGAAACAGCTGCGCGTCCTCCACAAACCACTGCGTGCACCCTGGAAAAAGCATTAGAAACAATTCCTAAATACTATGACTAAGTCTATAAATAAACAACAACCAAATGGAACCCAAATCATTAAATCATCGATCCCATATTATACTCCTGGTGAAAACACCCTTATATAGCCATGATAGTCCAACCTTGTAACCTTATATTCATCTTCACCCATGGACCCTAACTTTGGATTCAATTTCAATCTCAAAACTAAGTATCACATGAAGATAGAACAATTTATAAATCCAAACCAAATTCCATTATATATATAACTTCTATACTGTACTAAAAGGTGTTCAACCTAATTATTGTACCTTATATTCCTCCTAAATCCCATTTGAGTCACCTTGACTCAATTACACACACCCACATAATAAATTTCACTTTAATCACATGAAATTCATGTATTATTAATTTAGGGACCACATACCTCATTTTTTGGATTTTACCACTATTAATTTGTATTCAAAAAATTCATATATTCAAGCCTGTATTGATTTTCCTAATGAACATGTCCCTTAAATAATGTCATGAAACACAAAAAAAACTATAATCATTATTAATTAATTTATCAAAATTACATAAATATGCATAACCTATAAAACTCACAATAGGGAGTGGAACCACTTAAACAATAACTGATAGAATATAATTGTTTTATGGAATTCATCCTCTACTCCAACACCAAAAATACAAAAGATTAAAAAATAAAAAAAATATTTAATTTTAAAAAGATTATTAAATATAATTATTAAATAATACTGTTACATACCTCTATAAAAATGGAGATCGAAGACAAGCATTCTTCATTCCTGAGCCTCCTCCAGTTCCAACACATTAATCCCCAATTATTATAATATAATTCTACCACTATTTAGTAAACTCATCCACAAATAACAATATTTTATAACATTGAAATATAGATTAAGAAATAATATGATAAATAATGGAAAATATGGTAGACTCCCCCATAACCAGTGAACCAAATCATCGGGAAATATCATAAAATAAAATAAACAAAAGAAGTGTGGAAAAAGATAAATGTGGTAGAGTATCCCAGATAATAAAATAATTGTACACCAAATGGGATTGGGTGGTTCTTATATAGAACCATTTCATGGGATAAATAGTTCCCCTCTTATATGGGGTTAGTTCCAACAATAAACTATTGATGGATCGTCAAAGGGGTACTAGTTCACTACTATCATACACAAAATGGAATAGTTGGGTGTATCAAACATTTTCTTTGTGTTTCAGTGGTGAAAGAGATAATTTTAAAAATAAATAAATCCATTTTAGGTGTATTTTGAAAATTGAGATTCAGATTGGATTCTGAAGGTTTTAGATGTCCCTTCAAGGTCTTTATATAAATTTTTTGATATTATAAAGAGTTTTTAAAGGTATGGGTGTCATAAAATAGTGATTTGGTCAACTATATGGTGATTAAATGTGTAAAGAATTCCCATATGGAAGATATCAAGTATTATGTCCCCACTATTGGATCTATAAAAAATAAAAATTGAAAAAACAAAAAAAAATCAATAATGTACATGATGGTTGGGGCCATGATTCTGATGGGGTTTTTTGGATGAGACTCTCATATATGAATGCTATTGGGTAGTAATTGAGTGCATATCATGTACCACTTAGTTTGTCATATATTATTTAATTTTACTAAAATTTATCTACTATTAAAAATTCTTTTAATTGTCGCAATTTGTTAAGATGCTCAACCTTTGAACCCCTTTAAATTCTATATTAATTTCATTTACCTCACTCTATTCATAAAATTACTAATAGGTTTTATTATCTTTTCTGATCGATGTGTTGTATAATGTAATAGGTCCTTCTTGGAATGGGAAAGTTACGACATAGGTTTTACATTGGTGTTTCTCTTATCTTGCCTGTATTCAAGCATAATCCCATTTTAGGGATACATTCCTCATTAATTTTTTTTAAATGAATCATGTTGTTATAATATATATGTTAACTCATATGATCTCATTTTAAGGGGTACCTTTTATAATTAACAATTTCTTTTATTTATATATTATCATTATATGTGCATTATTATTGGATTTGGGTTTGGTAGTACGTCATATAGACCTAGTGAGTTCTTATTTATGAATTAATCTTGGATAGTGACTTCAAAGATTCGTTCATGTATTCTCTATATGGATTTTTAGTCATTTTAATGTAAATGGATAGGTTTATAAATGGGTGAGACCTCTATTTTTAAATTTCGGATCTTTAGTTAGTATAAAATCATTTCATAAAAAGTTATTAAGTTTTGATAAAACTAATGTGTTGTTTATAGTATTCCCTAGTGGTTAATTCCTTATAAATTGGGTTGGTGGGTGCTGATGTTAGAAATTCCATATGAAATGATATTGGTATGACTTTTAGGCCATGCAATTTTATATATTATTGAAGGATGATAGTGGTGGTATCTTATTTGGATTCAATATCTCTTAATAAATTAATTTGTTTATACTAATGCATACATCATTCAAATATGTCATGTAATATTTTTTAGAAACTATCATTGTATTAGTAATGGTTCAATTAGTTAACCAATTGTGTCTATATTCCTATACTAATATCAACCATGTGAAATGTTTGGGTATGGTGAGCTAGATTCCATGACGTAATGATACTAATTTATATATCGAATTAGGAATATTTTAGCTTAACATATATGTATAATGAATCGGAATGTGATTAAGATAAACTTTTATACTTTTAAATATCCTTAGTGAGATTTTTGGGTATTACAAGAATAGTGGATGATGAGTATCTTTATGATTACCTTGAATAAAAAGATTATCTCATGTGATGCTTATAGATTATTGATACAACCATTTAAGATAACGGATTTAGGTTTCTAGTAGTTTGACCTCGTAATAAGGGTTACAAATCAATAGGGATTGTTTGTTAGCTCTCATGTATATTTTGATAACCAAATATGGTGACATGGATTGGGATACATAGTCCATGGAAACCTTATCGATATCCTCTAATAGATAACGATGTATGGATTAGTTACTAGATAGGGGATATGAAATTAGAGATGTATTTTATGTTTTTTTATTGTATTATATTAATCATTATAATGAAACTATTATGTAGAGGGTAGCTTAAAGTCATTGTGAAGTATGTTGTTGAGTTACTCCACTTAGGTTTTTTCTCCTCCAGTGTCCTAGAAAGGTCATTGTAGAGTGACCTGATCAATAGTTTATCAACTACATGGGTCTAGTTGTGTTATTTCATTCCATGATTGGTTCATATACATGATTCTGTCGGGTTTTTAGCTTCCTCTAATTTATCTCTTATATGTGGTCTAAGATATATAATGGATTTTCATTATTCATTTCTTATAAAAAAGTTTATATATGTCACACAATCCTCATTGGTGTTTCCTATACATGAGCCTAACTTTTCTAAACCCACCCCAAATTTAATTTCAATGTTATATCTTTCTAAGGGGAAAAAATTTTGCATTTAATAAAAACAAATAATCTTATATTTGGTTGTGGTATGGTTTTTACACAATGAACCAGTGTTTTTTATGTTGTGGTGCATTATTTCCTTATTTATTTTTCTATAAATTAAAACTCTGGATTTTGTGTAATATATAATGTACCCCATTGAGGGTTCCCTACTATTTTTTATGATCACACCATGAATGTAAACATTGGTTAATTTTAAAATGTATATATAAGGTTTTTTGTTTGTGTGTTTTAGAGGGGATCATTCTAGAGTAGTTTTATCATGTTTATAAGAATGGATGAGGAGATACATTGGTTTTTTGGGGTTACATATCAACCAATATATTTATCCATTTTATATTTTTCAATCAATCATTGAATGATGTGATCCTTTTGACGTAAGTTTTGATGATTCGTAGGGGTTCATTTTTTTATAGTATACATTTTTTATTTAATTCGTACTCTGATTTCTTTTGAATTAAGTGAAAATGGTGAGTCTACTAACCTTGTAAAAAAACTCAATGCCTCAATATACTTAGCGTTATGGTGTTTAATTATACATGAATAATGTATATATTATAATGTGTGGGTGATCCTGTGTGACACACCCAGATGAAAACATGATAACAAATGAACATACAATCACAATATTTAGGTTTTCATGTTCGAATCAGGCCACCATTGAACCAGACTATAAAGACATCAAAACAACGTAAAAAGGTAGAGATTTACCTCATACAATAACATTATTGGTACCAAAATACTCTAGTAAAGATGCCTCATTATTTCCCAAACACTACCTAAAGGTGTAGGGTAGGGTTTCATTACATATCATACCTCAAACCAAGTACCTACTATCCCTTATCACTCATCATGGTTTACAACACCATTTGACCACTATCTTATCACTCCTAGTCGGGTTCTTCCTCTAATTATAGGAATGAAAATATCCATCAATTTTATCCATGGTTTAACCATGTCACCCATGGTAACCAATATCATAGTCAACCATATCTCTCATGGAACCCCAATGATGAACCAGATCACTAATTGATTTCTGCAACATCTTGATGTCAACCATATCACTCTTTGATGCCCTAGGTTGAACCGTGTCATGTATGGTAGTATGTTTTATGATAGGAACCACCATATCTCTCATAGATTTTTCAATCCAACACATATCACCCATGGATTCCAATGTTATGATGTGTCCAACCATATTGCACATAGACACCAAAGTACAAACCATATCACTCATGGATACCAACATCCATAATGACCAATGACTAAAATATATATTTTACATATATAAAAAAGGTGTTTGATAGATTTCTCCACACAATAAAACTGATCTAAAATGAAATTGTGGTCTGTCATTGTGTCTTGTTAAAATTAAATACTACATCTAAAACTAGACATGAATTGTTTGTTATGGATAATTGTAACAAAATTAAGAAATATATTAAAATATATATTTATATTAAGGTTATTTATACAATTATATCTAACACATTATTTTATTTAATAATAAATATTATTATTGTTAAATTAATATGTTAATAAAATATAATAATTATTTATTAATTATATCTTTAATTTTGTTTTATAGAAAATAATAATTTCAATAAGTAGTATTTTTAATATAAATTATCCAATAAAACAGTTTTTTATACTTATTAATATTTAAAAAAACTTAAATTTATATATTTTTGAATGATAAATTTAAAAAATTAACATAATTTCTTGATTTAGAATAATAATATTATATTAGGATAATTATTTGGTATTTTCATAGAAACTATTATTTTAAGGTGAATAATGCAACATACTTTTTTACAAATATCGTGCCTTTTATGGAATTATTAGTATATAAGTAAGATGTGGAATTTTTTTAAAACAATAATAAACAATATTTATTTTAGTATTGATATTATAATTTAAAAAAAATGTTTTAGTAACTAATATTAACGTTTTATAACATTAGTGATGTTTTCAAAAAAAATATTACATTATAAATTTATTATTTTATATTAACTTTTATCTCTCTTTTAAATTGATTAATGTAAATTGGATTCGAAATTTTTAATTAGTAGGTATAAATTATGAAATATGGGTTATTATTCATAATGGATATGTTACTTAATATAAAAACTAGTTACCATAATAAAAGATATAACGGTAAAAGTGATGAATTTAATAGTAATTAGTTTAAAACAAGTTAAAAATGTGTGGAAATGTGTGTTTGAAGAATATCCTAACCTCATCACTTATAATATCCATTACTTCTCCATTTTTTAACCAATTTTCTTAGGGGTGACATCCCATTATTAAATATTTTGAGTTTTTAAAAAAATTCCATCCTTATTAACTTATAAAAGGGTCACTAGTCTCCTCACATACACTTACACCCCAATCCACTAATTTTGGAACAAAATATTTCTCAAACCCAAAATAAAATTTTATTATATATCCTTAGGAGGTTCATTAAATCTCAAAGGCCTAACCCACATTTTAGAAGAGATAATCCAGGAATCAAGGTATAGATTTCTAATCGAACCTCTCCTTTTTTCATTTATATATGTGCATATATTCTTCATCAAATTCAATTAGAAGACAATAAATAATAACATAAGTATCATTATTATATGACTATGTTATTATAATGAAGTTACTTGAATTGACCACATTTATTTTTCTATTAAAAAACAAAAAAAAATTATTCTTGTAGTGTGTGGACTACCGCCTCCACGACTCAACGAGATTCATTTTCCTTCACAAACATACAAGGATGGTACTAAGATTGAATTTTGTAAATATTATATTTATAATTATGATATATTTTATATTCTAAACTTATAAACCACATTACCCTTTTTCCTTATTCTGTATAAAAGGATATCTTCATCCATGAATATATGTGGACTACAGCCTATATAGAATGATATTTTCTTTCTTTCACTTCCACTTTTAATGGATGGTTCTAAGAATGGTATTAAAGGATAAATATTATTATTAATATATTAATAATATATTGGTAATAAAATTTTAATATCATATAAATGATGTAAATGATAAACAACCATTATAAAATTGAACATCTTAAACAAGCAAAATAAAAAGTATAAAAAAATTTATTATTATTATGTAATATTATCATATAAATTACTTATTCTTATAATAATGTAAAATTATAATAAATTATACTAAAAAAATATTTTCATTATTATTATATAATAATTATATTATAAAAACCACTATATAATCATCCATTAATCATGTAATGTTCATGTTTGATATGGTTTAACAACTTACTTGAACAGTGTTTTAAATTTATATAATGGATGGAAACTGGAACTTAATTAATGGTATAATATGATATAAATATGTAAATAATTATTTTTTATTAGATATTTACTGTTAGAATTATTATTAAACCAGTCAATTAATGAATATTCGTTTATTCATCAAGAGTCACCAAACCAAGCATATTATCAATTTCATCTTCATGGATAATGAATAAAACACCCATAAAAATAATTTTGAACATAATTAATTTTTATAAATCATCACTAATAGTAACTTTAATGGAATAGTAAATATGTAATTTTCGATAATTATGAGTAACAATACTATTATTACAAAACTATTTCAAAATGACCACAATTTCTCACATGCGATACGGAAAATTAATAATACCAAGTAATATAAATATATGGGATAATAATAAATTATGTTTTTAAAGTGTTATGTATATGAATAAGGTTATGAAATAAATAAATAATATATTAAATTTTTATATATATGGTCTTACAGTTAATTTGACTAAGAAGGTAAACAAAATAAGGGTTTATTTGTCTCTTTTTTATCTCCACAAGACATGTTAGATATTATACTCAAGAATAACTTATATATGCTAAAATCACTATCCATTATCTTAAAAGTATCAATATATTTAACTTTTAATTATTTTTTAATGTACATTTATTTATCATTCTATTAGGATCCCTTAGTTATTATGTTACTAATTCTGTAATAGTTTTATCGGGCAATTTTCTGATTCATTTGGTCACATTATTTGTCACTGGAATAAAAATTACAACATTTAAATTACCATTAAATTAACCATTTTAATTAGGTATTTATTTTTGTCACTATGGAAATTAATTTGTATCATCAATATCCACTTATTTGATCAAAAATTATGAAATAAAAGTTTAATGTTGTTAATAATAATTCTTATTCTTACGAATGAATCTTTTCTCCAATATCCATACTTTTCATTGCACAAATTTTATCCATTATATTATTAGAACGAAAATTAATTATTTTCTATGATTATCATAATTATAATTACCCATTTTTAAAAGTAAAATTTTACACTCTTTCTTGAATTTGTCTTCTTTTTTAAATAATTTCAAAATATTTTAAAAAATGGGTTTTTTATCCATTACTACTCCAATTTTTTATCATCCACCCCACATTTTTTATAGCCATTTTGTATTTTCAGAGATCTACTATCAGAGTTTATTTTTCAATGGTAAATATTTTCAAAGGCGCCACTTATCTTTTTATAAAATAACTTTTTAAATTGACTTGTGACTTATTATTTTTATAGTGATATTAATAATTTTTTTAGGATGCATTTTATGTTTTCATCAATTTGAAACCATATATTTTTTTGACTACATCAATTTATATGAAAATTTCCCTCTATTTTTTAATTATTTTAAAATTATTGTTTATCTCCTATTTTAATAAAAAAAATTCTTTTAATACTCTTTTAAAATATCAATGACATTTATTATTTCAATTTTTGATTTCATAAAACTATAAAAAAGTAGTTTTTCATCTATGTCATATTCAATTTATTCATTTAGTTATTGATAAAGTATATTCATCAAATTATAACATATACCTTATTTCTCTCAATTTCATATATAATGTTCTTTAATATCAATGGTATGATTCATAATTTACTTTATCATTCTTAATAATCTACTGTGAGTCTAAATAACATTCCTTCAAACGTATTTCCCTTTTTGAATACCCTATTTTATATTTATTTTATTTAAGTGAATTCACTTATATTAAATATATCAATTGATTGGGGTAAATTATTGAAGAAACTATATACCCTTTATCTATGTGTTTTAAATACCTTATACTCTATTATGTCGATTGAATGATATTTAGCAATAATGTTTCTCAATATCCTTATAATCCAGATTATTTTAGATGGATATATCATCTTACAATAGTGGATGGAATTTTGAATGTTTTTCTTATGTAACTACATATGAAAAAGATATGAAAGTCATATTAGTTTCCTGGGATCTCTATGATGTGATTGATTTTACATGGAATATAAAAATTTGGATGTTGATAGGTGGTGTCTTATATTACCCTCCAATATAATGGTTCAATTTTATTTGATGAGATAGTCTCACATTGAAATAATGAGTTTGTTCACGTAGTCATAGGAAAAATGTGTTTTCTCACATTTTAACGCATGTTTATAATAATTTTTCACATAGGTATGATCATAACGGGTTTTCTCACAAAGAGTTTCCTATTATCCTGGTTATTATCTATTTCCAAGTTGTTTTCCCTAATATTCCAAAATTATATTCTTATTTTTAGACCAATGTTTTGTCATCGTGGATTATATTAATTTACTCATATTTCCACACTCTTTTGATTCATATATTATGATATTCTAATACTTATGTTATGATTTATGATTTATCCATTATTGGTAGAAAATATCTCATGTTTCTAGATTATAAAAATGTTCTCATCTTTTGATCACTAGTTATAATTGATTGTTATTAGTTTCAATTACCCTCACTAGGAATATAATCTCACCACTTTATTATATTTCCATTTTCATAGGTTTTAAAGATATGAAAAGAATGAAACATCTATAAGAGTGACCTATATTGGGAATGTCTGGGATATGTAGAATATTATTTATTTATTATGTAATAAATTATAGAGTGGGAAATGACCCATTTCAAAAAAATGTAGTTTTGTTAGTTAATATTTTATCATAATTCTCAAAAACTCTAATCCTAAATGGTATTAAATATGTATTGTAATGAAATAAATACTATAAATACTATAATTATATGTTCACATCTATTGGATTATACAGTTGATATTAGAGAATATTTTAGAAAAATTAGGATATTTAGATGTTATCAATTGAGGATAAATAGGGAGTTATAAATGTCATCTAAGGGTGATATATTAAGTTTTACTATAATATCAATGGTGTAGATACCCCTTTAGGTTGGTTGATGAAATACTTTTGGCACTATTCTAAGAAAAATTTATTTAAAACCCTTGGGGTATGTCTATGTGTGTGATATTATTATAAAATTTAGGTAATGTAGAAATTGTGTATTTTTCATGGAAATAAAAAAAATGGATAATAAAAGTGTATGTATAATTTAGTATAAATATTCCTTGAGGAAAGAACCCCAAAAGGGTTTTATTCTTTATTAAATGAATTGTAACATGGTTCACATCAAAGGGGTCTAATGGTACATCTTTTTTGACGCATATTATGGAAAATATTTGGTCAATAACATTCTCTATATAAAAAATTATGAATTATTTGAATCCTAATTACTTTAATGTATTTGATTAATAAGTAAAAGATAAGCTAATTAAAAATAAATTTTATTGAACTGAATCTAGAAAACGATAAAATAATGGATTAATTATAGAATTCATGTTCAGATATATTTTTCATATTTATATAATCCTTTACTGAGAATCTATTTGATATTATCATAATCATTCAGGGTATAGTAATTAGTTGAAATATGAACATGAACATGAAGATGAAAAGGAATGTATCACGAAAATACTTGGTATTATGACCAAATAAGGGTTCATAATTAAATGGTATATAATTTAGTTATATGTTTATTATTATAGAAAAAGGTGAGTTTTCTTTATCTTACCTAAGGTAATGATATTGACATCCAAATAAAAATTTAATCTTGGATCTCTAATCGATTTTCATTAGTGAGTGACATTTATCGATGATGTTCTAGTATTATCTAAAATTTACGATGTTAATGTCAAATATCTAAGGATTTTTCATTTTTAGTCTTTTCATAGAGGTTTGGAAAAATATATTATATTTTATCAACAACCATAAAATGCGATTTTATGAAAAATTTATACTACTTTGGATAAATTTTTTAGAACACATTCTTGAGGTATAGATAACATATGGGTTTAATATATACCTAATGTTGAGGTAATGAAGGGTTGATTAATTTTTTAGAAAAGTGAGATAGAAAGTATTCATAGACTTGGAATTTATTGTTGATTTAATTCAAAAGAAATCCATGATATTTTTGGTGAATTTTATGTAATTTTTATGATTATTATATATATATGATGAAAATTGTGAGACTTTATGAAACAGTGGTTTATTTTATTTAAAGATTAAATATAGTGTTAATTTTTTAAAGGATATATATGTTTTCTGTGTTTTATTTTATTGGAGGTTCAAATGGTTTTGAGAAAAGTATTTTATGGTTAATATATGATTAAAACATATGATTATGTGAATATATATTTTTGTTTTCATAAATATAAGTAACTCGTTATAAGAAAATAGAGTATATTAAATGTGTTATTACATATTATAACGTTAATGATGAATATGTTCATAATACCCTCACTTACATTCTTAAATGAGTAATAATTACAATTTTAAGGATGAAATTTATTTAAAGTGGATAATTTACTGAACTTTCGTTTCACTGTATATCTTCCTTATATAAAAAATCTATTAGATAACTTCATATAAACACAATAGTGCATTAAAATTAAACTATGGGGTATATATATTTTAAATATTAAATACATCCAATATAACTATCCATAAATTAGAAGGTATGAATATGAGTATCCAAATTAAAAAATATATATTTATACATTTATATATATAACGGGATATGAATTTTTATAAATAATACCATTAAACTATAAATAATGTGGGAAAATATAGACTCAATCTTGGTGAATGATACAAGGAGTTAAAATTGCAAAATTATGTGGAACCTCAAGGTAAAAATATTTTTCCCACATAGTGCACACACTATGTGTGATCTACATATTGCATAGATTCCAAAAACTAAAAACATTTTAGGATTGGTGGTAATATATTTCCCCACACAATGGATTTCCATGTGTAGCACGAAGTTGTAATATCATCCAAAAATCTCCCACAAAAAAAATATTTTCATTTGCGGTGGGTGGTAGTAATATCATGCCCCTGCAAATGATTTTCTTTCGCATCATATGGTAGAAATATCACATCCCACATTAATGATTTTTATTTACCTGATTATGTGGTAATATCATTCTCCACAAAAAAGAAACTTGTTTGATGTGTAAGGTAGTAACCCTATTATGTTCCATAAATAAACCCTATTTTTTGTGTGAGGTGATGACTTGACTGACCCTACAATATAAAATCCTGAAAAGATGAGGATGAAATTTTAGTGCTCTCCACAAATAATAATGTATTCTATATAAATAAACATCCATTTTCATAAATAAAAATTATTACCTTGTCTAACAAATACCTAATGTTTTCACCAGTAGAGGACACGAGGTGACAACATAGATAATAAAGGAGAATACCATAAAATTTAAAGATAGTGGGTTCTATTTTATTAGGTAATTATCTTACCATATATTATGAAGGAAAATGGAGATTATAAAATAGAACCTTAGTTAAATATTCCCCACCCACAAAGATTCACCATTCATAAAGAGAAGAACCATATAATTGCCTACAAAAGGGGACCCCTTTTATACATAAATGAAACCTCTCAAGAAGAAACACCATTTTTTTAAGAACCCTTCATGATGCCCCATCCAACAAAGCAATAAATTTTTTTGGAATGGGGTATCCATTGGTTATTTTACCCTTCCACCCTAACTACCATCCTTCTATTTACTATTCTTATTCATCTTTTCCTCACCCTAAATTGTCAAAAATGAATCCCTTTGACCAGTTCCAAAACCAAATAATTTTAACACAGAGACCTCACCCATATCCAGAAAATCCATTGAGCCTATGGATTAGTCACATTAAAATTTCCCTCTAATAATCATTCATTATAATGGTACATCCCCAATTTTATCTTCTTAGATGGGTAGGTTCCATGAAATTATCATTATCATACATTCTCATGTTAATAAGGATCACAAACATAGGGGTGGTGGAAGTATTTAAAGAAATGAAATTTATTGCCCACAAGAATTATAAAATGTCAATAAAAATAGACTCTATCAATATGGATGTGTAATCCCTAGTCGAAGGATTAGAAATATTCAGTAAGATAGTAATATAAAATCCATTTCTTTTTCCTAGCTACCCTATTTTTTCCTCAACCTCATCCAATAATAGATGATGAGAATGTTTATCCCATGGGAATCCCACCTATTGTTTTCCCATATACATTCTTAAAGAATGACATACTTCTCCAAAATTCAATATCCCCATCGTCATCCACCAATGTATGAGGAAGGAAATATCAAATTGTCTTTAAATTCATTTGTAACTTCCTTCCTAGAAATGATTATTTGACTTATTGATCATTTGTTGTCTTCTGTTTCTCACAGTTTACCCCACTCATGTGGGATTATAGGATAGTAGTCATCATGGATCTTTTAAGACCAGAACCCTCAAATGAGATTCCATTTAGGTGTAATTCCAAAATCGTGTTTCATCTTCTAAAAGGAAAATATTCCCTTTGAGACCACTTTTATTAGGCCATTTCCAGAATGATGTAACGAATGGGACTCACCCATAGGTGTAAGCCCCTACCTTTTCAAACTAAGTGGTATTTTATTACCATTAAAATAAGATATGTATGAAGCATCACAAATTTTCAAACCCCATACCTTTAATTCATCATCATCCTCACAAGGATGTATCATCAGTATGACAAAATCCCCACATGAAGGGCCATAATCATTTTGAGACAAACCATCTCAACCTTATCAGTCTATATGCCAGGTGAGAGTCAGATTAGTGGGTCAATATTAATTTTAATATCAATAAATTTCCATAATTCCATATTCTAGATGTGTTTAATCAAAAATGGATTATCATGTGTAATTCTCAAATGAACTATTTAAAAACACATTTCTCTTAAAAATCATAATAGTATAGAGTTAAATTTTATAGTCTAGTACTTTTATCCTGACCTTAAAATGTATGATATTTCCCATTAAGTTTCACCAAACAAAATGAGGTCTTTTTCCATTCATAAGATTTCATTAAAATCCCCTCTCATGGTACCGATCCCAATATCAATTTTTGAACAACCTCCCTATATGAAAATAAATTCTATATTTCCAAATTATGAGGATCTAAATAATAATTCCAAAAAAGAAATCATTGATATGTTAATAACAAGACAATACTTATTTCTGTTGATATATCAAGATAGATCACCCAATGGTGAACCTTCAATATATACATATGGTTCCATGGATTGAGAGCCTATGATAAGTATACATAGTTATGTCTTCATATATACATGGGACTAATATTACATGTCAAGGGTGGATATATTTTTTTATTTTTTTTAAAGGATTCATGAATATGACTTAGATATATAAGAGTTTCCTGGAGAAGGAATAAATTCCCCCCAAAAGGGTGAGTTTATCAAAACCTCCCATCATATTGACTAATGTGATTCCCTAAGAATCATTGGTAAAAAACCTAATGACCATTGTACATTGTAATGAAAAAAATCTCATGTATGTTGGAACCATTTAGAGTTTTTTGTTCCAGGAATCAACCCATTGGAAACTACCCTTGAAATGGTCATGGAAATAAAATGGTGAACCCAATAATAATCCTTCATTGAAAAAATTATATATGTCACCAAAAGGTTAGGCCGTATCATATCATGTACTCATATGTTGCAAAAGTGGTCCCAAAATGGATCTCTCAGAGAAATAAATTTTCATGTGATTATTTACTTGTGAATTTACATTAATGTGTTTATTTTCTAAATGTTTTTTCACATATAATTTCAATATAACTCCCATTGATCCAAAATAGAATCTTACCAATTGAAATAGACATATGCATCGGTAGTTGGGAAATCTAATTCCTCATCCTATTAGAGGTATTTATCATCCACTCACTTCCTTAAACGTTACTTGGTGAATGCACAAATCGAAGAGTAACAACAAAATGGCACCTTCACAATGTTTTAGTTTTCATCAAAATCCCTCCAATAAATGAAACCCTACCAACCATACCCCCAATGATGGATGGAGAAAAACATGAAATTGGCTCCCATAGTCATTTCAATTTGTTTTGGGCACCTCTTCTAAGAATGCAATAAAAATTAACTTATCTGAATGAGGATGGTTCGAAGGTTAAATGTGACATGTAAAACTCATTGTTGGAGTTCCCCTAAATGTCTCCTTCTACTATTCTCCAATTATAATTCGACACAAAATCATGTCCTCAACATTATGAGGATTCCACCACACAAGCCCCTCCTTAATCAACCCATGTTCGGATTCCCAGGGTAGCCCATCAAGAGTGCCATGTAATAAACTATGAGTGGGAATAAATACATAGTCCCTATATTGAACCTTCCAATATTCAGAAGAAATTTGTGGGTAGAAATATATCTCTTCCCACACTCAACTATCCTACTAGTACAATAAAGCATTTACCAGAGAAAATTGTTGGCATATCTAGGAAATTAAGAGGGGGGCATGATTTTGTCCCCCACAAGGCCCTTACCATAATATTGTAGAATTATGTAGAGGAAAATATTGTGCATATATCACTACCACAAACATATAAAGAGAATTTATTCTTGTTTAGACCATGAATTATTCCCATCATATCCTTCTAGGAATTGAAGTGATGGGATCCATCTCTCTCCATATTATTCTAACCATCCAAAACATAATGGTTGTAGTGATTTTGGTTGGAGGGTGGGAGTATAATATTTTACTAATAATTGGTGTAGACCATTAGCATAATTTCAAGGATACTTAAGGGTAGGCACATAATCCAACTCTTATCTAGGACTTTTTCTATAACATTATTGTGATAAATGGATGCAAGGATTTGGTATACATACCCATTCTCATAGGATATTGTCAGTCTATTTCAATGAAAACTATATGGAAGGAAAATATTCCTACCAATACCCTTGAATCCTACCTTTTGAATCTTGTAGTAGTCTGAGAGTTTTTCGAGATATATCCTACAAATGAAATATGTTTTCTATTCCATGAAACTCCGACTACAAAATAGTGAACATTTAAGAATAAATATAAACAATAGTGATTGGAAATCTAGAATGAGGTGTACAACCCATCCCTACATAAGATAGGTGTTGTTAAGGCCAAAAAATATCTATCAATAATGTCCTAAGATCCTATTTACTTTTCAAAAATTCATATAAGAATTAGTATTAGTTTCAATAAACCTCCCCATAGTATGACTACCAAGAGAACTAGTGGTCCTCCCTGGAATATTCACTATGATGGTCCCCTTTGTGACCACACTAATATTGATAATAAGATTGTTTCTCTTAGTAATAATGTAAAAAAATAACCCCATTCATAGAAGATAAAATATAAATAATTTCCACCCCTTTACAATATCCTAATTGAATGTACTTCTTTTGGTATACTTCGTATTAATTATCTCTATGGTTAGATATTAAACCTTAATGTTAGTCCTCCCCACACAGGTGTTCAATGTGAAGGTCCTCCACACATAGTTATTTTGTTTCAACTAGAATCCCCTCTCATTTCAAAATCAATCATGGGAAATCCCTCATTTAATGAGTTACAAGGGAAAATAAGTTATGTCATGCCTATTTACTTGTCATTGACAAGTGATATTCATTCTTACTAGAAAGACAGTTGGAGGAAACAATCACTATATAAACCACCCTCACATGGCTCATAGTATTGTATAATAGATTCTTTCCAGCAACCTAAATGATAGTAATTAAGATAGAAAATTCCCAAATTTTTTAGATGAAGTGAAGGTGTCTCCCATGTAATAAAAATTGAAGATTTCATTCATGAGGATACTATAAGACAAATGATAATGTACTAGTCATGTTTTGGCCTATGGTCACTCCTCACTATGATATCTTGAAATCATTGTCCGACAAATGTGTAACTTACACTCATCACAACCTATAGACATATATTTTCCATTTCCAATTTATTGTTATACCAAGTATCCAATGATCATGTTAAGGAAACAAAATAACTTCATCTCTAGATTGACTCAAACAAATATTCATTTATGAGACACCCAAAATTGGAAATGTAATTTGAGATACTCCAATGCATATATCATAATGATTTTTTCCTACTACATTATTTGATTGTAGGTTTTCTACCTGATGTCTACATCAGTGTGTGGGAAGGGCATTCTAATCTATATTTCACTTCACTTTTTGGTAATTAAATCATATCATAAGTGGATTTGTGCAACATAAATTTTTTAGGATGACTCTCGAATGTTGTTAATGCCAAAATAGAGGTAATTTTTATCATAATTATTCCATGACTAAATACCATAATTTTGAGTCTTGATTAGAGAATACCATTAAAAGTCTCTTTACTTTGGCATCTGAAATGATTTACAAAGCCTCTTTATTGAAAAAAGTTGACCGTAACAGAGAAATGATTACTACATAAACAATTATCTCACACTTAGATATTATATTTCACCCAACTTATATATGAAAATGGAATTTTGAAAAAAATAAGATTCATGATAGTTGAAACCATAGTGATATAGTGGTATCCCCATCCCATAGTGATGATTGATTTTTTACCGTAAATTAATTTATCAGTATTCCAAAACACAATTAAATGGTATGAAAAACTGATTAGGGGAAACCCCAGGTCGAAGGATTGTGGTAATTTTTATTCTAATCACCTCCCCCAAGGATGTCAGTGTTCTCCCTGCTAGAAGGTGTGTCAAAAAAATTAATCCTTACAACATGCTTCATTTATCACTGTACCTATTTCAATGATAATAAACACAACAAATCTCTCTAATGATTCACTATGGGTCACCCTTCATAAGATTGACCTGGTAGAATCCTCATTAGAAAGGATGAGGGAACAAAAAGGACCCAAGTCAAAGTGATCTTCCTAGTGTTTAATCATTTCTAAAGAACAAGGATTATACCATGGATATCCTTAAAAGAAAGGTTCAAAACTATTATCTTAGTGGTGATTCAATACACTAAATTCATTATTCATCGGTAAAAATAATTATTAATATTATTAAAGACACTATAGAACATAAAAGAAATGAAATATAATAAACTAATTATGTTTCTATTTTAAGCACATTATACATTGAGACTCAAGAGGTTGGTGTTCATATCAGAAGTCTATGGATTGAAAAAAACTTAGGGAATTATATAGATTCTGCACCATACATCCATTGGAATGCTTCAAAAATGTAAAAGGGTAGTTTTTTGTACACATACAATCATTTTTCAGAAAAAATAAAGTCATTTAAACTTTAGTAAACATTCTCTATATGTGGGGCCTCGATAAAGGATTTGAACAGACTCAACACTGAAGTACTTAGAAGAAAAACCTATGAGGTATGTGTTCTTAAAATATAGTTTAACTTTTCACTACTAGAAATGTACGATTTCCCAACGGTTCTAAACCATTGGGAAAGGCTACAGAACCGTTGGTATATGTTATACCAATGGTTCTGCAAACCGTAGGGAAGTAAGCCATTGGGAAAAGTTTTTCCCAACGGTTTACAGTGAACTGTTGGGATAGGGTGCTGAAAAATTACCATATCCCAACGGTTCTGAAAAACCATTGGGAAATCATTTTCCCAACGGTTTACAACCGTTGGGATACAGTGCACAATATTATCATGTTTTTCCCAAAATTTTGGCAAAACGTTGGGAAAAACACATCATAACCTCTTTCCCAGCGGTTTTGAACCATTGGTAAAACAAGACCTACACATAATATGCCAATGGTTTTGAACCGTTGGAATAGCCTCTGCTGGGCAAATTGCACAGCAGCTCTTCAATTTACCCAACAGCTCTCCAATTTGACCACTGGCTCTCCAATTTTCCCACCAGGTCTCATTTTGTGGGTTCCCTCTCATTTTCAATCCAATTTTTGTACCTGCAATAAAATAACACATACATATACAATTATTGTACCTGCAATAACCAACTAACACTTACATATAGAGAACAAATTCATATACATTTAACATATAATGGTGGAACTATACACATCCATAATTAAATTAGAATTCATAACGTAATTATAAAACTACATAATTCATTTAGAATTCAATTTAAAATTTAGATGACAATTATATGTGGAATACGTAAGTTAATTCATAATTTGATCGGTTTTTCATATACCATATATTTTTACTTGAAATAATGTCCATTTTAAACATAATACATACACCTGGAGAGATACCAGCCACACCGTGCCTCTTATTTAGGTGAGGTTGACTCGTACACATCACATATGACCCATGGATAGTTGTGCTAAAGTATCAACACAATCCGAATGCGTTTGGTCAGTTTCCGTATGCCAGTTGATGTATTTCATTTCAATTTATGTCCTTTGGAAACAAAAGATAGAAACATTGAGTGGTGGCGGCCACACCATGCCTCGGATTGAGGCATGGTTGACTCGTACACGTCACATATGACCCATGGATCGTTGTGCAAATGTATCGACACAATCCGAATGCATTTGGTCAGTTTTCCGTATGCCAGTTTATGTTTTTCAATTAAAATGACGTACTTTTAAAACAAAATGTGGACACTTTGAGTGGATTCGGCCACACCGCACCTCATATTGAGGCGGAGTTGACTCGTACACGTCACATATGACCCATGGATCGTTCTCCTAAATTTTCAATGGAAACCGAATGCGTTTGGTCAGTTTTATATATGTACTGAAATTGTTGTCCATTTTAAGCAAAAGACATACACTTTGAGTGGTGGTGGCCACACCGCGCCTCGGAATGAGTCAAGGTTGACTCGTACACGTCACATATGACTCATTGATCATTTTTCTAAAGTATTGACACAATCCGAATGCGTTTGGTCGGTTTTCTGTATGCCAGTTGATGTATTTCACTTCAAATTATGTCCTTTTGAAACAAAAGACAGACACTTTGAGTGGTGGCGGCCACACCGCGCCTCGTATTGAGGCTGGGTTGACTCGTACACGTCACATATGACCCATGGATCGTTTTTCTAATGTATCGACACAATACAAATGCGTTTGGTCGGTTTTCCATATTCCAGTTGATGTTTTTCAATTAAAATGATGTACTTTTGAAATAGAAGGCGGAAACTTTGAGTTGTGCCAGCCACACCGTGCCCCAGATTGAGACGGCGTTGACTCGTACACGTCACATATGACCCATGGATCTTTCTCCTAATGTTTAAATGGAAACCGAATGCATTTGTTCGGTTTTTCGTATGTACTTAAATTGTTGTCCATTTTAAGCAAAAGACATACACTTTGAGTGGTGGCGACCACACCGTGCCTTGGATTCAGGCGGGGTTGACTTGTACACATCACATATGACCCATGGATCGTTGTTCTAAAGTCCCAACACTATCCGAATGCATTTGGTCAGTTTTCTATATGCCAGTTGATGTATTTCACTTCAAATTAGGTCCTTTTGAAACAGAAGACAGACACTTTGAGTGGTGGCGGCCAGACCGCCCCTCAGATGGAGGTGGGGTTGACTCGTACACGTCACATATGACCCAGGGATCGTTTTTCTAATTTATCGACACAATCCGAATGCGTTTGGTCGATTTTACTTATGCTAGTTGATGTTTTTCAATTAAAATGATGTACTTTTGAAATAGAAGGCGGACACTTTGAGTGGTTTCGGCCACACTATGCCTCGGATTGAGGCACCGTTGACTCGTACGTGTTACATATGACCCATGGATCGTTCTCCTAAAGTTTCAATGGAAACCGAATGCGTTTGGTCGGTTTTCCGTATGTACTTAAATTGTTGTCCATTTTAAGCAAAAGACAAGCACTTTGAGTGGTGGCGGCCACAATGCACCTCAGATTGAGGCGCGGTTGACTTGTACACATCACATATGACCCATGGATCGTTGTGCTAATGTATCGACACAATCCGAATGCATTTGGTCAGTTTTCCGTATGCCATTTGATGTATATCACTTAAAATTATGTCCTTTTGAAACAGAAGACAGACACTTTGAGTGGTGGCGGCCACACTGCGCCTCGGATTGAGGTTGGGTTGACTTGTAAACGTCACATATGACCCATGGATCGTTGTGCTAATGTATTGACACAATTAGAATGATTTTGGTCGGTTTTTTATATGCCAGTTGATGTTTTTAAATTAAAATGACGTACTTTTGAAACAGAAGGCAGACACTTTGAGTGGTGCCGGCCACACTGCGCCTCGGATTGAGGCGGTGTTGACTCGTACACGTCACATATGACCCATGGATCGTTTGCCTAATGTTTCAATGGAAACCGAATGTGTTTGTTTGGTTCTCCGTATGTACTTAAATTGTTGCCCATTTTAAGCAAAAGAGGGCCACTTAGAGTGATTTCGGCCACACCGTGCCTCAGATTCAGGAGGGGTTGACTCATAAACATCACATATGACCCATGGATCGTTGTGCTAAGGTATAATCACAATTAGAATGTGTTTAGTCGGTTTTACTGTAGAAACCCGTAGCTTATCGTACATGGACATTACATTACTTTTGCGGAATACTTAGTACATAACAAAAACACACACACAAGGACCGTAATAGTTTAGTGTCTTTGGAAACTCGGAACGTAATCTTCTAATCGTGGTGAAAGATCCTCAATATATCCCATAAATATCTTCCCCTTTTTTTACCTAAAACCTTTCTTTATATCCTGGGGAAAATAAAACATAAAATGGTGAGCTCAAATGCTCAGTAAGGTAAACAAAAGAAATATAAATCACGACATATACAAAAGAACATAACTTTTGGAAATCCTAACCTGCAAAAGAGATCATAATTTCATAACCTGGGATAACACATGGCAGTGAAATGTATTCACAATAATCATAACTTAAAACATTAATCTTTGTGGCATACACACATAATCATAGAGAATAATTTCTTGTTAGTCAAGACTCATTGCCAAGACTATCTTAGTGGACAAAGTCCATTTCTGAATCGAGTGACCCTCGTTTCAGTCCTGTTTCACTGAACCGGTATAACCTACCCTTCCAGCCATGTCTATCTCATGAGATATAAAATCTTTACCCAATGCATTGGAGGGAGATATAGGTCCCACCCATCTCATAATGATACCATTCTTATGTGTGCCACAAAATCATAAATCATACATCATTGCATAACCCATGTAATAAAAATGGGAATCTTAAACATCATGACATCATAAAACAATTCATATACGATAAAGGAACTCATAAAAATAATTCCATCACAACATAATCAAATCAATGTAATAATAGGGATAAAAATAGAACCCTTTATTATCTTATATGGAAAATAATTTTGATAAAACACTTGAACTTCATTCTTGAGGCAAATATCCTTTCTTCTTCAAAAATACCTTTCCTTTATTAACATGTCATACAATTTTAAACTAAAAGAAGTTGATTAAAAATAAACTTGAAAACTTGTAAAGGAATATTCTTGGAAATAATGTTTTTAAAATCCATTCTTGTCGTATAAGTTAAAAAAAATTCTTCGTACTTTTGTCAGAAAAGTCAAAAAGTACCTCGTACGAAAAACGACAAAAGATTCCTTTCATACATATTACTAAAAACTCACCGAAGGGTAAAAATGAATTTAAACAATTGTAGGTGGATGGAAATAATATTACATATTGATGAAACATGGATGTGGATGATAAAATACACCCCAGTAAATACTTACGAATAAACAATCTCGGATAAAAATGAGATTGTGATATTTCCCTTACCTTAGGTCCGACTTGCTTTGTGAGTGTCCGAACCTCCTGTATATGATTTAAATCATGTTATTGACTTATTCCAGAATCATATTCATTGTTATTATATCATATATGGTCCACTTATGACTTTATATTACCCGTTCTTTTGTAAATTCATGTTAAAGTAGCGTTTTGGGTAAAATCGTCTCATTTGTCGTTCGTATTTTTAACTTGTAATTATTCATATGATTACTTAGATCATGATTACTTAATTACAGAATATAAAAAATGATTTATATATATATATTCATAATACACATATATAATAAATCAGTAAATGGAAAGAAATACACCGTTCATGGAGACGGTAGTCCGTACGTACGCATGAACGCTGTTTTCGTTTCCTTATTGAATTGAATGGAATTAAGTAGATGACATACATATAAATAATTATAGTATCATTATTAGGTCATATATTGCATTATTACTTATTATATATACTTTATAATCATTCATGAATGGTTAATCATTGAGAATGAATCACATCGCGTCGTGGAGACGGTAGTCCGTACGTACGCACGAGCGATGATATCATTCCCATGGTCGTGGAATTGTGTTGAAGTGTATGTATACTATTTCAGTATAAATATCACTTTATAATAATCATATATAGTTACTCATTACACCTTTATACCCATCCAATTAATGTGGTGGCAGAAAATATATTACACCACGGCGTGGAGACGGTATTCCGTACGTACGCACGCGCGGTGATTTCATTTTTCCGTAGGATGGATAGAAGGTGAATTAGAGTTGTTTCATATTTATAATAACATATCAGTATATAATAAATACTTATGTTATTACTTTATCATGAAACAACTAATGAATAAGAAGTTGAAGAAGAAAGAAATTGAAAAGATCGGTAATGGATATCACCTCTTCTTTGAAACGCTTCTTTGAATCCTCCACTTAGGGAACTAAGATTGGTCTTTGAAGAAGACCAGGACCTCTAGGATTATTATAGGGATGTGGAGAAGGGATTTCGGCAGGTTTTGGCCGAGCTTGAGTGCTCAAATTGGTGTGAGGAGGAGGGGGAGGAGGTACCCTTTTATAAGGGAGGAGAAGGGCACCTTAGGAATATTTCAAAATATTATTTTATATTAAAGTCAAAATCGGTTAATAATGGTTCCAAAGGGTCTTATTTCAAAGCTAAAGTAGGGATGGGTCGAAATCCTATCATCAAATAGGATTTAGACAAGTTTAGGGTATTATTTTAACCTTATCAATTAGATTTAACTCTAAGTTAAATAATTTAACTTTTACCGTGTCTTTTTGTTTTCTTTCACTATATGGTTAATACACATACTATAACATGCCAAACGAACCCCAAATTGTATATTATTAATACATATATCCTTATCTAAGTCATTTGGGCGAACCTTAGATTTTTAGGAATAAAATAACAATTAGTAATATAATATTTGATTTAAAAACAATTTTGTGTCAATTTTGACACTATTTGATATCTGATTTTTGTGAAAGTCATAACAGAATTATATGTTCGAACCAAGTTGATTAAATCAACACTAATATATCATAGTAACCTATAAAATTAGTTTAATTCATAAAAAGTCTCAAATTACATTTATTTTGGTGTTTATAACATCAATTATGTCAATATTTCATTAATAAGATAATTACTGCATCATCATTGTGTCATAAATAAATTAAATTATTTAATGTCTAAAAATTAAAAATAAAATAAAATTATATAGTAAATCTTTTTATATTCCTAATGAACATTTACAATCGAATTTATCTTATGTATAACCCTATATTAAAAATGTTTTAGTAAATAAACTTTGATTTTAACTCTTTTAACTCTTCTTTGAATTAAATAATAATAAATGTCCTAATCTAATCCAAGTAGGCCTAAATGATAATATTTTACACTTAAGGTTGTTTTTGGTCGAGATAAACTTGTCCAATAGGATTAGGACATGTGTTAGGGTAATATTAATATCATTTTTACCCTTAATTACCCTATTTACTTTTAACTGTGGTAAATAAAAGTAAAAAGTTACTATTCACCAAAAATTATTTTCATCTCATTGAACCACATTTTACGTACTGACATCAACTGTGTCTCTTGGATTTTTGAAATTCCATTCACAGAAACGGTATAATTAAGTTTTATGAAAAATTCAGTTTTTTAACTACCACTTAGTAGTTTCACTATTCATCAAAAATTGAAGGTTTTCAGAAAAATGCCAAAATTTCATCCTAAGCTATATTTCATATTCCGAATTCAAAAATGAAGTCTATTTTACCAAATTCATAACATAGAAGTTGCATTAATTAATTTTATAATTAAATACAGCTGTTAAAACAAATAGCGTGTTTTTAAGAAACAATATCTATCAAAAGATTGACACTTGATTATGTCTGGTTTAAATGTGAAATTACAACCAATGACCAACATTGTATTAAATTGTAAAAATATATTTTAAATATACTTTAAAACCACTCAAATTAATAATTTATCACTATTAATTATTTCGATTAAAAAAGTTGTTTTTAATTATAATTTATTAATTTTCACTATTCATCAGAATATGAAAGTTATCCGAAAAGTACCAAAATTTCACCTTAGGCTAAATTCTATACTCCGAATCCAAAAATGAAGTCCATTTTGAGAGCTAAAATTTCTAAAATTTAAAATGTGGTTATTACTATTCATAACCGCTAGTTTTAATAATATTTTAATAGCATATCGTTGTTTCATGAAACTGAGTGTTGCGTACTACACACACTATCGAGGAAGGTTGCGATTGCGTGTAATGCAAGGCAAGTCAAATATGCGTGTTGTGCAAGGTCCTTTTGGTGTAGCGTACAACACAAGACATTAATAAAATTAAAAAGAATATTTTTCATAAAATCTTGGGCTGTTACTTTTCTACCCCCCTTAAAATGAATTTCGCCCTCGAAATTCGTCAGGGTTATAAATGGTTTACTATTCGAAAGTTTCTTTAATAGAAACCCACATCGTAAAAAGGAATATCAAAACCAATATTTAAAAAACAAAAGAATGAAACGTAACGGTTACCCAAATAAACTAATCACTGGGTTTCCACATAGGTGAAAATATGGATATGGAAGAGAAATCTAACCATCATGTTCTGATGGAGAGTGGTAGAGAACATGGCTATGAAATAGCCAACAATCACAAAGCCATATATTTGTTACAATATAAGGTACCATCTGATTTATCAGTATAAGAGCACTAGGACAACCGTTTTGGTTTTCAAGATCGTTTCCCTAAAGTTAAAGAATTTGAATTAGAATAAATACTTACTTTATTTTGGTACAATCTCACTGTTGTTCGTGCCTTTAACAATTTCCACTTTATCTCTTAAATAAATGAAGTTGAATTTTTTATTCGTGAAGTGTTAGCAGATCATGTGACAGAATGATGGGTCATTCCATCTGTCTTAAAAGGTTAGGAAAATTTATATACATAAGTCGATCTATAGTGGGATTAATCATATATGGTTCCTAAAATGGGCTTATACTTCATATATCATACTGCTTAATATAATAAAACTAGTTTCTACTAAACATGGACTTCTTGTAGGCCAGTGGTAGGCAATAAAGGCCAGTCGCACTTCGGTTGTGGGTTCGATTCCCACAGCCTTGTCCGACGCGATTGGTTGTCGCCCGTCCTGCAGGTTGTCCTTTTTCTAAAACTATATTACTATAAGATCCCATCAATAATATCGAAAAAAACTTCTATCCTTAAACAATACTAACTTATGTCCAACATAATCCATTGTAATCTTTAGGCTTATCCATAATACTGCAGTCCACTCTCATAATATAGTGAAAACGATTACCAGAGATTTTATACTGTCGTTGATCCCCATATATCATAAGATATGTCTTGTTGGTCACATTCCAAACATTTAAAGGCCTTAATCATGTATTCTCTTGAAGAATGATTACCCATTGAACCTTAGTGAAATCATGAATACTGTTAAAAGTTAACACTTTCCACATACCAAAATCCAAAAACTCTATATACTCAAACCATAATATAACCTTCTCCTTATGAGCTCATGAATACTATCAAACATTTAATTTTCTCCTTATCCCTACATTATGCGCATATCATCTACCTTCCAAAAATATCTGAATAACCTTCCATGGATACTGGTAACATTAATAATACACTTTCAAAACTCAAGGAAAGACAATAGTGTAACAATCCTTAGATGTCTCGTTATTCCAACATTACACATGATAAACATGTAATCATTCCACTACATTCTTAAACCATTGTACAAGATTCAACAATTCTTTCATCTCACATATCATTTGTAGTCTCTTCATCATCATCAACATAAATACTTCCCATACGACCATACTGATTCCCTTCATGAGACTTTCCCTTAGGTCATTGGTTTGCATAATGCCCCTACATTCCACATTTAAAACATTTAACCAGTGTTGATGTCGTAGCAATACCATTATCCTCATACCTGGTGTTAACTGAACCTTTTCCTTTGCACTTACTGGCTTTGTGTCCTTCTTTTCCACACCCAAAGCATCTTCCAGTTCCTTTGAAACATTCTCCTTGATTCCTCTTCCCACATGAATTACATAGGGGAAATTGAACTTTCTTTCCTCTATGATCATCATGAAACTCCATATTTCTCTTATTAGCCGAGCCAGGAAACTTACCAAATTTTACTTTGTTGATCATATTATGAGATTGCTGATTCGGCATAATAATTATGTTTGGACTTCCAAATCCAATTTCATTATGAAGAATATCATTCCATTTTCCATCATATCCTCCATTATCGTGAATCATCTTGTTTCCAGCCATTTTCTAAAACCCAAAAAGAATAGTGTGAGAGGCAAAAATCATGCTAGGGAAAACAACATAATAAAGGGGAAGTACCTTCAATATCTAACATCATAGGTTTAATTCTATGATCGTTAGCGTAATTCTAGTACTATAACCTATACGTATACTTAACCTTAGGGACATCCCTAGACATACCTTAGAAATATCTCTAGGGATCTCACTAAAGTTCTCGCATCCTAGTTTCCAAAGGTAGACTAAACCTTTCCTCTGATACCAACTATAGAGACCCGTAGCTTATCGTACATGGACATTACATTACTTTTGCAGAATACTTAGTACATAACAAAAACACACACACAAGGACCGTAATAGTTTAGTGTCTTTGGAAACTCGGAACGTAATCTTCTAATCGTGGTGAAAGATCCTCAATATCTCCCATAAATATCTTCCCCTTTTTTTACCTAAAAACTTTCTTTATATCTTGGGGAAAAGAAAACATAAAAGGGTGAGCTGAAATGCTCAGTAAGGTAAACAAAAGAAATATAAATCACATCATATACATAAGAACATAACTTTTGGAAATCTTAACCTGCAAAAGAGATCATAATTTCATAACCTGGGATAACTCATGGCAGTGAATTGTATTCACAATAATCATAACTTAAAACATTAAACTTTGTGGCATACACACATAATCATAGAGAATCATTTCTTGTTAGTCAAGACTCATTTCCAAGACTATCTTAGTGGACAAAGTCCATTTCTGAGTCGAGTGACCCTCGTTTCAGTCCTGTTTCACTGAACCGGTATAACCTACCATTCCAGCCATGTCTATCTCATGAGATATAAAATCTTTACCCAATGCATTGGAGGGAGATATAGGTCCCACCCATCTCATAATGATACCATTCTTATGTTTTCCACAAAATCATAAATCATACATCACTGCATATACCATGTAATAAAAATGGGAATCTTAAACATCATGACATCATAAAACAATTCATATACGATAAAGGAATTCATAAAAATAATTCCATCACAACATAATCAAATCAATGTAATAATAGGGATAAAAACAGAACCCTTTATTATCTTATATCGAAAATAATTTTGATAAAACACTTGAACTTCATTCTTGAGGAAAATATCCTTTCTTCTTCAAAAATACTTTTCCTTTATTAACATGTCATACAATTTTAAACTAAAAGAAGTTGATTAAAAATAAACTTGAAAACTTGTAAAGGAATATTCTTGTAAATAATGTTTTAAAAATCCATTCTTGCCGTATAAGTTAAAAAAACATTCTTCGTACTTTTGTCGGAAAAGTCAAAAAGTACCTCGTACGAAAAACCACAAACGATTCGTTTCATACATATGACTAAAAATTCACCGAAGGGTAAAAATGGATTTAAACAATTGTATGTGTATGGAAATAATATTACATATTGATGAAACATGGATGTGGATGATAAAATACACCCCATTAAATACTTACGAATAAACAATCTCGGATAAAAATGAGATTGTGATATTTCCCTTACATTAATACCTTAAACTGGGTACTCATCCAATGAGTAATTATCTAACGATAATGCTATATAGGACAACCATCCACCACTAGTACTACCTCGAACTCATTTCCAACTCTAGCAACCCATCCAATATACAACTCATGCTTGTAGGCTCTCCAAAGCTCGCCTAAATCCTTTAGACGTTCCGATCGTGCACCCTCACCATCGGGAAAATTAAATAGAAGCTGAAATCAAAATATTAATTCATATAAATACAAAAATAATTAATGAAATTAAATAGAATAGATTTTTTTACCCATATCTCTTCCCAAGATCTATCCTTGACCTCATGTGGAAAATGTATCCATGATAGCGGGCTAACGGGAATGATGTCGGAGTATTTGGAAAGCGTCGCCAAAAAACTCTGACATTGCTGCCCTGTTTTCTCAACCATTTGGTTGTTTTCATTATAATCCACCATAAACTGTGGGTGGAGGTTCCACACCGAACGCATGTGTGTATTCCCCCACCCACGCCTCCTGTCAGTAAATGTATCTGTCATGGAAGAAAAACAAATATTTTATCAAAACATGTTATAATGAAAATAAATATTTCTATAAAAATTTGTTAGGGTTCTGTAAATATAAATGTTCCGGTCTGATCACTCAATGCCGCTAGATCCACAGAAACTGATGGAACACCCTGTGGTGTAACAAGAGTCAAAGACGATGGAATATAGAAGCTCAAAGAGATAGAAGTAGAAGGAAAAGAAGATGGGACAACTGTCTAACTGGATGATGACTGAGGAGTGGGAATCATCATGGGATTTGAAAATGATGAGCCAAAAATGCAAAAGATAGGGAAAACATGGGAGGCCTAAATATCTCGTGTGCCTCTAACGACACATCGGGATCAGAATGTGGGAAGGATGACATGTCAGTGGGAGGGGCAGGGTCTAGTCGGGTACGTGCAGCTGCTCGTCCACCTCTGGTACGAACCCTCCTCTTACCACCGGCCTGAGTACTAGTACTAGTACTAGGCTCCTCGTCGAATACCTATCGACGTATAGGTGGATCCTACAAAAATGTTTATAAAAAAATTAATCATATGAAATTATATATTCATTAAATATATCAATTTGAAATAAAGTACTCACTGTAGGCAGTAATGGTGGAACACCCATATCCGTCATTTGACGATTGTTCTCCATCATTTTTTTCCTTCGTCTCTCTTCAATTGGCTTCATTTCCTACTTTTGAAAACAAATATGTAATTAATTAGAAAAATTAAAACTAATGTGTAACCCAAATAACTAAATATATGAGGGAATATGGGATTCATAGGTAATTTAGCTATAAATTGTATTAGAAGAGTTTGAATGGATTTAACAAATCATACAAGTTGTAATGTTAACCATGTTAGAAATATTGTTTGACTATGTTTGAATACAGTTCAATTCCAAATTAGAAAATACAATTCAAATAAAACTGCAACCAATAAACATTGAAAATTAATATAATGGCCAATTAAGTTATCAATTGTTTTAGAAGATCTTGAATGGATTTAATAAATCATACAAGTTGTAATGTTCACCAAGTTAGAAATATTGTTTGACTATGTTTGAATACAGTTCAATTCCAAATTAGAAAATGCAATTCAAATAAAACATCAACCAATAAACATTGAAAATTCAAATAACGGTCATGTCAGCTATCAATAGTTTTAGAAGAGCTTGAATGGATTTAATAAATCATATAAGTTTTAATGTTCACTAAGTTAGAAATATTGTTGGACTATGTTTTGAATACAGTTCAATTCCAAATTAGAAAATGCAATTTAAATAAAACTGCAACCAATAAACATTGAAAATTCACATAACGGTCAAGTAAGCTAAAACATATATGTGATCAATACTAAATAAATTTGAATATTACCAACCTTAAAAACCCAAATTGTGGTAAACTAAAATAATTGAGAACATGGGTGAATGATTCTATATATTTTCAACCACAACTTCAGGTTCACAATCAACTCAGACAATTGAGCTATTTGAGTCATCAAAAGAAATAAATGTATTGGTTCCAATGGAACTAGGGACAGTGTCAATTACATCATCACCATCATCAAAAATATGTCTTCGAATTACTTCAAATATGACACCAAATTTAGGTCGAAGTTGCTATTTGACATAAAAAACATGTTTAGCCATTGATGCCAACACATATGGTTATTCGGTAGCAAGAGTGTGAGTCATATTAATTACTTGAAATCCACAATCATCAATAAATGTGCCATGTCTCGTCATCGAATCAAACCAATGGAATTTCATCATTGTGACTCTTCCATGAGTGTAATAATCCAACATTATTATTTTCTCAACAACTCCATAATAACCCACATTTTCAAATCGCGGTCGACTATCTGATGCACTGGCATAACAATCTGTTGTGGCAGTAACCATAACACCATCATGTTGTGTTCTCGTGTTCTTTTCTCCTTCAGTGACAATAAATTTGTACCCATTGATAACAATTGATTTACAGTCACGAACCACGGTATTAGGACCAAAAGCCAAAGCTCTTATTTCCTCAGAGACAGAGTCAACAGAAAAACTCAATACCTACAATATAAATGAATATTAAAGTTAAATAATATTGATATAATTATTTTAAACATTAATTTTTTTATAATTCAATTTTAACCAAGAAGAAAACTCTTTTCTATGCAAAGACTCTCTCCTTCTCGAAGATAAAGAACAATGCTTCCTATTTATCATTGTTTTATGTTCCCTGTAGATAATAAATATTAATATTTTGACAGATATATATTTAAGATATACATAATGAATTTAGTTACCTAATATAGTCATCGAACAAATCATAGTTGAACAAAACTGTGCGATGTGCCATCTCCCGCTCTTCATGGCTTGATGTCTTCAATGTATATGATCCAGGAATTACTCATGTTTGGGGAAGTCATGGAAAACTGGGTTAAATTTGATCATATTGTTCTTCTTCATTTCTCATTGGTCTGTTCAATCCTGTAGTAAGATCAGACAAATACATCGAGCAGAAATCCGTACATTCTTGAGCCAAGTAACAGTTCACGATAGAACCTTTGGGATGATTTCTGTTTTGGACATAATACTTTAATGTGAACATATTTCTTTCATTTGGATATATCCAATGAAAAGAAAAAGGTCCTCCGAGAAGTATTTCATTGGGAATATGGATAGTGAGATGCAGCATGCATGTTAAAAATGATGGAGGAAATATTTTCTCCAACTCACAGAAAATTAATGGGGCATCTGTCAACATTTTTTGCAAGGAAGACTTGGACAACTTCTTATCACAAAGATCTCTAAAAAATGGCACAACCGAATAAAAACAACCCTTACATTATTGGACAAAATATGAAGGATTGCTATTGGAAGAAACTCATGCAGTAGAACGTGATAATCATGAGTCTTCAAAGATTTTAGCTTCAACTCTCTTCTGTTGACCCGTTTAGATATGTTGCTTGAATAGCCATCAGGAACTCTAATAGTCTCTAATACTTCCAGAAATTGTTTTTTTTTCACAGGTTTCATCACATAAGAAGCACATGGAAGTTGCCATTTATTTTCACTGATACGCACAAGATGCAATTCTGGTCTGATGCCCCAATCCACCAAGTCACGCCGAGATCGTAAATCATCTTTTGTCTTCCCCTTGACATTTAGAAGAACCAAAAGCAACATTTCACATATATTCTTTTCAATATGCATTACGCCTGAGCAATGACGTAACAAATTGGTTGACCAATAAGGAAAATCAAGAAAGATACTCTTCTTCCTCCAATTGTAACAGGTTTCAGTGGAAACATTCTTTCTCTTTCTAGATTTGAATTGACCCTTCCCAAATGAAAAACTGAAATCATTCAATTCATTAAGGACGTCAGTTCCAGAAATATGCTGAGGTGGATCATCAGTCTCTATGGTATTGTCAAATCTTTGATGATTCATTCTATGTGGATGATCCTTTTGCAAGAATCGTCAATGTCCCATAAAACTGAAACTACAGCGATGTTTCAGTCATCTAGATCGTGTATTCTTCATACAAATTGGACATGACATGTTTCCCTTCGTGCTCCATCCATACATCATTTCATATGCCGTAAAATCGTTGATCGTCCATATAAGCGCAACACGCATCTGAAATATGTCTTTCGAACATGCATCGTATGTGCGCACACCCACATCCCAAAGAAGTTTCAACTCTTTTATTAAAGGTTGCATGTATACATCAATATCAATGTCGGGATCAGAAGGACCAGATATGAGTATACTCATGAAAGTGAAAGTTTTTTTCATACACAACCATAGGGGAAGATTATAAATGTGTATAAAAACTGGCCATGTGTTGTGAAAAGTAAGCATCTGCCGAAACGGATTAAAACCATCGCATGAAAGACCCAGCCTCACATTACGCACGTCAGCTGAAAAATCATGATGTTGAGCATCAAATCTCTGCCATGAAAATCCATCTGCAGGATGAACCAACTAATCAATAGTCTTCTTTATCTCGGTATCATTCCATCTCATTTTTATTGATATGTCATCAGACATAAAAAGATTCTAAAGTCTGGGTATCAATGGAAAGTGCCATATTACTTTTTGTGGAATGCGGGATGGTGTTCCATCAGATTTTGACTTCTAGCGGGATGTGGCACATTTTATACAATCATTTCGTTCAACGGTTTCCTCCCAGAATAAACTGCAATCTTTCGGGCAAGCATGAATTTTGTTTCTTGAAAATCCAAGTTCCTCAACTAACTTCCATGCCATATAGTGGGTTGAGGAAATATCTGCATCATCTGGAAGTAAATCCTTCAAGAGGGTAAGAATTTAATAGATTGATGTATTAGAAATTCCATACATTGTTTTCCCATGAAACAATCAGATTAAAAATTCCATCTTTTTCAGTTTATCGCATTGTCGATATACTAGAGTCGTGGCAGCATCATTCAATTTTTTCACCCTATCAATATCATCATTTTCACTAGGTGCATCAGCTGTCCTCATATCTAAGTCTTCTTGAGTCTAAATCCTTTCTTTTTCATGATGACAAATAAATGGAAACTGATCATCTAACAAATTCTCCATTCCAATCCTTTCATTTCGATCATCACTAATTTGAGATTTCATTTTCTCCCCATTATGAAACCACACAAATTAGTTTTCTTGAAAACCATTTTTGGTTATGTGGTAGCTGACTTCTTCACGGGTCAGCCAAGGTCTACCAACACAATTGGAACATGGGCAGTGTATGCGACCACTATCTGAAGCATTATGAAATGAAAAATCTATAAAGCTCTCCAAATTGTTTTGAAAATCGCTTGAGATCTATCGGTTTCATACATCCAACTTCGGTCCATTCTGTAAAAAGAATTTATATAAGTCATTTTGTCATAAACAATTCAATAGGATTGAACATTAATAGAAAATACATTTAAGTACATTATAAAGGAAGAAAATAATCAAGGTATCAACTACACATGTAAAAAAACTTACAAAGTGTTATTGAAAAAATGTAAAACCAACAAGAACTTAATGTGTTATATCACATCACAACATGCCTCATCCCATAACCATATTAGTAGGGTATCATGAACATGAATAACATCAACCTTGTGCCACCCTCCAACCCTACATGACCCAAACCACATGCCACATCTTATTATAGCCTTATCACGTCACACCTCACCGGAAAACCCTAGGGAAATCATAGTACATCTCACCTGAAGACACATGGACAATCACATCGCATCTTGCCTAAAAACGCATGGTCAATCACTATTGAAGGAAGAGTAGGGAAGACATGGTAGCTATCCAACCATATAACCAACACCCTAGATATTAGAAAAAATACCCATAACTCAAAAACTCTGATCATTGGTAAGTTTATCCAACACTGTTTTGGAATATGTAGAAATAACATAAAAATACATGATATATAGATAGCACAAAATACTCAACCTATGGTTCACATTAACTACATAATCACAAACATCACTACTACCATAAAACACATAAACCACACCACCACCAGACAAGACGCATAGCATTTCGCACATTCATTTATAAGCCACTTCATTCACACTTACATTGTCCATTCATTTAATGTTAAATTAATTAAATCCATTTACCGCACATCCATTTCTATTCCATATCATTTATTTAATATCATTTTTTTGTTTTAATAGCATAATTTATTCAATAGATAACCAGGAAACTAATAAAACCACCACACAATAACTCAGCATCTCACAATAACCATCGACGCCATGTTCCATCGACCAACCATCTCACCAAAAAAACCACATTTCACAACAAAAATATTGAAAATCACAAACCACCGCACAAACAAAACCACCTCACCACATCATACACCACAACTTCATCACACAACACCTCCACATGACACAACACCACCACATATCATCACTATCATACAACTTCACATGTCACATCCATTCCCACTAACCATCACATTACAACCCCATGTATCACAAAGCCCAACCGGTCACCTCAATCCCCATAAAACAGCCTACAACATACAATAAAACACAATAAAAAACCTCTCATAGAGGCAACATACCCCAACATCCACAATTTATTTATTCCAGGTCTTTTATTACATTACCCATTTATTTAGCATGGACATTATAACACAACTGATATTCTTGGGGAAACTAATTAATTAACAAAATATTCATTCATTTCCCTATTTTTCACAGTGAAATCACATCACAATACAAACTTGAAACTAAAATATTAGATCGATAAAAATAATAACAATGTACCATATGTGTATAAAGAATAAAATACCTGATTTGAGATGATTCATATGGGTTTTCACCTATTCAGATGGGAGAGTTCGAGAGTAGCAGAGAGCTGGAGCTGGATTGATAACTTAAAACTAAAATATTATATCAATAACAATAAAAATAAGGTAGTGTATGTGTATAAAGGAAAAAATACCTAATTCCAGATGGGTTTTTCACCTCTTCAGATGGGGGAGTTCGCGAGAGGATCAGAGCGGTAGAGAAGGAATGAATTTAGGGTTTCTGTCGCGAATGGGGGAGAGCAGCACCATGGCTATATTTGGGGGAAATCTTTCCCAACGGTTTTTGAAAACCGTTGGGAAAGAGATGTTTAGGGTACCCTTTCCTAACCATTGGCAAAATGGTACCCTTTCCCAACGGTTCTGTTGACTCGTTGGAAAAAGGGACCTAAAACACCCCTTTACCAACGGTTCCTCAAACCGTTGGAAAAGGGGTGACTTTTCCCAACGGTTCCTCAAACCGTTGGAAAAGGGGTGACTTTTCCCAACGGTTTCACTGAAAAATTGGGAAAGGCTTCCCAAATCCTACAACAACAACGATTTAAGCAAACGGTTGGTAAACCTCATTGGTAAAAACTAAAATTCCAGTAGTGTTTCCCTCCCAGAAAACATCCCTAAAGAAGAGGATCTCATCATTAAAATGAGAGTATATCTAAAACATCCTGCCAAATCAAGGTCCTTGATACCAATTTATTCAACACATGTGATAATGGGATACTAAGAGTTTCGTCCTTCAGATAAATAAGCAGACAAATGTCAGGACAACTGTCAAATTTTATGCCATGTATAATATCCTGAAAAAGTATATTAAGATCCATTACATTAGGCACAATCATTCACTGCCTCTATTTATTTTTTCATTCAACCTGATGTCCCCCCAGAATTTCCAAACACTATTGATTCATTTCCAACTTGATTAGAAACTATGGATGGATGTTGAGAACCACTACTTCCATAGATAAATCCTTACCCCAAATGGTTAGTTATGACTCTTCCTCATACCAACTTTAAAACTCCTATGTTTATAACATTGAATGGTTTAAGGGATCCAAAACTTTATCTGATGAATTTTGTGTACTGATTTGATCCCAAGATGGGAACCCTTCAATAGAAAGAAGAATATAAACATGGGTTCTTCATAAAATCCTTAGAGGGATAATCCATTATATGTTATATTAGTTTACCATAATGGTCAATAAAAAGATGGGAAGAGATTCATTAGTAGTTTCTTTATCAATACATCTGAACACATAAAAAGAAAATGATCCTCAGCCACTCAAATTAGGAATAGAGAGATAATTAGAGTCTCATATTACAATAGTATGTGGATGGGTTTGAATTTCTCTCTAAACATTAAGCATCCTCATGAATCTTTATTATCACTCTATATAAAAAATCAACATGATGAGTTTATCAAAATACTTATCCTGTAGAAATATATAGGTGGCTTTTGAGACATTATTTTAGTAGCCCAAGTTTTGAAAGACTCAATCATACAAACCAAATACAAATCTTAAACAATCTTGATAGATCAAGGAAATTTAATGGGTAATGTGGAAAAAATGACGGTAACTATTAAGATAGCTTCTAAATAGACTCAATCCTCGAATCCCACACACTATCGTGTGTCACATCCTCCTGGATAGTGATAGAATGAAATTCATATTCAATAAAAGAACTGGGAACATAGATTAAATAAATTTGAGAAATGGAATAAGGAGGTTTATTACTTTCAAGATGAAAAATTTATCATCTATGTTATAACATACCTGGAAAACCATATGTTAATTTTTCCAAATCCCTAGAGGCCTAATCAGGATAGCCTCGATGACTGTACAAATTAGGTCCCATTTCAAATAATTTTGGGACTTACCAATCATTATATTTTTTTAAAGGCATTCAAAAAATGTGGTTTATTTCATGTATTTACAATTTGGTAATCCACCTACCAATGTGTCATGTGTTTCCACTACCATCACAAAGGAAGAATGTGAATGGAATAAAATTTAATGAAAGGGAATATAAAAGTTCAACTATTGGGTGACCAAAAAGTGGAAAAATCATAATTATTCCATCATCAAGTCATAGTTGAATCATCCAATCATTCCTATAGTCTCTTATACCGTGATGTGACTAGTTTAATTTGTGTTATAGTCCTCCATAATCAAATCATCTAATAAATGAAATAACAGGAAAGCCGAAAGTTGAGAAAAATAAGGTAAACCTATATTAAGGCCAAATATTATCTTTACATTTTCAAAATTCATACCTCTATCCCCAAGAGTACTAGTACCATCCTGTCAAACAGTACTACGGGTTCTACCACACCAAATAAAATCATAAAAAATGATTATTTTCTATTTTGTTCCATTAACATGATTTATCTAATAGACCCTTTATACAATTATGAGTATAGATATGAATCTGAGTTCTTCATATATGATCCAGGAACTAGAGGAAGATTTAATATTGACCATGGTAGTATAGTCATGTGCAATCATAGTTGAACCCAATATTCTAGCCACATCCCCACCATAAGTATTTATGTAGTAAAAAATCGAGGGAAATCTCTTAAGTGAGCACAAAAGAGCATGAAAATATAACCAAATTCACTAACATTAATCTTTACCGTAATATTTTATAATATTATATAGAGGGGATGAAACTATCTAATCAACCCATTTTAGTGGGTTGGTGTAGTCTACCTCACCCACCAAGGAAAGAAGGACCCTTAACCCAGATTCAAAGGAATGACCTGACTAGGTCAAGTGCTTCGTCTCCTAAATCATCTTCCATAGCATACCATCACAAAAGGATGTGTAATCCTTTGGCTCAAAAGTATGAAATCTTGATAAAAAATCCTATTTTATCCAAGACATCAATCCTAGATACTCTCAGGTTATCTAAACACCTCTCGTAATCCCTCATAGAGGCCTTACTAATCCCTCAAGATGCCAAATATGAGGTCACTAATAATAAAGTGTATTCTAATGATTTCAATAATGTGGTATTACACAAGATTATATCATTAATAGAGGTATAGAAAGATTTTGTTATATAGGGGAACAACATAGCATTGTATTCTTACAAAAAGATTGATGATATTTATATTCGATAGTCCTTCAATGAAAAAGGCTCAGGAGACAACCTCATTCATGTATGAACACATCATCAATTAGGTTATAAAGAAGGAAATGGTTTCCCATCCACCTTAATTCATCTGTTTTATAAAATGTGATAAAAAATTACTATGTCTAAATTAATCTCAATACCCAATTCAGGGACCTTTTATCTAAATCTAAATTATATATCATTTGGGATCATAAAGATTTCAACATCCTACTCGGAAGTCCTTAATTATATATATATGTGGAAGACCCTTTATCAAACCACCAATTCCACAAGAACTACATCAATAGACAGGTCAAATCATTTCCTGGGGACAAAGCTCTAATTGAGTCTTTCCAATCCCAATATATAGATAGGGGATTTTACTTGATGTATGAGAAATATTCAATGACCAATGATGTTCCTCAGGTTACTACCATGAATAGTCTTAGGATGAACCCAAATAACCCCTTTGGGTATCTCATGGATGAATATGGGTTTACCATCAACCAAGTCAATATTGATAGTTCATATGTAATTTTATGTTCATAAACTCTAATGATATAATTTTCTATAATTGATCAAGAAAATAACATATAATATTATGACCTCTAAAATGTTGGAAGGCCCCCTGGTAGAAGTAAACTCATCCCCCATAGTTATATGGAAGACCCCTATATAATAAGTTGGTCCAAAACAAGCTATTGTGTCATTAATGGTCAATTACAATACCCTTATACCATCTTTAGGGTGACAGAATATTGATTTTTATCCTATATCTAAATATTCACCTAAATCACCCATTCACCATTGGATTTTTATGGGGTAAGAAGAGTAATAAGAATGTGAGGGCCTCAAATATTCCCCTCAATCATTCACGGAAGTCATTTCTACAACCATTGATGAACTTCAGCAAAGAAATTAGGGTAAAAAAGAAGATCTACGCCCTATATTAATTAGTATATCCTTGACCTTAAATAAAAAACAGGTGTATGCCTACAATATAAAGCCACACTGTGATGTTTTCCCCTTGATCTATACAAAATTTCCAATGACTGACCCTGATATGGCCACCTACATCTTAGGTTTTTTTAGAATATCACTATATTTCCGAAAAAATATTCTATAAGAATATATCCACATCATTCAACAAATGTTGAAGATGAGGTCAATAAACATATTAGGTCCCACTTCATTTTGTAATTATAGATATTAATGTGAATTTCCAATATTTTCCATGTAATGAAGAATAACAATGAAATCATAGTTATCATCAAATTTAGATATCAAAATTGGCATTATCAAAAACATTATTGCCCAGTTGAATTTACCTAAATCCAAATCGATGTGATGGGTGGCTATCAACTTCATTATTTTAGGGACTCTTATTTAGGATACTACTAGACCCAAATGGATCCTAAAGATGAATAAGTTTTTACCTTCATGTCACCTTATGAAACATATTGTTATCAAGCGATTACCTTCGATTTGAATAATGTCAATTCTGCATATCAACATTCCATGCAACCCATTTTCTAACAGTTCCTAGGAATGTATGTAGATTTCCACATCAATGAATTCGTGGTAAAATTTCAACATCATCCTAATAATATTTTTGATCATGATATCATTTCCAACAATATTTGACATCGTAACTTAAAAATGAATCATTTTAAATATTCTCTCTTTTTACCTCAAGAATAATTATTAACATTATAGTATTCCACTATTTTATCAAAATTGACCCAGATAAGACAAAGTATATCTATGACATTTAACCTGCTCAAAATATCAATTATTTTAGTGGAATATTGTAAAATTATGAGATTTTATGAAATATATGTTTCAAATAAATTAAATTTCATAGATAGTTTGTTTTACACAAAACATTTATTTTTAATGAACTTTGATATATTATTAATATAAATATTTAAACATGAAAATTATAACCTATCCATAAAAATATTGGTATTAATTATAATAAAAAAATATTAGAAATTACATAAAATGTTTTTATATAAGAAAAACATATTTATGAAATTAGTAGTTAATTTTTAGTATATTCATTATTTGTTTAAAAAAATATTATTTTCTCAACAACTGATTGCATTATCAATTAATAAAAATAATGATTACCCATTTTAGAACTTTTTTTTTGATAAAACTAAACTTCATATTTAAAATATACTAGTAAAAATTTTATTTCATGGAATTTTAAATAATTGTATAAAAATAATTATTTATTTATTAATAGTAAAAAATACTTATTTATTAAAAAAAATTGTCGTCTCATGTAAAAAGTTTAAAACTTTAACATTATTTTATTTGGGTTTAAAAGTTAATAAAATTAAAAAAAAAATTTATTAATCCAGTTTCTCTCACTTAAATAAATTTCATTTTTATTTTTTATATTTTGTCACCATATACATATAAAAAATTTCTACTTGGGAAAAAACATTTTCATCGTGGTTGGAGGTTTTATTTTAAATAAAATTATTTAGATTTTATGAATTCAATTTGATAAAAAGAATTTAATATTTGGTATTAAAATAATTATTATTTTATAAAAAGATAAAATACATTTTTTCATAATTATTTCTAAAAAATGTTGTGGTTAATGTAAAAATGAGGTTTCAGGAGTTACATCTGTATCTGTTAAAATTTATTTTCAGCACACATAAGTTATTTCTGTAAAAACTTATATTTAATAAATATAATCAGGTTGTTTTATAATATAATAATTCTAAGTTTAGTTTTATTCGTAATGTAAAATTTACCTAAATAATTAAAAATATACTAGTTTTCGTGGAGAAACATAAAATTATCAAATATAGTAAACATAGAGATTAAGGAAAAACCTCTTTAAAAAATGTTTCTATTTTCTGTTTTAGGTTTGAATTAAACATATAATTCATCCAATAATTGATATATAAAATTTTTATGCAAATGAAATTGGAGTGACTTCGAATTATTGAATAGTTTTCGGTATTTAAAAATTTTCAGTCCTCCTAATTTATAAATGGGGACCTCTTCCCCTTGCTTACTCACACCTAATAATCCATTTATTTTGAAAAAAACCTACCAAAATATCTCCCATAAATTTTTATAAAAATAATAGGTAATATTTAATTTTAAAAATTCCTATCCTACATACCATATTAAGAGATCTAGTTGTGGTTTATATAAGCCAAGGTAATTGTCTTCACAAAATAATGTCTTTTTAATTCATCTTTAACCACCTTTATTAGTATCCTAATTTTTACAATATGATAAATTAATTATCTATAATATATTTATATTTTATTATGTGGATGAAATAACCTAAATGCATCTCATATTCCATTAATTCAGAAGTGAAAGTGTCGATCGTGGGTACAGAAAACGACCGCCTTGTGAACCAGTGTAATTCATTTTTCAACACCACCTCTCATGGTAGAATATAATAATATATCTAAAAATGTTATAATTTATTTATTATATAATTATATTTTTTATTTATAATATCACATAAACTTATATACATTCCACTCTACGGGAATCTGATAATGTCGCTCTTGTAGATAGTTGACTACTACCTCGCAAATTGATATAGTTCGTTGTTCACTTATTATTTAAATGGAAGGTAATTAGTATAAGTTTATTGAAATTATTTTATATATAGTTAAAAATTATTTTACAAATTTAATTTATTTTTATCTTTCATTCATTCCATATATCGATAAAATGGAAACATCATTTTATGTACGTACATCTTATCATCACCATGAATGGAGTAATTAATTTTCTATCTCCAAATATTATTGAATAATATAAAAACATATATAAATAATATGTATGATTATTAAATAATTTTTCATATTATGGAGATTATGGAACATTGGCCAGTGTAAAAGGATCAATAATTCTAAACCAAAACAAACTTGAAAATTGAAATGTTTATTACTCGAAACATGATTTTAACAAGGGATTATTAATTAAAATATAATATAACATCGCAAGTAAATTATAAATAGTATGATATATATATATATATATAAATATATGTATGGTACTATAATTTATTTTTAGGAAACCTGTATTTATTACATTGGATTTTTTAATGTGTATGATGGGCATCGAGACTTACGGTAAGAGATTTTTATCTCCTTTTTAGTTATATGGGGCAAATACCTTATACACGACTTGTTTGATTTTTTTGTGTATATCCTACCCATTAATTAATTTTATGATCAGTATCATGGTATTTATGCTATTTAATAATACATCTTATGTTTTTTCTTTCCATGGGCTTTTGGTTCAAAAGACACCAAATTGGTGAGGCTTTATGTTATAATCTCACTACTTATCCAGATTGATTATTATTATTCTTAAAATTATGGGATATTATGATCCACCTCTCATGAAACTCAATAATTATATTCTCCTAAAGCATGTGTTTTTGAATTTTATTGAATATTTATCTATTAATATGTAGTATCTATATACAAATAAATTGTGTTTTTATAGTTGTTTTCCAATCATAATTTTAGATAATATTTGGAAACATAGATGAAAAAACATTAGTAAGATCCCAAGGGATATGATTAAGGATATTTCTAAATAAATCAAAATTTCATGGCATTTTGATGAAGGTTAGTGTGAGTGGTTTCCAAAAAAATACTTCCTAATATCAAAACTAAAATTGTAACTTTCTCAAAAACAATTGTACCTTGGGTTAATAACTCCAAAAGGGTGCATTGACCTAGGATCTATCATTACCTAGTACATGACCATGGTCCATGTTTCACACCTTGTTTACAAACCAATATGAAGGATATAAAAAAGATGATGACCATGAATGACCTAGGTTAATCCTAAAGTTTCACACCTTGTTTATAAATGGACACATTATTTTCAAAGATGACACTATATGTCTTGGGATATTTGAATCTTCATAATATTTTCCTTGATATCTAGAGAAAAATTGTACATCTTTTCAAGAAATATCTTCTATTACATTGAATAGTATACCCTATATGGATCTATATAATTTTTACCCCAAGGTGGCCTATCAAGAAAATGAATCATCATCCTAAGGAGAAAGTCCTCTTGTCTATATACACATTGACAAAATAGTAGTGAAACTTACTTTCCAAAAATGGTTTATGGTAATTCCAATCATACTTGTCCCGTATCATTTTCATAGATATGGGCTCCCATATATCATGGATTACAATCTCTTATCCTCATTTCCCAAGAGATATTGGAATATTGTTGATTGAACAACATTATTTCATGGGAAAAAATTAGGTGGTTCATTTCAGAAAAAACCCTTTATTGGAATTTATTGTCCAATTTGTATAAGTCCCGTATCTATAATTTTTCTAACATTGATAATGAATCACATGTACATAGATATTTGTGTAACTAATTATAATCTAAATAATTAAAACACATTGTTATTCAATGGGGCAATGTGCTCATACTGCATAACCTCAAACTGTTCCTAGTGGCCTCCCTCGTATAGATTGTTCCTCCTTACAAATGATCCAAATCTATATATATAATTCTCTTAAAAATTTATTTGGAAAGATTATCACTCCAAAGAGATATTTTTTGGGGACTGAATCCCGCATCCTAGCCCAGCCATGAGATAATTAAAATTCCCCATTCCCCTAGTGTATAATCTAGATCCATGCAAGGATATCCTTGAGTGAAATAAATAAAATTTAGCCTTTGGATACCAATGGTAAAACAACCACCCTATCATGATAGATTCAAGTATAAATTCTTCTTTCAGGATTTTAGAACAGCATCTTTCTATAAATCACATTTCATTGTTGTGAGAAACTCGGATCTTCATAAAATGTCCATGGTTATTGGAAATCTTCCTATTTGACTCTGATGTAAACCATGTTTTACTAGGTATACTAAACCCAATATGACTGGAATAATGTACACCCCTAATGTGTCCTATAAACCGGAGACATTTTCATTCTCAGTAGAATGTTATTTTATTTATTTATTCCATGACAACATCATAATGGAAGATTCCATTCGAACGTGGTCTATGGATATTCCTATTGTACTTATTAAATATCATGATATCATATATGAGAACCCCAATGCTGTGATTTATAATGTATTTTCTCCATATTAAAAATATTTTTGAATCATACTCCCCTGTTTATTACTCTTTGTATCAGTCTTAGGGGAGGAAACCAAAAAGACACAAAGAATGTGGGGTTATCCTATATTCCACATGAAAATTCATGTTATGCTCAAAAAGGACATTAAGCCTTATAAAAATTCAATGAAATACAAATATCCATTATTGGAATTTCAGTTTGGATATTCAAAGAAGAATAATAATTTTGAAATCCTGACCCACGATCATTCATTTCAATAGGCCAACTATTGTGTTATGGGGATTTTTATTAGACTTGTACCTATTTGTATGCCATGCCTAGAGAAGAAATAAGAAAATTCATTTTGACTTAAGTGCTTAAAATTATGATTGAGATTTTTATTCGGTGGATGGATAATCTAGAATATATTGTGGTCCCCATTAAAATCATTGAATGTTATTATGATAGAATTATAAAAAATTGATGAAATGAAAATAATTAAAAGTTTATACATTTTCATTCATTCATCAAAAAGGGATAAAGTAGGAACATCCAAAACATAGAGACTCTCTATTAAACCGGGAATAAATATAATAAAATAAAATATCAGCAATAAACACTGACTTGTTTTATTCACCAAATCAGTTAATGCCTGGGGAGAGGCATTGAGGCACTACTTGAGATTTTCCATCTGATCATATTCTTCCTTATAAAATAGGTGTGTTTTCTTCGAAAAAATGTATATCTCTTATATAATTTATCAGATGGATTATAACATAGTATTTTTTTATTCTAACTATTGTTTCATTATGGTTATATGAGCCTCATATTCTCACATCTCTATAGTTTGTATGGTGATCTAATCATGGATTTATTCTACCTCGGAAACTAAATGACTAAGCTTTACATCAACAATTTGTAATGATTCCAAAAAAAATTCAAAAGGTTAAATTGGATTTGATCACATAATTGGGCCTCCCATTCCTTTTGATAAATAATAACTTGATGGATTATTTTATGAAAATGACAGTAGTTGAACCCGCACATGCCCAAGCCAAGGAATATATTGAGGATAATATCTAGATTCTCAACAAAATTATCTATAGGAGCCCCCCTAATAATAAATAAAATTAGTAACTAGGGTAATTTCAACATAGTGTATATTTTAAGGGAGGAATTCAAATCAAGAATTCATTCACCTACTCCCAAAGTCAAATAATATGGGATTTGGTTCACAGTAGATGGGATTGATCTAATCAGTAATGTAGTTGTAGGAAAACTCTTTATGGTTCCATCCCATTTAATTTTGTGGATTTTATTGACAATCTTGACTTCTTATTATGGAGTTGAAAATTCTATTTTGGTATGATCAATTTTAATGAAACAACCAACATAATTGGGGAAAAGATTTTGGTTTTCCCCACTTCTGGTGAAATGGGGACATGAAGAATTATATTCCCCACAATGCTTTAGGTGTCTATACATAAGATATTATGTTTAGGAAATTGGCACAGAAGGTGTGGATAATGTGGTTCATATAGAAATAAATGGCTTATTTACCCATGGAACTGGCATCCCTAATATGACATCTAGATAATAATTCACCCATGATTCTCTAAGAATTCATGAAAAGTTAGTTAGAGTGTTAATGGATGGTAGTACAATTTTCTTGTCATTATCCTCATGTTTGAGGGACAACCAATTTTTATGAAGGATGAAGGGATTTGACACTACCTTAATTCCCCATAGAGGTAAAGGAAAAAATTATTGTAGGTATCCAATCTTTTAATGAAAAACTATAATGGGTGTAAGGTTTATAGAAGATCGCTTCATCTATCTAAGAGGTTTAAACCTCATCTCAAAATGAAACAATTTAAGAACATTCTTTTAATGATCCACTTCCATTATCCATTATTGTCCCTAATGGTGAAAAGGGAGGAATAAAAATAGAATTAATGTTATTCATTTTCATCATAATAATTTCATCAAAACCTAAGGATATCGGATTAATAATTGAAATTTTGAACAATTTTTTGTTGAAAATTGGAAAAAAGAATTTTTTTTGTTACATTGATATTCATAACACTGAGTGTTTTCTTCTACCCTACAATATAAAAAATTGAGTGGTATTATAAGGTAGTTTGGAGTCCATCCTTCTATCATGTCACCTAAAAACTTTTAAATACGATCAAAAGTATGTGTAGCCATATCTATGGGATGTCCTTGTGATAATGTGGCTTTCGTCATCAAGGTGTTGACCCTAAAACTGCAGTAGGCATCACATGCCAGAAAAATTCATCCTATTAGGGGAATCGGAGAGAAACCTATCAGAAAAAAATATAGATATATGTACGTGCAGAAATTATAACCCTATGTGGTGTATTGATCTACATTGAGGGTTCCCTAATAAGATCTCATGACACATCAAGACTATAGGGTAGGTTGATTTTGGGTATGAATAAACTTTAGATTTGGCTTACTAGGTCACAAGAATATTTTTTCCTAGTAATGGTATCTGATAATAGAGTACTTATGAAGAGGTTGGAACAATTATTTACCTTCCATGGTTAATAATTCTCTTCCCATAAAAAGAATATATTTAGTATCCACCCAAGTGTTAGCCCTGATAAGGAACTCCTCATAAAACCCTTTGAGAATTGGGATTCATCCTAGCTGATAGATATCCCATAAACAAATCTTGAGTTCACCACGTAGTGGATTAAATTTTTTTCACTTTGAACACCATTTATTAGAAAATTTAAGTAAGATACCCATTGGTGGATAAATAGAATATTAGGAAACATTCAGTATGATACAACCCAATAACCTCCAAGCATTTATCAGAATCAATTCACTTCTGACACCCCCAAAAACCCAATACAATTTTTAAAAGAAACCCATGCCTGGCCACAGGTCCCATTTAAAACACTACCCTCCATTCAAACTATCACATGAATAAGTAAAAATGGATTTGTAGTCTAAAGTGGTAGGTTACAAAGTCATATCATGACTATCCTTGGTATCGTAATTTTTTGAATATGTATTCAAAATGAACACAATCCATTGACCTAGCTATGGGAATATGTGTCCAATGGTAGATAAGTTCACATATTTATAGATCGAGTAAAATTTAAATGAAGTAGATAGAAAACATTTTCTAGACATTGAGATTGGCTGGTAATATTGAAAAACAAAACATTAAATGGGATATATCCATAAAAATTAATTATTAATAAACTCAGGTATAATAAGATCATTTAAGATCCCAAATAGATGAGTAATATTACATCTAGGGTCAGCCTTAAGATTCCCTAAAATAATAGTTATAATTTAAAAGGTAGTCATTGAACTAGAAAGGGGCCACAGATCATGACTCATCTTCTTTAAAAAGTAAGAATAAAAATTTCATGTTTGAAAGAATAGAGGGGAATGGATATAAATTTGGACATTATAGAGATCACAAGGTGTTATATGTGGAACACCCATCATTCAGATTGTTATATAGATTATACCATTACTCTAGGGAAATAATTATTGCATAGAGCGTAATATTTTGTTTATGGGAATACCAATTCATGGAAAATGATGCTTTCATATTTTAATAAGGATGATCTCAAAGAGAAATATCAATGAATAAATGATTAAAGGATGATCACTCATAAACAGCTACAAAACACTTATCTCTATGTGAAAAATTATTTCATCCTAGAACTTTTTATTGGTGTGAGATATCCTCTAGTTCCACATGTGTACCAAAAATCATTGAATTAGGCCAAGTTATTTCTTATAATTTCCTTATATTTATGCTAATTAGACCCAATTCATGAAATGGGGTTTGCACCAAAATAATTGGCAATGACTCTCAAAAAAACTATTATGATTTTTCTTAAATGAGAATAGATCTCAAATAATGACACAAGTAGTTAAAATTGGAAAAATACACAGGGCCACAAGGAATCCACCTCCACCTCATATAGTAAACATGTTATGTGGGGCCACTACTTTACATGTAATCCTAAAAAATAGAAATATTTTGCAGGTAAAGGTGGTAACATCTAACCCATGTAAATAATTTAAATTTACGATGTCAGGAGGTAATATCACACATACGAAAAATGATTTTCATTTGTGGTGTGAGGGGCTAATATCCCACCACCACAAATTATTTTTGTTTTTTGCGAAAGACGGTAATATCTTATACCAAAAAAAACATTTTTCGATGCAAGGAAATAATATCATCCCCCCACAAAAAATTAAATTTTAGTTTGAGAAAATCACCTTTCCTCGAACAAAAATAAAAATTGTACATTTTCCATAGTGATTACTAGACAGAACCCATAAACTAAAAACTTTTGTGGATGAGGAAACAGTTTTCTTTCTTACCACACAATTCCAGATATTTCATGTGGCCAACTCGATATTTTTGGGAAAAAGATTATTCCAGCACCCTATAAAAACATAATTTTTCCACTAGAAGAGGCCACATGTATGTGGTATGTAGAATAGATGAGAAGACCATATAATACTAAGTCAAAGACCTCTATTTTGTAGGTAATTAACTCAACACATACCTCAACAGAAAATATGACCCTGTAAAATGGAACCTCAACTAAAGATTCCCCTCTTACAAAGGGATACACTTCATGGGGAAGGGACTGATCTGGTTATCTACAAATGGTAACCCCTTTGTTCCACAATGGAAACCTCTCTAAATGAAACCCCTTTTGTTGAAGAACCCGTTATGATACCCTATTACACAGAGTGAGAATAATATATAGAATAGGGTTTACTTAGGGAATATTACTCTTCCAATTTCACTAACCTTCTTCCATTTAGTGGTTGGATTCATATTGGCCAATCCGTGAAATATAAAAATGAATCCCACTTACAAATATAAAAACTACTAATTCCATCTAAGAGAACCCCATATCAACTACAAAATCCATCTCTCTTAGGTATGAGACACATTGGTGCATCCCTCTCATGATCATGTATTCAAATGGTAAAAGATGTCCCAAATTTAATCATCTAAATAGCTAGGTTCCTCCAAATATTCACAATCAAAAATTATAATGGAAATAAGTATCCAAGTCATAGTGATAATGGAATAATTTTTGAAAGATGAATTTATTCCTCATATGTAGCCTGAAATGTGAATAAACCTATGGAATATGCATATGGATAAGTAATCCATAACCTAGGTTTTATAAATAATAAATAATATAGTAATGGAAAAATGCTATCTATTTTCTTTACTACCCCACCATTTCATCACCCTCATCCACCAGTGGATGTGGAGCAAGTTACTCCCATTATAATCTCTTCTGCTATAATCCCCTATAGATTCTTGTATGATTTAATACTTATCCTTCTTTTCATATCCCCACCTCATCCACCTGTGTATGAGGAAGAAAGTATCAAATGGGATTCCAATATTTTTGTTAGTCCCTCCTAGAAAAGATTATGTGATGTAGTGATATTGTTTTGTCTCTTTTTATCTCACTAAGTATGAAAAAGATAGAAATAGAGGGTTGTAGTGTTCATGTCACAAGAAGGAACAAAACCCTCAAATTGGCCTCTTATTATGTGCATGATCTAGATCATGTTTCCCTATTATCAAAGGTTCATATTCACCATGAGGCCTATTTTATTTTTCCATATCCCCATTGATGTAACGAATGTACCTCCCCCATTACTGTAATCCCCAATAGTTCTGAAGTAAGTGGTACTTGATTAATGTCCCAATAGGATATGTAGGAAACCTCCATATGTTTCAAACCCAAATCCTGAAATCCATAATTTTCCTCACTATACTGTAACCCTAGTAGGACCGAATCCCCCATTGGAGGGCTATATTCCTTCAAGGACCAATAATATTATCCTCATTGATTTATATTCTCTTTGAAACCCATCATCATAGGGTCATATTCATTATAATATTTATCCATTCCCATCAATGCATATTCCATGTGGGGTCAATCAAAAACATCTACTCATAGATAAGCCACAAACTAAGATTTTATATGAACATTTTGCCTAAATATCCTCAATGTATTATGTAAAACTATATGGTATGTTCCTCATTATATGTCTTTAAAATGACTGATGTGTCTTGTTAAGTACCACCAAACTATGTGGGTTTTTATTCCTCTAATAAAGATATATAGAAAGTTGTTATTCTGGGCTCGATCCCAACATTAAAACACCAACCGCCTCCTTGGATGAAAATAAATTCTGTAGTTCCCAATTATGAGGCTCTAAATCATAATTATTTAAAATAACTCATCAATAATTAAATAAAAATACATGATAGTGAACAACATATACCTATAGATGGATCTCTAAAAATATTACATCATATAAATGAAAATGGTTCCATTGATGGATTACCACTAATACATGTAGATGGTCACTTTTGTATCTATATATGATTGATTACAGATATAAAATAAGATTCCAATATTTGGGTAAGTACCTCCTAGAAAATATTGTGTGAGGTAGTGATATTTTTTGTCTCTTTTTATCACACTAAGTATGACTGTGGTGGAAATATAGGGTGGTAGTGTTCATGTCACAAGAATGAACAAAATCCTAAAATTGACCTCCTATTATGTGTAAGATCTAGATCATGTTTTCATACTATCAAAGGTCCATATTCCCTATGAAGCCTGTTTTATTTTTACATATCCCCAATGATGTAACGAATGTACCTCCCCCATTAGTGTAAGCCCCAATAGTTTTGAAGTAAGTTGTAATTTCTTAATTTCTCCACCTGATATATTTGAATCCTTCTTAAGTTTCAAACCTAAATCCTGAAATCCATTATTATCCCCCCTATACCGTAACACTAGTAAGACTGAATCCCCACTTGGAGGACAATATTCTTTCAGGGACCACTCATATTATCCTCATTGATCTATATTCTCAGTGAAAACAATCATCATAGGGTCAAATTCGTTATAATATCAATCCATTCCCATATGTACATATTCTTTGTGGGGTCAACCAAAAACATCTGCTCATACATAAGACACAAACTAAGATTTTATAGGAACTTTTTTGCGAAACATCCTCACAGTATAATGTTAAACTATATGGTATGGTCCTCATTATATGTCTTTCAAATGAACGATGTGTCTTGTTAAGTACCAAGAAACTATGTGGGTTTGTATTCCTTTAATAAGGATATATATGAAGACACTCTTCTGGGCTAGATCCCAACATCAAAACACCAACTGCCTCCCTGGATGGAAATAAATACCAAAGATCCCAATTATGAGGCTCTAAATAATACTTATTTTAGACAGATTTACTTAATTTATTATTTTGTTTATTAATTGATCTTTTTATGCAGTGAACTTTTTAGAGAATAAAACATAGTATATAATTTTTTAATGAATATTTTCAAATGATATAAATTTTTTTAATTAACAGTGGACTTTTTATTATATTATGAAAAATAGAAACAAAAATAACCTTTATTCTGAAAATATTTTTTCATATAAAAATAGTTTTTTCCATTCTTTAAAAAAAATTCAATGATAAATTTACATATTTTCTAAAGACAACCTAAAAAAATAACCTTCATTTTTTGATTCAAAATAATAATAATAAGTTAAGAAAGTTTTTGTACTTTTTCTTGAAACATATATTTTAAGGTGAATCCTAAAATATCCTTTTTTAACAAATATCATGCCTTTAATGGAATTCTTAGTAAATAATTATGATTATGAAATTTATGAAAATCAATTATAAAAAATATTTTTTTTGTGGAATTATAAATTTTAATAAAGTTAAATTGGTTTAAAACTTGAAATTAACATTTTAAAATACGAGGGACATTTTTAAAAAATTATTATTTTTACCACCCTATATATTATGTTTTTAAAATTAATTTTTATCAACTTTACAATTTGAATGAAAAAATGGATTTGAAATATTGAATTAGTAGTTCCAAATTAAGTAATAAGGTTCATTTTTAATGAAGGAAAGAATTATAAAAAAAGACCTCTAATTGTGATGGCCTTTATCAGTGTTAGAAAAAAAACCACTGATAAAGGTTCCCTTTATCTGTGCTATAAAAAGTGATGACAAAGGGTACCTTTTATCAGTGCTACAATAAGCACTGAAAAAAGGTACTCATTATCAGTGTTTTTTTAGTATTGATAAAGGATAACCTTTATCATCGCTTTTCTATAGCACAGATATATGGTAACCTTTTTCAGAGCTTTATTTTCAGCACTAATAAAGGATATCCTTTATTAGCATTTTTTAGAGTTTTTGAATGTCCCAAATAAAATGAAATAATTAATCAAATAAATACATAAAATGATTAAATTAAAATAAATATTAACACATTTTTGAATTAAATAATTATTAACGAAAAGAAATATATTTAATATACAATTATATATTATAAATTGTAATAAATAGTATATATTAAATATATAGATATGTAAAATGAATAAAATGAAATAATTAAACAAATAAAAATCGAGAATGAGTAAATAAAGAAAAAATATAAATCATTTTATTAATTAAATAATTATTGATATAAATGACTAGATTTAATATACATATATATATAATAAATATTAATAAATAAAATAAATAAAATATAGATATATAAAATGAATAAATTATAATAAATAACAAAAAAAATAAATTAAATCAATTGTAGTAATTACTCAAAAAAAATTTAGAAATGATTAAATTACAATTTTATTTAAAAAATTATTAATGAAACAATTAAAAACAAAATTTAATAAGTTATATATATATATTAATTATATATTTTATTAAATATTATAAATTAAATATTAATATTTAAAATTAATATAATTTAATAATTAAATACATATTAATGTTTTATTCATTTTTAATGGAATTTATTCAAAAGTATTTCATTAATACATTTAATATAGAAATACTTTCATATATATTTCTATATATATATATATGTCAATGCATATAGTATTTCCTATAATATTATTTATATAATAAAAATTATTTATGCTCACATTAAATATGTCATATATTTAGTGAAAAATGGATTATAATTAAAAATTAATGTTTCTTGAAAATACATACTAATTGCGTCGAGTAATAGAGTTACTAAATGTTGTTTAATTTTTCAATTTAACATATATATTACTTGGGTTACATTTATTTCACATAGTTGTACATAATTAATGCATTTTTATATACAACACACACACAAATATATTTACACAATTGATGAAATATTATATATAATCACATATACCTAATATTTTTATAGTTTATTTAAATTTATTATTAATTTTATAATTTCATTATAACTGGAATGATACATTTAATATATTTTGTTTTCCTTGATATGTTTTATTTATTAATTTTTTATATTGTTGTAGTTGTGTATTATTTAATCTATTTATTTATTTATTTATTTATTTATTCGAATTTAATCTTATTATATTATTTATTTATTTTTATTTACTATGTATTATTATTTTCAATATGTATTCATCTTTAAATAATTATATATCCATATTTTTTAATATTTTATATTTAATTAATAAAACATATTTATTTTCTCAATATTTTTGAACTGCACTCATTTTTAATTGTTCAATGTCACCCATTTTTAAGATTATTTCATTTATGAATATATATTCATCAATAATGTTAAAAATATAATTGTAAATAAATATTCATAAATAAATATACTATAAATTTATTTATATTTACTATATTTATAAATTTACATATTGATAACTATTAATAATCAAATATTATTTTTTTAAAAAGTATTTAAATAAATAAAAATATATAATTGTATCTATATAAATTATTATAAAATTATAAAAAATTCATTGAACTAATATTTATATTTATTATATTTATATTTATATTTATATTTATTTATTAAATACATATATATTTGTATAAATATATATAATTATTTAAATATATTTAATTATATAAATATATAAATATAGTTTCAAAAGGAATTATTTCTATATTTATAAATAGATAATTATATATTAAAATAATTATAAAATTATAATAAATATACAAAAATAATGAACATATTTAATATATTTATATTCCTATTTATATTTTTATTTATAATTATAATTATAATTATATTTCTATTTATATTTTTATTTCTATTTCTATTTCTATTTCTATTTCTATTTCTATTTCTATTTCTATTTCTATTTCTATTTCTATTTATATTAATATTAATATTTATATTTATATTTATATTTATATTTATATTTATATTTATATTTATATTATATATATAATTATATAAATATATGTAATGATACAAATATATATTGTCAATTATAAAAGTATAATAAATATATTTTAATAATGAAAAAATTTACTATATTTACATATATATATATATTATAAATATATATAATTAAATTAATACTTATATGTTTAAATAAATATAAAACTCTACTAAATAAATATATAATTTCATAAATATATTTACCAAAAATTTATTTATATTTATAATTATAAATCCATTTTAGTGCAAATGTTTTAGGGCTGGGAATTATGACTTTTATTGGGGCTTCTTTAGCACTAATAAAGAGGGATATTTATCAGTGCTAAACCATTAGTGCTCAAAAATATTCCTTCTATTAGTGTTTTCTTAGTGCTGATAAACCTCCCTATTTATTAGTTCTAAAGAAGCATTGATAAAGATATATTTTATCATTTTTTATTATTATTGTGATGATAAAGGTATCCTTGATCTATTTAAAATAACCCAAACTATGACTGATTCTATCGCGAATCTCAAGATTTCACAGAACTCCCCTACGGTCGGCACTCCTCATCTATGTTCTCTGGCGAATCAATGCCAGATTTCAAGGTATGTGGTTTTCTGCTCCTCCTCACTTGTTGATTTCTTCATTGGGTTCTATGGTTTTTGTTATTATGGTGTCTCAACCACGAAAACCATACTTCTCTTCTCTAACAACTCTAGTTGTGATTGGTCACTCTCATTGTTCCTCAATGTTTCCATTATTATCGCGACCTTCATTCATGGTTATTTCCATTGTTAGCGCTATCACTTTCTCTATCACCACTATTATAACAAACATCTCATTTTTCTTAATCCTCTACCAATAATTCTCTTTGATATTTCCTCATAGTTTTTAATCATAATTATAGTCTTTTCACACATCCACTGTCTATTTTACTTTGATAAAAAATCGTCTTGTGGTTTTCATGTATGATTATTTGATGAATGTGTGTTAAAAATCATGTTGAATTACTAATAAATGGGTTTCTAAAGTATATTTAGTATGTTTTATTTTCATTAAATGATTATTTATTATCTTTGAGAAAAAATAAGGTACATTTAATTATATAGAATGATTATTTAATCAGAGTTATATCAAAGGAATTATTTTTTTTATTAATGGGTATTCTGTAAATCTTCTCAGGATTTCTCAAAAAATTAATGTTTGTTAAGTTTAATTGTTAATCTTTTTATATCGTATTAGGTATATTTAATATTCCAAATGAATGTTGAGATGATTAATTAATGTAGATGTCTTTCATTATAATTGGGTGTTGTGATGTTATAATGGATTATAGAGTTTGAAAATAGAGTATTGAAAATATATATTTAAATTAATATCCTAAGAATATTTTGATACTGTTGATTTTTTATATTCATTTTCATAGAACATAGTTTTTATTTCAGTTTTTATAATAGAAGAATAAATTAAGATTTTTTTAGATTTATCCCCGTTTATTTTCCATTTTATGTATTAATATTTATATACAATTCATCTAATAATTTTTCAAAATAACCCTCATCAAGTACTATAACTATTTCATCAAAAACATCATTTCTTCTCTAATGTTACATTATACATCATCTTTAGTCATATACTGGACTAATATTGATCATTTTTAAACAGTATGATTAGGAGAATAATATTTTAATTTATTTATGATATAATTTCAAATAAATAAGAAAACTTCCCTATTTAATCATGTTCATTTTATATATCACTTCTTAATTACTTATCTAAGTGATTTTTTCATTTTCTATATGATGTAGAATATTATATTCCTCCTTTTTCATCCTTATTAAAATTGATAAAATTTTCCTATATAATATATTATTCCTAATATTATTTTATAATTTATATTTATTTATATATTTTGGAAATAATAATTACCAAATTCTAAAATTAAAAAATAAATGTTGTGTTTTATTTGTTATCAACCTTTTAAAATAAATGTTAATATTTATTTATTTGGAATATTTTATGAATAGATTATAATTGAATAAGTCTAATGTGAATCCTTTTTATATCTACTTCTCTTATTTTATTTGTGAAATATTTTTCATTTATTTGATTGTTTTTTATTTATAAAGGTAAATTTGTATTTAATTTTTCAAAAAAATGATACTTATTTTTTGAAATTTAATATAGGTGATAATGAATTATATTTTGATTACAGCACTATAAATAAGTTGTGAATATGAGGAAAGGATTAATTTTCTTAGAATGTTTAAAATATAATGATAAAAAATTGACATGTTTTCATATGTATCATTTGAATTTGTAAATACATTAGATAAAAAAATTATAGAAATTAAATATCATTTTATTTGTTATAGTTTTAATACATGCTATAATCCTTGGATTTGGCATAGTGAAATTGGGTAGAATTCAAGATTTATTATTGTGGAATTTTATAATGTTGATAAGTTTGATAAAATTGAAAAAATTATTTTTTACATTAAAGTAGTGGAAATTGAGAACACACCAATCATCACACACTTATATGGTGATACTGTAAACCCATTATATCTTGTCTATAGGATATTTATGGTTTCATTAATTAACTTCTAAATCAAAACATGGTTATTTTATTGCCTAAGGTATTTGGTTGTTTATTAAAACATATCTCAGTCCTTTACATGAGCCAAACTAAGAGATTTAAATGGATGAATCCTTATCCACTTAAAATATAAGAAAATATGATCAATATTATTATCTGGTTCCCAATATTTAAGTTTCACATAATTCATGTAAATTGGAAACCACATCTAGTCAAATGAGTGGCTTCCAATTAGGGTAGATCCAATTTTCTGAACCAAACATATGAATTCTATATTCATTTATAGATATTAAAACTATTTTTAGCTTATATAATTTATATTCATGAACATATATAAATGAAATCATGTGAATAATAAAAAAATAAAATTCTAAACTTTTATTTATTTTAATAAATAATTCTGAAACAATAAAAAACATTATTCCCACTTTAGATAATAAACTGAGCATAAATATATAATGTGAATAGAACATGTGATGCAGTTTCGATCTCACTACACCCAATCTCATGAAAAAACATTATTTAGTAGTGATGTGATAAGAGGTACGTAAGGGTAATAATGGATAATGGAAGTATCTCATAAGGGTATAATAGTGTATAAATTTCTGTATGAATATCTTCCTTAGGGTAGTGATGTGCTAAGAGAGATTATATAATTACCTTATTAGTTATTACATATTCTATATAAAATCAAGTATAGTCCCTTAAAACCAAGTGGGATAACCAATAAAGGGTAGTGTGGTTTCGTTTATCATATAACATAATTTTTATTAAGATTTTATGTCTGTTACTCATAAATTAAGACCTATGAACTATGAGATTATCTAAGAAGTGATTATTGAGAAAGATGAGCAATGCCAAAGATAACTGATCTTTGAGTGTCATATATTATGATTTTATTGATATTATGTGAGTGTTAGGTATGATCTATTAGAGTGGGAATACATATAGACATGTCAGTAATTCATCAAGGTCTAAGGTGAGGGTGATGTGATATTTTTGTAATTGTTTTTCTTCATTATGGTTTTCCAAAAGATTGGTTTAACAAATATATTATGGAACACATTGTGTTGTTCATATTTAAGGAAACTAATTATATTAATACTTATCCATATTTCAAATGAAATCCCTATAAAAAATGGATATGTTATACACATTTCATGATTTGGATGTAATAAGTACATGTGATGGTTTTCCCTAAGAGATAGTCTTGGATTCCAGGGGTCTGAGGTCAAATATCATAATACATGTGATGTGGTAACTTTCGTAGGGAGAAAAACACATTTATATCCACCTATTCTTCAAATGTGAACCATTTAGTAGTGATGTGGTTTGACTATCAAGGAACTTCCATGGTATAAACATATGGTATGATTAGTGTATTTCAAATGATTGAAATTAAGTAGGTACTATTCATTATTATGGTTTCCTAGTTAGTACACAGTGACATAACTTTCATCTGTGTTTTGAGGGTCAATTATTTGAACACATACTCAAATATATGCATTGTTGTATATTTTAAGGGGAATTCTTGTATTTACTTTTTTATTTTTATACTCACACCGTACAGACGAACCTCAGTGGAAATAGAACGCAAATATTTGAGATACATGTGAGGAAAAGGACAAGTAACATAGATTAGAGTTTGTTCTTCTTATTGGGGATGAGTTGAAGCTCTCATAATAGTGTGAACAACTGTTTAGGATTTTTGGGATGAGATTTGAAAGTTTAAATCAAGATGCACATATTTAGATGGTATTAATGATACAACTATCTTCCTCACCAACATCACGTCTCGAAAAATTATTATTGAATTTTGTTTCTTGAGACTCATCCACCATATCTTTTATGTTTCTTCATCTACTCTGAGCAGCAGTCATGCAAAATGATCACTTGTACATGGTATGGGATGAATACTACATAGATTCGTTCAAGAAACATAGGTTCATGTATAAAATATATGGGGGATGAGTCTCAAGAAATAAAATGAAATAATAATTTTATAGGAGATGAATTTAATGATGATGATAGGTTTCTATAACTTTCACCTTTCGATGAATTCAAAGGACAAAACCTACCATATAAGAGTATTTATTTTCTTAAATTACTATACTCATTGCCTTCCTAATAGATACATTTTAAGTGATTGAAAAAATAATATGAAGATGTATTTAAAGACATCATAAATTTTAAATGAGAGAATTCTTACGACACTTATCAAATCCTTTGATTATATTTACATTGTTTTTATTAAAGATACAATAAATGTTGACTACTCATGCAGACGATGTCTTCTACCCATAATGATGTTACCAATCTCTAGGAATAACATACTATTGATTCTGAAACTACATAATAATTAGGTTATCCACAACACTTTGATGAAAAAAACAAGAATGAAGTAGCCTCAAAGTTTTGAATAAAATTATCATGGGAATAAGTAAGGGTATAAAATTTGAGTTTGGTTATAATCCACATAGATAACTTTTTAACCCCAATTAATCATTGTTTTTTAGTTTTTTTGGGGTCACAATGAGGATGAATTTAATGATCAAAATTAATCATTGACACCACATCCAACCTTAAATGATGGAATGACTTTGGAAATATAAAATGGTATTGTTATGATATAATTTATCAGTTTGAACAAAAAATTCTAAAATGATTCATTGATTTGATTTCCATTCTTTTTTGTAGGGTTCATTTACATTAGAATATATTCATAATAAATTTTTCTTAATGGAAACAAGAAAATACCATTGTGGAATCCAGATTCATTTTAGCAACTTACATATTTGGGATGTTTAGTAAAAAGTAAATTCCACCCACTTGTTTGTTATGAATATATTATAAAATAGGAATCATGGAATGCGTTTATTAGTTTTTGGGATGAGAAATCGTTTAATATTCATTATAGTTGATAATATATCATTCTTCATTATTTATTTTATCCAATTTTAATGATAAATAAATAAATTCATGAAATATAAAAGGAGTTTTGAAAGTAAATAGCATTCATCAAAACCAATGTACCCCAATCGCAATGCACAGATGGGTTACGCTTCAATAATGATGACATTACTGTGTATTTTAAATCAAAAATAAAATAATTACATGATATGATAAAACATATGATACTTTGTTTATATTCATATTTTTGAATAAAAATATGAATCCACTTACATACCACATCATGTAATATTGAAGGAGGCTTGTATAAAAAAGGAGGGTAAAATAATTGATGAAAACAAAAAAGAATCTTGGGAAACAGGTGTAAGTAGACGAAAATAATAATTTTTCATTCTTTATAACAGTATTTCATAAAAATATGTATTTATTCTCATATTTTTAAAATTTATAGACACCTGAATCCTTATAAATCGTACCATAAGAAAAACTATATTCAGTATATTAGAGTTGGCTAGAACAATGTGATCGCATTAAAAGATAAGGTTTTGGCGGGTCTCCTCAAACATATTTTGAGAGGATAAAACAACATAATGACAGATATAGGATGGTGAAAGGAATTTAGGAACAAATCGATTATTTTAAAGATATTATTGCCTTATCTAGTTTGGAAGACCAACATATGAGAAATGTTCAAAGTGAATATTTGGTGGATGAAAGATTCTAACATGGACCAAATGACCACACTATCTTGGAGGCTATAAATTATCCCCAACAACATAACTTACTCATGGTAATAGAGTTTTTCATTACTCATTCTCCTAAATGTGAATTAAACAACTTCTAATAATAATATATTTCTAAATTTCTATAAGGTATAGTTGTATATGATTTATATCTATCAAAACCCACACACTGCCTTGTTATGAGGGGTACGATGTATAATAACCCTAGAGAAAAACTATACATAAAAGAACTCTAAAAATATCACATGGGAGAGGGTATTGAGTAAGCTCATGAGTTGAATTCTGAGTTTCTTATTTAACACGGTGATTCACATATTAATAATTTCAATAAGGTTATTATAACTTTAATAGTATGGTCATCTAATATAATAATGATATTTGAGTTATGTCATTAATCAAAATTTCAAATGAAAATACTGTAACAGCTGATGAAAAAAGTTATTAATTAAGGTATGAAATTATATATAGATAAATATATGGGAAAACAGAAGGTATGATCAATACAATCATGTGAATCGACCAAGAATTCTAAATGACCTTATGAGAGTACCTTTTACACACCAGTTACAGAGAAACATTTATTATCATTAAAACTTCATAAAGAGATGATATTTAAATATTCCAATATTTCTAATGTTCCATATTAAAAATAAATATATGGAATATTCTTGACAGACATAGTTGGTCTCAATAGTATAAATGAGATTCTCGGGCATGAATGGTTGGGAGTATCAATTGAGAATACATACATAGGGTATATTTTCCTAATATTTTTATCATAATAGTGACCTAATATGTTTATTAAAGTTAATAACTATTCATATTTTCAATAGAAATTTATATTACTACACAATAAATTGAAAACAATGTGAAGCATGATTTGTATTCATTAATAACTATATCGTTTATACAGGAAAACTTAATTTCAATATGGATAAAATTAATAAGGAAATAGATGAACAATTCAACAAATTTGTTCAAAAAACAATATTTAATAGACTATTTTTTATTCTTATAATGATGAATTAAATCTCTGAAATCTAATCATATAAAATATAATTTTATTTTTTTCAATTACATTTTTGTTTTTATTAATTTAAGTTCCACTGGATACTGCTTGCAGTCAATTTGGATACCATAAATGTTTGTTTTTTGGGGCCAATGCATTGAAATCCAAAAAAAACTAACCACACATGATGTTTATTGTTAATATTTAATAAACTGTGACTAATATTTCATAGATAAACATCCCATTATATGTTTCAGTCTGTGTTCTAACGAAAATTATTTTATTATCGGTTGGTCATTAAATATATAATAAATCATTGAATAAAGTTAGTTTCTCAATAGAAAAATATTATGGATTATTAAAAATGGAAACATATTAATGTACATATAGTAATATTTTAATATCCATGCATTTTTCAAAAAAAAAATTAATTATTTTAATAAAAAAAACTATGTCCAAAACAAGATAATGATTGTGATTGTGGATATTAAGTTTGAATATTTATGAGAGAGACCATAAAACATGAAGTGACTAGCATCCCTAAATATGTAATTTATGAAGGTAATAATTATTTCATTAAAATTAGTTCTTAATCATTTTTTTTCTATATTTTATTACTACTTCTATGATTTATGGAAACCTTCATACATAAAAGAATATGTAATTTTTTTTTGAGATTATTGGTAAGTGAACATAATATCCGAATGTTTTCTAAAAACAAATTTAGGTGATTACCATCAATTTTTGTGAGATATTATAATCTATGACCTTAAAAATATATTTTGTGTGTGAATCATTAGTGTCAAAAATCATATTTTTTATTTTTTATATATTTCTCGAGGAGAAGTGTAATAAATGAAATCAATTTTTTAGAAGCATTGACCTGTATAATATTTATGGGTAGTGGGGGAGGTGGAGGTGGAGTTGTAGGAAATGTTATTAGTGGAGGAAAATTAAAAGGCATAGGTAGAGTTGGAGGTGGATTTAGATTCAGAGTCATAGAATGATAGAGGTGGAGACTGAGCTACGAGAGGAGGCGAAGTGCTGACCTGCAAATAAAGAAAATTTATGGAAATGAAGATATATGGGGATCATACGAGGGTTTTGTTAGAGAAAAACTATTCAATAGTGCTCACAACACTTTTTAATTAAGATAAGATCAATTATGTAAGTTTTTCAGGTTTCTTATTGAAACAAAATATATTTCCCCACTTATTTAAGTGATTTTTATAGGTATTTAAGTAGTTGAACATATGAAATAACAAAAACCTCTTATTTGTTAAAAGATATTATTATAGAATAAAATATTAGATTACACATTTCAAGAATAATCAAAAATATCTGATGTGTGAAAGTAACCCCTCCCCAAGATAAAAATGATCAACAACAAAAAATATTTCATTGCTTTCCCATATATTATCTACACTACAAAAAAGGGTCTTAGTAGTGGATCTTATAGTAACAAGATAGCCATACCACACAAATACAATCATCATATAGTTATATAATCTAAAACAATTGAATAAATATGTCTGTAATTAACCACTAAATCTATATGTTGGGTGAGAGAATTATTGGAGGAAAACTATCATTGAGATATTGTGGTTATAATAGTGGGATTATATCAAAGGAAACATGACATAAAATGAAAAGAAAACACTTTATGAAAAAATTTCTAAAAAATAAATAACCTAATTAAAATGAAATCATGAAGTATGAAAATAAAAAATAATAACCATTCATAAAATAAGCTAATAGCTTGATCCAAAACCTCAAAATATAATTAAATATAAAATTTCATCAACTGAATCATGATATTTTAGAAAATAAAAATATAGTGGTTTGACATTAGTGGGTGGTGGAATTAGTTGGTCTTTTTTATAATCAATTATAGGAATGATATAATATCATAAATTCTTGTGACAACCATATGTTTAACATTTATTATGCATGTGCACATTCATTATGTAAAATGTCCCATGTTCAAAAGCTCATTAACAAAAAAACCAATCATCATTATCAATTAAAAATACATAACAATAGGGATATTTCCATTCTGATGAAAAAATAATGATGATTTTATGTTAGAGTTTATCATCACCTAGAATATTGAGTGATATACTAATCTATATTCCAATACAGAAAGACTTAATGGATGCACTATATTTTAGTGCAATTTGTATGATATAAAGGGATCTACTTATGTTTAATTTAATCAAGTATTGGTAAACATTATATAATAATGTCTAATATCTCTTAAAAATACACAATCATTAGCACATAATTTTTTTCCTTCAAATAATGTAAATGGATTATATTGGAGTTTTTACCCTCTATGGTGGTGAAATAAAAAGACTGATTTTATTTTTTTCCATAAAAAATCATATATAAATATTTTTTTCCAATCAATGAATTATAATAGGTTTAGAGTAATAGTTAATATTTTATCTATGAATAAATTTCTTCATCAACAAGGATGATTCCCTAATGTAATATGATTATTCCATCAATAAGGATGATTCAATCATGATGATGTAATTTTATTTACTTCAATTCATCTAACTTTTTGGGTCATCAAAATATAATATTGTTTAATGACCAAGAGTATAGAATGCAATAATAGATAAAAATACATAGTGGTGTCAACAATACCATAATGAAACACATGGTGTATCTATTATGACTCAAATTGTGTGGTTTTAATTTAAAATTTATAGTTTATTAATTTTCTGTTTCATATTTTTGTTTAATTTAATTATATGTAATATTAAAAACCTAATATTTCATTATTATATAGGTGGATTATTTTTCTTGATTTAGGGGGGGTTAATATAATTGTGCTCATGATAGACTTGACATTGAGGCTATAATTGAAATAACAACCAAAAGTAAATGGGTTATAAATGTATACAACTATCGTTAAAAATGAGAAAATGTTCTTAGATTGTCTTGATAATTTAGGATAAAGATTCATAAGTTATTTTTGATGTGTTGGTATGGTATCCCATCAAACCAACACATAATTTGATGGGTATGACTCATATTATGTGTTTCCAATTTAAAATGGAATTTTAATAAAAAAAGTGACATATTCAAAAATAATAAAAATATTCTACTTTTTTATACTTTAGTCAAATAATACATAAGTCATTTGAGATTTGTATGAACCATATTTACCTCAATATGGAACATGTTATGACTAGTATGACTCTAAGTGCATCTTTTTTTTAAAATTGAAATTAATTTTAGTAAAAAAGAAAATTGACATATTCAAAACTGAACATTCACATTGTGATATTTTAATACATTACGAAAATTAAACAAAATTAATCTATTATATGTAGAAATCAGCCATACTTAAATACAATACATTGTGTTATTGTAATGACTCATAGTGATTATTATAATTTTAAAAATAAAATTTATGTTAAAAAGGTGTCACTCACTAAAAACCTGGAAAATATCTTTAGATTGTCTCAATAATTTTTTTAACCATTTCAAAAGTGATTTTTTTTGTTTAGGAATTAGTCTCACATCAGGCTGAAATAAGATGTGATCATTATGAATCTAAGTGTGTGCTTTCAATTTAATATAAAATTCTAGTTAAAACAAAAGTGACATACTCAAAGCTAAGAAAACACATTTGGATTGTTTTTATAATTTATTAAAATGATCCATATGATATTTTGGATATATACGAATTTGAAACACCTCAATCTAATGCACAGTGTGGCTGAAAGGAATTCAAGGACCTGTTTTTATGTGAAATTGACAATAATTTTTGTAATACAGACACCTGATATACTCAAAAATGATATAAAAAAATTTGTTATTTCAATACTTTTGTAAAATTATAGAGATTTTATTTTTTTTTGTATAATAATCAATCACACATAAATTTGAAAGATGATGTTCTTGACATGAATCTAAGTGTTTGTTATCATTTTGAAGTTGAAATTTTAGTTTAGAAAGTGTCACTCGCTAAAAACTGAGCTGACACACCCAGATTGTATCAATAATTTAGGGAGGGGGAATTATAAGCCATATTTGATGTGCAGAAATCAGAATCAAGTAAATCTGATATATGATTTGATTGGTATTACTTAAAGAAAATGTTTCCAGTTTAAGATGATATTTTAGAATAAAATAAAAGTTTCAAAATCATAAACAAGAAAACACATCCGTATTTTTTTAATACTTTAACAAAATGATAAATAAGTCATTTGGAATAGATAAGAATTAGTAGTAAATCAATCTAACACATGGTGTGAATGGTATGACTCCAATTGAATCATTTTCTTTAAAATCAAAAATAATTTTATTAAAAAAGACAAATAACTTACTCAAATATTAATAAAACAAACATATTATTTTGATACATTAAGATAATTAACTATAATTAATTTTATTTGTGTAGGAATTATCCTCCCCTCAATCTGAAACATGATTTAATTAGTATGAATCAAAGTGTTCATTATTAGTTTAAAATGGAAATTTATGTTGAAAAAGTTTCACTCACTGAAAAGAAAAACAAAACCATGCTCATATTGTCTTGATAATTTAGGATAACTATTCATAAGTGATTTTTTGATGGGTAGAAATCAGCCTCACATCAAACCTATATATTTTGTGACTGATATAACTCAAAGTGTGTATTTCCATATTAAAAAGACATTTTATTAAAAAAACATTATTGACACACTCGTGACTAAGAAAACGCATTCAGATTGTTTTTTACGTTAAAAAATTATCTACAGGTAATTTTTAATATGTAGGAATCATCCTCACCCCAATATGATGCAAAATTTGACCGATATGACTCCAAGTGAATCTTTTTATTTAAAATTATCATTATTTTTATTAGAGATGATAAATTACATACTCAAAATGGAGAAAACACATTCTTATTATTTTGATACTATACAAAAATGATCTATAAGTCATTTTAGATGTGTATGAATTATCCTCACCGCAATATGATACATGATGTTCCCGTTATGATTGAAAGTGTCCATTATTAGTTTGAAATTGATATTTTAGTTAAAAAAGTTTCACTCAATAAAAACCTATAAAAGACACTCAGATTGCCTTTCTAATTTAGGAAAGTGATTCATAATTCATTTTTGAGGTGTAGTAATCAGTATCACATCAAACTGACACATGATGTGACCTGTAGGTCTCAAAGTGGGTATTTTATGTTTAAACGGACATCATAGAAAAAAAAAACACAAGTGACATACTAAGAAATGAAAAATAATTGTTGATTTGATACTTTACTACAATGATCTATGAATCATTTTGACATTTTGTAATCATTCACACCTCAATCTAATGCATGGTGTGACCGGTATGACTCTAAGAGAATATTTTTTTAAATATAAATTTATATTATTAAAAAAATTTGACATACTTCAAACCAAAAAAATTAATTTGGATTATTTTTATACTTCAGTAAAATAATACATTTGTCATTTTTTATGTATAAGAATCTATTGATACACAATCCAATACATGATGTGCACAGTATGAATCAAATATTCCATTATCATTTTAAAATTTATATTTAAGTAAAAATGAATCCCTAACTGAAAACCAATAAAACATGATCGAATTATATTAATAGTATTTAATAATGATTCATATGTCAATTTTTTATGTGTAGGAATCAGTATCATATCAAAAATGACACATGATGTGGTTATTATGAGTAAAAGTGTGTATTTCCATTTTAAAATTGCGGTTTAGTAAAAAAACAAATGTTACTTACTCATAACCAATAAAAATCATTCAAATTGTTTTCATAATTTATGAAAATGATCAATAATAATTTGATATGTGTTGGTGTTAGCCTCACCTCTATCTGATGCACAATTTGACTGATATTACTCCAAGTGTTTCTTTTTATTTAAAATTGACAATAATTTTCATAAAAAAGAAAACCAACATACTGAAAAATAAGAAAAAACATTAATATTGTTTTTATTCATTAACAAAATGATCCATAAGTAATTTTTAAAATGGATTAATCAACTAAACCTTAATCTTATAGAAAATGTTCCCTGTATAACTCAATTTATTCATTAACATTTTAGAATTAACATTTTAGTTCAAAAAGTGTCACTCACTAAAAACCAAGAAAATGCACAAGGATTTTCATGATAATTTTTTACAATGATCTGGAATTTATTTTTAACATTTAGAAATATATCTCATGTTACCTTGATACGCGATGTGACTAGTATGACTCAATGTGAATGTTTCCATTTTAAAATAATATTTAATTTTAAAAAAACAAGTAACGTACTCAAAATCAAGAAAGCGAATTCATATTATTTTAATAATTTAGGGAAATGATACATTAGTCATTTTGGACATGAAATAATTAGCCTCACTTCAATTAGATGCAAGGTGGGACTCATATGACACGAATTAGATTTTTTTTTAAAATTGACAATAATTTTAGTAAAAAAGAAAAATGAAATTCTCAAAACTTTTAAAGCACATTTGGACTATATTGATACATTATTTCAATGTTATATATGTCATTTGTTATGTTTATAAATCTCCCTCAACTCAATATAAGATATGATGTTGCTGACATGAATCAAAGTGTTTGTTATCACTTTAAAATTGATTTTTTTCCAAAAAGTGTCACCCACTAAAAACCAAGAAAACTCATTGATTGTATTTATAACTTATAAATATGATTCATAAGACATTTTTTAAAAGTAGTAATTATTATAAAATAAAACTGACGCACGATGTGACATGTATGACTCAAAGTGCGTGTTTCTAGTTCAAACTAAAATTTTAGTAAAAAGAAAACTAGTGACGTACTCAAAACTAAGAAAATGAATTCATATTATCTTTATACTTTAAGATATGGGTCCATAAGTTATTTAGAATTTTGAAGATTCATCTTAACCTCAATATTATTCTTTGTGTAACTAGTATGACTCCAAGATCATGTTTTCAATTTATTAGTGTCATTTTATTTTTAAACATTCATAACATCACCAAAAGGGAGAAAATAAGCCTAGATTGTTTTCTAATCATTATATCCTATCACAATTAATTAATTAAATTAATATTTTTATATTATACTTATTTATTTTATTTTAATAGATATAATTATTAAAGAAAAAACAAGAAATAGTGTGACATTCAAGAATAAAATACAACTCAACCTGATGCATAGTTTTCCTGCTATTACACTAAGATTATTTTAAAATTAAATTTTTTTATTTAATTTATTTATATATATAATTACTCTCATATGAATTTTTTTTTATATATTTGAATTATTTTTTTATGAGGATTGGTTTTTTATTTTATGCAGGTGTGTTCTATTTCTCTATAATCGTGTCTTTTTTCTTCTATTTGTGTTGGAAATTATATTTCATTTCAATTATGTATTTATATCTAATTTTTATTATTTTGTGTTTTGTTTCTAGTGGTTCAGTGTTCTATTACTACACAAATAAGTATTCCTCTTTAACAATGCTTTTGGAATTGGGCATAAATGACTTGATTTATTAGTGCTTGTAAAAGAGTAGATAAAGGAAGCCTTTATCGATGCTAAATTAAAGCGCTGATAAATAGAGTATTTTATAAGATATTTTCTATCACTGATAAAATAATATGTGTTTTAATTTCACTAAAGTATTCATTTCGTCTATAGAACTAATAAAAGCCATTTTTTGGCTCTGTCAAAGGCTAGTTTTTTAGTAGTGTATGTTACCATATGTAAACATTAATAACAATGATAAAAGATAAAATGGTAAAGGTAAAAAAACTAATGTTAATGTGATAAAACATGTCTAAAACATGTGTTTGAATGATAGAATGACTCCGAGATCAACCTTATAACTTTTTCTCACCATTAATTTTCAATTTTTTAGCTACTTTTATTTAGAGTGACTTCCCATTATTAATATATTTTTGGGTATTTTAATAATCCCACACCATTTCATTTATAAATGGGGAAATCATCTAATCACTTACCCTCACACTCAAACTAACTATATTAGAACCCAAATAGGCCCATAACCATATTGAAAATTTTTATCAACCATGAAGATGTTTTTTTATTCTCAAAATACCATCCCTCACGAGAATAACCCCCTTTCCAAATTAGATTTTCCAAGAAGTAAGGTATAAATTATGAGACTCTCCCTTATCAATTAAATTTCATTATCTGCAGTTATTATTATGAAAATTAAACTAAAATTTATATTAATAATAAAATGTGTATAATTAGTTTAGTAAAATAATTTTATAATAACAATAACATATTTAACCACCATTCCCTTTTGTGTTATCAAAAACAAAACCAAAAATCATGTGTTTTGTGGATTATCAACTCCATGATGCAATGTGTTTATTTTTCTTGAACCACTTTAAAATTATATCCATAATAAGGAATTAAATATTTGATTATTATATTTGAGATGAATTTTTTATTCTAAAATGATAATCCTTGTTACTAATTTTCCTCATTCTATTAAAAATTAAGTCATCAAGCATGTGAACGTGTGGACTACTGCCTCCATGAAATGATATTTTCGATCATCCATTACTACTTTTCATGGATAGTTATAAGAATTAATTTGAAGGATAAATATGATTTCTATGATATTAATAATTTTTTTAATAAAAAATTAATAACTTGTTAATAATATAATGAAAACAAATCAATAAAAATTTAAATATATTAAACAACAAAATTGGGAAGAAAAACAAATTCCTTCATATTATGTAATACTTTTATATCCATTAATTTTAAATTTTCATCTTTAAATTTATGATATTCCACACTAATAAACACAAAATATAATAACATTATGATTTTTTTACAATTATATTATAACTATCCCACCATATAATCATCCATTAATCAATGAATTTTCATGTATGGGTAGGTTTGACCACCTACTTTAACAATGTTGGGAATTAATATCTTAAAAGACTATGGAAAGATAATTATTGGTATAAAATGATATAAATAGTTAAATAATTATTTTTTATTTTGATATGGTAACATTATTATTAAACACATTACTTAATAATACACCTTCGGTTCATAATGAATCTACAAAAAAGTTACTAGTTGTAAATAGAATATTTAAGGATAATGAATAAAACATTAATTAAATAAATTTAAAAATATTAAATTATTTTAAAAAAAATACTCAATAGTAACATTATTTTCTTTTTAAATATTAAAATCTTGAGAATAATGAATGACAACGATACTATTATTGAATGAGTACAAAATGACTAAGGATACTTACACCTGGTATTGAGAATAGATAATTATCAACTAATTAACATGAAAAAAATAATTTTAAATTATGTTAAGTTTATTGATATTAATAATATTAAAAAAAGGTTTATTAAGATATTTCTTTATAAGATCATAGAGTTTCTTCAACTTAATATAGACACTTAGTATGCATCTCTTTGTCTCACTTTCAACTACATGGGACATGTTTGATATCATTAACCATATTTATTTTATATGGTTTAATCACTAAAAAATATCATTAAAAAATTGAAATATATTCCATATCATGATATTTTAACCACTATTTCATTTCCTTCCTCTAGTGATCATTTGATTCCTATGCTACTAATTTCATAAGGGTTTCATAGACTCAATTTTTTATATTTTGGTTCACATTATTTCTTATATGAGTATACATTTCATGTATTCATTGATAATACCATTAAACTATTTTTATATTTTATTTATATATTATCTATTGAAATTACTCCCAACATTAATAACCAATTATTTGATTAATAAAATTATTAAATAAATGTGTAATATGAATAATAATACCTCTCATTCTTACTAATGAATCTTTTACGTCGTGTCCATAATGTCCATCCATCCAATTCTCCCAATTTTTTTTGGAAAACAAATTTAGATTTTTTACAATGATTCTAATAATTCTATTTACCCATTTTATAAAGTAAAATTTAATTCACTTTATTAATGTGCTTTTTCAAATGAAGGTATTTTAAAATATTTAAATAAAAGGTGTTTCATCCACTCATAATGAAAAAAATCATCTTCCAACACAATTTTTTTTTGATAAAATTTTTTTATTTTAAAGGATATGATATTATAGTTTATTTTTTAAGGATAAATTTATTAAAAAATTCACTTCACCTTTTAGAAAATAAATTTTTACAGTGACCCTTAACTTGTTCTTATTACATTAAAATATAAAATTATTTCTAAAGACTCTTTTTATGTTCTATTCCATGTGAAAAAATATTTTCAACAACTATTTAATTTCATATATATCTTTACTTCTATGTTTTCATTTTTTCTAAAGGAAATAATTAAATCTAAGTTTAATTAAATATTTATTTTAAAATTATTTTAAAATTTATAGGAAATTTCTTATTTCAAAAGTTATTTTTCTAAAAATCCAAAACTCCTTTGTTGCTATAAATATTTATCCATTTATATATCTAATACATGATCAAGGATACTATTAAAATGGTAAAATACACATTATTTATCAAGTTGTCTTATATGATATTCTATTTTATCAAATATAAGATCCATGAGTCCCTTTGTCTTTCCTAACCATACACTATGAATTGAAGGAACTTTTAATCTAATGGATTTACTCTGTCAACACCCTACATTCTATTTCATTGATTTAAGGGTATTAATCTAGATTCCATATGTCAAATGATTAGGTAACATTATTTACATAACAATATGTCAATTATTTATATGGAGTAAATACTATATTCTCTATTATCTTGATTAAAGTGTATTTACTAAGAAAGTTAATAAATATCTTTATATACCAATTCATTTTCCATAATTATAACATTTTATGATAATTAATTGAATCATGAATGTTTTATTGATATGATTCCATTTTAAATTGATTGGAAACATATTTTATTTTTATGGGATTTTTATGTTATGATTTATTTTATATGCAAGATATAAGTGAGGATAATGGTAATAGATGTCCTATATATCCCTCAAATGCATTATTTTATGCATATATCTAATGAGATATTCATTAATAGAACAAATTTTTTTTTCTAAAAAATTTGCATGAGAATAAAGGGTATGCTCACAATTTCTAACATGGACATAATTAGTATATTTACATTGGGATTAACATAATGGGTTTTTCCACAAAGGGTTTCTTATGATTGTGGTTGTGTATTTTTTCATGATTTTTTTCATGGTATTTCATAATTTATTCTTATTATTATCCCTATTTTATACTCTCAGGGACCATGTTTATTGGCTCATAATTCCATAATCTTTTGATTCAGTTATTATGGTATGATAATACGTATGCCAATTTCCTTCGGTTTTGAAGATAAGAAATGTATGAAACCTCTAATCGAGTAACTTATGTTGATAATTAGTGAGAGATGAATAAAATTTCTTAATTAAAATGTAGTTCTTAATATAATGGGAAAATCTCAATTAGTTAAAAAAATCATGAGTATTTTCAGTTAGTGTTCGGTCTTAACACACCAAAACCCTAAACCTAGGAGGTATTGTGAAAGTACTTTAATAAATAGGGAATTAAGTAATGTAAATATACTACAACATCAAATGGTTTTTATTATTGTTAAAAATGTAGGGTTTAGAAAAATTTAGAGATTAACATGATATCAATTAAGGATAAATTGTGAGTTAGAAATGTAATCCAAGGATGGTATGTTATGGTTGATTAAAATTTCAATGTTATAGATAATGCTTTAACTGGGTTTATGTAATATTATAGATAATATTTTAAGATATATTTAGTCTATGGGATAATTAAAATTGGAAGAAAACAACTTCAATTTTTCTTAAAGTATTTATTGTGTGGTTCTTCTAGCAATGAAACCCGTATCAGGAAACTACAAGTGGTTGTAGGTTATAGAATAGATATACCTAGGGTAAAAAACCTAAAAAGTGGCTACTGTATATTAAAATATTTTTAATCAATTAAAGACAAATAGGCCTAACTTCACACCTAGATTAAGACTACCAGAGGATAAATTTTGGTCAACAACATTCTCTTTCAAACCATTATAAAGGATTTATATCATAATTATTTTAATTAATTTAGATAATTAGTATAAGAGAAACTAACATAATTTACAGTAGATTGAATTGAATTTATCAAATTATGAAATGAAGGTGTAATAACAGAAAACAGATTAGGAATAATTTTTTATATTTATATTATAATTTAAATTGATTCTATGAAATACTTTCCTAATCATTTTGTATTTAGTATTTGGTTGAAGTAAGATCAGGGAAATGAATTTGAGAATGTTATGTATCTGGAAACCACTATGTCTTATAACTGAATTATAGAGACTACATAAATGGTTTGGAATTTTGGTTTTTTATTTTTATGATGGAAAAAAGGTGAGTTTTTTTGTCTTACCAAAGGTGGTGAGTTCGATAATATAATAGAAATGAAGCCTAAATACTCTAATATATTCTCATTATTATTTGATATCTATCAATGATATTCTTGAATTTTCTAAAACATATGAGAATTATGTGAAACAGTTAAGGGATTTTCTTCATTATTTTTTCATTAATGATTTTGAAACATATATAAAATGGTATCAAAAACCTTGAAAAGTGATTTTATGGAAATATTGTTTTATTTTGGATAACTATTTAAGAACATAGTATTTATATATTGATAACACATAGGTTTACAACTTCATTTATTTTGATGCAATAAAGTGTGGATTGATTTTAATAAAATTGATTTATATTGTTTTGATATCATTATAGATTATTATTTATTTAATAAAAAGTTGATCCATTATATTTTTTGTTATGTTGCCTCATTTTTTTATTAATATATATATATTAACTAGTGTTTGAATTTTTTAACTAGTTATTAATACCATAATAGGATTAATGATAAAGTCTATTTTTAAAATAATATGTATTTTCGATCTATATTAATGTCTTGTATTATCAAATGGGTATCAGATTTTATAAAGAATATATTATTAGGGAATATGATTATATGAATGGATTGTTTTTTTAATAAAATATAGGTAACCTGATATACCCCAAGAGAGTAAGGTGGATGTCACATTAGAGGATATACCCCAAATAATGAATATGTTAACAATACACTCACCTACATTATTTAATTTGAAATAACTAAAATTTCTAGGATGTAATTTTTTTAGGTGTGGGAGAACGTAACCACTTGTGATGTTACATTATATTTTTCTTTAACAAACAACGTGCATGATAACATTCTCCATAAATACCACAAAACTAAAAAGAAACTAATATATATATTAAAAATAATAAATATGGTAACTAAAACTTTTCATAAAATAGTATGCTTGAATATGAGTAACTAAATTATGAAATATATTTATTAATATTCATATATAAAGGTAATTCTATAAAAATTTATTTAATTCATTACTATGTTTAGGAATTAATACTTCAACTCACTGAAAATTTTCCAAAATAAAATTAAGTATAATTATGTAAAATAAGGATTTTAATGAAATATAATGTTGATTTATTAATTCTATATATAATATTTTGTTTAAAAATTTAGAATATGAACTATTATTTAAAAAATAGTTGTTTATATAATAAGGTTTTTATCATTTCATTATAATTTCTTTTAAAAGTTAAAATTATTTATTTTTTATGTTGATATGAGACAATATAATTCATTTTTGGATCCATTCTAAAAATATTTATTTAATTATAATTTTTTTTTATTTTAAAAAAAGATTGATTTTAATGTGAATAGTGATATATATAGTTTTCACAAATACCATGCCTTTTATGGAATTATTATTCTAAAAGAAAAATTTTGCAATTTATGAAAATTAATTTCTTGAAAAGTAATTTTTTTATAAAATCATTATAAATTAAAAATATTTAATGGGGTTTACAAACATAAAATTAACATTTTTGAACATGAGTTACAGTTTTCTTAAAAAGGTGTATTTAAAAAATAAAAAATTTAGTGTTTTAAAATTATTTTATTCCCCACATTTTAATTGAATAAATAAAATGGATTTAAAAATTTTATCCATTAGGTCTAAATTATGTATTATTTTCAATTTGGCATAAAGAGGTAATTTACCTTACGTAAAAACATGTTACAATGGTAAAAGTTAAAATGGTAAAAGTGAAAACTGTAATGGAAATGTGTTAAAAACATGATTAATAATAGTGTGTAGATGTGTGTTTAAGGAATTTATCAACCTTATAACACATACTCCTATATATTTCTCAATTTTTTAGCCACTTTCCTTGAGAATTACATCTTGTTATTAAAAAAAATTTGATATTAACAAAAAATACAACCCTTTTCACTTCAAAATAGGGAACTCATTTCCCAACATTGCATCACCACAACCCACTAATATGAGAATAAAGTATACTAAACCTTATCCTAAACATTCCTAGCCATATTAAAGTGGTTTTTTCTTCTCAAATGATCATCCCTAAAAGGCGCAACCCCCTTTTTCAAGGATATAATACAAGAAGTGGGGAATACATTTTTAATTGCTACTTTCTCATTTTAATTTCTTCATGTGAACATATTATTACTAAAATTACATTATATAGTGTTAAGATGATATCATAATTATAATTATTATAATATTATGTCAATATAAATATGGTACAATCACTAACCACCCTACCACTTTAAATTAAGAAATGAAAATCTTCATTCATGTGTTGTGAGGACTACTGCCTCCAGGATGCGACATGATTAATTTTCCTTCACCACATTATAGAGTTGGTAATAGTGGGAATGTAATATAAAACTAATATATTTATGAAATATTTCTATATTCTTAATTGATAATCCTTATAAATCTTTTCCATGTTCTAGAAAATGAAATCAATATTCATGTGTACACACAGACTACCGGCTCCATGGAATGGTGACTTATATCTTTCAATACCACCATTCACAGATGATTATAATAATATTTTTATAGAATAAAAATATTTTTTATTATATGAATAAGTTATTGGTAATATAAAAATAAATAACCTATTGATGATATGAATGATAACTAATCATTAAAAAAATAATCATCTTAAACAAGAGAACTGCAATGAAAAAAACAATTTATTTATATTATGTAATATTTTCATATCCATTAATTATACTTTTTATTCCATAATATTAATATATATCACTATAAAAGACAAAAAATTTATCATTATACTTCTAATATAATTTTATTAAAACTAAACCACCACATAATCATCAATTAATCCCGACATGTTCATGTTTGGGTTTATTTAACCACCAACTTGAACAATGTTATGAATTTATATCATATATGAATACGAGAACTTAATTATTGGTATAATATGATATAAATTTCTCAATGATTATTATTTTTCCGCTTAAATCTTAATATTATTATTAAATTCATATATTATAGAAACACTTTTTTCCTTCTGAATCACCAAAACTGGCACGGTATTGATTTTATCTTCATAGATAAAAACTATGAAACTCTTGAATGAGATTTAAAAAATAATAAATTAATATAAATAATCCAAAAAAGTAACTGTAATGGTCTAGTAAAAAATAAATTCTGGATAAGAATAATGAAATTACAGCTTTATTTCGATACTAGTTCAAAAAGGGAAAGGTTACACACACCCAATATTAAAAATAGATAACAATAATATAATATAAATGTAGATAATAATTAAAAATGAAGTTTATAGAATCTTTCATATATGTAAAAGGTTCTAAAATGGTGATTTTTATTTTTTACATTTGTCATATAGGATCATACAGTTCATTTAAAAATCAGGGAAACAAGGTCACTAGTTTTTGGCAAATTACTTATCATCATCAATAACCATTTCTTTCATAAAATGGTTTCCAAAAGAAGTTTTACATTAGTAATAATAACTCTCATTCTTATAAATGAATAATTTCTCTCATTACCATAATTTTAGTCCTTCCAAAGTTGATACAAATTTTTTAAAAGAGAGTGTTTATATCCTTTAAAAATCTAATCTTTTATCTTTTACCCCGCATTATTTTTGTTGACCATTGTGTAATTTAAATTATCTATTATTAGATTTTATTATTAAAGGATAAATTCTTTCAAATTTTTCACTTCACCTTTTTAAAAATAACAATATAAAGTGACCCTTAACATCATATTTTTATGGTAGTTTTAAAAAATATAAATAGTATATTTATTTTTACTTCCTTGTGAATATAACTTTTTTTTACTGTTTTTTCATATATGAAACATTTTCTTATATGTTTTCATGGTTTAATAAATAAAATATTTCCCCCCTAGTTTTATAAAATATTTATTTTAAAATTATTTAAAAATATAAATGACATTTATTACTTTGAAAGTGGTGTTACTAAAACTCCAAAAAAATATTTTTTCCATCTATGTCATTGTAAATTAAGAAATATTATAATTGATAATGCATATTTTTAAAATTATAGCATCCATATACTTTATATGGGTCACTTATGTAATTTTATTTTTTATCAAATATATGATCCATTACAATATTTATCTTTACTGACCATCCACTGGGAATACACCTAAATATTCTTTCAATGTCCTTACATTGTGAACACCCCATTTAAAATTCTATTAATTGAATGGATTTAATATAGATGTCATATATTGACTGATAGGACATAATTATTAAATTAACTGTATAGCCTTTATTTATATTTTGTAAAACCCATATACTCTATTATCTTTATTGACTGGTAATTACCATGAAATTTACTAAAAATATTTGATACGAATTTATTTTTTATGGGTATATCATCTGGTAATAATTGAGGGAATTATGAATTTCTTGTTTTATGAATCCATTTGAAAGGATACGAAACCCATATCTTTTAAATGGGTTCTTTATGAAATGATTTATTTTACGTGAAATACATTTGTATGGATGATGATGTCTGGGTCCTATATCTCCCTCCAATGCATTTGTTTATGTTCATATATCATCATATTTCCATGTGTGTATATAATGAGTTTGTTCAAATCGGCATGGTCTAAATGTGTTTACAAATATTTTTAGTCATGTACATTTTGAGTTTTTTTGAATATGAGTGAGAATAATGGGGTTTATCACAAAGTATTTCTTATGATTATTATTTTTCCATATATCCAAGTTATTTTCCTTAATATTATGTACATTTATGGTAATTATTATACCTATTTTTTTCAATAATGAATCAAGTTTATTGACTCTTGTTTCCTCACTATTTTGATTAATTTTTTATGATATAGAAATATATATTACATTATGTACAATATATGATTTCTTGGGGTTTTTCTATTATATATCTTGATTATAAACATATTCTGATATTATGATAACTTATTATCTTTGATTTTTATCGATTATGATTAGGCTTACTATGTATTTGATATCACCACATTCTTATGAATTTATTTCCCTTTGTTCTACTGATAATAGAAGTATCAAACATCTAGAAGAGTAAGTTATATATAGAATAAATAGGTTATTGTGAATATTTTTTTATACACTAACTTGTTTTGTATATTTTTGGAAAATTTCCAATATTTAAAAAAATGAATGTGTTTCTTAATATGTGTTTCATCCTAATTCTCTAAAACTATAAAACTAAATATAATTCAGAATGTATTGTAATGAAATGTTTTTAATTAATTTTCCTAATTAGATGGTCATGTCTATCAAATACAAATGCATCACTGCAACTCATCCATCTAAAACTCAACTGAGCTCAAAACCTCACTCTATGATCACTCCACTAAAGATGAAAACCTACCACTATCTGTATAAATGGGGATGATTTATATCAAAACTAATCTATTATACCCATATCTACCCCTTAAGGGTATAAACACTTTCTTTAAACACAAATCAATTATTAATACCAACTACGCATGATATTAAATATAGGAAATCATGCATCATAATGAAAAAACACAATCCATGAGAAATAATAAATAATATTCATTAGAAAATATGTCAACAGCCAAATGATCTGAAATGGAAAAAAAATTGTTTCAATCCAAGTTCATTTGGATTTCCATTGTAAATCGATTCAAAATATCTTTTTTTAATTTAATCTCAAATACCATTTTCCTAATCATATATTTTTCCTTAGAAATTATAATTATAATCCAAAACAAATTTTAAATTCATTTTTCAAATGAAAAAATGTTTTTATTTTTGAATCAAACACATACCACCAAAAAATACACAAAGAGGTCCACTATACATAATTTGAACAAGGCACCACCATCGATATTTTTGTCATGTTATACATCCATGATTATTAATATGCTAACATTACATAATCAAAATTTTTAGGGAAAACCACACATAAGTTGTGAAACATACTAAAATTTTAATATTAATCATACAAAAACATGAAATCACAAAATAAATAAGATAATTAGTAATGTAAATTCCACTTACTATTACTATGATTCAAATAATTTATCTCAATCCCATACTGACCACTTACAAGTCTATATGAACCTATATACTTAATAAATATCCTAAAATTAAAAAAAATTAACATTTACAATAAAAAATACAAAATTTGAATAATATACATCAATGTAAATGGGTAAACACATGGTTTTAAAACCACAAGAAACAAAATGTGGTTCACTCAAGACACATACTCAAACCAAATCCACAAAAATACATAGAACTAAATACCTGAATATATGGAAAATTTTCTCCACAAATAAATGAGGGAACTAAATAAATCTATATGGAAACAAACCTGAAGGTAAATATTAAATTAATTATTTTATACCTACCCCTGGTATATCCATTATGATCCATATATGAAAGTCTCTTCAAGATTTATGATTTCAGAATGCTCCAATGAAATAATCTCTAAAAAACTAGTTGGAAAAACCAAAAATCAAAGAAAAAGAATGAGTAAGAACACAAATAAGAGATGAGGGATATCACCTCCTATATTCATAGGAAAAATTCTTTGCGCCCAAAAAATCAAAAGTACTAAATAGAGGTATTATAATATCCAAATATGTCTCTCGCCCTTCATTCAAATGACTAAAATAAAGGGCAGCCTTAGGGGGGTTCCTAAAACGTTCCCTCAATTGAATTTCTAGAAGTATCCTTAGAAAGAAGGACCCCGATAATATTTTATGTTGTAGCTATGTGTTCCATGTCATTACACGTCCTTTGAGAAAAGGGTATCCCCTATATCCTAGCACTTTTACGATGTGAAACTTATGCTCACACCATGCATGCACTTGGGAATAATGGCTTACCTCACCCAAACTCCCTTTATGGAATGAAATATGTTTCATTGTGTAAATGGTCTATGTAAGGATCCTGTAACCCCCCACATATGTTCCATTATGTTTTTATCCGTAAGGGACACAACATGATCTATTGAAACAACTAAATTCTAGCCACTAATGTCACCCCAAACTAGATCCACTACTCTCAATAGTACTTGATACCTCCACTGTGTCTTAAAACAAAATCCAAGAAGGTCACTAAAATAAATTCTTATACTTTGAATCCCAATATGAGTCTGAATTCATGGAAATTCTCCTCTTTTCTTGTAAATAATTCATATTCCATTAAAAATTATAAACCTATCACGAAAAGGGTCATTAAAAACTCTCCAATATATGGATTATCATCCTCATTAATCATCTGGTAGTCTCTAACCAATAAACTGGCCCTAAAATATTCAACAATTGACTATTAACTAATTTTTTTACATATTTGAACACTACAAAATTATGTACACAAATAGAATAACTGATCCTAGATACTCCATGATTTCCGTTCAAAACCAGTGTATGATCCTTGAGATACACATACACATTATAAAAAATGATATTCACATAATATTCACCAAATTATATATAAAGTCCCCAAAAAATATTATTCAATATCATGTTGAATCTCCCTAATTACTCTCAAGATCACCTAACAAATCACTTCTACATCACTCGATCATGATACCTAAATACATATAGTCATTACTAAATCATCCAAACACCCAAAAAAAAGTCCAAATACAACTTTTACTGTAATTAAATTATCGAATTACTAATATTCACATATAAATATCATGATATACCCATGGACACAACATGCCCCTAATATGACTTACTTTTGAATCACGATACCATTATCCAAGATGTTGCCAATAAACAGACTACATAAAACACTATAACTGAATTCCATACCATTTTTTGTAAACATACTAGTACCTATAATCAACTCATCAATACAATAAAAAATTTCACTACACCCACTTCCCCGCCATAGGAGAATATTTTTTATCACTCCGTTGAAGCAAACCTCTACTCTCTATTTCAATGTGCAATTCTTTATATTGTTTGGTGACTAGACATGAGCGTCCCACTCATAATCAATATTCAATCAATATAGTGGACCACGAAACACTATTATATTAATCATTCACACACGTCAAACTGAAAATTCTTAAGTGTCAACAAAAAACAATTCTTAGGTATTTTAATGCTCAACAAACCTACACTCTACTATCAATGGGTGATTAAAACTAATAGTTCTCCCCCCAATAGTAATTGACTACTATAAATACCCCTCAATCAGTATAACTTGCGAAAATAAATACCCACATTCAGATCCTTGATCTTAATATCATCATCTATCTTATAAAATAGCCACATGTTACTCTCTTGAAACATCTACAATATAGAAACTGAACAAACATTCCAACACCTAGTTTAGTCTAGGTAAATTACCAAAAACAAATAAATCCAGTCTATATAGGCACCAGTTTCTTTTTAAATAAACACAAAAATAGTCCAAATACTCAATCTAACATCACATGGTGGTTAAAAATAAGACATCACACTTTTAACGAACATAATTTGACCATATGAGTTAACCCAAAAAAAATACAAAAACCCAAGTAGCTATGTTAATAAATGTACTTGTAAATTATTTAAAAACAATCTCAAAACAGTTTACACATGTTGAAGCTCCCATGGGTTTTCAAAATATTCCTTAAAAACCAATGATTTTCACTAAAAACCAAAATAACTAATATTCAAATACAAGCCAATCCTTTTCCCAAAAATTGGTATTGTTTCTAATAATCATTTTAAAAAGAAATTCTGAAAAACAATTGGAATCTAGTTTCAGAGTACATTTTTTCAAAAAAACCAAAATCCCATTAATTTCCAAATCACTCACACAATAAACCATTTAAAAGATAATTTCCCTTTAAAACCATTTTATACACACCTAATTCCATTATATGAGTTTTATTTACAAAAATTGGGTTTTTCTCACAAACCAACCATCCTAAAAATCATCACCATATGGTATCTAAAAAACACAACCACAATCAATCAAAGAAGCATGCGAAATATATATTAAACTAACCACCCATTATAATGATATCAATAAAACATTTATTATATAAAAATTTCCCATAATTAATAATGTATTATTATTAGGTAACATTCCAAAAAACACCACACATAGGCGCAGGGATCATTACTCAAACATGACACTATCAGGATGCATGAACATATCACATTATCCCAACTATTCCCTTCGACTTATCCTAACTATCATCCATCTTGAATTAGGATTATCATAATAATATAATACCTCACACATCCTAGAGTACCTATATCCAATAATATTCATCCCTTGGAATCTTTGGTTTCAACCTAATCCATGTCAGTTAGTCAAGCTACTAATTTTCCTCCCACATTTTAGACAATGTTATCATTACCTCTTTCTAAAAAAATCTCATATCAAAAGGAACCCTAATATCATCTTGTGACACCCTATATGAGATTTCTTAATTAGTTCTCAAGTGAGGGTCATTACATGTCATTAGGCACACCTACAAATATTCTAAATTCTATTGACTTTTTGAAAGGGAATGACATAGTTTTCGAGATACTATGCCCCCTAAATGAATCCCATGTGAAATTATTGAATCTACCAGAAGTTCAATATGATCATTCAAAATAATGGGAATTCAGAAAACCTATATACATAAAATAGCATGTGAATAGGGACCCACAATGTCTAAAACTAAAATAAGTAAATTGATCTATATGATGAATCAAACATAATAGAGTTGAATTATATAAAAATGACAACATTATATATATATAATTGGAACACTAGATAGGATATGTTGAATAATAACTAAAAACCATCCTCTAAGACAACTAACATAATCATCCTCCTAGGAAATTATCTTGTACAACCTGATAATAGATAAATATGTCCACTGCATGATATATTTGTGTCTTATGAGAAAACAGGAAGGTCTACCCACACACATAGAAACACATTCTATGTTGGAAAATTGGGGTGAGTCTAATGACCTAGTAGGAATCCCAAATCATTATACATAATGGATGATATTATGATCAATTTCATTTCTATATAGTGTATATAACAAGGTATGTTTGTTGTTGGGAAACACATCCACATGAAGAGATAAAACAAAATAAATATATAATAACATGCATCAAGTTATTGAGTGTTAACCCGAACATCATGACACTCGGTCATATCCACTTTGGATAAATACCATGAGTAGGAGAGCCACCTCTTATCAAAGCTTGATAGATTACCAAATAATCATGGTAATTCATCTCAATATTCCCCAAAAACTACTCAAATTTGTAGAGTATGGTTTCATACCTTACCCAGCATCACACTAAGTATTTATCCATCTATTCTAAATCAAGGGAGGTCACATAACCATTTTCACACTACCTTCTCAATCAAGGTAGGGGTATTAATTTCATAATATGTCCAATTATATCACTCTTGGATACCGATTGATAAAAAATATAACCCATGGTTGCAATTATTATAATCATGTCCAACTATATCACTCACAGATACCTGTTTCAAAACAATATCACTCATGGAAGGCAGCATCACTTTATGGTGAAACATGTCACTCATGGATACATATGTCCAAACAATATCACGCATGTATATCTATGTCACATTGAGTTCAATAATATCACTCATATATTTCCATGGAAAAACAAAACCACACTTGGCCTCCTTTATTACATTTGGTCCAACCATATAACTCAGGGATTCCCAAGGTTGAACCATATTCCATAAAAAACCTATATCACTACCACTAGGTCATTTAAACCTCATCTAATCTCATATTATCACTCAGTTATCTCTCTATACAATTGTATACCAAAACACACCCCACATAGATGGGTGTGATTCCCATCAAACCTAATTCATTATACACTTGTCTACCCTCTAACAGTTTAAACATATCAAATCATCCCAACTCAAGATGTGATACTAACCACACATCATGGTCAAAATTACCAATTGGTTATCTTCATGATACAAAAAAACCAATTTTAAATCACAAAAATTGGACACAATTATAATAAAATATTTCTAAAATCGTGATTCCTCCACAAGAGGTCTGACTGACCAAAATAGATTGAAGATAAGCCTTTCTACATTTCCTTTAAAAACTAAGTCAAAATATCATTTTTTTACTTAATTTCCATGCCCATATCAGAAATTATTTATTTTCCCTTATAAATTTAACTTTCAATATGAATCCCTTTTACAATAAAATTTTAAAATGAAACCCTTTTTTCTTTCAGAATCCACACATGCCTCAAAAAATCCATAAATAGGTCCACCAAAACTCATTATACTAAGGAACCACCCTCAAATTATTTGGAAATATATACCGTTCTTGTTGAGTAATAGTATATAATGAGCCCATCATAACTCATAGAAAAATGTTATACGTAATTCAAGCTACCAAAAAATAGATATAATAGTTCTCACAAACAAACATTAAATCATCAAATGAACACGAGACCTGATAATGTAAAGAACACCGACCATAACTGATATTCTAATAATAGATCTCAAAATCATACTGAGTTTCTCTAAATACATGATCACTTATCTCATCAAAAAGTATTTCCAAATTAATAAATTCGAAATTAAAAAGTGAAAACCAAAATTTGTATAAGAAACACCAAACTCACGAGGCGACCTCATAGAAGTGAAACCATAAGAAATATGGTGTGGCCACTCCCATCAAACACCCATACCTAAGACATAGGAAATCCCTAATTTAAAAATCCAAAATCATTGGCCAATTTCACCCAAAATAACTCAAATACCAAAATAAATTCAAGGGGAAACATAACATAAGGTAAATGAAGAATTGTTTCTTGAATAGATTATATTAGGAAGTCCTCTGTGAGTCACATATGAAAGCCCTATTAAAAGGGATAAGTTCACCATGTTTTGGTGAAATCGTCTCACATTAACCATGTCATCCATACTAAAAATCAATGAAAAAGAATTATTAATTACAATTATTCAGGATCAATTATATTAAATTGTATATATGTCTCATAACATCCCCAAAAAACCTATATCAAAGGAAATTGGAGAGATGAAGAAGGATAGTCAAAGATTGGTCACCCCTTTCATTAAAATGAACAAAATGGGGGATATCCTAAAGGGGGTTCCTAAGAAGTCCCCACTAAATAATTTCTAAAATTCCACTCAATAATTGGGTTCCCTACGTAGGTTCATAGAGTGACCATAGGTGTCACATCATATAACCTCCTTTAGGAAGAGGGGATCCCATTTTCCTTATCACATACATGGAATAACCAATAAGTTCTTGTTGTTAATTCTCCTAATAAAAAGTGAATCCATTTTCAAAACCTCCTTAACATCATGAAATATGGTTCAATTCATGAAACATCTACATAAGGGTTCGCTGACCCCCTATGTAATCATCATTCATGGAAAGACCCCATGGTTTATTATAAGAACTATTATAGTTTTTGTATTCCATCCTCCCATGTAAGCCTTAGACAACTCCAATATTCTACCAAGAACCCAAGACCTCCATTGGGTCTTAAAACCACATAATTAATATATCTTAATAATTTTTGGATACATTGAATCCCAATATGAGTCCCAATTCACGAATTTACCACCACATTCAGTGTTAAAAATTCAAAATCCCTTAAAAATTCAAAACCCATAATGATTTTATTCCTTACACATATATTGGAAATATTTTTCACCAAAACTTTTAGTGTGAAATACCTAAGTTACCAATTATATGGGATTGTTTTTATTGATTTTTTTATTATAGTTGATATATTTACTCATATATTATATGTTTATTTAAATTTAGTATTTATAATTTTACTCTTGGTTGGGGGTGGAAAGGGTTTGTGAGTTCATAAATCCTAATAGGAACATATGTGTGTTTAATAAATATATAACTAATTTTTAGTTTGAAAACATTTATAAAAAATAAAATGGTTTTAGAAAATTTTTATTTGAAATAAAATTGAAAAATGTTTTGGAAATAGGTGTTAGTTAATTACCCCCATCAACTCAATGTTATTAAGTGTTTTCCTGAATAACCTGTTAATGGACCGTTATCAAATTGAAACCAAAATATTAATTTTTATATTTTATTTACTTGAAATTATTTTGTAACAGTCCTTAACACATAGAATAAAATTTTACTATATTGTATAGGTTTTAGCGTCATATTTTTAGGGTTTTGATAGAGGGGTTTACAGAGAATACGGATTAGTGTTGATGTAAGATGTTAACTAATTGTGGTCTCTCGATTAATTGGAATTTCTTATTACACTCCATAGGATAGTGAGGCAAAACTCTCTATAGATTGGTTCATGTGGTTTTGGGTTAAGTATAGTAGCTACGTTTTCAAATAAGAAAGTGGTGTGGATGGATTGGTATATGATTTAGGTGGTTATTAATTTCCATGAAGGATTTTTAGTGATATTAGGAAGTCATTCTAGGTGTTTAGATGTATATTATTTTGTTATAAATTTCCCTTTTTAAGTAAGAATAAAAATAAATACCATGCTTTCACACAGTAAAGTCATGGGATTGTGATCTAATTTTTACATTATAAAGGGAGGGTTATAAGAGAATTGGTTTTTAATTATAAATAGTGTTTTTAGGATGATTTTTTATTGATATTAATCAGTTTATAATGAACAAAAAATGAGTTGGAATCCTCCAAAATCTAATATACTAATAGATGTTTCTTTTATAGAATTCATATTGCAAGAATTACGAGCATTTAACTTGGTCCTTACAATGAGATAAATAATGCCTTCCCAATCCATCTATGTGTTTCAAGAATATATTCATCTAGTTCTAAATGCTAATATGGAGTTGTAGGAAATGAAAATTGTTTCTCCAATTTTTTATTCTTATTTAAATGGATTGAAACTCTTAATGATATGTGGGTATAGTTGGTGGTTTCTAAATTTAGAAGTGTGGGCATCTGAATATAATAATTTTCTTTAGTTTTAAAGGTAAAGAAATGTATATATTATGGTTCAATTTTTATTCTATCTTCTTTGATAGATAATTATTATAGTTTCAACATCAATGTATGTTTTTTAAATTTCTGAAGTTTCAATAGTGATAGAGTGTGCATCCAAAATTGAAATGTTGTTCTATTTTATGTCATCCATTAATAGGGATGAATTTATGAAGATGAAATACTATTATAATAGTAATAAGTATTTGTTATGGGTATCAATGGATTTTTTATACTTATACACCTATCCTAAGTAGATTAAAAAATAATTGTATATCAAGATAAGAATATCCTTATTTTATGATGTACTAGAGATCAATGTAATATCTTGAAAACAATGTATATTTTCCAGAAAACCTCTAGGTGAGGTAAAATAAAATAGTTAGTGAAAGATTCTATAACATATATAGTGAAATATAATCCATACCATTATATTTTTTTTAATGTGGGATACTAGGGTATATGTTTTCTGATTCCCCACTTAAACTAAGAAGAATCCATGATTGTGGAAATTCATGGAATCTACAATGATTTTAAAGGTAAATAAAGTAAGATGATCTAGAAATATTTTCTATTTATCTATTTTTTGGTATAACTCTATCAATAATTTCATTTTGATATTAAAATACCAACTTCAACTCATTCATGATTTTTTTATGGGATAAGTTGTGAGGTCTCTTTGTAGAAGGTTCATGTTTATCCTATGAAATTAGTGTATTGAGATGTTTCAATCTGGGATCAATGGGGTATCAATCAAATTGTATATGACTATGGACCAAATAAGGATAAACATAATCCTATTTTGGGTAGATTCCTTCCCATTATATAGTAGTGATCACTATATTAGGATGAATGATGATTACTATTTGGATTGATGATAATGTTGAGTGTAAATAGATAGTGAATGAGTTCAGTATACATTTTAATATAGATATATGATTACACATATTTTTATTTTTAGGGAGTTATGTATTCAAGGATTAATATACATACTTTAGTGTAATATATGTATTTTTTGACCAATATTTAATGGAATGGAGGAAACAACTGGACGAAAAATTGAGTGTTTTCATGATATTTTTTAGATGAGTCATAATTTTACAAATTATATATATAGTATTGATATGTGTGGGAAAATAATATTTAGCAGGATTCATTGTTCCAGAGTACCAACTAGTGATATTCATAGGTAATTAAATCAAATTCGATAGAAATTTATTCACATAAATCGTTTAAAAATATATTATTGGTATAAATGATTAGAGAAGATATTTTTAGTAATATATTATTTGATAGATCAATTTCATGAAAAATTGTTCCATATTTTGTTTAAATTTAAAAAATTATTAGATTTTTTAGATTCAAATAGATGAATTTTTAAATTTTTGATATATATGGTCTTTATGGATGATATGGATCCCTATGGTAGAGATTCTATAGCATCCCTCATCATTAAGGGTTAGTGGAGATAGAGAGAATTTTAAATTTATGAATTCAAAGTAATATTTATTTACAATTCGGTATTAAGATTGGATTTATCTTTTTTCGGATGTTCCTTATGGGTGTTTAAAATGTTCATTAGATATTTAGTAGATTTTTCATAGGCTCTAGGTTTCGATAATGGAGTGGTGGTTAATTTTTAGGGGCTATTATGTGAACCAGGTACTTTTTGTACTCTACTAAATACTTTATGTTAAAGTTATATCCATAAAAATGATTTTTTCTATGCGGAACATAGAGGTGGTGTACTGAATATCTAGTTGCATAGAAAAGAATACATGATTTCAACAAAAAAACCCTATATATATATATATAAATTCTAAATGAAACATGGTAGTGGTGTACTGGGTACTTAATTGGGTGGACAGAGGTGTGTCCCTTATAATATGGCCACTAAGTACCCAGTGATGATGTACAAGGTACCCAGTGGTTAGTTGGATGGATTTTTATTTTAATCTGAAAAAATTATTATTATTATTTAAAATATATCATATCCTTGAGCCTCTCGACCTTGGAACCCCAACCCCATTATCCTCTAGTTTTATCTTCAACTCCATAATCTTATAATTTCTCTCAAAGTGTGATATCTTTACTAATTGATGCATTTTATAAAGAAGGTGGTCCCTTATATAAAGGATAAGGTAGGCCATTGGATTTCATTTATATTACATTCATCTCACTACAACTCAATTATGAATCCCATTTTAATTCTTATTTGTCTAAATAATTAATTTAAAAAAAAGGTATGGATATAATTGTAAATCTATATAAGTTAAATTATGTGACTTCAAGGTAGATCATAATTTTAATATTGAAAAATGTGTCATGTGTATATATTCATGTTTCATGTCCATGCTTGTGGAATTCAAGTTCAATGTCTATAAAAATTGAATAGGTGAGTCCTAAAGTGTGAATTAGGTTAGGTTAGTCCCTTTTTTGAGAAGATAGGGTATTTCCCTGATGGGTTTCCAATTATGTATAAGATGATTACAATATTTACTAAGGGTTATGGAATTTTCTGTTATCTGATAGACCCCAACACGTTGTTAACCTATGTTATAAATTTCATGTGACTAACTAGTGACCTTATGGGTCGGTTATAAGACTTTATAGTATGTATGTCTATATGAAGTGTGCCTCTCACTATAGAATGTGTGAATTCAATAAGAAATTCTAAGGATGTGACCTTTGGTGTATGGCATCCAGGACCAAGTTCACTTAATAGTAATGGAACCTAGTTATCCAAATGTCCTCGAGCATGCATATCCATATGCTAGAGGATCCTATATAGTAGTGAGGGTCTATGGTGGAATAGTATGGAGACTATACCCTGATCATTAGAGTGTACCACAATGGTATAGTCATATTAATCAATAGATGAAGCAAATAAGATAATTAAAAAACTAAAGAATAAACATCCATCATATAACTGACCATGTAATCTCATCCAAAAGTGTCATATATAAATAATGATCATGGAATGGTACACAAAAGACATAAGATACATCGAAAACAAGCATCCATTAAAATCATTTATCAATAGTAAAAATAGACCAAAAATAAATTATCCCCATATAGAATCATGATCCATATCCTGGACTTATTCTCCTCTACTCCTATGAAATAACGAGTCAAAAATCACAAATATAGTGTTGGAATATGTACCTACCTTCATCCATGAAGTCCGTTTGAGTACCCAATATTGGCCCAAAAAGGGTGGGAGAAAACAATCAGTAAGCCACCACCAATTGTGTCTATAACAAGTCTATTATAAGAATATAAGCTTATATAGTGTTCATATATAATAGGATAACATGTAATAGTAATATAATCGATATTATCCATCCTATGAAGGCTTACTTTGATAAAATAACCAAATCACACGAGCAAAATATAAATCAAGATTAACATCATCAATAGTCTACATTGATTAATCAAGTGAAAACTCTAAATGAGCTATGATATAATGAGTAGAAGTGTCTAAGGAATCCTAGTATACATGATTAATGGAGTATAAATGTCCATGAAATCCATGTATTCTTTGAATAATAGGTTCACCCGAACTAAGGACTAGAAATTTAAAAGGTATCCAAGTAGGTCAGGTAAACTTTGTAAATTTGACCAAAGGAGTAGAAATGTCCAAGGAATCCTAATTTGTTATCATATCTAAGATTTTAAAATTTCCATTTAATCATAATGGTTTTTGGGTCAACATATTTTAAATTTACCAGTCATCCTAGTAGGTCATTTCAATAGTATCTAAGGAGTATAAATGTCAAAGGCATTCATATATGTCAAATCCATGGAGTGGAAATGTATATGGAATCTAAGAAGGTCAGATCAAAGGATAATAACTATCCAAGGCATCCTAACCAATTAATTAACGAAATCGTAAATCATTTCATTAATCATTTCATTAATCTCATAATAATCATATAAAAATCAAGGGATAATACATCTCATACCTTTCATATAGAAATTGAACGTTTTTATAAGGTTTCTATAAACATTTACAATGAAATTTATTACTATAAGAAATTTTTAATAACGTAAATCAATATCAACATTCCGCAAGGGTGGAATAGAAATTGTCAAAGGGAATTACCCAACTCATGGGTGGTTTAGGTCGACATGAACAGCCTCCAACCCCATATAAGAGTTTCTTCTATGTCTTAAACATTATAATAATGACTAACTCAAGGGTTAATTAATTTAGGAAACAATTCCTAGAATGTATGGCATTTAGAACAACGAAAACAAGATATAAATAATAATAATTTGAAGGAAAATATATAGACTACCTACGTTATGCCTGTAGAAGAACCCTCATCATTTCTCATCCTCTGATTCAGTCTCAATCATAAGAAAATGGAATAATCGATGAAACCCTATAAATAGGGCATGTTATCTTGAACAAAAATATAATCATTGAGATAATGAAAAATTATGAAAAGAGCCGAAGTAAAAAAAATAACTCCCTGGTGTCTATCCAATGAGATGATCGGCTCTGGAATCGAAGATCTGATGATAAAATTTAACCAGATACTATCTTATTCATGAGGAAGGGCTCATAGGGGGAACCACGTATTCATGAGAGAATATAGGAGAAATATTTTTTCAAAAATAAGTGGCTCCTCCTAAATAAAAATTGTACAGGGAATTTACACGATGTGTAAACTTTACCTATCATGTAATTTTTTTGGATTTCCCCCTCCAGATAAAAAACATTACATGCCATGAAAAATTTATGTCCATCCTAATATATATCAGGAATTAAATATACATAATGTATTTAGAATGCTTCAGACATTCATCCCATTCATCCCTTTTTCTCAAAAATACAATTCTTCATAAAGGGGTTCCTTTAGGATCTAAGACAAAAAATATTTGCAACAAAGTTTTAAATGAAAGATAAAATCATCTTTAACATATAGAAAAGTATATAACATACATCGTCCTTAAAAATCCATAATCTGAAATAAGTGATAGTAATGTGATTTTATTTCTTAAAAATCTCCCATTTGAGGGTGAAATTAGTTATGATAATGAAATGATCCTCAAAGATATATTTTATGGTTTTTTGGAAAATAGGGGTTTATCATCCCTGGGTTGGGTAGTGAATTGGTTGGATCTTTGTACTTACACTATCATCAACCATATAAAATTTCCTAGTATAAAAAGTTAGATTCTATTGGTGTGTCATACAAATTTATAGATCAATGTGGGGAACCATTTAGAACCATTTACAAGAAAAATTAATAGGAAAATATAAGAATGAATCTTTATGTTCTTATTGTGTATTGTGTTAAGTGAGAGTATTGAGGTTAGTTATTAAGAAACTATTAGAAAGCTTATCTCATGTGATGGGTATAAATTTTGTATATATCCATGTATGACCGGTGAATTTTATTTAAGTATATTTATCATAGACTAATGATTTTTGGATCATTAGTGTTGGTAGATTCATTTTTGGGGTATGTTAGGATAATCATATATGGTTAGATTGGTCATTTATGATTTTTTAGGGGTTTCGTAATGTATGTCCTCTAATTAATTGCTATTAATATATTGGGTTTTGGTATAAGGAAAATATTTTGGATATTTATTTCATATAAATTGTTTCTTTTATCCTAACTATACTGATTAATTTTGGTGAGAGTGTTTATGAGTTTCAGTAATTGGGGTGTTGAGTTACACCATAAATTTCCTTTATCAACCAAATTCTCATAAAGGTCATAGTAGAGTCAAATAATCTGAAAATTCTTGAATGTTTTTTTTTGGATAATTTATTCCTTTCCCTGATGTTTTTCCTGAATATAAATTATGTTGTCTTAATCCTTCACTATATAGAGTTCTTTGGGGGGTTGATATATTACACCTTTTTGTTATCTATTTCTTATAGATACTGTTAGTAACATTATTCCACCCATATATAAACTTTCTATACATGTGTTTAGAAATGTTATTCCACTTCTATATGACTTTTTATTTTATGTGGGTATAAAAAATATTACTAGTATTAGCTAAACTAATTTAAATGAAGTGTTGTGCTGTCCTAGCTAGCACACAATGACCCAAAATGTTTAATAATGTGTTTTGTATTATTACCTTATTTATTTTCCAATATGTACATATAGTGGATATTGTGAATTATATAAAGGACCAAATTTGTGTTTCCATATAGGGTTTGGAGATCACACCTTGAATGTTCAACTTGGTGGATGTACATAACTCAATATCTTGTTTTTAAGTGACTAGTTTTATAGGATATCAAGCTAGTGAGGCTTGATGGTTATTGAGATACTATATATAGAATAAAATTTTGGTTTTATTGTTATATATCCACATATATCTAAAGTGAAAAATAATTTTCATACATAGATATCATATCTTAACAGATTAATATTAATATTATAACATAACAATCCATGACAGAACCATATATGTCCAGTGAATTTGGATATTTAAAACATAATAATCTAATTGGTTTGATATATAAATAATCTCCCTCTAAGTTCTTCATAAAGAGAAACCCTCTGAATCATATCATACTTAATACTTTTCTTCATATCATGGGGAAATGGAAAGATAAGAAATAGTGAAATCAGGTTCTCATTAAGGTTAAACATGGTTGATATCAATGATCAATTAATAATAACATGATAATAAGGGAATGAGAACATGATCATAATATTTGAAAACCATACCATACATATCATATATCATAATTTGATTTAACACATGATTCCTAAAATTCATAAAACATGAATCCTAAAGGAATCAATGGACCTATGCAATGAGAGGATAACATTGGCTTAAGATATTTGTTTTTGACATTTCCATAAGCATAGAAAACCATTTCATTTGTATGCATGTATCATTTCCAAGACTATCATAGTGGTATGGTTTCACTCCCCAAACAACCATAGTATTCAAGGTTCGCTACCAAGACTATCATGGTGGACATAGTCCCTTATTGAACTGGGTTCACTTCCCATTATAGTCTTATTTATCTTAGGAGATATTTATTATTACCTAATTCATTAGAGATATACATAATTTTGGGGACTCCTATCACATAATAAAATTGGTCATATATGCCACAATATATCCTGAAGCATTCATTTGATCATTACCCATGAAACGAAATGGGTTTTCTATCATTTCGTCATGTCTTAATCCATGTAAAAGAAATCGGTTTAATAATCATTTCATCAATTCATCATATCATGACCCATAGAAAGGAATGGGGTTAAAAAATTCGTAGCATAATATTTATGAGGATGGAATCATTCTATCATATCTCCCTTAAAAATTAATCTACATCAAACGATGTCATATTAGATTAACATTTTCAAAAAAATAGTGGTTGTAACATTTTTTTATGAAAATTCCATGTTTTCTTTGAAATAACTTATTCAAATTCTAAAAAAATACAAGTATTAAGTTAAACATTTTCTTGGGAAATACTATTAAACTATTAAATTAATGTTCAAATCATTAGTGATTAATGATGGTGGTAAATTCCTTTCATTTTTTATACATTAAGGCTATAATTACTTTCACATTTTTTGAAATAACTTAAGAATACCTAATTTTTATAGAGGAAACAAGATTTCAATTTTAATATTTTTATAAAAATAAATAATTGTTTAAAATTTATTTATAAAATTATTAATTAATATTAGAAACATTATTTAAAACATTTTTAGAAAAAATTTACATGGAAGAGAAATAATTTTTTACTGAAGATAAAAATAAAGTTGATTTTATTAAAAACATTTTTCGGTATCTTCAGTACATAAACAGACCAAAATAGAAGAAAATAATATATTCTCCAAAAAATAGATTACAAGAAAATTAATGTGATTTTTGAGATATGTATCTTGATATTCCATCATCAAAAACGTAATCATAAACAATCTAAATAAACAATAATATTATAACATAAACCCCTAACCACTTTGATAAATTTTGAACCCTAATCCCCATTAGATAAATAAATTAATATTGTTATGTAAATATGCATAGTTTTAATAATAATAATAATAATAATAATATATATTCATGTTCAATATATACACCACATAAAAAATACAAGTGATGAATAGAGTATCTATCACATATAAATAAGATTGATAAGAAAATATCTAACCTCAGGTCTGACTTCTAATATATGTTTTCAAGCCTCTTTTATTATAAATAAATATTTTTTATAAATATATTACCTAAACATAGTTATTTATATTATTACATTTATTTTTTACTTATAACCTTTTATCATCCATTTATTATCAATTTTTTTAAAAATCACTCTTCTGGGTGATAATGGATTCCTTCTTCATGTATTCTTCGGTTCAGTAGTTTGGTCCTTTAAATTTTATTCTTGTTAGATCATATCAAAAATATTAATAATGTTATAAATAATATATATAATAATTATATTTATATTTATATTCATCCATGAAATTCAAAGACGAAAAAATGTATTACACCATTCTTGGAGATGGTATGTCATACGTACATAGGAATGTTTTTTATTTTTCAACAGAAGACATAAAATATATGTAAATAATTATTCACCATTATGTTATTATTATTATATAATATAAATCATATATATTAATAAATTATATCCTTATTACTATACATTTAAAATAAAAATGGAAAATGAATTGTATCGCTTAATGGAGTAAGATGTCCTCATGTACACACGAGTGATGTTATCGCCTTCCAATAGATTGAAAGGTAAAATGATGAATTATATAATATAATTATATGAATATAAAAATTTCATAGATATTGTATATATATATATAATATACATCATTATACCCATATGTGGGATGTTGTGATGGAAAATGAATTATATAATTTTGTGAGGTAGTAGTTCACCTTTCACTCAACTGACAGTTTTGTTTCTCATTTTAAGGAACGAGAGATGGAAATACATTATAAAATTAACAAAATAAAATATAATTATATAGTATATAATGGTTTTTTTATTTTATTATATTTTATGAAGATTTTCAATAGGGAAAAGAAAAAATAAAATAAAAACACATGTTTAAGAATTATACCACTTAAACTAACAACCTCTTTAGGTTTACAACCAATGAATTATTAGAAAGGTTTTGTAATCAAACCAAGGACTATAGGTTAGGGGTATGGATGTAATAAATTTATTTCGTTATTTATTGGATTAAAAAATTTATGTGTTAAGTGGAGTAGATAGGTGGTGTTCTTTTAAAAGTGTGGGATAGGACCCATGTGGAAATTTTATAATAGAATAAAAAATAAGAAATTCATTCTCAAGATAAATTCTTACAAATGGATAGAGATTCAAATTTGAGATAGTATAACGTATAAATATGGACATTCTAAAGGATTTAGATAATTTTATTTCGAAAACATTCACCTATCTTTTAGTTTTAAACAACTCACCCCACCCCCTGATAAACCCATTTTAACCCTAACCGTAGTAATTATTTTTTTATATTTTTATATTCTTTATGACCAAAAATTTTTTTGACCATATTTCCAAATATTAATTGTCATGATTAAAAATATTGAAACCATTTTACCAAATTAAATTTTCATAAGTGGAAAAATATAATTTAAATTAAACCCTTAATAGTAATGAAAATATGTTTTCCAAAGAAAAATATTTTCCTATGTATAAATGGTTTTATATAAAAATTCAACATAAATTTTATTATAATGACCTATATTGGATTTAAAATAATTTAATTTAAATAATTTTACTTTTAAAACCATTTGAAAACAAAATTTTACTTTTAAAATCGTTATTTATCACTATTCATAAAAAATAAATTAAAAATTAAAAATTCACTCTAAGATAATTTTTAAATGATTATTTAAAAAAATAGGGTCATTTTATAAAATAAATTTTACAATAGTTGATGAAATTAATTATAAAATTTTAAATACCCTGGCCATAGATGCTCTGAGATAGTGGATACTTTATTATATTGGTATAAGATACAAATAATAGTATCATTGAAGACCAAATAGTTTATTATTATCAATAAACTGGATTTATAACTTATATTTACAATTTAAAACATAAAATTCACAAACATTTTTCATTGATAACACTGTATTTCCCATTACTATATCATTGTATAAAAATCATTAAACACTTACTGGTATCCTATGGAAAATAATTCAAAAGAAAGGGGTGAGATTAGATTCCTAGTAAGGGTATTAATAAAGTGGGAGATATCATAAATAAATAAGAACATGTGTTATTAAATATAAATAACTGAAACACATGTCATTCAATAAACTATTTGATCATAATATATCATGAAAAAATAAGGATCAAATAGGTCCATATAAATTAACACTTGATCTGTTAACATATCTATAGATATTCTAACTAATCAAATAATCACATTTAACATCAATAATGTCATCACCCGACCCATATCGGGGATCGGTCCAAAACTACCCCAAGCCAGCCTCCATTGGCCTGTGATTGGGGACCAGTGATGAAGGCATAATAAACTCCGGGAGACCTTTTCTTATGTACGCGTACATGAAAACGTTTCCAAATCAATGAAAAGGTGTAGAGGGAAGGGAAAACAATAAAAAAAACTATTATACATTAACCACAAATAAGAATCGACCTCTAAACAGTACATGTTTTGAAAAGATAACAGAAAAAGAAAGGGGAAAAATACATTCCTAACATGAAAATGCCACAACCCGGTAATAGGTGTAAAAGTAAAAAAGCTGAGGTATCCCCGCTCTGGGATCCCAAGCAATGACCACTATAGGCGGTCCAAGCACCTCATATCCCTATGCTCCTCTGAAGTCATGATCAACCTGTCTCTTGTCTGCAAAGGCACAATGAGAGTGGGAAATGCACAAACTGGTTTGAGTATTGAAATACTTAGTAGGATTTATCTAAGGCTCATGAGTGTATGAATAGTGGTACAAAAATGGGAAGTATTAGATAGGAAAATATGCAGTAAAAGAGAACATCTCAACCCAATAAAGAAGTGAAGTAATCTTGTCCATTCACACGGATCTAGAAACGGTGAGAAGATGAACTTATTATTGAGCCATTTCTACCTATATTATGAGATTATACTCATCCCACAACAACAATCTAGACACCAAAATCATGTGGCATACCCCACACGCTTTCGCTGCTCCTAGAAGGAGAGTAAAAACCCCCCAAGAAGTGGGTACTGAAAATTTGTATTCATATATGCTCATCCAAAGAATCCCAAATGAGGGATTATGGGGATCTCTATATCCTAATATCAGCCCAAGAAAAGTGTCATGAACAGTTGAATAATTAAACACCATCGATGCCTAGCATCCCACACATCTACCCTGAACTACATGTCAAAGGGGCTTAATCACTGCACCTTGATACTATTCGTTTTGGGCGGGTCTGTCTCACCCGCACAGTTGCAGGTCACATCACATGGACACTTTTTAGTGGCAAAATAGACCCTATTTATTCAGATTCCAAATTCATGTCATGCATGTCTAGTCACTGTTCCACATAGTTGAGAGATCATGTCACAATGTCGTGAACCCACTACCCAACCCCGCTGTAGGGTATGCTAAAAATATTCATCAACAAACACACTACCTAGACCAGCTGAAGGGTAATAACGTAAAGAGTAGCCGTAGAATTACCCTACCTAGCCTCGCTATAGGGTACGCTCTAATAGTGTAATCGGTGAACACCACTACATAGGCTCGTTGGAAGGTAAGCCCAAAAGAGAACAGTGAATCCCACTGCCCAGCCTCACTGGAGGGAAATCCCTGAAAGATAACGGTAAACACCACTATTGAACCACAATGGAGGGTATGCCCAAAATAAAATGAAAGATGCCATTACCCATCTTTGATGGAGGGTAATCCTAAAATAGAATGGATGACTCTTCTACCCATCCTTGTTAGAGGGTATGTCGGGATAGTTCTGGTGATTCTAAAAACTTCACTACCATCATTGTCATCATCGAGTGTCATCTGAGATTTGTTTCACCCCATGAACCTTTATCATTGCCTCAGATGGTACCTTACTCGGAGCATCTCTCATCGTACCTAAAAATCCACTATGAATGTAACCATCTTGTTCTATCTGAAAAAACAATCATGATATGCTACTCGTTGGCCAGAATATAAGTTCAAAAGAAAGATATATGGGAGATAGAAGATTTGTAAATTGGTACATGGTACATGTGGGTCCCACATGATTTCTTACCCTACATCATCATCGGGTCATGTTCCTTGCTATACTCAGGTACTAAACCACGAACTGGTACCCACAAGGTATTCCATTGTACTCCCAGCTCACATGGTGCCTCCAGCTAAAAGGATGATGAACACACATTGCTTGTTACCTATCTGAAGGTGGAAAACATAATTCTAATTACATGACACTTACAAACGGACTTGGATAAAAAAAATCACACCATTTAAATCCTTGTGGAAATGTGCACAAGTTCAACTATTCATTTACCCAAAATAGACTCCTTGTGAAGAAGCTATATTCCACCTTGTTGTGCAAAAATAATGCCCCATAGGGCCCACTCCATGATCCTAAAACACATCACATGGATTGTTCCATCTTGATCCCCTTGTAAAAACACAAGGTATTTTATATTCTTTTTTCCAAAATATAAAATTGGTGAAAAGGGTTCTTTTCTCTTCAAATTCTTGATCGGTGCTCTATCACTGCTGATCACGAAATGGCTCCGCACATCCAAACAAATCTCACCATTTTGACATATGCTGAATAAATTGGAAGGTATACTATTTAACTTCCCCAAATGGACATCTGATGCAGAAGTTGTATAATGTAGCATTATACTCGAAAGGCATCCTGTGGGGCCCAAACCTTAGCCCTGAATTTAGTTAGGCAGATCATGCTATTGTGATCCTCATGGGAAAACAAAAATATAGACTACTCAATATTCTAAAATTTCTACCCGGTTAAAGAGTCACAGTTCACCGAAAACCCCCAAATGGGCCTAATGGGGACCACACCCCAGTTCGATTTAAGCACCGCAAATTAGCCTTGAAAATTCTGTCTCGAGTCAAGGGTCATAACTCCTCATACGTCGCACCAGTCAGACCGAACCCCAATCCAGTGACAAAAAGTTTCTAAAGAATCCTCAAATGGTCCGCCTCAAAACAAGGGTCGTGTGGTAATAAATGTAATGCAAAACAGACCATCGGAAGAGATTATATGGGGGTTTAAAAAAACCCTTGGTCCGCCTTTATCCGTCAGCCGCCACCGCGGCTCTACTACCATCCACTGTAGCACTTCATTTCATTGCAGCTCTACTTTCTGCCTCCACACTAGATAGTTCATCTGCCACTTCTAGACAATTTCACACACATCAGATCTTCCCAAGTCAGAACCATTGTTGTAAAACATCTACAGACCACCGCGATCAGTCTAGTGTTACAAAATGTGATCTAGGACCAGATTTGGGGTCCTTAGGGCCAATCATACACTACAAAAGACTTGGTTAAAATAATATCAACAGATTTATTGTGTCAAAAAGTTTCCAGAACATTCTCCCTCCACTGTAGCTCCTCCGAAACCAGAAACTTGAGTCTGAGCATAGATCAGGGCTCCTCTGGTCGAGAGCTTCGCAACCATATGTCATGATCTCTGATTCATTGATGATTTTGAAAGTTGAAAAGTTGGTGGATGAAGAACAAAAAAACACAAAGAACAATCCATCCAAAAATTAAATAGACAATGGTTTTTGTTTTTTTGGCCATTATCAAAGGATTCTGAAGCAGAAAGAACAAACATAAAGTATTTCTGAAAACAAAATATTTAATCGAGGGATGAAAAATCAGAAATATAAATCTGACCTCAAATATGGATTGGTCACTAGATTCACTACACTCTGATCTGTTAGTGTCTAATGTTTCATCACGATCCGATAACATTCGGATTTCAAATCACCTTCAGCCAGAGATTCTCCAACCAAGAGGGACAATCAGCTAACTCTGTTCATTTCCTTAATTCCTTATTTATAGGAAACTGTCAGCGGACACGAAATATGAATCTCCAACACCCTCTCAAATGTGGTTACTTTTCGGGAAAACATCACACAACATACTCAATGGAGGTCTCAGATTTCCAATCTAAGTCCCTATTTGGATGTTATTATAAGTATAGTTTCAAATAAATCTATTTAATTTAATTGTTTTATTTACGATTTTTCCCTCAATGACTTTTACTATAGGGAGATTGCGCTGAAAAAATGTATACCCCTCCTTCATAGGGTAAAGGGCACACTTCGGACTCAACCTTGGATTAATATTTCTCATCTGATTTATCATCTAAGAGTTACTATGGGTTTAGCTTTTAAGTGAATGCATTTATAAATTAATTCAACGATTTAACATATTTCTTACAAGTGAGGGGTCTGAACATCCTGAAACATAATATTTTATGTTGTGCCTGTGGTAAAAACCATGCTATAGACCCAATCATGGTCTCATATTTGTTATCTGATCAACCACTTAGGTGATATTCTATTTTCGTTATGTGAATAGTAAAAAACACGTAGTATTTTTTATTATTTATTCTAGGCACACCGGGTCTCATAATCACACGAGTCATTAGGGCTGGGCTCTGGAAATATATATTAAAATATTCTAATGTATGACATGGAAAAAATAGGGTCTCTACATCATTCCCCTATTTAAGTTTTTTATCCCCTAAAAGAAATACTCGGAAAAATAACTTGGGATAGAGAGGTCACATTTGGCTCTCCCAGTCCTAGGAAAACCTTCAAATCACCATACTGGCACGACACCTGGACCAAATTTATGGTCTTTCCTCATAATTTATTCTACTACCAAGGATGTGCATATGAACACTTACATATCTAATTAGTTGTGACATGTGGAAGATTTTGTGCCCCCATTTCAGTTATTGGGGGGTAGGGCAAGGTGGTATGAAGCCCCACTGTCTCTTTCATGATTCCAAACAACCAAAAGAAACTAGGGGGATAGTTTACTTCCCCTTCAAAACCTCTAAATTCCACATCATGTTAGGAATCATGGTTTTTTCCTGGAACAGGGTCACGGGATTCCCTCCTTATGAAAATCCATATGGTGAAACACCTAAGGATATATGGTCACAATAGATTCCACAGTCGATGCATCACATCCCAGACTTTATAATGTGCTCGAGAAGCAAAGGATTCAACACAATCAACTCAAGAGAATTTTGACCCTCCTGCTCCACTAGGGTTAGCTACAAGGAAGTTAATTGCTACAAAACATCCGGAACATGGTGATCATGGTATTTCTTATTAAGGGATTCTGCTACAATGCAACCACTTCCTGGAGAATTGACAACATTGAAGTCATAGTCCAGTAGAAATGTGAACTAGTAGTGTCATATCAGGTTTACGTCTCTCTGGGTGAAGACGCACCTCAGACAATCATGGTCAGAGAAAACCAAAAAGCTCTCTCTCAAAAGTTATCTTCTCTATATTCTCAGGGTGAAGGCTACTTCTTAAAGCATCTCCTAGTGAGTCACGTAGTTCTGTTTTTGGGGTGTCTATCACCTCAACTTGTACTTGATAAAAATATCATGATTGATGTTGATCATGAAAGGTACTAATGAATTGGGTAAGTGAGAAAACACATCCAACCGCAAGAGGATAGAGAAGAAAAGAGCATGGAATACCCCACCAATATTTTTCTATCTTGGAAGGATATTAATCCCCAAAAAGTCACTCTATCAAACCAATAGTGTCACCTCAAATAAAGGGAGGTCATGCTATAGGACTCCACTGGCCGAGACAAGACCTGCTCGGAAACTCCAATACACAAACCCTCCATGAACACACAATTCATAGGGAATCATCCACCACACCTCGATACTATCATCTTTGGGTGGCACTGACTCTCCCTCACAGTTTTTCTCACATCACAAAAAAATGTCTCAGTGGGGGGAGAACCCCTCTTTCTCATGCATTCAAATCTATGTCGAACAATATAGAAAAAGGGTTACAACAACACCCCCTATCACCCTCAGTAACTCCTAGAGCAAGGAGTTGGTAGAGAAGAATACCTCATGGAGTGTCTAAAAATTTCTAGAATAAAAGGGTGAAAATACATAGAGTGTACCTCTTATCATCTCATGCACTACATGATTTTAGATATCCATATCTTGTCACTATGCATGGCTCTGACCGTTAGATCCCTGAGCCTGGCTTGGGCCTCTTTTTAGTGGTGGAAGGACCTCACAATGTCATCCACCAACCACAGTTCTTCCATATATTCATCCAACACCACCGATCTGAGGACCACTCTATCCTCACATGGGAGGTCCCTATTCACAAAAACATCCCATGCTGTGGTGGTGCATCTAATAACTATTTGATATGCTTAGGACATATGATCAGGTAGTCTTCTGCCACATGACATACCCCGTCACAATAGTATCACTAGCCCTCCCTGTTATGTCTTGATGCTCTATGTTGTCCCCGATCATTTTCTTGAGCCTTATAAACTGGAGTCCTCCAACATCAAGGGCCTACCTACTAACGTCTCATTACTTCCACAGACGTACCAACTCTATTGTTCCCATTCCCAAAAACTATCAAACTGGTTCCCATATCGAAAAATAACCTCTATGTCACCAGTTTCTGCTCTAGCACCCTAAGATAGGTGTGGATACACAAGGGAAACATGTTGGAAAATAGATTTTCTATAGAGACCATGCTCAAAAATCTGTGCCTATAAGTTTCCATCTCAGACCAAGCCCAAAGAGTACTGAGTTTGGTCTATGAACTTTGTGGTGTACTAAGCCACCATCATCCCTCCTCGTTGAATCTCTAGTAGCTCCTGAAACTGTATGGTGAGTAAGTAGGGGGCTATTAATTATTATAAAAAAACTACTAGAAGTTATCACACAAGAGTTCTGACTCATATTTCTTTTGAGTATCCCAGCTTTACCAATGCTAAGCTACTCTGTGGAAAAAGAATGGTTGTCAAATACATCGTCGAAACTGTCTGTTTCTGTAAAAGACTAAGGGGGAAAACCACCGACTCTAGCCAAACCTCCACTACCTAAGGGTAAGGCTCACCGTTTAACGTTATATATATTTGGTAGTGGAAATCATAAGGTACACTCAGCATGTACTCCTCATCAACCTACATTTATGGTACTAACTACTTCTCCACATGTGGAAGGGTTTTTTCCTTCCCTCCTAGAGAAAGGGGAATCATATGATGGATCCTGAACTGAGGCCTCTTCGCTCATGGAATCATCATCACGAATCAGATAAATTATCCTAGATGGGTATCTTTGTGGAGGCATCCTAAATCTAATCTAGGAGTACTGTGGTCAAATTAGTGTTTATAAATATCAACAAAGATGGGGAGCTGAATCAAGAAGGATAGTGAAAGACAAAATACTCTATGATGCATGTACAATTATTCTATACAACATGTGTCTCAGCATGACGAGTTGAAAATCCGGTAGTCAAGGTCTTGGTGAATGTATATGTTGGTCACCGAACCATCACTAGACTCCCTGGGCTGAGGGTCGCCCCCGAGACTCATTGACATTGCTTCCCTAAAATGGAAAAAATTTCATTTTTGGGATTTTCCAAACAACATACCATAGAATGAACAACCTCTGATACCACTTTTTTATGACCTAGCCCATACCGAGGCTCGAGATGCACATACCACAAGCCTACCTTCATAATGTAGATACTAGAGACCTGTTCTAAATGCATAAAAAACACGGGGATTCCATTGATTAATTACCCATACACACATGCATCCAACTCAAGGAAAATGTAGAGGGAAAGGAAAACAAGGAATCAAACTGGAATATATAAACCACAAATATGCATCTACCTCTAAATATTAAAAGTATAGAAAAGTAATCTAAAAGGGAAAAGGGGTAAAATACGCACCCAATAAGAAAAGTTTCACAACCAAGCAATAGGTAGAAAAGTAAAACATATGAGAGAGACCCACTCCTGAATACCATGAAATGATCACCACATTTAGTCCAAGATCCCTGTATCCCGATACTTCTATTAAATAACGATCAAACTATCTGTCGTCTATATGGGAACACTTTGTCTAGGGAAGGACCAAGAAGGTTTGAGTTAAAAAATACTCAGTAGGATGTCCCAAAGGCTCGAGGGTGTAGAAATAGAGATGCTGAAGAGGGAAGAAGTAGATAGAGAAATGTACAGTAAAAGAGTACAGCTCATCCCAACAAAGAAGTGAAGTAAGCTCATATAAACATGGGGATCTCAAAATGGTTACAAGATGAAATTATCATTGAGAATTTTCTACCTATAGTTGGATAGTAGACTTGTATAACCTTGAGATTCTAGACATTGAATTAATGGGGTATACCACCCGCGTCTTCGACTCTCTTAGGAGGAGACTAACCAAAATCCAAGAAGTCAGTATTGAAAAATGATATTCATATTTGCTCAAAAAAAGAATCCCAAATGAGAGATTAAGTGGATATCCATATCACCAGCTTATATTGGGAGAAGAGTTGACAACTGTTCTATAAGTAAGCACCATCGATGCCCAGAATCCAACTTTTCTTCCCTAAACTGCAATTCAAATAGCATCAATCACTTCACACTGATACTATCTTATTTCGGCGGGTTTATCTCGCCCGCACGATTTTACGTCACATCTCAAGGATGCACATTGGGGTGAAATCATCCCTCTTTCTAGAGAGGCCAAAGTCACGTCATGCACATCTCGTCACACTGTCACACAATCATGAGATCGTGTCACAAATTCATGAACCCACTACACAGCCCCGCTGGAGAGTATGCTTGGAAAAGTAATTGGGAAACTAACAACCCAGCTCAGCTGGATGGTAATACCTGAATGAGTAACAAGATAATTTCACTACCCATCTGTACTAGAGGGTATGCCATAAAAGAGTAACAGGTGAACACCTTTTCCCAGCCTCACTGGAAGGTAAGCCCAAAATAAAATGCAGAATGCCACTTCCCAGCCTCACTGAAGGGTAATATTGAAAGGTAATAAAAAAAATACCGACCCAGCTTCAATAGATAGAAATCTGGGATTATTCTGGTGAAGTTGAATACATCAATACCATCACTGTCATCATCGAGTGTCTCCTCGGATAGGTGTTATTCCTAGAACATTGAGTGTTTCCTCATATAGGTATAGCAAATGTAACATTTATCATTGTACCTCGAAATTTGAAACGGATGGTACCATCGTTCTCTACATGGAGAAACACTCATGATAGAAAACTCACATGTGAAAATCCATGTTCAAGAAGAAAGAGATACGAGAGAGAGAAGATTAGTAAAGTGGTACACGACATGTATGGGGACCACATGATGTGTGATCTCACCTAATCATCTGTCCATGTGCCTAGACATAATCGGGTACTAAACTATGAAAAAGTACCCACAAGGCATGACTGTGTACTCCCAGGTCACATTACACCAATACCCAAAAGGAAGACGAGCGCACATTGCTAATTACAGATTTGATGGTAGAAAATTTAATTCTACCAACATGCCTCTTAGAAACTAACTAGGATAACCAAACATATCACACCATTGTGATCCTTGTATAAAAGCATATATAATGGAATATCCAATCACACGAAATGGAATCCCAGTGAAGAAACTACATTCCATCATGCTGCAAACAACTAGTGCCCCATGGGGCCCATGCCTCAATCCCGAAAGACATCACACGGTTTGTGTCGTTGCGATCCACTCTGAAAAACAGACTGGATCATCTATTCATTGTTCCAAAATGGAAAACCGGTGAAAAGGTTGTTTTGCACCACAAACGCTTGATCAGTGCTCCATCTCTACCAATCACGAAAATGTTCTGCACATCCAAACAGATTGCACCACTGAGATCCTTGCCGAAAAACACGCATGGTATAATCTTCACTTCCCCCAAATATACATTCAATGCAAAAGTTATAAAATGCTACATTATGAAAGAAAGGAATCCCATGGGGCCCATGCCTCAGATCCAAATTTAGTCGGGCTGATCATGCCATTGTGATAATTATTGGAAAACATACAAGATCAACTACTCGACTATCCAAAACGGACACCTGGTGAAAAAGTCACATTTCACCACAATCACCAAAAAAAAGGCCTCATGGGACATGCACACCGATTTCATTTTAAGCACCTGAAATTAGCCTTGAATGGTCTGCCTCAACTCCATGGTCGCAATTCCTTGGATAGCGTGTCAATCAGACAATGGACGCAGAAGTACAGTCTGATAAAATTTTCCCAAATAACAATAACTATATTATTATTATTATAAACAGTTGTTTCATCTCATGGAATCTCAACACGGGACAAAAATATCTTAAGAAGGATCAAATGGTCTATCTCAAAGAAAGGGTCATGTGGCCATAGACAACACGCAAAACAGACAATCGAAATAGAAGTTCTGGGTGTTTTAATAAAAACCCCAGTCCGAACTGGCTGGGACCGGCCTGAACAGGCAGATCCAGTGTGAAAAGTGTTCTGCCGCCATTACTGGACCACACTACTACTTCCAGATCCGCCCTCACTAGAACCCATGCCGAAAAACATCAACGGACAACCATGGTCACTCCGGTAGTCCAAATCACGCTTTGGGACTAGATCTATGATCCTCAGGACCTGACCTCCACTAAGATGGCCTCCAATCAAAAGACCATCAATGTTTAAACATGATGAAAAGTTTTTGGAACCTCCATTCATTGTTTCATATCCTCTAGAACCTTATACTCGAGTACAAAAACAGATCGGGTCTTCTTGGGTTGAGTGCTTCGTAACCATATGTATTGATCCTTGATTCATTGATGATTTGGTGAGGTCAAATATTGGTGGATGAAGAACACAATGAACATGAAGAACATTGAATTAAAAATTTAAACAGACGATGATCATTGTTTGTTCAGCCATCAGAAAATTTTTCTAAGGAATCAAAAACAAATATAAAGGATTTCTAATGATGAAATATTTAACCACGGGTCTGGATAATTTAAAATTGAAATCCTACCTCAAATCTGGATCCTTTTTTGTGTTTATTACAATCTAATCTATTAGTGTATGATGGTTCATAGAAATTCGACAACGTTCGGACATCGAATCCCCATCGGACGGAGCTTCTCCATTAGAGGGGTAGAATGAGCTAACTATTCGGATTTCTATAATTCTCTATTTATAGAAAATTGTTGGTAGAATCGAATTCTGAATCTCTCGTTCCCTCTTAAATGATGTCACTCCTAGGGTAAACATTTTTCTGAAAACTAAAAAGAGGTATCTGATTTCCAATCTGAGTCCTAATTTTTTAGTTATTCAATTTATCATTACAAATAAAACATTTTAATTCATTATTTTATTTATGGTTTTTCCCTCCAGGGCATTTCCTATAGGAGGATTATGCCAACAAAACCTATACCTCTCCAAGGGTAAATGACATGCTCCAGACTGAGCCATGGCCTCGAATTTCTGAACTGAGTTATTGTGTGAGATTTAATCAGGTTTGAGTTATTAAATTATTAAATTAAAAAATTAATTCATCTATTTAACATACCTCTAAAGAGTGAGGGGTCTGAACGTCCCACACCAACATATTTTTTGGCACTCCTAGGGTAATAACCATATTTAGGAACCAACCGTGGTCTTAGATTTATGATCTGCTCAATTAATTAAGATATAACTTTTTTCCATTCCATGAATACTACAAAAAACATTTAATATTTTGGTATAATTTATTATTGGCACACTGTGCCTCAGAATCGCATGTCATCTCAGCGCCTGGCACTGGAAACTTATGTAGAAATATTCTAAAATCTAATATGGAAAAAAAGGTCTCCAAAACTATAATCATAATCTAGTAATTCACAATATGGTACAATATAACCATAATATAAAGGATTTATTCCAAGTCAACATACATAAATTGTTACGGTTTGATAAAACCCCATGCTAGTATATCTCATGTGGCCTACTGATGAATCAAGGGGATATACTGGGTATTGAATGTCACTTAATGAGTCCACTGAATTTATCATATTAAGGGATGAAACATAATCTACATAAACATTTTTATTATAATAATATATCATAAAAATGTTAATGTTTTCCTAAATCAATAAATATAATTACAAATAATTCATAGTAAAATAGGCAACGATATTAAAACAATAAATCCCCAGTCAAATTAATCATAATGAATCTAGAGAAATAATAATTATGATATAATTATATACCTATTATATATTATGTCACATCAATGTATGTCATCTTATATGGAAAATTATTTTTGAGGTGTCACATAGAATATTTGTTAAGGAAAACAACATTTTCATGAAAATGAGTTTTTTTTAAACTAAAAAATTAATAAAACATTTCTGATATCATTTGATTTGAATATATAATAAGAAAATTATAAAGGAATATTCAAAAAAATCATGATGGGGAAAAATATCATACTGTACAATTTAAATTAAAACATTCCTTTCACACTTTGGTTGAAAGTAACGAATTACCATATTCAGATAGTGATAAAAATATTCTTTTTAAAACCTTTTTAAATATTATAATACTGGAGAAATTTTCTTTAATAAATATTCTCCATAATTAAAAAAAATGAAAATATTTTTAGAAAAAACATATATGGAATCAAATGTGTTTTTGACAAAAGAGATAAAAAATATAATTTTTCTAAAAAACATTATTTTGAACTCTTAAGTACATAAATACAGGAAAATAAATGGAAAATAATATTTTAATTAAATCAAAATAATATAAGAAAATTAATTATTTTTTCGAGATATGGATGAATATATTTAATTATTGGAAGTATAAACATATGCATTACAGATAAACAATGATATTATACTATACAATAATTACCATTTTGGAAACAATGAATCATAATCCACATGAAATAATAACATTAAATGAAACATAAAATATATTTTGAATAAATAAATTCATTATAGTACATTTAAAAGGGTATGTATGTAAACATCATAAAATAATATATGTGCATAATGTGAAATATGTCTCAATGAATGAAAATCGAGACAAAAATATCTTACCCTACGTCTGTCTTCTTCCATACATGTTAAAACCTCATGTATAATAAATATAGGTTTATTATAAATCTATAATATAACCATTACCATATATATTATTCCATGTATAATTTACTCATAGTCTTTTATCACATGTTTATTAATATTTTTTAAAATCACTATTTTTTGTGATAATTGCTTTCTTTTCCATGTATGTTTTGGTTAGTTAATTTCTTTTTTTTACATTGATCATGGTTACATCATATAAATAATATAAAACATGACATAAATATCTTATATACTAATTATTTGTGTATTTATTTTAATCTATAAAATCACTAAATAAGAAATTGATTACACCATTTATAAAGATAATAGACTTAACGTACGCGTGAATGTTCTTTCCATTTTTTATGATTGATGGAATGAAAGGACGATAAATGTTAATTGAACTTTATATAAACATTATTATTAAATATATAGAATTTATATAAATAAAATCTATCCTTATTAACATCCTTAAAAAATGTAAATGAAACAAAATTCTCATCATTACGTGGAGGCGGTAGTCCACACTTATGCACGAGAGATGTTATTGATTTCTAATGGATTGGAAAGTAAGAAGTTATATTTGATATTATATTTCCATAAGTATTTTTAGGTCATAAAATTACATATATTCATTAATGTTATCTCTACTACCTTACATGTATGGATTAATGGAAAAATGAGCCACATTGCTTGAGGGGGTGGTAGTCTATCCTACAAACAAGTGATGCCATCATAATCCAAAGGAACGAAAAGGAAGAATTTATATAACATCCCATGTTATTATAAAATAATAATTATCATATTTATTAAATATTATGAATTAGATAGAAATTTTATATTAACGGAGTTCTATATTTAATATCTTACCTGACAACAAATAATGGGTTTCTCTAAAATCTTATGTTGCACACAAGACTAAGTTATACCAAAAAAGAAATAATATATTATAATATTAATATTTTAAATGGTTTTTATCACCTAGAAATTGTATTTCCAGAAATGAAAAATAATAATTATATTATGTTTACATATATTTATTAAATAGTTTTACTTTCTTCTGCTAAATTTTAGAAGATTAAAATAAGAATAAATCAAATTTTAATCATAAAATACTCTAATATTTTTAAAATGTTGTTTTATCACCTTTTGGAGGAGAACCATTTATCTAGTTTTTTTTCAATTTTATCTGTTATATTTGAAAAAATAAACATCTTATTTTGATGTGGGATATCAAAATTTACTTTGTTTGAATTTTTGGTATTTTTTTGATAAAATTCATATTTTATTGAATAGTGAAAATACTACATTTTGAATTAAAAACATCCCTTTCTTAAAATTTATTTATGTGGTTAGATTATCATTTTAAAATTTTCATGGTATAATTAGATGATGTTTTTATCAGTTGATACAATGTAGTTCATTGGATACTTTTTTAAATTAAAATTAAACATAACAACTATGTGAACTTTCGAAAGTTTTACTTCAAAAAAATCATTTTCTTGATCCATCAATGAGATTAGTATTAAACCTAATTTAACAACTTATCTGAATTTATTTTTCAAAAATATACAAACATGGATGTACTTAGTATGAAAATTTTGGCCCAATAACATCAAAATAACTTTTGATGAATAGTAACTTTAATATTTTATTTACCACAGTTAAAGGTAAATAGGGTAATTAAAGGAAAAATTATTACTTTAATTTTATAAAATTACCCTTACAATGGTAATAATTTTATTGGATGAGTTATTATTGATGATTACCATCCTTTGGTCCAAATTGTGGCCTTTGGAAGCCATTTGGGTGTGATTATGCCATTTATAGCATTTAATTTAAAGTAAAGGATAATATGTCATCAAAATGTCTCTTCTTACTAAAACAATTATAATAAGGAATTATTTTAGTGATATATATTACTATTAATATTACATATAAATATAAAAATATTACCTACAAAATGATTTAAAAATTATATAATTAAAAATTATGACACAAAGATGATGTAGTAAAAGATTTATTAAAGTAATGATCAAATAAATGATATTAATAATATAAAAATAAATAAAATTTGAAGTATTTAATTCCATAAATTAATTTTATGGATTACTATTAAAACATAGTATTAATTTATCATTGTTTTTTCAAAGGAATTAAATTGTTATGATATTTTAAAATAGACATATAATGAATATCGTCATAACTGACATAATTCTTATTCTAAAATATAAAATATTTTATATAAAGAAATAAAATGTATAAAAAACTATTATATGGAAAAAAAGTTTATATAACTCTATAAATGTTATTAATTACTCATTCATTTAACTTTTTCGGTGATTTGGTAATTATTTTAACCCTCTAAATATAAATTACTTAAAAACTCATAGGAGTTAAAAAGGGTTAAAACATAAAGATAAGGATTAAAAAGATACTAAAGCTTGTATAATTTCAATTTTATGATTATATTTCGAACCATACTCATCCTATATTCTATATAAATTATTATGGAACCCTTTGAAATTGAATTTTAATTTATATTAATTTAATAATTTTAATATTTCCAAGGGTGCTCCTCCCCTATCCTATAAAAAAGAACTCATTTTACTCTATTACTCACACATCCAAAATCTTTTATTTCAGACAATATCTACCCAACAATCAAACTATATTCCCTCCAAACATTCTTAAATTCTTATGTTAGGTAGAACACCCTTCTTAGAGGTGTTAAGGTGTTATTAAAGTGATCTTCTGAATCAAAGGTGTTGTTTTTATTTAAGTGTTTCTATTCAGTTATTATTCCACTTCCTCAAAATCTCCTCCAACCATGATGAGATAATAACAAAATATTCCTCATTATAATTAAATGTTATTATTTCAATATCATAACCTAAATCAGTCTCCAATTTTATCAAATTGGGAATTAACTTTTCATTCATGTGTACGGTGGACTACGGCCTCGCGAACCGATATAGTTTATTTTTCATTACCGTCACTCAAGACTAGCCATAATAATGGAATTAATTTATATATATTATTTTTGTGAAATATTTATTAGTATAATAGAATAACATGTCACTTATGTTCTTAATTTCTATGCACATAAAAATGATAACATCGTTTTTGAGTACGTGTGAACTACCACCTCCACAGGGAGATGTGAATTATTATTATAAACCACAACACTTGTAGATATATATAAGTATATTTAAATTATTTTTATAATTTAAATAATATTATGATCATTATAGAAATATTAAATTATAATTAACTTATTTCCATTATGATCATTGAAAAATGGATATGTTACTCATGCATATGTGTCGCCTACCATCTATATGATTATAACGTTGGTCATTTTTTAATACCAAAATTAATTTTTTGGCTTAAAAGTATAATAGATTTATAAAAGTGATCATTATTTAATTAATATTATTTTTTGATCATGTAATTATGACTACATAAACTATTCACATTGTACCAAGTTCATTTTTGACTCAAGTATCGAATATCGACAAACTAGTTGATATGAACTTAAATAATTATGTAATTTTAAAAACATGATAATAAGTAATGTAAAGGGAATAATTAGAATGAAATAGTTTATAAATAAATAAAAAATTATCATAATTTTATTATTCATTAATATAAATATTATATGTGAGGAGTCGGACTAAAGGTAAGAGACTTCATCTCAATCTCCTTTCATTGAGACATTTCATGACAATATGTATCCTTATTATTTTATAAGGTGTATATACATTCACTATGATTGTTCTTATCCCTATTTTATCTATAATAATTAAATTTTATATTTGGTTAAATGTATCAATTCATCAAGATTTTGATTTAAATTTTCAAGTGGTATGGGCCCCCTTGAACATTTAATGAAATAATTATCAAATCTTTTTTTTATGATATTAATTTACCTATTTATATAAATGAATATGAAAGTATTATACTGGAGATTTTATGTCTTTATTGAATTTTATTCAATTTTTCCAAAACTAATATTTTTATATAGAGAATTTCACTTTCTTAACATAATGACTAAATGAATGTTTTTTATATGGTGACAGTGACTTCTTTATTGTCATAACTGTTATTTAATATTTGGACCCTATATAATATTCAATATATTTTAAAATGAAAAGAAATCCCGTATTTCCCATTTTTGTATATTTCTTTTGAAATTGGGATCTTTAATGAAAATGGTATTTTATTACAAAAGTGTTTTTTAATATGGTTTTAGGAGACTTTTAAGAAATAGTTTTTTGATGAAAGTGTTTTATTCCTAAAAATGTACATGAGAATTATTTGAATATTGTGAGCTCTATACAAAGTATATGATGTGTTGAGCTCCATTATATCTCATAGGTGGGCCCGACACATCATATATTAAGGGTTGAGCCCTATTATAGCTCACGAGTGAGCCCGTTATGGATTATATGAAGGGATGAGCCCAATTATAGCTCATGGGTGAGATCGATATAACTTATATGAAGGGTGATCCCCATTATAGTTCTCTCATACATTGGGTAATAATAATATTGGAAGTAATCCATATGGTTATTCAAATTGAAAAGGTTTTTGAAATGGATTTATGTATATGAATCTATAAGTCACCTAATGGATTTTTTATTTCTTTTTGTTGGTTTTAATGTCTTTATTGGAGAAAAAAAGTATGACTATTATTCATGTGAATATGTTTTGTTTCATTCTCTCAAAAAAATGGGTTAAAATATTTAACAATTCTAATGGTTTTCTTTCTTTTTATGGCCCATATTTAGATTTTTTTTCTCATCTTATTTTTTGAAAAGTTTTTCACATGATTTTAGGAAGGATAGAGTCAATTATGGAATCAAGAAAAAAATTATGATGATTAAACATGAAAATAAATCATATTTATTTCTAATATGTCTTGTGTTATGAAATAAATGGATACTATTGAAAGTTCCCACTTTGTATTTCTGTGGGTTTTTTTTGTAATAGTTATGGCTTAATTCACTAAATCTATTAACCTGAAGTGATCCCCAATGTGATTTTTGACATAACTCAAGATTATGTAATGTTTATGGATGGCACCATATAGTTGGTATTAGATCTCAGTTTACATTACCTTAGATTTTAGGATATTGTTAATTTCATTCCATTAGAGGATTTTACTTTATGGTTAAGTTGAAATGATGTATCATTTTAAGATTACCTTTTTACTTCATCAAAACTATATATGTTCGGAATAGTTTCCCATATAGTAAATAGGAAATCTATAATGTAAAGGCATCGAGAGGAAAACAACCATTCAAATCAATAACATGAGGTTGTCATAATTGGAATTGAATAGTTTGTTACAATAATGGATTAGCTAACTCAAGCTATAAATGGTGGTGGTATCCATTCAAGAGGCCATCTTGGTAAACCAAATAGAAATGTCTCATAAGTGGAACATTGTTTGAGGCCACATCCCCCATAATTTAATGTATCATCTGACCTAGTGGTAGGTGAGGATGGTTCAATACCCAGGGGAAGATATTTAAATTCATGGTATGTTTGGAACATCAAAATTTAACTCTTTCCATATATTGTTTTGAAGTTAAAGTTGATTGATGGTTTCCATCAGTTAATAATTCTATAGTGAAAAATTATATTGATTCTATGTAATTGGAAGAATTTATGGATTTTTTCCTTGAGAAATATTCCCCTATGATTTTCTGGCTTGGGATAGAGAAATAATTCTTGAAATTAAAGAAAAAATATGATGATTTAGTTTCCACATATGAATAAAACTTTACAATATTTTCCTATTCTTTTTGGGATCTAATTTGAGACATTGATAGAAAAATTAATAAATTTTACTCCAGGTGGAAACTAAGGCTACCAAGAGCTTTGGCCTCCCAAGAATTTAAAAGTTATAAAATAGTGGTTCATTCTAATGATAATATTGAAATGGAATTTGAAAACACATACAGTCCATGAGATGATAATAGTAAGAAATAGTCATGGTGGAAGAAAATTGACAAGAAACTAACTAAGAATTGAAGAAGTAAGCCTAAAACTTGTAAAATGTGTGGTAAAATACATTTTTTGTAAATGTATGTTCGGATCTCCTAAGTGTTACTAGTGTGGTAAGTTTGGTCAAAAGGTTCATGACTATATGGAAAAGGATCATGAATAGTCCAACAATAAGATAAGAGATGGAAAGTCTCCAGTAATATTCCTTAGTTGGAATGAGTTGCACCATTATGAAATTATGTCTCCAATGTTAATAGAATAGGTATAAAATCAATATAATAGTAAAAAAATATTTGGTAAAATCTTTTTCTGCAACTACGGGTGATGTTGAAACATCAAGGGAATGATGGAAGCTCTTGAGGGCCCAATATTTCACAATGAAAACCCTTAAGATTAATGTTATAGACACACCTATTAATGTTTTATGTTTTGTGATAATGAGTTATTAAGGACAGTTCCGAGATATGTTTTTTGGGGTCATGTTTATGTAAGTCTTTGATTAATGTGGAATTATTCCTTTACTCTTGTAAATTTGTATTAAAATATTGATAACCATTATTTTTTGTGATATTTTATGATTAAGGTTATTCTTAGGGATGTACACTATAATTATGGTAATATTATGAGGATGTAATCATCCTTATAAAATAGAAATACATCGAGTATGTATGTTTCCTTTAGTTATTATTATAGGAAGTAAATAAATTCCACAAATCGATGAAATGAATCTTATAATAAAAATTTTATGCATTTAATTTTCCTAATATGAAATCTAATACCATTTAACCCATCACAGTTTTTAGGTTTTTGATTATTAACTCTTTCAGGATAATGTTTTCTGTAACAATCCTTCAAAACATGATGGCTAGGTTTATCTTAGATATCAATGTTTTCCTACATGGAACCCTTGTATTTGTTTTCTCATGTGACCATTAAACATAACTTTCTTTTAAATTGGATTTTTATATAATATTTTTCTAATATGGGATTTCAATCATGTTACCGAGCCCAAATTTTAAATTTCAAGGACGCAATTTCCAAAAGGGGAATGGTTGTAAAATATCATGTAATTAAAGGATAATAATTTTTTATATTTGTTAAATATTGTTAATTAGATAGTAATTTTACCTTAAATGGGGTTTCTGTTTAATAGCTTACCCAACACACAACAATGCGTTTCTCTTAAATCTTATATTTCATACAAGACTAAGTTACATTGAAAAAGAAATAATATCTTATAATATTATTATTTTAAATGGTAGTTATAACCTAGATATTGTATTTCTAGAAATAAAAAACTAACTATATTATGTTTAAACATGTTTATTAAATATTTTTACTCTTTTCCAACAAATTTTAGAGGCTTAAAATGATAATAAATCCCATTTTAAACATAAAATACTCAAATATTTTTTTAAAGATAGTTTTACAACCATTTAATAGAGAACACTTTTTAAATATAGTTCTTTTCATCTTTATATATTTTATTTGAAAATTTAAACTTCTTCATTTTAATCGGGATAGAAAATTCTACTTTGGTTGAATATTTGGTATTTTCTGATAAAAATTATATTTTAATGAATAGTTAAAAATACTACATTTTTAAATCAAAAATACCTTTTTGTATAATTTATTTATACTATTAGATTATCCTTCTAAATGGTTTTAAGGAATAATTAGATTAAGTGTTTATCATTTAATCCATTTTTGTTCATTGGATACTTTTTGGAATTAAAAATAAAAAAAACTATGTGTACTTTTTAATGTTTTACTTAAGAAATAGTTATGTGGGTCCATCGACGGGATTAGTGTTAAACCTAATTTAACCCCTTATGTGACATGAATTTTCAAAAATTTATATACATGGTTGTACTCAGTATGAAAAATTTGGTCCAATAAGATCAAAATAATTTTTTGGGAACAGTAACATTAGTATTTTGATTACCATGGTTAAAAGGAAATATGGTCATTAAAGGTAAAATTAATATTATAAAATATAAACTACCCAAACACTTTTATTAATCTTATTAAATGATTTATTATTGACCTTGACCATCCTTTTCCAGAAATCGTGACCTTTGGAAGCTAGCTGGCTATGAATATAACATTTATGACATTTAATTTAACGTAAAGACAAATATATCAAAAAATGTAACTTCCTAATAAATAAAATTAAATATAGGGTTATGTAAGTGAAATATTAAACTATTTATAGTCCTTAAAAATTAATAAATATTAACTAAAACATGGTAATTTATTTATAATTTTTTGGAATTAAATAAATAAATTTAAATATGACACAAAGATGGTGTAGTAATATATTTATTAAAGAAATAATCATGAAAATGATATTAATAAGATAAAAATAATTAATATTTTAAATATTTTATACCATTAACTAATTTTATGGATTACTATGACATGTTATAATTGAGTTAATGTAGTTTTTTGGAATTAATAAAGTTGTTATGATATTTAAAAAAAAAATCATGTAATAAATAGTGTCAAAACTGATATAATTCATATTTTAAAATATAAAATACTTCATTAAATGATATAAAATTAATAAAAATATAATATTTGAACAAAAAATTTAGATAATGTTAGAAATTTCATTACTGATTCATTAATTGAACTTTTGGAATGAATTGGTATTTATTTTATTCTTCTAAATGTAAATTACTTGAAAAAATGGTAAGAGTTAAAAGGGGTTAAAAAGATATGGATTAAAAAATAATAAAACTTGTCTAATATTTATTTTTTGACTATATTTAGATCCAAATGAATCATATATTCTATATATATTAGTTTTTACCATTTTGGAATATAAATTGAATTTATATCAATTTAATGCCTTTAATAATTCCAAGGTTTCCCTACCTCTCTCCTGAAAAAAAGAACCAATTCATCTCTATTACTCACACTTCTCAAACAATTTGGTTCAACCAAGATATTCCCAAAACCCTTTATGTAATCACTACCCACATTATTTAATCCTTATTTTACACAAAACTCTCTCCTTAGAGGTGTTAAGGTGTTATGAAAGGTGATCATATAAAGGGAAGGTAGTGTTTTTATTAAGTGTATCTATTTCATTTATTCTTCCACTTCATTAAAATCTCATCCAACCCTGATGATATAATAAATACAAAATAATCAATATACTTATATTTTATTATTGCAATGACATCACTAAATCTATCTCCAGTTTCATCAAATGGTAAAATGGAATTTTAATTTGTATGTACATCAGACAACTGCCTCGCAAACTAATGTAGTTCATTTTTCATTACCGTTTCTCAAGAATGGTCATAATGACAGATCTAATGTTTATATACGATTTCCTGAAATATTTATCATTATAATAGTATAATATATCAATTATTTTCTAATTACCATTCACATAAAAATGATAAAGTTGTTCGTTCATATGTGTAAACTATCACCTTCCTGAAGTGATGTGAATCATTTTTATTCACCACATCACTTGTATGATATATATAAATATATTAAAATGATTATTATGATTTTAAAAATATTATGATAATTCTATAATTATAATATTGTAATTAAATTATTTAAATAATGATAAATAAAAAATTGAATGGTTACTCATGACAACATGGACTATTGACATCCTACCAAATTCATTTTCATCGTGGACTATTGACATCCTACGAAGTTCATTTTCAACTAGAGTAGAGAATATTGACAAAATGACTAATATGAAGTTAAATAAATATGTAATTTTTATAACATGATAATAATTGAAATAAAAGGAATAATACTCATGAAAAATTTTCTGAAGAAATCATAAATTAAAATAAGTTCATTATTGAGGAATATAAAAATTTTACATGATGAGTCAGACTAATGGTAAGGGATTTCATCTCAATCTCCTTTCATTTAGGAATTTCATGAAATTATGCACCTTTATTATTTTGTAAGATGTATATATTGTGACTAATACCATTCTTATCCTTATTTTATTTATAGTAATTTCATTTTAAATTTTTTTTATAGTATTAATTCATGAAGATTATGATTTAAATGTTTAAGTGGTATGAGACACCCTGGACATTTAAATATTTAAATATAAAATCTTTTTCATCATGATATTAATTCACATATTTATTTCAATTGATATAAAAGGATTATACATTACATTTTATTTATATGTTGAATTTTATTCAGTGTTTTTAAAAGGAATATATTTATAATAAGTGTTTTCGATTCTATACAAAATGACAAATAGAATGTTTTTTTCATACGATGATAACGTATTCTCTATCGTAATAACCATTATTTGATATTTATCCTTCTATATAAACCATAATATATTTTAAAAGGAAAATAAATCCTATATTTCCCTTTTAATGGTAACTTGGGTTTGAAAATGGGACTTTAAATGAAAATTTTATTTTTATATGAAAGTGTTTTTCATATGGGATTAGAAGAGTCTTTAAAAAGGGTTTTGTTATAAAGGTGTTTTATTCCAGAAAATCTAGTTGAGCATTTTATGAAACTGGTGATCCCAATACAACTTATATAAAGGGTTGATCCCCATTATAGCTCAGAGGTGAGCCTGAAATACCTTATACAAAGGGTTTATCCCAATTATAGTTCAAATGTGAGCCTGTTTTAGTTTTTTGAAGGGATAATACCCATTATAGATCATGGGTGAGCCCTATATAGCATATATGAAGGGTGATACCCATTATAGATATACAATAATTTGGGTAATAATAATATTACAATTAGTAAATATGGTTATTTCAATTGAAAAGGTATCTTAAAGGTATTTTTATATGATTCTCTTAGTAACCTAACTAATTTTTAATTTATTACTATTGGTTTTAATTTCTTTCTTTGAGAAAAAAAGTATTAGTTTTATTCATGTGAAAATGACTTATTTCATTCTCTTAAAGTACATTAAATGGGTTAACATGTTTTAACTATAATAATGGATTTCAATATTTTTATGTCTCTTACGGATCATTTTGTACTCATCCCAATTTTTTCAATGTTTTTCATGGGATTTAAGATAGAATGGAGTATAGGATGGAATCATAGAAAATTTATGATGATTATAAATAAAATGAAACCATGTTTATTTTTAAAATTTATTATTGTATGAAAGAAATGAATTCTTTTGGAAGTGTCCAGTTTTTATTTCTATCGTTTTGTTATGTAATATTTATTGTATAGTTTTTTAAAGCTCTAAACCTGAAAAGTTCCTTACTGTGAATTATTGAATTAACTCAAGATTATGTAATGTTTGAGGTTGTGGACTTTTAATTTATATGTGATATTATAAACCAATAAGTATATTAATGTCATAAATATCATATAAATATTTTAAATACACTATTATATTCATCATTCATAGTTTGTGATGGAAAATGAGATACATTAGTTCGCAAGGTGATAGTCTATCACACACATGATTGACAGGTTCATTTCCCATTTAATGGAAGAGGAGGTAGATATATGTCACTACCTTAACATCATAAAATCATAGTTTATTTTAAAAAATGGTTATATTATACTATAATGTATATAAATTGTTAAAAAAAATTATAATAAGAAAAAAAATGAAAATGTGTTGTTAAACAATTTGACTCACATTCCAAAAAGCCCTTTTGGTTTAACCTAAATCATTGTAATATTGGATATATGATCTAAAAAAGGATTCTAGAATTTGGGGACAAAATTAATTAATATATTTATGAATTTCATGGAAAACCGAAGGGGTTTTAAATATTGAATAGACGATGAAAGAGGTAGCCTTCTATTATTGGGGGAGACAATACACATTGAATTTTTTAAAATAATCAATTACACATAGGTCTTTATCAAGACAGAAAGCCTTGAAAATGGGTAAATATAGAAACATAGAGGTGATAGGGTCTATATAAGTCCATAAAATAATTGACCAATTTTATGTCATTGTTAACCCTTATCTTCTTAATTTAAACCCCAATTTACACATGTTTACCTTATCTACAATAATTAATATTTATTTTTTTAACTATTAATTTTGTTAAAAAAAAATAAGTTGAACTTATTATATAATATTAATAATTATAATTAAAAAATGGAATCTATTTTTTCAACTTCAACTCACGTAATTGGAATAATTCAATTTAAAAATAAACCCACAGATGTGACAAAAAAAAGATCTCAATAAGTGTATTTTTAGGGGAATAGATGATCTTATATTAATTTTCTAGATAAAAGTAATCATTAAATAAATTTAAAAAATGTTATCTTCTTAATATAAAAATTTATTTTAAATAATTCATAATTTTTTTAATTTCATTAATTTAAATGGTCAAACATTATGCACTTTAAAACAGTTTTCATACAAATGTGTTTTAAAAGAAAAAAATAAACATATAATATTATCTAGTATAAATGTGATTAAAATATAATTAATTGGGTTAAATATGAAAAATAATACTTATTTTAATTTAATCCAAATTTTAAATATTATTTTTTATTTTAAAATACTTCTTTTTTGTCAATAAATGGTAGTTTGACAAAAATCAGTATTTTCACTATTCCCAAAAAACATTATTTTCTAAAAAATCCAAAATATTACCCAAATAAAATTTTGTAATTTTGTTTTAAAAATTTATGTTTATTTTTAAAAAAATTCAAAAATTGTTAAAAATAAATGTTATATTATGCATGTAAACTCGACTAAACCACCTTTTAGAAGAATACAGTTTTTTTAAAAAAATATTCCTTTTTCATTCAAATGATTCTTATTTTATTTATAATAAATAACTAAATATTGAATTTATTTTATATAGTTTTTAACCATATAATTATAACAATTTAGTTATTCCAATTCATATTCACAAACTTAACCATTAGCATATAATGATATACTATATAACAGTTTATTTATAATCGATATTGGATGTTATGCATGATATTGAAATGATTCATTGTTTTTAAATGAAAATATGTTATAAAGTCTATATGTGTTTCATTCTATTATATTTATGTTTCTGTGTGTCATATAATCTTTTAAAGATGATGTTTTTCTTTTTAAATTATAGGGTGTTACAAAAATAATTTCACAAAACATGAATATACTTTTATTTAGAAAAAACACTATTTTTTAGAATAAAGTAGATTTATTTTTATACCATTCCTATAAAAAATATTAAATGAATTATAAAAAATTTATTCAATATATAAAATATAAATTTCATTTAAATCATTCACCAATAGTGAATAATTTAATTTATTAAGATAAAATAATGTTTCACGCACAAATAAAATTAAAGAAAAATATTTAATTTACATTAAAATGAATATGTTTTTAATTTATAATTAAATTATAACCAATTTATTAAATTTATAAATATTTAAAAAATATTATTTTAAATTTTTAGTTTCTCATATTTTTACTTTCCAATCCAATAGCATGGTGTTAATAATCACATTAGAAAATAATATTTTAACAGTATATCACCATTTATTTAACTCATTGTTGTGTATAACATAATATATTGAAGAAATTAAATTTATTTGAAATAAATATGTCAGAAAATCTCATGTTGTTACAATATCATTATCCTTTGGTAATTGTTTTACATTATTAGCCTAGTGGTTGATACTTTTTATAAATGTTTATATGACTCAAAAGGGGAAATTGTTGATGGTATGTGTTGATGTTATATCATAATACTCTAAGATTTCATTTTCAATTATCTTTTAAGAGAACACTATGTTTTATATAATACACCACTCACAACCTCAAGCTTATATAAACTATAAAATATTATTATTTAAATATGACTATTATAACCAAGTCATTACGTTGGTAGTTATAAATTGGAATAATAACATTATGAAGTATATATAATATAATTTTCCATTAATAAAAATAAATAATTCAATTAATGAAGTTAATATTAATCTAATTTTGGTTACTTGTAAATAAATGAAAATAAATCCACTTAATTATTTAATATAATTTTTTAAAAAGTGGGATTTAAGAGTTTTATATGTGGGTAATCGGAACTCATTTTTTATACATTCTTAAATTATATTTTTAAAAATAAAAAAAATTATATTATCATTTCAAAATTCTATTATTTATATTTTTTATTTTTTCTAGATATATTTATTTTTAATTGAATAGTGAAAAATATTATTTTTCAAAAAAAAATGTCATTTATTTTCTGTAAATTAAAAAAATTTATTATGTTTAAGATGGTATTTTATTTTACATATGTCTAATTTTATTAAATATAGTCCAATTAAGTCCATGGGAATCAAAATTACACTTGATTTTAGTGTGAAATCAGTTTATGTTTAATATGGGAATTTTTCTAAAAAAATGATTTTGACGATTTTGTGTACTTATATAAAATAAATTTATTCTACTTATCGGAATAGAATATTGAAAAATATATTTAATATTTTGAATCAGTATTTTCATATTTTTTAAATAGATTAATGTCATTTTTTTAATAATGAATAGTAAATATAGTAAAAAATTAACCATTGTGATAATGGGTAAAATGGGTTCAATGTGGGTATAACTATTGATAAATTCATCAACATCACTCTTAAATGTTCCTTTATTTTATTTAATGAGTTTATGTTCTCCATACTAATCTTATATTTGAATATATGGAATTTTTGTGTCATTTTTATATGAAAATGACATTTATATAACTTTGAGCAAAGAATATTTACAAAATGTCACTCCCAATTTCTTGATAAATCTAATATTATTTCCTTGAGTAAGACTAAAATTATTATTAGATATAAATAGTTATAATAGATTGTGTAAATTATTTTTATTATAGTAATGTATTTTATATTTTGTTTGATGGAATTATTACATGTAATGATTACGTAACACTAATGTAGTACTTTGGAAAAGTAGTAGAAAAATATAATAAATGATTTTTCAAATAATAAATGAAATATATTTTCTATGAAATATGTTTTTAGAATCTATTTTATTAAATACTTATTATTTATTATTAATTTTTAAATAATTTAGATTCTAATTTTATTAATATTTTTATGCCTTTTAAGACATATTTTGTGAATGGTCTTGAAAATGGTCGTAAATGGTACTTAATGTCTGAAACTTATTTTCAAATTATGATAAGGTAATTAACAATTAATAATAACTCAAATGGATAAGTAAATATATATAATATCATTAATGAACCATTTATATTCCAAAATTAATTTTTAAATTTATTTCATAACCCTTAAGGATTGCAAAATCTGTTACCACGATTAATGTTAAATGGGTTTAACGAAGGTGTTAAATCAAAATATATGGTTTCAAATTCCACATAAACTTATATAAGCTATATTGGTTAATATTATTTCTACCTTATTCTATTTATCATCAAATACATGACTCTTTTTATACATTTTACATGATTTATACACAAATTATAAATTAATATTTCATACATATAGAAGATTATCACCCTCCTCACTTATAAAAGGGAACCAACACTCCACTCTTTATCATGCTTAATTTTCCACATAGCTCTAAAAAGATAAAAAAATTATATCCTAAACTACTTCTAAACATTATATATATATTTTCTTCCAATAATACCATCTTATGAATTCATTAGGGGTAAGATAATGGAGGATTTCCCAGGAATATGTACAACTCTTAACCAAGTTTCTTTATTTTATTTCTTCTACTACCTTCTCCAATTATATCCTAAACATGATGGTATGATGAAATTTATATATACTATATTATAAATTTTTATTATGTTTATGTCACAACCCTTATTCAACTCATTTTCCCTCAAATTGGAAATGAAATCACTGATTGTGCGTATATGTGGACTACCTCATTCACAAAGTAGTGTATTTAATTTTTCATCCCTACCTCGCATGGATGGTTATAATTATGGAATTATTATATATATTATATAAATGAAATTATTTTTATTTTACACATATAAGATACTTTTTTCATAGTATACTACAAGAGGTGCAGTGAATTTCCTTTAAAAAATTTAGCAAATGGAAGACGTAAAATTAAAATTAAATTGATTTTGAAATAATACATGGATAATGTGATGAAATTAATAATGAAATATTTGATGAAATTGATAAAAATTAATAAATCAAGAAAAAATAGTGGAAATGACAATAGAGAGTATATGAAATTTTATGTATCAATGATAAATGATGAATTGCATAAATAAAAGATAGCGAACACCATTTGATAAGGAGTCTAGAAATAGCTCGGTGTGAGCCCCTACATCTCCACCCATAAATTTGAGAGATCAATGTTATTAATCCCATTAACATGGTGGATCTAAAGAAAAATTTCCCAAAAAAATTGTTATGGGAACGCTCTTTTGTTCTTTCTTGTATTGAAGGAACTCATCCCTCAATTTTATAGTTGTTACAACCCATTCAAAAATGTAATGAGAAAAGAACGTTTTTATGGTGACAACCCATTACATGTTTCTCACTAATCTATCATAATGATTTTTACCCTTTAGGATTAAAGATTTATATAAAGGGTGAGAACCTTTGAGGGATTTAGTATTGATAATTATAGATACATTTTGTTCTCATACATATTTTTTCATCTTTTTACATGAATATTCATTACATTATACAATTACAAGCTTGAGAACTATAATATTTTAGTGAATTTGGAAACATGGAAGACAATACTCTTAATTTATTAAATATTTTCAATGTCTCTAATAATGATTCTCCACTTTAGTACTCATACATAAAACCTTTGTTTGTAAGCTAGAGAAAGATATCCTATAAAGGAGAAAGCTCACATCTGGAGTAATGGTTTACCAGGGAGATACATAAGCATGACATAAGAATAAGGGAATGAGAACATAGGGATAAAATTTGAAAAAAATACCCAATAAATAAAATATTATAATTTGGGGTAATGGAAAAAAGATCAGTTGTTCATAATATATAATTTATAAGTAAATCGAAGAACTTGTTCTATGGGATAATTATATTGGAATAATATATAGAATTGTTTTATACCCATAAAATTATAAAATTTTATATCAAGGATATCTACCATGACATAAGTAACATTTTAGGATTTATATAATCACACATGTACCTACTTCAATATTGGGATGACCTCCCATATACCCTCTTATTTCTTGCATTGGATATCAACCAGTATACCCTCTTGGTTTGGTCTGGGGAAAGCCTCCCATGTACCACTTTTTTTGGATCTGGGTAGCATATTGTGTAATATATTGTTTTGGTCGTGTGATGACACCATATGTACCATATTATTATGGGAAAGGGAAATCCTCCCATATACCCTTTGAGATCAAATAACATTAATCATTACCCAAATCATTAGAAGTACGTATAGCTCCCACATATCATATAATTAGAATCATATATACATGTGACAGAGTGTCATAAAACATTCAATATATCATTACCCATGAAATTAAAATATGTTTAATAAACATTTCATCATATATTAACCCTTTTAAAAGTTATAGGTTTCATAATCATTTCATAATTTCATCAAAGCATAACCCATTAAAAGAATATATATTCATAAGAGTTCTATCATGGTATAAACCATGTAAGAGAAGTAGTTTTCATAAAAATCCTATCATCATAAAAAAAACCATTTTGCTAATGAATAATAATGGTATACTTTGTTCACATCACTGATCAAGAATAAGTAACCACAAAGGACTTAATTTTTGATGAAAATTTATTTTGAAAGAAAAACAATTGGAATGATTCTTTAAGAAAATTACCTTTATTTGAAAATTAATTTTTAAAATTAAACATAAAAATATTTTTTAAACACTTTTATTTTAAAATAAACATGAAAACATGTAATTTAATCTTTAAAAATTATTTAAAATTTTTCTTGTGGAAAATATCAATCCCAGATTGAAAAATGTACTTTTTAAAAAATAAAATGTTTTAAATATTATTTTATTTAATAATAATAATTAGTATTTATAAAGTAATATACAAATAAAATAATTTTCATGATGGAAAGAAATTTTATTTATGTTTTACAAGTTAAAACAAATATTTCTTTCACATTTTTTGTAAAATCCAAATTAACATTTTTTAGAAAATAATGTGAAGATTATATTAAAACCATTTTGTTAAAATTAAAATATAGTTAAAAAAATATTTTACAAATCATTTGAATAATTGTAAAATCATTTTAAAATATATTTTTAGAAAACCTTGTTTCAATTTAAAATGATATTTTGAACGAAGAGAAAAATAAAGATGATTTTTTCCAAAAACATTATGTTAAAATATTCATTTCATAAAAAATGAAAATGAAGGTAAAACAAGTATTATAAAAAAATAAATATATATTTATGGAGAGATTAAAAAAATACATGACTTTATTGAGAGGTAAATAATAATATTTCATCATTGAAAGCATAATCCTAAGTAATTCCGATAAATGATGATATTGTAATAAAACAATCATACCATTTTGGTAACTATGAATCATAATCCCCATAAAAGAATATAATTTATTAAAAAATATAATATAAAGAGAATAAATATATCCATGATATTATATTCCAAATTAGTTATATATACACCTCATAAAGAATATTGCTGATGAACATAATGTGTGTTTAAAAAAGAGAAATTGAGACAAAAAATCTCATACTACATTGGAAAATTTTGAACCATAATCACCATGAAAGATAGGTACCAAAATGCATATTTAAATCCAAATAAGATTTAGGATAATAATAATAAAATAAATTCAGGGTAATTATATAAACCACATTAATGAAACATTTGGTGAATATGGTTTGTTTCTCACCGAAGTAAAAAATGATACAAAAATTATTTACAACTTTAGTAATATGTTGAAACATAATAAAAAATAATTATTAAAAAGTTAAACATTAAAAATAAGTAAAATCGTTATATTCATGATATAACATCTTAACGGGGAAGTATATACACAACAAAAATAAATAAAGCTCTGAATATGGCACATGTCTCACAAAAATGATAGAAAGACTAGAAATATCTTACATTAAGTAATGACTTCCTTTGTACATGTTTGAATATAATATATATTAAAAATAATTTTATTATAAATTTATATCAGAACTATATAATATGTATATCATAACATATATAATTTAATAATGAAATTTTATGACGCGTTTATTTACAATACTGTGTTAGATTCACATTTTTGGTAATGGCCACGTTGTTTTTCATACAAATTTTGATTTTTATTTTAAGTCCACTTACTGTGATTAGGTTTTCATAATCTCTAAATAATATTAAATATATATATATATATATATATATCATATTAATAAGTCAATTTTCGTTTGAAAACCAATTATGAAATATAGCTTTAATATATGAAATAAGTTATGATCATGGGGATGGTAGGTCGTACGTATGAATGACTAATGTTTCCATTTTAAATGATCATTATGGAAAGGATTTAAACAAAAATATTATCTTTACATTATTATAATAATATCATAAATTCCATATTATTTATTTAACTATTCTTACACATATAATCCATGTGGGTCGGTAATGAGAAGAGAGTCACATCCTTTGTGATGGCAGTAGTCCACTAGTACATGAATGAAATTATCATCTTTCAGTGAGTGAAAATGTCACGACCCGACCCTACTGGTCTTGAGCCACATCTACCCCAAGCCTACCTCTATAGGCCAGGGTATGGTGACAAGCTTCAAAGCCGTAACATTCTTGGGGAGGCCATTGCCTATGTACCTATACACACAGCCCACTCAATTCAGAAGTGTAGTATAAATTGAAAACGAAAGAACGAACAATTATAACCCAACCACTGTCTTGCATTGACTTATAAATTAAAAAAAGTAAATTAAAGTGTTGGATAGTATTGAAAATATGCTAAACAGAAAAAGTGAAAAACACATGCCCAACCTGAAAGGTTCCACAACCCGGTAATAGGTAAAAAAAAGTAAACAGTTGTCGAGTCTCACACCTGAAAGTCCTACTACGACAACTGAATGCATCCCATGCTCCTGTATCCTCTACGCTCTTCTATAGTCTCAATCAACTTGTCCGTCGTTTTCATGTTCACATCATGTGCGGGCAAAGCCCAAGAAAGTGTGGCTATAAAGGCACTCAGTAGGATTCCCCGAATGCTTGAGGGAGAAACAAAAAAGTTACTGAAACGGTGAGAAGTATAAAGAACAACGAATAGTGTGAGAGTACAATAGTGTGAGAGTGCATCCCAACCCAACAAAGGAATGGAAGTAGACTCGTCCCAACGAAGAGGATCTAGACACGGAAAGCACGTGGCATACCACGTGTGTCTTTGCCCCTCCTATAAGGAGAGTAACTAAACCTAAGGAGTGGGCACAAAAGTAGGGTGTATATATATATGTGCTCAACAAGAAACCCGAACGAGTGCATAAGGGGTTCTCTATATCCAAGCTCATCCTAGGAAAAGTCACCAACAGTTCTAAGGATATCCATCACTGATGCCCAAACGTCCTTCACGTCAAAGCTATCTCATCGCTGAATCATGTAACCAAGGATCCCACTCCGGTAACTTTGGAGAAAAGTCACTGACAGGACTCATAGAAAGGGGCTAGGTCTGAAAGAAGTCATCGGGTAACCCACTTCCTAGCCCAACTAGAGGGTAAACCCCAAAAGGTCATTGGGTGACCAACTACCCTATCCTATTGTTGGGTAAACCCTAAAAGGTTTTCAGTTGTCCCATTGCCCAGCCCTACTAGAGGGTAAACCCTAAAATCAATGGGTAACCCACTGCCCAGCCCCCATGGAGGGTATACCCTAAAATCATTTGGTAACCTACTGCTCAGCCCCACAGGAGGGTGAACCCTAAGGAAAATGGTTGACCCACTGCCCAGCCTCACTGGAGGGTATACCCTGATATGCCGATGGGTATCCCACTGCCTAGCCCCACAGGAGGGTAAACCCTGAACTGGTCTGATAACTCTACACTGCCTGAACCATCTTTGGGTGTCTCTAACATCGCGACCATGAATTTGGTTGGAGTGTGTCATATGAACCATTGAATGACACTCTTTCATGATTCTACAATTAATAAGACCTCGAAATAGGCTCTGCACTCCCAAACAGATTACATCATTGTAATCCTTGTGAAAAAACACTCGAGATGGACTACTTACTAACTGGAAATGGACCCCCTAGAAAAATTTATTCACCACCACTTAATGCCCATAAACTGTCACATGGGGCCTACACCTCGGTCTCAAAAAATATCAGTTGAACTACGTCATTGATATTCTCTCAAAAAAACACGCCAAAATGACTACGCATTCACCCAGAATGGACATATGATGAAACAAGTCATAAAACACTGCTCATAGCTTAAAAGATGACCAGTGGGTCCAATGCCTCAACTCTTTAATCAACACCTAAATATTCAATGGACAACTTCATCTTCACTCCAGGGTCACAACGCCTCTGATGGTGCCTTATGTAGACTCCGGATGTGTTCGTGCCATCAGAAAGAAGAATCACAGGGAGGTACTTAACGAGCATGTCGCGCCACCGGGAACACGTCCCAAGAATTAAAAAACCAAAGGACCTTCTCAAAACCTCCGTCTTGATCCGAGAATCTCGTTTTCGTAGGCGGAACATGAATCTGATGCTCAGTTTGTGAGTTATGGTGTTTTTAACATAATTGGACAGAGATGGGGTGGGCCTGGGCTGACCCACCCCTTCAGACCGGCGGTTCGCGGCTAGGCCGCCCGGACTGCCCGGTCCACCGTGCCTCGTGGTTCACCACAGGGGCCACCCCATGTCAACCAGACTGGATTGGTTGGTCCGGTTCATTCTCTACGAGACTCATGAAGTGTGGGTCTCTGTCGGCTGGTCGGGGTCATGAAGGCCTCGGTTCTCGCGCCTCCTGCTGACTGGTGAAGCTGTCCAGCCTGGCCCCGTGCGTCACCACGTGTACATTGTCGTCCTGAACTGCCTGAAGCCCCATGCTACTTCCTAGGATCCCACCGTCATCTCAACCCAAATGAAGCCCGCCGGTGCCACCTGGGAGCCCCCAGCCGCCTGCCTTCATCTCGTCGAAAAACCATGATTGGTCGGAATACTTCCAGGGGCCACCCCAGACGCCCCTAGACATAGATTATCGATCTGATAAAAGCTTTAGAAAGCTCAGATCGAATAATATGAAACCATGGTCTTATCTCGATAGGAAAACATCATTTCCACACTACTAATTTTATTTTAAGAGGTTGTGAAAATTTAAACAGAAAGAAGCAAATGAGCCTACCTCTCAAGGCGTAGCACGTCGCTTGGCCGATGATCCGCATGAGCCACCACACCTTGGAGAGGTGGGGAGAGGGTATTGATGCTTATCCGGTAGGGAGAGATAAGGGGGAAGGATGAGGAGGGGTGGGCGAAGTGTTTATGTAGAGAAACACTTAATCGCCCGCCAATAGGCTAGGTACCCATACTTTTAGCGGGGTCGGGGTTTGGCCACCTATATAGGGTAAAATCCATGTTTTGAGCATAACAACAGTATCAGAATTTTAATTCGAGCATTCCTTCAGATGTTGTAAAGTTCACGCCTAAGGCTGCTAAATTATAAAAAATCCCCTAGTGGCTTTTCCATAGAACGGTTGCGCCAGCGAATGTTACACCAATCCAAGTGTAAATGACACTCTTTATACTCAACGGTGCCCTCATTTTTAGCATCCGAAAAACTGTTTAGGAGTTACTCTGTTTATTTGGCATGTCCAGTGTGAACACACTTAAAATTTAATTTTGGCCATACTGAGGCTCGAAATCACACGCCGTCGGAACACCCTGCTCTGGAATAACATCAAGAAAATTTTAAAAGCCTTTCAGGCTCAAAACCTATGTTCTTACATCATTCCCTCGCTCATGTTTTTTATCCCCAAAAAACAAAACTACAACAACAACTCGAGATACTGGGCTCCCATCTGGCTCTCCCGTACCCAGGTGCTCTCTTGCACCCACCTGTGCTGCCACAGCACACGAACCAAAGGTATTGTTTGTCCACACAGTGTACGCTCCTTCCGGTCCTCAATCGCCACCGGGTGCTCCACAAAGGTGGATCCATCCTCTATGTCAAGCTCTCCTCATTCGATAACATGTGTGAGGGTGTGCATTTTTCTCCTCATCTATGACACGTGGAAGACTTCATGCAACCTCTCTAGTTGTGGGGGTAGAGAAAGACAGTATGCGACCTCACCAACCATGCGTATGATCTCAGAGGGCCTAATAAACCTCGGGGATAGATTGCCTCCCCAGCCGAGCCTCCATGTTCCATGCTGCGGGGAGATGCTTATAAATACATGCTCTACCATCTCGAACTCTAAAGGGTTGCGAAGATGATCTACATATGAATTTTGTCTACTCTGTGCTATCCTAATCCACCCACATATTACCTACACCTTCTCTATCGTCACTTGCACCAACCCTGGGCCCACGAGGGAGGTCTCTGCAACCTCTATCCAGCACAACGGTTACCAGCAGGGTCTCTCGTAGAGGGCCTCGAAGGCTACCATGCCAATAGTAGAGTGGTAACTGTTGTTGTACGCAAACTCCACCAAGGGTAGGTGATCCTCCTAGCTTATGCCAATGTCTAATACACACACCATGAGCATATCCTCCAACACATAGATAGTGCTCTTGGTCTACCCGTCCATATGGGGGTGAAAAGTTGTACTCATGCAAAGCTGAGTCCCGAATTCCTCTTGCAGGCCTCGCCCCAATCATGACGTAAACCCCGCATCATGGTCAGAGATGATTGTTGAGGGTACTCCATGAAGACGGACGATCTCCCGAATCTATAGCTGCCCCAGACTCTCCACTGAGCTCTACTGCCTGATGGTAAGGAAGTGTGCCGACTTTGTGAGTCCGTCCAGCATCACCCAAATGGAATCATGGAACTTTGCTGTGCGCAGATGACCTATGACAAAGTCCATAGATATTAAATCCCACTTCCACTCCATGATATCAAGGGGTTGCAACAACCCTTCTAGAAAAGGATGCTATGCCTTCACCTGCTGATAGGTAAGACACAGAAAAATGAACTCAGCTACGCTCTACTTCATGCTAAACAAAAAAAACTATCGCTAAAGTTCTATGTACATTTTTCCCACACCGGAATGTATACCCAAGGGAGAAGTGTGGAACACCCACATCACCTCCTCCCACATCTCCACTAGTACTACAGCTCACCCCTGGAACGAGATCTTTTGATTCCCTCCATCAAAATACCCATCTGGTGCATCGCCTGTGGATATCAGATCATCGCTGTCGACATCCCCCTGCTGAGACTCTCTCACACACTCAAGGAGTGAAGGAGTCAACACCATCGTCTACAGAAAAACCCTACCCTCTTGCTCCACCATGGTCAGCCGAAGGGAAGCCGACTGCTCTGAGGATTCCCTCACTAGACTAGCTTGGGACTTCCTGCTAAGGGCAACTACTAATATATTAACCTTCCCTGGAGTGTAGACTATCTCAAAATAATCGTCCTGTAGAAACTCTAGCCAGTTCCACTGCCTTAGATTCAGATCCCTCTCAGTGAAGATGTACGTGAGGCATTGGTGGTCTGAGTATACCACAAAATGCTCACCCATAAGGTAGTGTCTCCGTAACCTTAAGGTGAAGACCACAGTTGCCAGCTCCAAATCGTGGGTCATATAATTCTTCTCATGGGGCCTCAACTACCTCAACACAGCTCATGAAGCATCGCATTACACCACAAACTCATCAAATCCATAAAAATGGTGGGGGAATTCGCCACACCAAATGGCATCACCAGAAACTCGTAATGCCCATATCGACAATAGAAATCCAACTTTGGGATGTCAGCCTCATGAACCTGCAACTGGTTGTAGACAGACTGAAGATCAATCTTGGAGAACCACTTCACACCTCAAAACTGGTCGAAGAGGTCGTCGATCCTCGTAAAAGGGTACTTTTTCTTTATCGTGGCCTCATTCAGGCAACGATTATCCACACAAAGCCATAGATTCCCATTGTCCTTTTTTCACAAACAAAACCAGAGCTGCCTAGGGGGCACACTAGGCCTAATGAATCCCTTCTCATGATGGTCATCCAGCTAAAGTCGTAGCCCCTGAAGCTCTGTGGGTCCCATCTGATAAGCCACACATCATACTGGGGCAGTCCTCGGCTGCAAGTCAATGCAGAACACCATCTCTCACCATGGAGGTAGTCCTGTGACATCCTTGGGAAATACGTCCATGTAGTCTTCTACAACAGTAGACACCCAAGTGCTTGTATCATCTACTTCTCTGAGATCCATGCGCTCCAACTTGTGAGAAAAATGTTGTCGTCTCCTGCTCAGAGTACCTGTCTGCTCTGCCATGAGGTCTCATTCACCAAGGATGGGGAACCTCATCCCATCATAAAACACACCTCTGACTCCTCTGTGATAATAGTCAATTAGGGAATGATCCATTGAAATCCAATCCATTCCCAGGATGACGTCGTAAGGATCCATCGTGATGACGAGTAGGTCCCACGTGAAATTCCCTCCTCTGAACGAAAGTTCACACTTTCTGCAGATAACGGTCAACAATGAGGCACTTCCTGTAGGAACATCGAGGCTAAGTGTAGGTGTCAGCACCTCTATTGGAAGCTTCAACTCTCATACCAAAAGTAGCGATATAATGGAGTGGTTGGAGCCTGTGTCTACTAGTACCAAAGCAAGCATAGAGTAATCACAAAGAGTGCCTCGGGACATCTCTTATGTTGGGGGATCACAAACACCCATAGCCAGAAGCTGCCTGATGCCCCTATTTCCATCTCCCTGAGCCTGACGTGGGTCGCCCAGTGGTGGTGGTGGAAGGACCTCGAAATGTCATCCCCCACCTTCAGGTCATGCTACTCTACCTGCACTGCCTCCCTAAGGGCCACCCTGTCCTTTCCTGGGGGATCCATGGTCACAGCGCTGCCTCTTCCACTGCGGTGCGCCCACTGCCTGCCACGGCTGCTCGGTACACTAGGTCGGGTAGTCCAGTGCTAGGTGACCCCATCCGTAACAAGCATAGAATCAGTTCTCTCCCTACTCCCTCGGTGCTCTACGACACCACTGTGGTGTACGAAGCTACACCTGAGTCTGCTCAGGGTAGGGTCTCCTCGATTGAGGCTCTGCTTTCTGCCGCCTGCTTGCTACCAAAAAATCTACTCTGAAGAGGCCACTACTAGGCCCTTCCATCTGGCGTCCCTCATCCAAGAAGCTCTCTGTCACGAGTGCCCATTCTAGCACCCTAGCATAAGTAGGGATGCACAAGGGTACTACACTAGAATGGATCTCCCTGTGAGGACCCTGCTCAAACTTCCGCGCTTGGATGTTACTATCACGAACCATATCCTACGAGTAGCATGTCAGATTAGTAAACCATGCCGACTACTAATCCATAGTAATCCCCCCTTCTTTAGCTTCAGAATCTCTTGAATACGAACTGATCATAAACCAGAGGGGGAGTACTCCTCCCGGAAGAGCTTCTGGTACCTATCCCACGTGAGAGATGACTCGTCATGGGTCTACGTAACCAACCCCCACCAAATTCCATCCATCCCGAGGAAAATTCTAGAAACTAGGGCTACGATATGGTCCACTGGTGTTCGTACCAGCCTGAAAATTCAGTCCATGGACGCTAGTCAGTCTTCCATTTCATGGGGATCTAGGTGCCCATGGAACTTCTGCGGCCACTTATGCTGGAATTCTCAGAGCGCACTCTGCAAGAGCTCAACCTCGGCCTATGTTGTCAGTACTAACTATCGCTCTCTAGGTGGAGGGGCTACTATTGATGCTCTGGGTGGATTTGGATCATGTGAGGGTCCTTGAACTGACACCTCATCACTCACCAGGTCATCGTCACGAACTAGAGAGGGTAACCTGGATGGCTGCTGTCGTGGGGGCATCCTGAAAATTATCAAGGATTACCACGATCAGATGAGCATATATATATATATATATATATATAATAGTAATCAAAATGTGAGATAACTAAACAAGGATAGTCAAATACTAAATCCTACCAGATTCATTTTCCAATGTTCCCTGTAACAAATGTCTCAGTGTGCCAAGTTGACAAGTGGGTTATCAGGGTCCTGGTGAATGGATACGTCAGCCGCCCGTACCATCACTGGACTCCCTGGGCTGAGAGCCTCTCTTGAGACACATCGATACTATTGCCTTAAATCCCAACCAATCCCTTTTTAGGGACGTCTGAACAATGCCCCAAGGAATGAACCACCTTTTATACCACATTGTCACAACCTGAACCTACCGGTCTCGAGCCGCAACTACCCCAAGCCCGCCTCTATAAGCCACGGGCTGGAAACAAGAGCCGAAGGTGTAACAAACTCGGGGATGACTTTGCCTAAGTCCCTGTACAAACAACCCACTAAATCAACAAGTCTCGAGTAAAAAAGAAACCAAACAACGAACAACTATAACCCAACCATAGTCATCCATCGACTTCTAAATAGAAAAAAAATTAAATTGCTAGAAAGTACGGACAAGATGTTGAACAAAAAAAAAGGAAAAACATGTGCCCAACCCGAAATGTGCAACAACCCGACAACAGGTAAACAAAAGTAAATCGTTGGCATGTCTCGCACCTTAATGTTATAATATGACCACTTAACGCAACCGGCGCTTCTGTGTCCTCTACGCTCCTCTGTAGTCTCGATTGACCTGTCTGTCGTCTGCAAGGGCACACCATGTGTGGGAAAATCCCTTGCAGGGGTGAGTATAAAGATACTCAGTAGGGTGCCCTGAAATCTCGAGGGAGCAACAATGTAGGTACTAAAACGGAGTGCAATAGAAAGAACAATGAACAGTGTCAGTGTACAATAGTGAGAGAGTGCAGCTCAACCCAAAAAAAGAGAGGAATTAGACTTTTCCCATCCCTATTGGAGGGTAAACCCAAAAATAAATGGGTAACCCACTTCCTAGCCCTGCTGGAGGGTATACCCTAAAATAAATGGGTAACCCATTGCCCAGCCCAATTGGAGGGTAAACCCTAAGGTCAATGGGTAACCAACTTCCCAGCCTCACTGGAGGGTAAACCCTAATACGCCGGTGGGTAACCCACTACCCAGCCCCGCTAGAGGGTAAACCCTGAACTAGTCTGATAACTCCGCACTGCTTGAACTATCTCTTGGTATTGATAACATCACGACCGTGCGTTAGGTCGGAGTGCATCAAAGGAACCACCGATTGATGATATTTCATGTTTCCACATTTAATGAGATTTTGAAAGAGGCTTTGCATGCCCAAAAAAATTACACCGTTGTAATCCTCAGGGAAAAACATGTGAGATGGACTACTTACTCGCTGGAAACAAACACCCTACGAAAACGTTATTCAACACCGCTTTACACCCATACGACATCACGTGGGGCCCACAGCTCAGTCTCAAAAAATTTCAGGCGAACTAATGCATCGCAATGCTCTTAGAAAAACATGTCAGAATGACTACTCATTCACCCGAATAGACTTCAGATGAAAAATTCATAAAACGTTGCTCACAGGTTAAAAGACGGCTGGTGGGGCCCATGCCTCAAATCCGGCTTCAATGCCCGAAACTACCCTGGACAACTTTGTCTCGATTCTAGGGTCACAATGCTATTGACGATGCCTTAAATAGACTCTAGATGTGTTTGCGCCATCCGAAATAAGAATCCCAGTGAGGTATTAATCGAGCGTATCGCACCACCGAGCTCCGGTCCAGGTAATTAAAAGTCCCCGGGACCATATCAAAACCTCTGTCTCGATCCAAGGATTGAATTTACATATACAGCATGAAAATACGATGCTCGTTTTGCGATTTATGGTGTTTTTAATTCCATCGGATTGAGACGGGGTGGGCATGGGCCACCCAGACCGCCTGGTCCACTGCGGGCCGCGGTTCACCACACGGGCTGCCCCGTGTCACCCAAACCAGATCATATATTACATAATGTTCTCTATGATACCTGTGAAGTGAGGGTCTCTATCGTCTAGTCATGGTCACGTCGACCCCAGTTGTTGTGCCTCCCACTGACCGGTGAAGCCGTCCAGCCTAGCCCCCCACGTCACCCTGCATACGCCGCCATCTTGGACCGCCTGATACCCGCCGCCTCTGCCTGGGAGCCTTCCGCCCCCTCTTGGGTGCCTGCCTCCATCTTGGACCACCTAGGAGCCTGCCACCACCAGCCTCCATCCCGCAGGAAAACCATTTTTGGCTGGAAAACATCACGGGGCCACCCCAAGCGCCCCCGGACTCAGATTTTTAATCCGAGATAAGCATTATAATGTTCAGATCTAATCCTACGCAACCATGTGATTCGGTCGACAGGAAAACATAATTTAGATAGTTTGATGTTCATTTTAAGAATTTTCGGAAATTAAAATTGAAAACAAATATACGAGCCTACCTCATAGGGCGTAGCCCGTCGCTTCGTTGACGATCTGACGGAGTCACCGTGCCTTGGAGAGGTGGGGAGAGGGGCTTGATGCTTGTTGAGAGGGATCTGCTATGGAGAGACAAGGGGGAAGGAGGAGGAGGGTTGGGATAAGTGTTTTAGTATATAAACACTTAAACGTCCACAAGTACGCTTTGTACCTGAACTTTCAGCAGTGTCAGGGTTAAGCAGCTTCTAGGGTAAAATCCACATTCTAAGCGGAATGGCGGTCTTGGAATTTTAATCTGAGCCTCTGTTCATAAGTTTTAAAGTTCATTCCCAAGGCCGCCAAATTACAAAAACGTCCACGGTGTCATTTTCCATAGAAGGGTCGCGCCCTCGAAATTTACACCCCTTTTAGGGTAAACAGCACGCTCCCGACTTAGTGACGCCCTTAGTTTTCCCATCCAAGCAAATATTTATAATTTATTCTGTTTATTTGATGTGTCTAGTGTGAACTCACTTAAAATTTAACTCTAGCCATACAGCGGATCAAAATCACATGTCGTCTGAATGCCTTGCTCTGGAATAACATCATGAAAGATTTCAAAGTATTACGGGATCAAAACACAGGTTCTTATCGAAAACGTAATAAAGAAAATGATATATTATCTTTTAATAATGATAGAAAATTAATTTCTACCATAATTAATTCTTAAATTTAATATATATTTATTTATAATATCATTATTATCTTCCATGTAAAGTGTTTGAGAAAATAAATTACATTTCTTCGTGAGGTGGTAATCTTCTACACACAAGAACTAAATTATAATATCCTATAGAGAATAAAAATTAAAATGTCATATATGATTTAATGAATATGATGGTACAACTATATTAAAAATATCATATTATTACTTTAGATATATCATCAGATCCAACTATGATAGGTGTTAATGAAAAAAATGACTAACATCGGTTCGCGAGGAGGTAATCTATTGTATATAAGAACAGTGATTTCATTACACATTTGATGTAAGTTGAGATAATTTTAGGTAATTATCATAACATAAAAAAATATTAATATATAGAAGACTCGTATTTTATTATATCACAAAGGATTAAAAATCATTTAATGATGTGGAGGAAGAAATAAAATAAAAACATTAAATGAATAATGTTATTATTTGTTAGGTAACCTCTTTAGGTTTGCACCAATCACATACTTGGATGGAATTATACCCAAAAAAGGATTATAGGATGCAAATATATAATTTAGGTAGGTAATTAGGTGTTAATTATAATAACCAAAAGATTTTCAATGAGTTAAGAAGAGAGGAGAGGGGGTGGACTTTTATAAGTAAGGTGACTGACACGCTTGTAATATTTTAAAAGAATAAGGTGTACCCATATTTTTCAAATACAAAAGGGGTAAAAAATGGAGAATCCCATAGTAATAGAAATTAAGAGTTATACATATGATCAAAAGATAGTATTTAGACATGTTTTTGGTACATTATAACCCCTATCGTTTTAGGTTATTCACCGGTAAATAAATTTTTACCTTAACCATGATAATTAATTTTTACTAATTTCACTATTAATATAATAAAAAATTAACATAAAATTATTTGATAATATAAATTATAATTATTCCAAATATGGATTACATTTTTCTAAAATCAATTTAATTTTGTAAAAAATTTTAATTTAAATTAATCCCATAGACTTGATTAGAAAGCAGGTATTCAAAGTGAAAATGTTAAAAAATTTATATAGTTTTTATATCCATTTACAGTATTAAATTGATTAAAATGATAAATATTAGATTAATAAATATATAATTTAACTAAGATTACATTAAAATTAATTTAATATATAATTTAACATTATAAATAATTTAAACGAAAATCAATATTAAATTAAAACTCAATATTTTCACTATTCATTAAGAATAAATATTTCCAGAAAACTTTTAATCAATCACACTAAGTTAATTTTTAAATAATGATATAAAAATTTAAATTACTTTTTAAAATTTAATTTTTAAGGTTTCCAAAAATTATTTTTAAAATAAGGTTTAAAAGGTGATGAAACTGCTTTTTAGAAAAAAAAACATATTTTTGGGGTAAAATTGGATTTATTGTTATCTATTTTCTATAAAACACATAATATGAATGTTAATAATTTCATTTAATATATAATATATAAATTTCAAAAAATATATCAAATTTTTTTATTAATTCTTTAAGGTAAAGCGCGTTAATTTTTGTAAAAAAAGTATTCCAGGAAAGTAATTCCTTTATTTTTGGAAAGTTTTTATTTTTATTTTTATTTATATGGTCACGAGAGAATTCATTTTATATAAATTTGTAAGCCATATAATTTCATAATTTAGATAATCTTATTCAACCAATCATTCTAATAGCTAGCTGATAACAATCATACTAAATAAGTATATTTTAATAATATTTCATGTTTAGTTCAAACTAGATGTCATGTGTAACAAAAGATAAGCCCGGTATTGCATGTCACACAACCAACACTTAGTTTTTTGTGTAATAGATTCTAATTATAGTGTTTCATTTATCAAAAAATATAGATACTATTAAATTAATTTTAAATAAAAATATTTCATAAAATATCTGGCTACGAAATCCTACACCTATTATAATGAATTTATCAATTGTAATTATTCTGAATCGCAATAGGTTTAAAATTTTAAACTTCCCTCCTTCAACCAACATCATATAAATTAATAATAAATCTTATAATAAAAATTTAATGTTGAAGAAATAAATATTACCTAATTTAACTCATAACAAGGTATCCACATAGAAAAATCTAGGTTAAAAGTATATAATTGGACATGTAATAAAATAATATGTAAATCTAGAAAGTGATAGAGGTAATTGATCATAAAACATTTTTTGATCAAGAGAAATTTAATGAAAAAAAACCATTGAAACAAGTGGCATAAGAAATTTAATTTCTATTATCAAAAATTTTGATAGCATGACAAAATTTTATTTCAAGATCATTTTCATAATTTTGATTAATTTTCATGAGAAGATATACTTAGTTGGTTTCATTACATTTCATAATCACAATTATAACCATTTTTTATTCCTTTATAAATATCATATTAATGTCTTACTGTTAGAAATTAATGTGAATTATTTATGAGTGAAAAACTAAAGGATCATGATGTTCGTATATATTTAAAATAATTCCTTCTATCTATCTTTAGTTTCATTATAAAAAAAAGTATATACCAAGTCATCTAATTTACATAATTATTCACAAGGTAAAGTTATAAATTAGTTTCTAATGCCTTTTCCAAAGTTAAACCTCATCAATTCCAAAAATAGGTAACCTTATGACCATACCAAAACATTTAAATCCAAAAACTTATAGACACAGTTACTAAATTTTGAAAAAAAACATATCATTAAGCCCAAAAATGAAATAAATATGCTCTTAATTATAAAATACCAAACAAGAAAATACCATTATCATGTATTCACTTCAATTATGGTTTTAACCTATATTACTATAAAACATTATTGAAAACATACATGGTTTCTCATTCCTTAGATAAAATATATATTGTTTCATATATTATTTAAATCAAAAAAGGTTTAAACTCCCCCAATAATAGAATAAATAACTATGTTAACAAATCATTAATCAATTCCTAGGTAATCAACATAATTAAATTTACTTATTCATATCAAAAATCTCTTTGTCCCATCATCTTTATCTCAATGTAAAGAACATGTTAAGTATTATCATCTCTTAATAAAAATATAACATTTTCATTAAATAACTATTCTAGTCCATCAGTACCATTTATCATATTTTCCAAGTACTTAATGAAAAGCATAAACTAAATAGTACTTATATATTTCAAAATTCATGAATTCTAATACATAAACACTTAAATAATCTCAGTTCCTTTTCAAACCATTAACTAGGATTTATCATTTTATTCCTTAACACCTCTTTCATTATAAATTTAGATCATGGTATCTTCATAGTCAACAGAAAAATAATTACTCATATATCCTTTCTAGTTCACTTCATGATCATTACCCTTATGACATCGATTCTAACAATTCTTGTATAATCTACATTTGAAACATTAAACCATCGATAATACCTTAGGGAGTTAGATATTCCCTTCCACAAAATTAACTAAACTCTTCCATTTAAATGTAAATTAATTTCGTCTTTTCCTTCATTTCAACACTTTAAACATCTTCCCTTTTCATTACGACATTCACTTGTCTTCTTCTTACCACACTCTAGACATATAGGAAACTGAGTATTATTTCTTTCATGGTCCTCATTACCATAAATCTTAGAAAACTCTATCCTTCTCTTCTTGGGTGAGTCATGTAGTTGATTAAGGTTCAAATTGTTAATATTGTTTGGTGATAATTTATTAGACATAATCACAACATATTATACTCAATTTATCATCCCATTTGGTTACTTATAAGAAAATTGTTAATCACATTCAATATAAACTCATTTCCTTACTGATCCCATAATTTACTAAAACCAAAAATAATTTTTAAAAAAATTTATTTTTAGTGATGATACATATAATCATGAAAAATCACTTATGGGATTTCTAAATCAATACATATTTTTTTTAATCTATGAAAACTTTGGCTTTTCATAGGTTCGTAAGTTAGTAGTCCTTTGTACACTGGACTTATGATTTTTTAACCCATTTGATGAAATTGTTAATGGTTTTAGGTAATTAAATTAACCCAGTAGCATATCAATTTATTGAATATAATGACTCTATTATATAATCATGTTTTAAAAACAATTTAAGGAGGTTTATGAAGAAATAAAAAAATTATCATTGAAGAAAATTACCTCTTCTTCAGGTAACATCCTTAGGGTTGTAGTAAAATCATTCCTTGGATGGATATATTATAAAAAATAGGAACTCCATGATAATATTAGTGGATTATAGAAACTATTTGGGTAGGTATTTTCTTAATTAAATGGTTCTTAATGTGTATAAGAGAGAGGATAGGGGTGTCCATTTATAAGTGATGTGAGTGGCACAGTTATAAATTTTGAAAAGAAAATTGTGTGACAACATTTTTCTTATGATAGAAGAATTAAAATGGATTATTTTTTATACTCATAAATTATTGTGTGAAACTATGTCCAGAAAATATAATTATGATCATCACTTTGGTCATTTATCCCTTATCTTGTTAGTTACACCCCCTATAAAACCACTTTACCTTAACCACAACAGTTGATTTTAACTGTTTTACATATTTGTTTTGGTCAAAAAGTAATTATAAATTATTATTTAAAATAAATTATTCTGATTCCAAATATTAAATATTTTTTCTGAATTAAATTCTTATAAGTTTGAATTTTTAATTTAAAATTAATCATGAAGAAGCGACTAGAAAGCGGTCCTTCAAAGACAAAATGTTAAAAAAGTTCAATATAAAAATGATTAAAATGAAATTAATTGTATTAATATATATATACAATTGAAATAATTTTAATTTAAAACTAATTTAATATTTTTTTTACATTATAAATAATTTAAATGAAAATAAGGTTTCAACTATAATTTAGTATTTCTTCACTATTCATAAAAAAACTTTTTTACAAAATTCTCCTGAATTCATCCTATGATTATTTTGAAATTATAATTTTAAAAATTAACTTATTTCTTTCAAAATAAATTTCTAAAATTTTCAAAAAAATATATTAAAATTAAGTGAAAATAAGGTAAAAAACTATTTTTTAGAAAAAATTTAGTTTCTTTGCATTAAATAAGATTTATTATTATCTCTTGTCTAGAGAACACATAAGATGAATGTTAAATATTTTGTTGAATTTATAATATATAAATTTTATTCGAATCATTCACCAAAATTGTTTTTTAATTTATATAGGTAAAATGTGGTTGTTTTCATAAAAATACATTTTTAAAAAATATTTTTCTTTATTTTCAAATAGTATTTATTATAATTTTTATTTAATTTTACACAAAATAATTAATTTTTTGCACATTTTTTGACCATATAATTTAATGTTTTATTTAATCCTATTTATACATGCAATAATATTTTTTTATTTGTATGACACATTTCTTTTAAATTCAGTTTTGAATGTAATGTTGACTAAAATCAGTATTATGTGTAACTCAAAATATCAAAATGATTAAATTCATTTGAAAGAAATATTTCTAAAAATATCATTGTATCACATTATACACCCATAAAATGAATTTCTCCCTCAAAATTCATCACTTTGGTACTAATAAGTGATGATACTTGAACCTCATAACATCTATATTCCCATGAAACTTCCTCCTGATGGGGGGTTTCTCAATAAAACATTAATTAGGCAAGTGTAACTGTTTTTTAGAATTTTAACTAATCCAGAATCCCCACTAGTTCTTCCACTTATGTAATATCAATCTCTAATGGTATAAACTCTTAGTTGAGTGAATGTGATGGATTTGGAAGTACATCCTCGGGTTTGATATAAATAACACATCTTGAACATGAGATATATTTGGTGGAAGCATCGATAAATAGGTTATCATCTCGATATGGTCAATAATATCAAACGGACTCGTATATGTAGTTCTTTGCTATCCTTAATACTATAATAACAATTTCATCATTTTTTGTACTTACACAAATTTCTACATCATATCTCACTTCGAAAAATGAGAGTCGAATTTTTTTATCCCGAATCACTAACAGATCACATGATCCATGACAGAATGATAATTCATTCCCTCTATAGCTAGTTAGAAAAAGGCTATCACTGTTTAACCAATATTGATAAATCTTCATATGGTGATGTAATAAATTAATCTCTAAATCCTCACCCAAATTCCAACTTAAGCCATTATATAAATGGTTAAGTTATAACCCTTCCAGTGTTCTATATTTATAAAGAAGGTCACTAAATTTCTCAAAACCAATCCTCCATATATCATAAAGTATATCTTCATCTTCATATACCAAAAAAATGTATACATTAATCATCTATTCTCTTGAAAAATGGTAATAATACGTAATAAAATAAAATATTATTAAAAAATTACGTACTTCCTCATTTATTATATAAATAAAATTTTATTGGATATGTTCATTAAAACTAAAAATGTATTAAACATTATCAATGATAGAATAACCAGTTTGTTAAAAAAACTCATTTAGTTCCAAGGTAATCATTAATATGAAATTTAATTTATCAATATCAATAATCTCATTATCTATAAAAAATTCATTTTTTCAATATCAAGAACATATTATGGGTTATTATATCATAATATTGTATTTCATGTAAATTATAACACTTCCAATAAATAAAATTTCAAGGTAATCATTACCATTCAACATATTAATGAAAATCGTTAATGAGAAAATTATATAAAATATTCGTTTATATATTATTATTCATATAACATAATTCTTGAATTCTAATACATAAACAATTCAATTATTCCACCTCATCCTTAATCTATTAATTAATCTTCATCATCTAAAAATATATTTATTTTCATATGTCATCTTCACTCTCTTTATCATCAACTAGAAAAAAAATTAATCGTACAATCTTACTGATTCTCTTCATGATATTTTCTATTAGGAAATTGATTTTCATAATTACCATACCTTCCACATTTAAATCAATCATCCATTAATAATAAAATAGGGAGACTAATATTATAATACATTTTGTTTACAGATATTTTAATTTTTCCTCAGAAATTTCTTACTCTATTATTTACTTCTCCACACTTAAAACATATCCTCATTGTTTTCAGACACTCCATTGATTGATTCTTCCGAATTTTATGGTTTATAAGAAACTAAGTCTTCTTTCCCCCATTGTCTCGACTACCCAAACTTTTACTTAACTCTTTTCTTCTTTTATTTGGTGTGTTTTAGAGTTGGTTAATTTTTACATTTTACATCATGATATATGATAAATGGTTTTGAATAATCACAATATAATTCACTCTAGTCATAATTCCTTCTTATTCACATTAATAAATTTTCTAACACATTAAATGTGAACCCAGTACGAACATGTTCCTACTATTGACTAAAATCGAAAAACATAATGTGAGAAATACTAAATATAATGGGAAATAAAATAATAATGAAAATCACTTATATTATTTATAAATCCTCACACCTTCATTTTAATCTATGAAAACTTAGGTTTATCATGGATCTTTTATAGTTATCATCAATTTAAATCCATCATGATGGTTTGAAAAGAGTTTGTGAATTTCAAAAGTATATCCCCCAAGAGTTTCAGACTATGTGTGAGGTAAGGAACATTATCATGCAATAGGTGAATATCGATTCCATATCAATGTTTCCTTTGTTATGTTAGTACCCCTAATTACCTCTTTTCTAGATCCACATCCACTTGTAGTATCTAGACAAGGATGTAATTTTTAGGACACAACTCACTCTATCATTTACCTAAAGTCTAGGACATGTTACTATTATTTGAATAATCCTTATACTTATGCTTATAGTCATCTCTATACTTATATATATACCTATAGATATCAATAATGTATTCTTATCCTATTTTTAAATTTTTAAATAAACCTCCCATCAATACCAACTATAGTGACCCAAGATTCTCATGCATGGATATTAAATCTTTTTAGATAAATATTCATTTCATTAAATAAACAAATGGTTGAGAACCATAATAGTTTAGTTTCATTGTAAACTTGAAACACCATCTTCTTAATTAACAAAATATATTCAATGTTTCCCATAATGATATTCAAATTTATTTCTCCTTAAATCATTTCTCCATAAGATGGGAAAAGTAAATATAAGAAAGGTTGAGACCAAATTCTCAGTAAGGGTAAAAAAAGAGATATATAAAAATAACATTAGCATAAGGCTATGATAATATGATAAAAACATTTGAAGAAAAATACCTTGCAAATCAAAGATCATGATTTTGTGTCATGGAATAAAATTAAGAGTTTATAAGATATGAATCAGAAGAAAATCAAGGAATATGATCCATGAGATAAAAACAATTTCATACGACATAAAATTTTGGAATACACATAGGCATATAAAATCTTATGTCAAGTCTATCTATCAATACATTTGTAAAATAATAGTCTTTGACAAATCACCCATGTACCTTCTTTGGGCTTGGGATGACCTCTCTTGGACCCTCTAATTTTGGGATTGGGATAACATCTTGTTTACCCTCTTATTTCAAGTATAGAATAACTTCCCATGTACCATAGATTTTTAGGCTTGGGATATTCTCTTATGCACCCTTTTGTTTTAGTAATAGGATGAAAACTCATGCAACCTCTTGTTTTATGATTGGGATAACCTTTTGTATACCCTTTGAACTCATATAACATTAATCATTACCCAACACATTGTTTGGAGATATATATCCCTCCCATAAAATAATAAAAATAATATATGTGTGTGAAACAATATCATAAAACATTTATCATATCATAAACAATGAAATGAAAATGAGTTTCATAAACATTTCAACATATCTTAACCTATGGAAAAGAGTCAGGTTTCCTAATAATTTCATCATTTTATCATAGCATAAACCATGAAAAGAATCTTTATTCATAAGTGTTATATCATCTTATAAAATTTGGAAGAGAAATGAGTTTCATAAAAAATAACTTTATCAGATACCTAAACCATTCATATAAATAATTATAATGTTAACCTGGGATCATATCCCCAATAACACATAATTAACCTCAAAGTATGTCAAATTAGATGTGGAATAATCTTTAAAGAAATATAACTTGGAGTATTTCATAAGGAAAATAAACATTCCTTTAAATCACTTTTTAAAACAACACTTTATAAAATATATTTGAAATCTATTTCCTTCAAAAAAAACATTAAAACTTATAAAGGCATATTTAAAAATAATTCATAACATTTCTTTAGGAAAATTACCTTTTAGATTTGAAAATAAAAAAAATAAAAAATTAAAATTATTTTATTTCAAATTTACCATTAGAAGATATTGGGTATGATTCAAATCAAATAATATTCATGGAATCAAAAAATTTAATTCATGTTGTACATGTGAAAAAAATATTTTGTTCAAATTTTAGGTAAAATTCAAATAAGAATTGTTTGAAAAATGTGTTGATGAATTCATAAAAATATTCTCTAAAAAGTAAAAAATGTGTAATAGTTTCTTTGATTAATCGTTTTATTAATGTTAAAATACATTTCAAACATTTTTTTAAAACATGTTTTTAGAAGAAAAAGGGATTTCAACTAAAGTGAGAAAAAATCATGATTTTTCTCAAAAACATTTTTTGAAATCTTGAGTAAATAAAGAGTTTAAAATGAATTAACAACAATTATTATCTAGAAATTAATAGAGGATAATTAAATAAATAAGTTTCATGAGAGTTATATCATATGATTTCATTATTGAAAGCATAATCTTGAGCAATCCCGATAAATAATGAGATTGTAACATAAAAACCTTACCACTTTGGTAAATTTGAGTTGTAAAGACCATGAAATAATATTATTAAATAAAAAATATAAATTCATTATAAAAAATAAATTCATGATATTACATTACAAATGGTCTGTATATTCACCTCATGGAGAATATAGGTGCATAACATGACATATTTCTCAATGAAGTCAAATTGAGACAAAAATCCTTTACCGCTTTGGAAACCGTTGAATCATAAACCCCATGAAAGAGTGGTACTAAAATTTACATGAATATATAAATAATATTTAGGAAAAAAACAAAAAAACACTCATTTATATTATATACACCACATAAAATAAGTAGATGTTGAATATAGCATGTACCTCACAAAATTGATATAATGAGATGGAAATGCCTTTCAATTTTACTAATATTTGGATCCATAAGACCTAAAAATTACAACATAAAAATAAACATTAAATATCATTTAAATAGTTAAATTTATGATATAAAATATCAGTGGGGTAGTTTATGAACCGCAAAAATAAAATGAGCATTAAATATGGCACAGATCTTCCAGAAATAAAAGAGAGACTAGAACCCCCTTACCATAAGTAACGAATTCCTTCATACACATTCAAAAATAATATATAATATATATAATTATATTATGAATCTATAATATAACCATAAATTATATATATCATACCTTATATTATTTACTTATATCCTTCCATTACCCATTTATTAACAATTCCAAGCTAAATTCTTGTTTCATTTAATAACCGCTTGGTTTTTCATATATGTTTTGATTTTTTATTTTTGATAATGTCACATTTATAAAGTATATTGCATTTCCAAAATAATAATCATGACATTATTATAATATTTATATTAAAATATTACTTTCAAAACAAATCATGAATGATGTTTTTGTTAAATGATGTATGTTACGATCATGGATATAGAAGGTCATACGTACACATGTGTAATGTTTCCATTTTTTAAAGATCATTATTGGAAGTAGGTAAGAAATATACTTTCCTTAAAAAAGGTAATAGTATCATAAATACAATATTATTTTTTAAAATATACTAATACATATTATACATGTGGTGTGGTGACAAAAAAAGAGTCACATCACTTCATAAAGGCACTAGTGCACATGTACATGAATAACGTTATCATCATTCAGTGGGAGAAATAGTAAGAAATATAATGATATGTTATCTTCTCAAAATGATAAATATTTATTTTATATTATAATTAGGTCATGTATATAAAATATATTTATATACATTACCCTAATTATCTTCCATGTAAAGCATTAGTGAAAATGAATCACATTGATTTGTGAGACGATGGCCCACTGTACACAGAAACGATGTTATCATATCCCCTATAAAATGGATATTAAACACATATGTATGATATAATTAATAAGAAAAATTAATAAATATATTAATATAACATAAACACTTTTTATCCATCAACATACCCAACTGTTAGAGGTTGTAATTGAAAAATTAATGATATCTGTACACGTGGTTGTAGTCTGTCGTACACACAAATGATGATTTCGTAATGCAATTTTTTATTGGAGATGGTAATAGATCATGAACATAACATAAAAAATATAAGTATATTTAGTATTAAAATTTTATTATACCATAATTTTCTAAATATAGTTTAAGGGGTTGGGGAATAATTAAAATAAAAATGCTCTTTGAAAAATGTAACGTCTTCTTCAGGTAACCTCCTTAGATTTGTAACAGAATTTTTCATGGGTTGGATTTCTGTAACATCCTAAGTAAGTAATTAATAATAGATATTATTATCTATGTCTATTTATGAATTAGGTAGTGTTTTAGAGGCTTAAAATGAGAATAAATCCAATCTTAAGCATGAAATACAAAAATATTTTTAAATGATTGTTTTACTGCCTTTTGATGGAGAACCATTTTTAAATCTATCTTTTGACGATTTTATAAGCTCTATTTTCCAAAATAAACTTATTATTTATTATTTGGAAATTTAAATTTACTTTGGATAAATTTTTGATATTTTTCTGACAATGTTCATTTTTAATGAATAGTGAAAAATACTGCATTTTACATCAAAACTGCTTTTTCATTTAATTTAATTGTATAGTTATATTATTTTTTTAATTGGTATTAAATTTTAATTCTAATATATGTTTACCATTTAATCAAATGGTGTTCAATAGGAATAATTTCACTTTGGAATTGGGCATAAACTAATGCCAAACTTTTCATAGATATTGTTTCAAAAAAACCTGCTATTTGTTTTGACAATGGGAATTATTTTTAAATTAACTATGGAAATTTATATGTTTGGAATTTGGTAAAATTGATTCCATATTTGTAATCATAAGTTCCAAATTATGTAATTAAGACTCTATTGTTTTTGGACATTATGAATAGTAATGACGGTAATTATCTTTAATTATCTTAATTAATGAGTAATCGGGTAGTTAAGGATAATAAAATAATATCATAATAATAAAAAATGACCACAACATGTGTCCTAATGCTACTGTTTGTCTCATGTCAGACCATGGGATCCCTTTTTCCAAACATGGGGACCCCATGGAATCACTTTTGTATGAAAGTGACTTTTTATCTTTTTATTTTTTTAAATAAAGTTAAATATAACAAAGAATATATCACCTGAGTAAAAGATTCTTAATTTTGTCTAAATAAATTATATATTGGACTATAAATATTCATTAGAAATATAAAAATATTTCCTATATCATAGTATTTTTTTATAATTTTTAGACATGAAATAAATTAAATTATTTAGGACATCATGGTGATGCAGCGATTACCTCGTTAATAAAGGATTAAAATAAAATGAAAATATAATGTTAAAACTAAGACCTACACTTGTCAAATACCTATTTTATGACTATATTTCGAACTCTTATCACCTTATCCTAGAAATACATCAATTTGGGACCTTTAAAATCTGAAACTCATTTGAAAATAAAGTAACATTTTATACCTTTCCAAGAGTGCCCCTCCTCTCCTCTTATAAAAGGCCCCCACCTCTACCTCCTTACCCACACCTCTCAAGCCTTTGGATCGGCAAACCCCATATCATTTTGTCTCTCCACAACACTATACTACTCCTAGAATCCTAACTTTGGGAATAATTCTCCCCATGGAAGCCTTTGAGCTCTAATCAAAGAGAGTTACCCGATTTTAAGGTAATGTTTTCACTTGTGTTCTTATGTTTTATTTTGCTTCTCCAACCCCATAAACTATTTTTATTCATTTATTTTGTAACAAAACCTATATCCTAAATATAATAGTATGTTGATATAATAATTATTCTAGCTACACTTACACACACCTACATCTAATAGTTAAAGAACATACTGTTTCCGTGGGTGGGGAATTTCTGCCTCACGAAATGATGATTGTTAAACACTCATATAACACCTTAAAAGGTGGACATTAAGATGTCACTATATTTATATATAATATATAATATGTATATGTTTCACTTAAACTTCTATATTTTTCATTTATGTCACACCTTTATGGCTTCCATTATGGGTATACGCGATATCTTCATTTTAGGAAGTGTGGACTACCGCCCCCTCAAAGTGATTTGATTCGTTAATACCATATGTGGTATGTATAAAGGATAGATTTAATGATATTATATATGATACCATACTATAATTATTATACTATTATGTATCATTATGTTTTAATTCCATTAAAGTATGAGATAGAAATGAAACTAGCATTCATGCGTACGTACGGCTTACCGTCTCCATGAACGGTGCATTTCATTTCTTACCTCTAAATGATTATGTAATATTATAAATGAATGTATATTCTAGATATATTTATGATATATATGTCATCTAAATCATGAATATCATTATTTAGATAATGCATATTTGACTACGTGAACAACTTGTAAATATAATAAGTTCACTTTTGACTCAAGTACCAAATATCGACAAAACGACCGTTATTAACTTAAATGATTACATAATGTTCATAACATGGTAATAAGTGATATAAAAGGATTAATGAACAAGAAAAATTCTCTTAGTCAATTAGAAATTAACTCAATTTTATTATTCCAGACATTAAAGAACGATCGAGTCAAGTCGGACCCAAGGTAAGGGAACATCTTAACCCAATTTCTCTTCTTTGGGTTAATCTCTTACTTTAAAATTATGTATTGATATTATTATGTCCTATATTTTATTTTTACATTATGTGTAATCATAGTGAATACACATAATAGATCTATTTTATTTAAAAAAATGATCTTTGTAAAGGACTTCGTCTCAATCTCCATTCATTGAGGCATATTTTGTTTTATACACAACTTTCTTTTATACGGTGTATAAACCCCTTTGACTTATACACTTATTCAAAAGTAATATTTTTTATACAAAGGGTTTTACTAAACGACAAAAGTAATGTCGTTTTTTTATACTTATGTGGCGAAAATGACTTCTCCGCTGCCATGACCATTATTTGAGTTTCGGCATCCTCTACAAGCAATACCATTTTTTTAAATGAAAAAAATAAATACCATGTTTTACTTTTCTTTTATTTTGGTATTGAAAATGGTTTTCATAATGTTTTTATTATAACAATATGTTGTATTGATATCTTGTGATTGAAATCTGGAAATGTTATGTTTTTTTTATGCATGTTTTATGTGATACGATTATGTTATGGTTCTTGGGCATTGTTATGAAGATGAGTAGTTCCATGATAAACTAAGGGTGGGTGAGCCTGATATATCTCTCCAATGCATTGGGTAATTCAAAGGGGTTAAACTTTATGGTTTCTCTGAAGATATTTAGGGAATATACTCTAATGGGTATTCCAAACGTAACCAAGAGGGTTACTCCCTATGTAAGAATGTTATGAATGTCTCAAGTTACCTTTATGTATTATCATTTCTATGATTTATTCATGATTTTATGAGGTATGTTAAAGTTCATATGTTTTATTAGTAAAGTATGATTTCATTCTTATGTATATATGTACTCATGTTTCCTTTCCATACTTATTATAACCCTTACTAAGCTTTTTATGCTCATCCAATGTTTTTGAAATTTTTTTCACAGGTCAAGGTAATGGTACATGATAAGATGATTGTGTAAAGGATGTGACAAGAAAGAATCCATGTTTTATTTTAAATATGTTTCCATTGATGAGAAAAATGAATAATATCTTTTATGTAACCACTTTGTTTAAATGTGGAATGTAATGCAAGTTTTATGATATAATTCTCTAAAACTCTAAACCTGAAAAGATCCTCAATGTGTAATCTTGTAATAACTCAAGATAAAGTAAGGTTTAAGGATGGGGCCTTATAGTTGGTATCAGAGGTTGGTTTAGATAACTTTAGGAGTTATAATTCTATTAAATGATTATCCAAAAATATTGTTTTATGGTCAAATTGAAATGATATAGCATTTGAAGATTACCATGTTGCTTCGCCTAAGATATTTCTATGTTAAGAATGGTTTTTCATAGAGGAAAAAGAACAAATTTTCTGGGAAGGGATATAGAGTATATTGACCTTTTGAATCAGCAACCAGAGATTGTCGGAATCAGAATTGAGCAGTTTACTGCATTGATGGCTTAGTTGGATCAGGTGATAAATGGTGGATGTGTTTATTGATGATATTTCGGTGTTTTCTAAAAGTAAAGAGGAGCATCAAAGTCATTTAAGGGTTATTTTTAAAACCATGAAAGAAAATAAATTGTATGGGAAATTCATCAAGTGTGTGTTTTGGTTGCAACAAATTTCTTTCCTTGGTCACATTGTTTCCAAAGATGGCATAACTGTTGATCCCGAAAAAACAAAGGTTGTTGAAGAATGGCCAGGACCTAGAAATGTAACTAAGATTCATAGCTCTCTTGGTTTGGCAGGATATTACCTAAGGTCTGCTAGAAATTTTTCACGGTTATCTAGTCCAATGACTAAGCTAACTCGGAAGGGTGTTAAGTTTATCTGGACAAATAAATGTGATGATTGTTTTCAGGAGTTGTAAAGAAGATTGGTGAATGCTCCATTTTTGGCACTTCCTTCCAGGAATGGTGAGTTTGTTATCTACAGTGATGCTTCATGGAAAGGACTTGGTTGTGTCCTAATGTAGAATGATCAGGTAATTGCTTATGCTTCACGTCAGTTGAAAACTCATGTGGTAAATTACCCTACACATGATTTGGAATTAGCTGCTGTTGTTTTTGCTTTAAAAATTTGGAGGAATTGTTAGTATGGAGTAAAGTGTGAAATATATACCGATAAAAAAAGTTTAAAGAATATATTCACTCAGAATGAATTGAACAAGAGACATAGGAGATGGATGGAATTAATCAAGGATTATGATTATACAATTCATTAACATCCGGGAAAAGAAAATAAAGTGGCTGATGCTTTGAGTCGAAAAAGTAATGTGTCATTAACAATGTTGCATTTGGAACGTGATCCTTTGGTTAAGTATTTAATGAACATTGGCATAAAAGTTGTTGGTGCAGGATGTCTTTCTGTTTTGTTTTAGGTATCAGTAAAATATTCTTTATCAGACAGAATCAAGCAAGCAAAGAAGCAAGACAACAAGTTGCAGAAAAAGGTAGAGCTGGTTCAGAAGGGTAAGTTTATTGAATTCAACATTGATAATGATTCTATTCTATGATTTGGGAAGAGATTGTGTGTGCTGTGTGATTCACAGTTAAAGAGATATTTTTTATGTGAAGCTCATAGTTCTCCGTTTTGAGTTCATCCGGGAAGTACTAAAATGTATAGAGATATTCGAGAGTATTACTGGTGGGACAGAATGAAAAGAGACATTGCTGATTTTACTGTGAAGTGTTTGACTTGTCAACAGGTTAAAGTAGAGAGATAGTTATAGAAAGGGATGCTTTAGCCTTTACCAGTGCCAGAGTGGAAATGGGAGAATATATCCATGGACTTTATTGTGGGATTTCCGAAGACACCTCGAGGTAATAATGTAATCTGGGTTATTGTTGATCGTTTGACTAAATCTTGTCATTTACTTGCTATACGAGATACTTTTTCCATAGATCAACATTCTCTTTTGTATCTAAAAGAGATAGTCAGGTTACATGTATTTCCCCTCTCCATTGTATCTGATCGTGATCCCAGGTTTACTTCTAACTTTGTGAAAGGCCTTTAGAAGTCGTTGGGTACTGAATTAAATTTTAGTATAGCTTTTCATCCTCAATCAGAAGGGTAGTCAAAACAAAACATTCAGACATTGGAAGATATGCTACGTTCTTGTTTGATGGATTATAAGGGAATTTGGGACTAACATATTTCTTTGGTTGAATTTTCATATAATAACAGTGTTCATTTCAATATAAAGATGACACCATTTGAAGCGTTATATGGGAAGCAGTGTTGAACTCCTGCTTTCTGGGATGAAGTTAGTGAAAGGAAGTTGATGGGACCAGAATTAGTAGAAGATTTGGCAGAAAACGTTCGGTTGATACAGAGACACATGAGAACAGCTCAGAGCAGGCAGAAGAGTTATGCGGATAACCAGAGGAAGTATCTGTCTTTCGACGTAGGTGATCATGTTTTTCTCAAAGTTTCACCATTGAAAAGTGTGATGTGATTTGGTAAGAAAGGAAATCTGAGTCCAAGGTTCTTTGTACCATATGAAATTCTGGAGAGAGTTGGATCAGTTGCATACCGAGTGGCTTTACCTCCGAGTTTATCTCAGGTACACAATGTTTTTCATGTTTCAATGTTAAGGAAGTACATGCCAAATCCATCTCATGTTTTGAGTCCAGAGGTAGTTCAGATGGAAGAGAATCTATCTTTTGAGGAACAACCGGTTCAGATTCTTAATAACAGGGAGAAAGTGTTATGGAATATGGTGATTCCTCAAGTAAATTTTTTGTGGAAGAACCACATGAGTGAAGAGGCAACATGTAAATCTGAAAATGCAATGAGGAATAAATACCCCCCACTTATTCGATAAGTAAATAAATTGTGGGGACGAAATTTTCTAAAGGGGGGAAGGATGTAACATACCATGTAAGTAATGAATAATATATTTTCTTATCTAAGTCTATTTATTAAATATATAGTGTTTTAGAGGCTTAAAATGAGAATAAATCGAATCTTAAGCATGGAATACACAAATATTTTTAAATGATTGATTTACTGCCTTTTTTATGGAGAACCATTTTTAAATATATATTTTGACGATTTTATAAGCTATATTTTCAAAAATAAACTTATTCTTTATGATTGGTAGATTTAAATTTACTTTGGATAAATTTTTGGTATTTTTCTGAAAATGTTCATTTTTTAATGAATAGTGAAAAATACTGCATTTTACATCAAAACTTCTTTTTCATCTAATTTAATTATATGATTAGATTTTCTTTTTAATTGGTCTTAAAGTTTAATTTGAATATATTTTTACCATTTAATCCAATGGTGGTCAATAGGATTAATTTCACTTTGGAATTGGGAATAAACTAATGCAAAACATTTCATAGATATTGTTTCAAAAAAACCCGCTATTTGTTTTGACAACAGAATTATTTTTAAATTAACTATTGTAATTTATATGTTTATAATTTGGTAAAATGGATTCCATATTTGTAATCAGAAGGTCCAAATTATTTAATTAAGACGCTATTGTTTTTGGACATTATGAATAGAAACGACGGTAATTATCTTTAATTATCTTGATTAATGAGTAATCAGGTAGTTAAGGATAATAAAATAATATCATAATAATAAATAATTACCAAAAAATGTTTCCTAATGCTACTAGTTTTCTCATGGCCGACCATGGGATTCCTTGTTCCAATCTTGGGGACCCCATGGAATCACTTTTGTGTGAAAGTGACTTTTTATCTTTTTATTTTTTTAAAGAAAGTTAAATATAACAAAAAATAAATCACCTGAGTAAAACATTTTTAATTTTGTCTACATAAATAATATATTGGACTATAAATATTCATTAGAAAGATAAAAATATTTCCTATATCATAGTATTTTTTTTTTATTTTTATACAATAAATAAATTAAATTATTTTTGACATCATGGTGATGCAGTGATTGCCTCATTAATAAAGGATTAAATTAAAATGAAAAGATAATATTAAAACTAAGACTTACACTTGTCAAAGACCTATTGGATGAGTATATTTCGAACTCTAATCACCTTATCCTAGAAATACATCAATGTTGGACCTTTAAAATCCGAAACTCATTTGAAAATAAAGTATCATTTTATACCTTTCCAAGAGAGCCCCTCCTCTCCTCTTATAAAAGGCCCCCACATCTACCTCCTTACCCACACTTCTCAAGCCTTTTCCTCAGCCAAATCCTGCTCATTTTGTCTCTAAACATCCCTATATTACTACTATTATCTTCAATTTTGGGATAAATCTTTTCAAGGAAGCCTTTGAGCTCAAATCAAAGAGAGTTACTCGATTTTAAGGTAATGTCTTCACTTGTGTACTTATGTTTTATTTTGCTTCTCCAACCCCCTAAACTCTTTTTATTCCTTTCTTTTGTAACAACACCAGTATATTAAATATACTAGTATTATGTTATAATATGTATTCTCGCTACAATTAGACACACGTACATCTAATGGTTAAAAAATATACTGTTTCTTTGGATGGCGAATTTCTGCCTCACGAAACGATGATTGTTCAACACTCATATAACACCTTCAAAGGTGGCCATTAAGATGTCACTATATTTATATATAATATATAATATCTTTATGTTTTACTTCATCTTATGTATTTTTCATTTATGGAATACCTTTATGGCTTCCATTATGGGTATACGTGATATCTTCATTTTAGGAAGTGCGGACTACCACCCCCTCAAAGTAATTTGATTCGTTAATACCATATGTGGTACATATAAAGGATAGGTTTAACGATATTATATATGATACCATACTGTAATTATAATACTATTATGTATCATTATGTTTTAATTCCATTAAAGTATGAGATAGAAATGAAAGTAGCGTTCATGCGTACGTACGGCTTACCGTCTCCATTAACGGTCCATTTCATTTCTTATCCCCAAATGTAATGTACTATTATAAGTACATATATATAATGTATATATATAATTAATGATATATCTAAATGATGAATATAATTCTGGAATTAAAATATACATATCGCTCATTTAGTTTTAATTCCATTAATATGACATAGAAATGAAAGTAGCATTCATGTGTACGTACGGCTTACTGTCTCCATGAATGGTGCATTTCATTTCTTACCTCAAAATGATTATTTAATATTATAAATGCATGTATATAATGGATATATATGATATATACGGCATCTACATCATGAATATCATTCTTGAGATAATGGATATTTGACTACATGAACAACTTGTAAATATAAGAAGTTCACTTTTGACTCAAGTACCAAATATCAACAAAACAACCGTTATTAACTTAAATGATTACATAATGTTAATAACATGGTAATAAGTGATATTAAAGGAATAACTTTATCAGATACCTAAACCATTCATATAAATAATTATAATGTTAACCTGGGATCATATCCCCAATAACACATAATTAACCTCAAAGTATGTCAAATTAGATGTGGAATAATCTTTAAAGAAATATAACTTGGAGTATTTCATAAGGAAAATAAACTTTCCTTTAAATCACTTTTTAAAACAACACTTTATAAAATATATTTGAAATCTATTTCCTTCAAAAAAAAAATTAAAACTTATAAAGGCATATTTAAAAATAATTCAAAACATTTCTTTAGGAAAATTACCTTTTAGATTTGAAAATAAAAAAAATAAAAAATTAAAATTATTTTATTTCAAATTTACCATTAGAAGATATTGGGTATGATTCAAATCAAATAATATTCATGGAATCAAAAAATTTAATTCATGTTGTACATGTGAAAAAAATATTTTGTTCAAATTTTAGGTAAAATTCAAATAAGAATTGTTTGAAAAATGTGTTGATGAATTCATAAAAATATTCTCTAAAAAGTAAAAAATGTGTAATAGTTTCTTTGATTAATCGTTTTATTAATGTTAAAATACATTTCAAACATTTTTATAAAACATGTTTTTAGAAGAAAAAGGGATTTCAACTAAAGTGAGAAAAAATCATGATTTTTCTCAAAAACATTTTTTGAAATCTTGAGTAAATAAAGAGTTTAAAATGAATTAACAACAATTATTATCTAGAAATTAATAGAGGATAATTAAATAAATAAGTTTCATGAGAGTTATATCATATGATTTCATTATTGAAAGCATAATCTTGAGCAATCCCGATAAATAATGAGATTGTAACATAAAAACCTTACCACTTTGGTAAATTTGAGTTGTAAAGACCATGAAATAATATTATTAAATAAAAAATATAAATTCATTATAAAAAATAAATTCATGATATTACATTACAAATGGTCTGTATATTCACCTCATGGAGAATATAGGTGCATAACATGACATATTTCTCAATGAAGTCAAATTGAGACAAAAATCCTTTACCGCTTTGGAAACCGTTGAATCATAAACCCCATGAAAGAGTGGTACTAAAATTTACATGAATATATAAATAATATTTAGGAAAAAAATAAAAAAACACTCATTTATATTATATACACCACATAAAATAAGTAGATGTTGAATATAGCATGTACCTCACAAAATTGATATAATGAGATGGAAATCCCTTTCAATTTTACTAATATTTGGATCCATAAGACCTAAAAATTACAACATAAAAATAAACATTAAATATCATTTAAATAGTTAAATTTATGATATAAAATATCAGTGGGGTAGTTTATGAACCGCAAAAATAAAATGAGCATTAAATATGGCACAGATCTTCCAGAAATAAAAGAGAGACTAGAACCCCCTTACCATAAGTAACGAATTCCTTCATACACATTCAAAAATAATATATAATATATATAATTATATTATGAATCTATAATATAACCATAAATTATATATATCATACCTTATATTATTTACTTATATCCTTCCATTACCCATTTATTAACAATTCCAAGCTAAATTCTTGTTTCATTTAATAACCGCTTGGTTTTTCATATATGTTTTGATTTTTTATTTTTGATAATGTCACATTTATAAAGTATATTGCATTTCCAAAATAATAATCATGACATTATTATAATATTTATATTAAAATATTACTTTCAAAACAAATCATGAATGATGTTTTTGTTAAATGATGTATGTTACGATCATGGATATAGTAGGTCATACGTACACATGTGTAATGTTTCCATTTTTTAAAGATCATTATTGGAAGTAGGTAAGAAATATACTTTCCTTAAAAAAGGTAATAGTATCATAAATACAATATTATTTTTTAAAATATACTAATACATATTATACATGTGGTGTGGTGACAAAAAAAGAGTCACATCACTTCATAAAGGCACTAGTGCACATGTACATGAATAACGTTATCATCATTCAGTGGGAGAAATAGTAAGAAATATAATGATATGTTATCTTCTCAAAATGATAAATATTTATTTTATATTATAATTAGGTCATGTATATAAAATATATTTATATACATTACCCTAATTATCTTCCATGTAAAGCATTAGTGAAAACGAATCACATTGATTTGTGAGACGATGGCCCACTGTACACAGAAACGATGTTATCATATCCCCTATAAAATGGATATTAAACACATATGTATGATATAATTAATAAGAAAAATTAATAAATATATTAATATAACATAAATACTGTTTATCCATCAACATACCCAACTGTTAGAGGTTGTAATTGAAAAATTAATGATATCTGTACACGTGGTTGTAGTCTGCCGTACACACAAATGATGATTTCGTAATGCAATTTTTTATTGGAGATGGTAATAGATCATGAACATAACATAAAAAATATAAGTATATTTAGTATTAAAATTTTATTATACCATAATTTTCTAAATATAGTTTAAGGGGTTGGGGAATAATTAAAATAAAAATGCTCTTTGAAAAATGTAACGTCTTCTTCAGGTAACCTCCTTAGATTTGTAACAAAATTTTTCATGGGTTGGATTTCTGTAACATCCTAAGTAAGTAATTAATAATAGATATTATTATCTATGTCTATTTATGAATTAGGTAGTGTTTTAGAGGCTTTAAATGAGAATAAATACAATCTTAAGCATGAAATACAAAAATATTTTTAAATGATTGTTTTACTGCCTTTTGATGGAGAACCATTTTTAAATCTATCTTTTGAAGATTTTATAAGCTCTATTTTCCAAAATAAACTTATTATTTATTATTTGGAAATTTAAATTTACTTTGGATAAATTTTTGATATTTTTCTGACAATGTTCATTTTTAATGAATAGTGAAAAATACTGCATTCTACATCAAAACTGCTTTTTCATTTAATTTAATTGTATGGTTATATTATTTTTTTAATTGGTATTAAATTTTAATTCTAATATATGTTTACCATTTAATCAAATGGTGTTCAATAGGAATAATTTCACTTTGGAATTGGGCATAAACTAATGCCAAACTTTTCATAGATATTGTTTCAAAAAAACCTGCTATTTGTTTTGACAATGGGAATTATTTTTAAATTAACTATGGAAATTTATATGTTTGGAATTTGGTAAAATTGATTCCATATTTGTAATCATAAGTTCCAAATTATGTAATTAAGACTCTATTGTTTTTGGACATTATGAATAGTAATGACGGTAATTATCTTTAATTATCTTGATTAATGAGTAATCGGGTAGTTAAGGATAATAAAATAATATCATAATAATAAAAAATGACCACAACATGTGTCCTAATGCTACTTTTTGTCTCATGTCAGACCATGGGATCCCTTTTTCCAAACATGGGGACCCCATGGAATCACTTTTGTATGAAAGTGACTTTTTATCTTTTTATTTTTTTAAATAAAGTTAAATATAACAAAGAATATATCACCTGAGTAAAAGATTCTTAATTTTGTCTAAATAAATTATATATTGGACTATAAATATTCATTAGAAATATAAAAATATTTCCTATATCATAGTATTTTTTTATAATTTTTAGACATGAAATAAATTAAATTATTTAGGACATCATGGTGATGCAGCGATTACCTCGTTAATAAAGGATTAAAATAAAATGAAAATATAATGTTAAAACTAAGACCTACACTTGTCAAATACCTATTTTATGACTATATTTAGAACTCTTATCACCTTATCCTAGAAATACATCAATTTGGGACCTTTAAAATCTGAAACTCATTTGAAAATAAAGTAACATTTTATACCTTTCCAAGAGTGCCCCTCCTCTCCTCTTATAAAAGGCCCCCACCTCTACCTCCTTACCCACACCTCTCAAGCCTTTGGATCGGCAAACCCCATATCATTTTGTCTCTCCACAACACTATACTACTCCTAGAATCCTAACTTTGGGAATAATTCTCCCCATGGAAGCCTTTGAGCTCTAATCAAAGAGAGTTACCCGATTTTAAGGTAATGTCTTCACTTGTGTTCTTATGTTTTATTTTGCTTCTCCAACCCCATAAACTATTTTTATTCATTTATTTTGTAACAAAACCTATATCCTAAATATAATAGCATGTTGATATAATAATTATTCTAGCTACACTTACACACACCTACATCTAATAGTTAAAGAACATACTGTTTCCGTGGGTGGGGAATTTCTGCCTCACGAAATGATGATTGTTAAACACTCATATAACACCTTAAAAGGTGGACATTAAGATGTCACTATATTTATATATAATATATAATATGTATATGTTTCACTTAAACTTCTATATTTTTCATTTATGTCACACCTTTATGGCTTCCATTATGGGTATACGCGATATCTTCATTTTAGGAAGTGTGGACTACCGCCCCCTCAAAGTGATTTGATTCGTTAATACCATATGTGGTATGTATAAAGGATAGATTTAATGATATTATATATGATACCATACTATAATTATTATACTATTATGTATCATTATGTTTTAATTCCATTAAAGTATGAGATAGAAATGAAACTAGCATTCATGCGTACGTACGGCTTACCGTCTCCATGAACGGTGCATTTCATTTCTTACCTCTAAATGATTATGTAATATTATAAATGAATGTATATTCTAGATATATTTATGATATATATGTCATCTAAATCATGAATATCATTATTTAGATAATGCATATTTGACTACGTGAACAACTTGTAAATATAATAAGTTCACTTTTGACTCAAGTACCAAATATCGACAAAACGACCGTTATTAACTTAAATGATTACATAATGTTCATAACATGGTAATAAGTGATATAAAAGGAATAATGAACATGAAAAATTCTCTTAGTCAATTAGAAATTAACTCAATTTTATTATTCCGGACATTAAAGAATGATCGAGTCAAGTCGGACCCAAGGTAAGGGAAAATCTTAACCCAATTTCTCTTCTTTGGGTTAATCTCTTACTTTAAAATTATGTATTGATATTATTATGTCCTATATTTTATTTTTACATTATGTGTAATCATAGTGAATACACATAATAGATCTATTTTATTTAAAAAAAATGATCTTTGTAAAGGACTTCGTCTCAATCTCCATTCATTGAGGCATATTTTGTTTTATACACAACTTTCTTTTATACGGTGTATAAACCCCTTTGACTTATACACTTATTCAAAAGTAATATTTTTTATACAAAGGGTTTTACTAAACGACAAAAGTAATGTCGTTTTTTTATACTTATGTGGCGAAAATGACTTCTCCGCTGCCATGACCATTATTTGAGTTTCGGCATCCTCTACAAGCAATACCATTTTTTTAAATGAAAAAAATAAATACCATGTTTTACTTTTCTTTTATTTTGGTATTGAAAATGGTTTTCATAATGTTTTTATTATAACAATATGTTGTATTGATATCTTGTGATTGAAATCTGGAAATGTTATGTTTTTTTTATGCATGTTTTATGTGATACGATTATGTTATGGTTCTTGGGCATTGTTATGAAGATGAGTAGTTCCATGATAAACTAAGGGTGGGTGAGCCTGATATATCTCTCCAATGCATTGGGTAATTCAAAGGGGTTAAACTTTATGGTTTCTCTGAAGATATTTAGGGAATATACTCTAATGGGTATTCCAAACGTAACCAAGAGGGTTACTCCCTATGTAAGAATGTTATGAATGTCTCAAGTTACCTTTATGTATTATCATTTCTATGATTTATTCATGATTTTATGAGGTATGTTAAAGTTCATATGTTTTATTAGTAAAGTATGATTTCATTCTTATGTATATATGTACTCAGGTTTCCTTTCCATACTTATTATAACCCTTACTAAGCTTTTTATGCTCATCCAATGTTTTTGAAATTTTTTTCACAGGTCAAGGTAATGGTACATGATAAGATGATTGTGTAAAGGATGTGACAAGAAAGAATCCATGTTTTATTTTAAATATGTTTCCATTGATGAGAAAAATGAATAATATCTTTTATGTAACCACTTTGTTTAAATGTGGAATGTAATGCAAGTTTTATGATATAATTCTCTAAAACTCTAAACCTGAAAAGATCCTCAATGTGTAATCTTGTAATAACTCAAGATAAAGTAAGGTTTAAGGATGGGGCCTTATAGTTGGTATCAGAGGTTGGTTTAGATAACTTTAGGAGTTATAATTCTATTAAATGATTATCCAAAAATATTGTTTTATGGTCAAATTGAAATGATATAGCATTTGAAGATTACCATGTTGCTTCGCCTAAGATATTTCTATGTTAAGAATGGTTTTTCATAGAGGAAACAGAACAAATTTTCTGGGAAGGGATATAGAGTATATTGACCTTTTGAATCAGCAACCAGAGATTGTCGGAATCAGAATTGAGCAGTTTACTGCATTGATGGCTTAGTTGGATCAGGTGATAAATGGTGGATGTGTTTATTGATGATATTTCGGTGTTTTCTAAAAGTAAAGAGGAGCATCAAAGTCATTTAAGGGTTATTTTTAAAACCATGAAAGAAAATAAATTGTATGGGAAATTCATCAAGTGTGTGTTTTGGTTGCAACAAATTTCTTTCCTTGGTCACATTGTTTCCAAAGATGGGATAACTGTTGATCCTGAAAAAACAAAGGTTGTTGAAGAATGGCCAGGACCTAGAAATGTAACTAAGATTCATAGCTCTCTTGGTTTGGCAGGATATTACCTAAGGTCTGCTAGAAATTTTTCACGGTTATCTAGTCCAATGACTAAGCTAACTCGGAAGGGTGTTAAGTTTATCTGGACAAATAAATGTGATGATTGTTTTCAGGAGTTGTAAAGAAGATTGGTGAATGCTCCATTTTTGGCACTTCCTTCCAGGAATGGTGAGTTTGTTATCTACAGTGATGCTTCATGGAAAGGACTTGGTTGTGTCCTAATGTAGAATGATCAGGTAATTGCTTATGCTTCACGTCAGTTGAAAACTCATGTGGTAAATTACCCTACACATGATTTGGAATTAGCTGCTGTTGTTTTCGCTTTAAAAATTTGGAGGAATTGTTAGTATGGAGTAAAGTGTGAAATATATACCGATAAAAAAAGTTTAAAGAATATATTCACTCAGAATGAATTGAACAAGAGACATAGGAGATGGATGGAATTAATCAAGGATTATGATTATACAATTCATTAACATCCGGGAAAAGAATATAAAGTGGCTGATGCTTTGAGTCGAAAAAGTAATGTGTCATTAACAATGTTGCATTTGGAACGTGATCCTTTGGTTAAGTATTTAATGAAAATTGGCATAAAAGTTGTTGGTGCAGGATGTCTTTCTGTTTTGTTTTAGGTATCAGTAAAATATTCTTTATCAGACAGAATCAAGCAAGCAAAGAAGCAAGACAACAAGTTGCAGAAAAAGGTAGAGCTGGTTCAGAAGGGTAAGTTTATTGAATTCAACATTGATAATGATTCTATTCTATGATTTGGGAAGAGATTGTGTGTGATGTGTGATTCACAGTTGAAGAGATATTTTTTATGTGAAGCTCATAGTTCTCCGTTTTGAGTTCATCCGGGAAGTACTAAAATGTATAGAGATATTCGAGAGTATTACTGGTGGGACAGAATGAAAAGAGACATTGCTGATTTTACTGTGAAGTGTTTGACTTGTCAACAGGTTAAAGTAGAGAGATAGTTATAGAAAGGGATGCTTTAGCCTTTACCAGTGCCAGAGTGGAAATGGGAGAATATATCCATGGACTTTGTTGTGGGATTTCCGAAGACACCTCGAGGTAATAATGTAATCTGGGTTATTGTTGATCGTTTGACTAAATCTTGTCATTTACATGCTATACGAGATACTTTTTCCACAGATCAACATTCTCTTTTGTATCTAAAAGAGATAGTCAGGTTACATGTATTTCCCCTCTCCATTGTATCTGATCGTGATCCCAGGTTTACTTCTAACTTTGTGAAAGGCCTTTAGAAGTCGTTGGGTACTGAATTAAATTTTAGTACAGCTTTTCATCCTCAATCAGAAGGGTAGTCAAAACAAAAAATTCAGACATTGGAAGATATGCTACGTGCTTGTTTGATGGATTATAAGGGAATTTGGGACTAACATATTTCTTTGGTTGAATTTTCATATAATAACAGTGTTCATTTCAATATAAAGATGACACCATTTGAAGCGTTATATGGGAAGCAGTGTTGAACTCCTGCTTTCTGGGATGAAGTTAGTGAAAGGAAGTTGATGGGACCAGAATTAGTAGAAGATTTGGCAGAAAACGTTCGGTTGATACAGAGACACATGAGAACAGCTCAGAGCAGGCAGAAGAGTTATGCGGATAACCAGAGGAAGTATCTGTCTTTCGACGTAGGTGATCATGTTTTTCTCAAAGTTTCACCATTGAAAAGTGTGATGTGATTTGGTAAGAAAGGAAATCTGAGTCCAAGGTTCTTTGTACCATATGAAATTCTGGAGAGAGTTGGATCAGTTGCATACCGAGTGGCTTTACCTCCGAGTTTATCTCAGGTACACAATGTTTTTCATGTTTCAATGTTAAGGAAGTACATGCCAAATCCATCTCATGTTTTGAGTCCAGAGGTAGTTCAGTTGGAAGAGAATCTATCTTTTGAGGAACAACCGGTTCAGATTCTTAATAACATGGAGAAAGTGTTATGGAATATGGTGATTCCTCAAGTAAATTTTTTGTGGAAGAACCACATGAGTGAAGAGGCAACATGTAAATCTGAAAATGCAATGAGGAATAAATACCCCCCACTTATTCGATAAGTAAATAAATTGTGGGGACGCAATTTTCTAAAGGGGGGAAGGATGTAACATACCATGTAAGTAATGAATAATATATTTTCTTATCTAAGTCTATTTATTAAATATATAGTGTTTTAGAGGCTTAAAATGAGAATAAATCGAATCTTAAGCATGGAATACACAAATATTTTTAAATGATTGATTTACTGCCTTTTTTATGGAGAACCATTTTTAAATATATATTTTGACGATTTTATAAGCTATATTTTCAAAAATAAACTTATTCTTTATGATTGGTAGATTTAAATTTACTTTGGATAAATTTTTGGTATTTTTCTGAAAATGTTCATTTTTTAATGAATAGTGAAAAATACTGCATTTTACATCAAAACTTCTTTTTCATCTAATTTAATTATATGATTAGATTTTCTTTTTAATTGGTCTTAAAGTTTAATTTGAATATATTTTTACCATTTAATCCAATGGTGGTCAATAGGATTAATTTCACTTTGGAATTGGGAATAAACTAATGCAAAACATTTCATAGATATTGTTTCAAAAAAACCCGCTATTTGTTTTGACAACGGAATTATTTTTAAATTAACTATTGTAATTTATATGTTTATAATTTGGTAAAATGGATTCCATATTTGGAATCAGAAGGTCCAAATTATTTAATTAAGACGCTATTGTTTTTGGACATTATGAATAGAAACGACAGTAATTATCTTTAATTATCTTGATTAATGAGTAATCAGGTAGTTAAGGATAATAAAATAATATCATAATAATAAATAATTACCAAAAAATGTTTCCTAATGCTACTAGTTTTCTCATGGCCGACCATGGGATTCCTTGTTCCAATCTTGGGGACCCCATGGAATCACTTTTGTGTGAAAGTGACTTTTTATCTTTTTATTTTTTTAAAGAAAGTTAAATATAACAAAAAATAAATCACCTGAGTAAAACATTTTTAATTTTGTCTACATAAATAATATATTGGACTATAAATATTCATTAGAAAGATAAAAATATTTCCTATATCATAGTATTTTTTTTTAATTTTTATACAATAAATAAATTAAATTATTTTTGACATCATGGTGATGCAGTGATTGCCTCATTAATAAAGGATTAAATTAAAATGAAAAGATAATATTAAAACTAAGACTTACACTTGTCAAAGACCTATTGGATGAGTATATTTCGAACTCTAATCACCTTATCCTAGAAATACATCAATGTTGGTCCTTTAAAATCCGAAACTCATTTGAAAATAAAGTATCATTTTATACCTTTCCAAGAGAGCCCCTCCTCTCCTCTTATAAAAGGCCCCCACATCTACCTCCTTACCCACACTTCTCAAGCCTTTTCCTCAGCCAAATCCTGCTCATTTTGTCTCTAAACATCCCTATATTACTACTATTATCTTCAATTTTGGGATAAATCTTTTCAAGGAAGCCTTTGAGCTCAAATCAAAGAGAGTTACTCGATTTTAAGGTAATGTCTTCACTTGTGTACTTATGTTTTATTTTGCTTCTCCAACCCCCTAAACTCTTTTTATTCCTTTCATTTGTAACAACACCAGTATATTAAATATACTAGTATTATGTTATAATATGTATTCTCGCTACAATTAGACACACGTACATCTAATGGTTAAAAAATATACTGTTTCTTTGGATGGCGAATTTCTGCCTCACGAAACGATGATTGTTCAACACTCATATAACACCTTCAAAGGTGGCCATTAAGATGTCACTATATTTATATATAATATATAATATTTTTATGTTTTACTTCATCTTATGTATTTTTCATTTATGGAATACCTTTATGGCTTCCATTATGGGTATACGTGATATCTTCATTTTAGGAAGTGCGGACTACCACCCCTCAAAGTAATTTGATTCGTTAATACCATATGTGGTACATATAAAGGATAGGTTTAACGATATTATATATGATACCATACTGTAATTATAATACTATTATGTATCATTATGTTTTAATTCCATTAAAGTATGAGATAGAAATGAAAGTAGCGTTCATGCGTACGTACGGCTTACCGTCTCCATTAACGGTCCATTTCATTTCTTATCCCCAAATGTAATGTACTATTATAAGTACATATATATAATGTATATATATAATTAATGATATATCTAAATGATGAATATAATTCTGGAATTAAAATATACATATCGCTCATTTAGTTTTAATTCCATTAATATGACATAGAAATGAAAGTAGCATTCATGTGTACGTACGGCTTACTGTCTCCATGAATGGTGCATTTCATTTCTTACCTCAAAATGATTATTTAATATTATAAATGCATGTATATAATGGATATATATGATATATACGGCATCTACATCATGAATATCATTCTTGAGATAATGGATATTTGACTACATGAACAACTTGTAAATATAAGAAGTTCACTTTTGACTCAAGTACCAAATATCAACAAAACAACCGTTATTAACTTAAATGATTACATAATGTTAATAACATGGTAATAAGTGATATTAAAGGAATAATGAACTTGAAAAAGGTTCTTAGGCATGTATAAATTAACAAAAGTTTATTATTCAGGATATCAAAGAATGATCGAGTCATGTCAGGCCCGAGGTAAGGGAACTTCTTAACCCAATTTCTATTCATTGGTTTAATCTCCTACATTAAAATTATGTCATGATATTATTATGTCCTATCTTGTATTTTTACTTTATGTGTACTTATATTTAATACACATAATAGATCTATTTTATTTAAAAAAATGATCTTTGTAAAGGAATTCGTCTCAATATCCATTCATTGAGGCATATTTTGTTTTATACACAACTTTCTTTTATACGGTGTATAAACCCCTTTGACTTTTACGCTTATTCAAAAAGAATATTTTTTATATGAAGCGTTTTACTAAACGTCAAAAGGAATGTTTTTTTTGTCATACGTATGCGGCGACAACGACTTCTCCGCTGTCGTGACCATTATTTGAGTTTCGGATTCCTCTACAAGCCATACCATTTTTTAAATGAAAAAAATAAATACCATGTTTTACTTTTCTTTTATTTTGGTGTTGAAAATGGTTTTCATAATTTTTTTATTATATCAATGTGTTGTATTGATATCTTTTGATTGAAATGTTGAAAGGTTATGTTTCCTTTATGCATGTTTTATGTGATACGATTATGTTATGGGTCTTGGGCATTGTTATGAAGACGATTGGTTCCATGATAAACTAAGGGCGGGTGAGCCTGATATAGCTCTCCAATGCATTGGCTAACATGAAGGGGTTAAAGGTTAAGGTTTCTCCGAAGAGATTTAGGGAATATACTGTGATGGGTATTCCAAAAATAACCAAGAGGGTTACTCCATACGTAAGAATTTTATGAATGCCTCAAGTTACCTTTATGTCTTATGAATTCGATGATTTATTCATGATTTTATGAGGTATGTTAAAGTGAATATGTTTTATGGGTAAAGTATGATTTCATTATTATGTATATATGTACTCATTTTTCCTTTTCATAATTTTTATAACCCTTACTAAGATTTTTATGCCCATCCCAAGTTTTTGAAATGTTTTTCATAGGTCAAGGGAATGGTACATGATATGATGATAGTGTTAAGGAACTGTCAAGAAAGAATCCATGTTTTATTTTAAATATGTTTCAGTAGATCTAAAAATGAATACTATCTTTTATGTAACTACTTTTTTTAAATGTGGAAGGTAATGAAAGTTTTATGATCTAATTCTCTAAAACTCTAAACCTAAAAAGATCCTCAATGTGTAATCTTGTAATAACTCAAGATTAAGTAAGGTTTAAGACTGGGGACTTATAATTTCTACCCAAAATAAGTCTTATAGTATGATACTAGTAAATTTGTTAAGGGTTTTTGGTATTATTTTTACTAACCAAATGGTTTTAATATGTTATGAATATTGGATATGGGTGACCTTTTTTAAGTGATGTGAGTTTTACACATGTATGTTTTGAAAAGAAAAAGTTGTAACTCCATTTTTACATGCCACAGGGGTAAAATATGGATTATTATAAAAAATAATAGATTAAAGGTTCGTAATATTTCCATAAAATAGATTTTATACAATTTTTTTATGTTAATTAAACCCTTATATTCTTATTTTAACACTAGGTAGACTCGTTTTTTTTATTTTCATATAGTTTTTATTTTCATTTATAATTAACTAATAACTAAAGAATTAATTTTATATACATATAAAAACCATATATTTTCATAATTTATTTAATAATATTCATACCATGCATTCTACCAGTTATATGGTAAATGAAATATTAAATAATAATATTTTAATAATATGTTATGTTTCATTTTAAATCAGTGTTGCGTGTAATGAAACTAAGCCCAGTATTGCAAGAAATGAAAGCTAAACTCTGTGTTGTTTCTATCATAATCTAAAATTAGTGGTTCATATAACACAAAGTATCAAAAACATTAAATAAATTTGAAAAAATATATTTTATAAAATCTTATTTTTTAACATTCTACCCCCATTAAAATAAATTTCACCCTATAAATTCATCTTGGTTAAAAAATATTTGATATTTTAAAATTCATTCATAGAAACCCACTTTATATAAATGAAAATAAAACATCCCTTATAATAGGAATTTTGGAAACATAAAGGTTACCTAATGTAACTCATAACTAGGTTTCCATAAAGGAAATGTACGTGGAAGTGGATATTTGGAAATTCATGAAATGTGTAAAAAATTATAGAAAGTGGGAGATTAATGATCATAATATTGTGGGGGATCTGGAGAAGGTTAACGAACAGAAATCCATTGAAAAAAGAGGCAAGAGAAAGGTCATAAATTTCGTCAAAATTTTTGATAAAATGAAATCATATTCTTTCCGTATCATTTTTCTAATTTTGAATAATTTTACTCAGAAGATACACTAATATGATTCCATTCAATTTTTTAAGCACAATTGCACCATTTATTTGGGACTTGATCAATTTCCACTTTATATTTTACTCCAAAACATGAAGTTTAATATGTTATTCTCCAATCATTAATGAATCACAGTTTCCATAGATATACTGATAAGTCATTCCTTCTATCTTTAGTTATTATCACAACAAAATGATTAGCACGGGTTATCCAATATGCCTAAATCTTCATATAGGGATGTAATACATTAATATATAAGGCTTGTCTAATTTAATACTTAAACCATTTTATAAATAACTAACCTTATGATTCTTATAAAATATTAAAATACAATAATTTATAAATAAGGTCCCTAAATTTCAAAAATCAACTTATGATTAATTTCTTAAACGACATGAAGTCTGTATTAACTATCACAAACCAAACATGTGAATACCCTTAACATGTATTCTCTTAAAACATGGTAATAACCTAAATTTACATTAAACCATATTGAAAAAATACATCATTCACCATTACTTATATAATACATAGATTATTGTATTTATTTATTATATCCAAAAAATGCTGTAAAGTCCATCGGTGATAGCATAAACAACTTTCAAACCAAATCATTAATTAGTGAAAACGTTATTTTTACTATCCAATTTACTAACTAATATTCAACATCTAAATATACAAACATAATTATCTCAGTATATATGACATATCACGTTTTAACTTCCCTTAATAAAAATATCAACTTTACATTTATGTGATTTCTTTTGGTTCACACCATTGACTGAAACAATAAATGCATAGTGCGATCAGCAGTAATCACAGTAATAAACCACATAATAAAAAAAATCAATTATTAGATGAATAAATCATAGCACATTATTTTCAATCTTTTAAACCATAAGTTTATCATAAGTCATTTATAGTAATCATCTTTTTAAATACTTCATGATTTTTTGTACACATTTTTTGAACATCCAAAGAATATCCATGAGGAGTGTCAAATCAAGTGTTCAGCAAGGCCATTATTCATGCACCGGGTAATATTAAATTATAGAAATATTATCCCTTTTAGAGTTATTACCACTAGGTATCTCTATTCTAGATCCACATACAATTGTAGTATCCAAACTATGATGTAATTATTTGGAAACCACTTCCTCTATCCATTTCCAAAATTCCACAAAATTTTCTTATGTATTTATTCGTAATTAGACTTATAATTATAAAAATACCTAAACATATCCAAATAAAAATCAATATTTATTTCACTAATGTTTTATTATCGTAGTTTTTTAAGGTTAACTAATCCTTTCTTCTAATAGTAACTATATCGACCTGGGATTCTCATGTATGGAAATTAGATCATTTTGGATGAACATTAGTTATATTACACAAACACACACCAGAGAACCATAATAGTTTAGTGCCTTTGGAAACTCGTAACACAATATTCTTAGTTCATGAAATATCTTCAATGTCACCAATAAATATATTCCTCAATAGTACTCTTACATAAAAAATTCTACATGACCTAAGGAATAGAAATATAAGAAATGGTGAGATAAAACTATTAGTAATTGTAAAAAGACATATATTTAATAATAAAATGATAATAATGGTGTGAGAATGTGATAAAAACATTTGAAAAATGCACATTACAAATCAATGATAATAAATTTGATTCAAGATATAAATATTGTTAGTTCATAAGACGTGAATCCAAAGAAAATCAAAAAACTTGATCCAGGAGATAATAACACTGTCATAAGACATAGAATTTTTTCATACACATAATAATAAAAAAAATTATTTCAATGTTATCTACCATGACATATGTATCATGTTAGGCTTGGGATAATAACTTGTGTACATGTGTCGATCTTACGATGTCCTCCCATGTATCCTCAAATCGTGGGAATGAGATAAACTCTTGTGTACCCTTGTGTTTGTGGCTTGGGATAACCTCCATTGTACCATCATGTTAGGGGCTTAGGATAACCTACTTTGTATCCTCTTGTTTCAGGCTTCGGATAACCTCATGTGTACCCTCTTGTTTCGATTATAGGATGACATCACATTTACCCTCTTGTTTTGGGATTGAGATAACCTACCATGTAACCTTTTTTATTATATAATAATAATCACTAACCAATGTAGTGGAGTGAGATATAGTTCCCACCCATCACATAATTAAATAATAGATATATATTATAGAATATTATAAAATATTCATCATATAATAACCCATGAATTTAAAATGGTTTTTGTATACATTTCATCATATTTTAACCTGTGGAAAAAAGAATTGTTTCATTATAATTTAATAATTCATAATTTAATAACCCATCAAAAGAATAATGGTTCATAAGATTTATATCCTGGTATAACACATAGAATATAAATGGGTTTAATAAACATCACATAATCATCAAAATAAACCATTCAGATAAAGAATAATATGGGTATCTTTAGATTATATCCTCAGAAAAGCTTAAGTAACCTCCAATGATGTAATCTTAGTTGAAGATGGTTTCGAAAGAAAAATCAATAGGAAGGTTTCTTGAGGAAAATAAACATTATTTGAAAATAAATTTTTAAAACTAGACATTATTAAATATTTTGGAAATATTTTTCATTGAAAATAAACTTAAAAACTTATAGAAGAAGCTTTAATGATCATATAAAACATTTCTTGATGAAAATATACATTCTAATTTGAAAAAAAAAGTTTTTAAAACATAAAATATTTTGAAATTAATTTTATTAGAAAATAACCTTAAAAGAATAAAAATTAATATTCAAGTAAAAAATATTCATGATGGAGGGGAATTTATTTTATGTCATACAAATTAAAAAAGGATTCATTTTACCTTTTATGTAAAAGGAAAAAAAGTATTTTTCATAAAATGAAATGAAAATTTATTTTTAAAAAAAATAAAACATCGGTAAAAATTTATTTTATAAACAATTTAAAAACATTTAAAAACATTTTTTAAAACATTTTCAGAAAACATTTGAATGAATGAAAAAGTGTTTACGGCCGATGAGAGAAATAAAATGATTCTTATCAAAAAAATCTATTCTGAACTCTAGTTTACATAAAGAGTGTAAAATTAAATGAAAATTTTTATTCTAAAAAAATATCTAGAGAATAATAAATTCCTTGAGATTTTTGAGAATTATATCATAATATTTCATCCTTGGAAGCATAATCATGAGCAATCTCGATAAACAATGAGATTATAACATAAAAACATTCAATTTTGGTACATTGAATGATAACCCCCATGAAATAATAACATTAAATGAAACATATAATATAATGATAATAAATAAATTCATGATATTAAATTTCAAAGTTGCATTATATAGCCCTCAAGAAAATATAGGTGAATAAGTTAACATATTTCTCAAAGACGGAAAATTGAGACAATAATCTCTTACTATTTTGGTAGCTTTTGAACCATAAACCCCATAAATGAAAGGTCACAAAATTGATAAGTAAATCCAAATAATACTCACTATTATAATAATAAAATACATTTATGGGTATTATATATACCACATAAACTAAATAATCTATGAATATGGCATGTGTCTCACATAAGTAAAAATTTTAGATGAAAATCCCTTATCATATTAGTAATATTTTGAATCATAAGTTCTAATAAATAATAACACAAATAAGAAACTATAAATATCATTAAAATGTGAATATTAATTATATTAAAAGTAAATGTTTTAGTATATACACCACAATAATAAATTGAGCTCTGAAAATGGAATATGTGTCCCTAAAATAAAAGAGAGACACGAAATCCCATACCTTAAGTCACGACATCCTTCATACACATTTGAAACTACTTTATAACAAATTTATGTTTATTATTCATTAATAACATAACCATACAATATATATACCATAACATATATGATCTACTTATGTCCTTTTATTACCCTTTTATCGCAAATTCTATCTTAAGGTAATGTTTAAGGTAATAACTACTTTGTTTTTCACATATGTTTTGATTTGTTATTTGAGGACCTATTACATTTATCATGGTTACATAATATCCAAAATAATAATAATAATAATAAGTTTTATATATATAAATAGTAATTCTAATACCAATCCTTAATTTGTTATTGAGAAATGAAGTGCATTATGATCAAGGAGATGGTAAGTCTTACTTACACATATATAAAATTTATGTTTTTCAATGATCATTTGGAAATGGAGGTAAGTAAAGTATTATATTAACATAATGATAATAATATCATAAATACCATATTATTTCTTTAAATATACTTATATGTATTATTTGTGTAGTATGGTGGTGAAAATAGAGTCACACCGCTTCGTGAAGGCTGTAGTACAGACGACACGGAGGAAAAATATCATCTTTCAATTATTGAAAAGGTGAGAAAGAAAATGATATATTAAATTTTAAAAATGATAAGTATGTCATGAATATATTAATTATTTCATATATATAATATATATTTATTTACTTTATCCTTATTATTTTCCATATAAAGTGTAAGTGAAATCAAATCACAACACTTCATGAGGTAGCAGTCTATCGTACACATGAATTATATTATGATATCCCCTACAGAATGGAATGTAAAATAAGTTATGTATGATATAATGAATTCAAGTGTACATTTATGTTATAAATATCATATTAATACTTCATATTAATCATAACTCCCATCTTTGAGAGGTGAAAATGGAAAAAAAATGACACCAATTCTCGAAGTGCTAGTCTATCGTACACAAGAACGATGATTTTGTAACTCATTTGTTTGAAGTGGAGATGTTTGAAGGTAATTAACTTAATATAAATTCATATAACTATATTAAATATAATAATTTTATTATATCATCATGTATTAATTATAATTGAAGGAGATGGATGAAGTAATAAAATAACAATGCTTGTTGAATAGTGTTACCTCTTCTTCAGGTAACCTCCTTTGGTTTGCTCCAATAGCCTTTTAAAATGGGATTTATAGAAAACAGTGATGCTTATAATAAGATATTATATGAGTTTAAAATTTATTTGGTCATTTATTTTCCCAAAAAATTATTTTTAAGGTGTGAATAAGAGAGGATAGGAGGTGGCATTTATACGTGAGGTTAATATCACAGTTGTAATTTTTTAAAATAAAAAGGTCTACCAAGGTTTTTCACAATACAAAAGAGTCCAAATTGTATTATTATATATAATTAAACAGTATATCGTATAAATATTTCCATAAAATAGTGTTTAAAAACGTTTTCAAATCATTTTAACCATTTTGTTTTTATTTTAACCCACTATAAACCCATTCTTACCTCAAATATGGTAATTATTTTTTTCTTTTTTCTATATAGATTTCGGTAAAAAATAAAGTTAAAAATTTTATATAATATTAAATATTATGACTAAAAAATATGGAATCCATTTTTCCAAGTTCAATTCACAGAAATATAAAATTTTAATTCAAAATAAATCCAGTGGATGTGATGGGAAAACGATTTTTCAAAGAAAAAATGTTCAGAAGTTTACAGTGTTTTTATATCCAATGTAAATATGAAATTGATTATAATTCTATAAATTAGATTAATAAATATTTAATTGACATAATTTTTCTTTAAAACAAATTAAAAATATTATTTAAATTTATAAATAATTTTAAAAAAAATTAATTTAAACATAAAATTTAGTATTTTCACTATTCATCAAAAAATTAATATTTTTAGAAAATTAACGAAGATTATACCTAAAACAATTTTTACATGATAAATTATTTAATTAAATATATTTTTCAAATGAAATTTCTAATATATTCAACATTATGTTTTTGAATATGTGTGAAAACTGTGAAACACATCTTTTTTATAGAAAAATACATATTTTTATGTATCAAATTGGATTTATTCTTATCTCTTGTTTGAAAAATAATTAAGACGAATGTTAAAAAATTAATTGCATATAAAATAAAAATATTTTTAAAAAAAATCAATATAATTCTTTTGATTAATTTATTGTGGTTAAATCATTTTCATAAAATTAGTTTTTTCAGAAAAAGATTTCCTTTATTTTGAAATAGTTATTATTTTTATTTTTAATTAATTGGTAACCAAATAATTCATTTTATTGAAAAGTGTAAACTATGAATTTTAATAATTTTTTAAATTATTTTCATACCCTCCATTCTAATGGTTTTTTAAAAACTATAATTTTAAATAATAATATTTAATTAATATGTTATGTTTCATTTAAAATCAATGTTGTGTGTAACACATGATTAGCTCAGTGTTATATGTTACACAATGTAAAATAAGTTCTTCATGAAACACAAGAAAAACTCAGTTTTTTAAGTTATGAAAAATATCTATAATATTAAATTACATTGAAAAAATTATTTCATAAAATCTTTGGGTGTTACAGGAATGGATCTTTTATATGATTTTGAGATTTCTAGAGATTTATCATGAATTTTACTAGAGAGTGTTTCTGTTTAAAAATGTATCACACCAAGATATCAAGGTCCTCCTTTTATAGGATCCTATTTGTGTGGTAATATTTTGGAATTATATAAGGAAATTGAAGCTGAATAATAACTCCCTAATGTATTTTTTTGACCATAAGAAACTCTATCTCAGACAAGCAGTTCTGACATCACCGAATACAGGGTAGCCTCCTCCAAATAGCTCGTAAACTTCCTAGGGCATACTGATTCTAGAAAACTCCCACAATATTGTTATTTTACCTCCAAAGGGTACCTAGTGTAATAATATAGAATCTTCATATGAATTTATTCGCTATCAACTACCATGTGGGACTCAATCTGCTGGCCAGTGGGTCTTCTACACATCTGGAGGCCTACCTTTGTCTTCAAATGGATCCTCGAAATCATCATTCTATAAACATAGAGGGATATTCTATCATGATTAAATGATATTAATATACAATAAATGATATTTAAAACACTTCAAAAAGACTTAAATATACCTTCTATATTTCAATTATTTCCATTACATTTTATTCAAAGTTAATACTCTAAATCACTCAAATGAAATCATTAAAAACATAGGTGTGTGTTTATGATTATGAAACACCATAATAGAGAAAAGTATAACAATATCATATATTTTTATTATTACAAACACTTAACATAAAAAGATAAATTAAGTACAAATAAAGAGTGAAATTTATAGTAAATTTATTCAATATGTTGAAAGTTTATTCAATGATATTAAGGACTAAATTCATTAATAATTTTTCTAAAAATAAAATAAATTTTATACATATTTTAAATAACTTCTCCTTGGTAAAAAAAATTTGAACTAGCATAGTCTTGAATAAATATCCCAAATTAATGTAATTTACATCTCCACTATTGTTATAAAATATATTTCACACATTTTTAAAAATGAAATTATAAATTTTCAAGAACCTTCTCTATTTTTTATAAAAATGCTCTTTTAAGAAATTTTTCTCCTTATGTGATTATCAAAAATAAAAATAACTATATGATGGGAAATTTTAGAGAGTTTTGAAATAAAACTTAATATAAATATTTAATAACAAAAACTATTATTTAAAAAGAAATTTCAAGTAAAAAAAATATTCTGAAGACACATCTTAACTTCCAAATTACTTTTTTAATAAAAGAATTTAGGAGATCTCAGGAGGGGAATGATAAAATAAGGGAGATAAATAAAAATATTTTTATAAAATATGACAAAAAGTATAAAATTAATTAATAAAATATAAAAATATAGATAAAAATAAAAAGACTAAGAAAGTAATGAAAATAGAGAAAAAAATTCTAGTAAAATAATAACTAAGGAAAAAGACAAAAATAAAGAAAATGAATTTATTCATAACTTTTCTTCCATTCTATTTTCCTTATGTAATGTTTTAACCTACATTTCTTTATTTATTAATTAGAAAAACATCCATTATTGTGAAACATACTTATGAAGTGTCCTTTGATTTCTATTTTTTCAATGACAACTCAAGAATATTTTTAGACGGACATGTATATAGAGAAATTGATATCATAATTAATCATCTTTTAAGAGAGAAAAAAATAAATTTTAATATATATATATATATAAACATTTATACAAGTTTTTTAACACTTATTTAGTTTAAAATCTTGTAATAATAATATAAAAAGTACTCATTTTTATAATATAGAGTTTTTATTCTTTAAAAATAAGTGAAAATAATTTTGAAAATAATTTTAAAAAAAGATTTATATTTTAATAAAAATTTTGGAATTATAAAATATATTGTACTCCCCAAATATATATAGCACAAGTTGTATACAGGTATCATATCTATATAAAAAAATAAAAAAAATAAAGTTTTAAATATTTTTTTAAATATTGATAAGATTTTTGAAAAACATTTAAAAAGAAAGAAAACTCATGATAGACATATATCAAATAAATATATTTATAATTTAACATTTCTTAATTTTCCTTTAATATATTTAAAACGATCTTATTCTTGGGTTTTGGTGAAAAGAATAGCGAGTTCATATAACATCATAACAAATTCCAAGATTATATCACCTTCTAGAATTGCTCACTCAAAAAATAGATCTAGAGTTAAATATATTTAGTAATAGAGTGTTATATAGGATATTTTAGTCATTAATAGCAATGGTTTTCAACACTTAATATGGATATTATCAAATAAATGTAAGATGTCTAAGTGATTTTATTTCATATATATTATTTGGCTATAAAAAATACAGGTGTCTATGCATACCACTATATCTTAATATAGAGAAGATGATTGTTTCTCTTCTTACTACTACATGATATGAGGGATTATCTAATTAAGAGGGAATTCCCATATTTAATTTTCCTATTTATTTGAATTCCTCCAAAATCATCATTGGAAAACTATTTAAATCATAAAAAGCTCTTTTTAAATAAAACAAAATGAGATTTTCAGTACCTTTTAACAATGGAGAATCATTTAGATATATTAAATTTGTGATTCATTGGATTTTATTTTAAATAAGAAAATATACAAACCATGAAAATGAATTCAGGTCTGGTCACAGTAAAGTAAGGTAGACTACCAATCATAATTTTATGAATTTTATTAATAGTTATCCTTCCATCTTCATACAACATAAGCTTAAACTGTTTTCTCATATGAGTACTCAATTTCTAATCATTATCCATGTAGAATAATTTTAAGTGTTCATTGGTGTACTTTCCATGGATTTGAAAAACAACATATTTTTTTATAAATTTTAAAATCATGGATTAATTTTTGTTCACACATAAATCTATTTTAAAATATATTATTTATTCAATTAAAAACATAAAATTAAATATATTCATTGTTATAGTATAAAATCACATCATCAACTTGAATATGAACAAGTAGAAAATAATTTGGGATGCCTTTTAGAAAATTACTCTAACTGAATTTTTACATTTTAAAAAAATGATAAAATAAAATTGGAAAAAATTCCATACCAATCGTTGGGGACTAGTTTTAAACAATAATAATATTTAGTTAGTTTGAAAATAGAATTTATGAAATAAATATTTTCAAAACTATGTGGTTGTTCCAAAAAACCATTTTCATTGATAAAAAATTTTATTTTTTTATGCCTATTTGAATTATATTGAAATTAAGATGAGAGGAAAATTTTAACCAGATTATAATGGAATCTAATTGATTGAGTGGTGTAGAGTTTTCACTATAATATATTCATTATTCTTCTTTGTAACATTAATCTACTAGAGTGACTTTTTTATAGTTATATTATCTTTCCCATCTTATTAATTACTAAAAATCCAATATAGTGCCTTTGATAGGATGAACATTAGGTTTTTCCAAAAGTGTCCAAATATTATCTGTATAGAATTTATTTTGTTCCTTTTAAATAAAAAGGACCCAATTTTCATCATTAATGGAAGGGTTATAGTTTTGGGGTGCCAAGAGAGAGTAAAAGGAAAGTAGTTTAACTTCATTTAGGGTTGATAATCTAGTATGAGTTCCCACTTACAAATCATTATTGATATTTTATTTGGGTTGATCTTTATAATTTTTATAAATATTTAAGTAAGTATTTTTGAATATATTCTTGTTCTTATTTAACATAATTAGTTTGAATTGGTTCATTTAAAAGACAATTTTTTAATCATTTTTATAAAGTGATTTTTAAAAAATTCTCTTTGAAAACAACATGGATTTATTCATCCATGATTTTAGTCCTTTTCTATAATACACGCTTTTCCTTTCTTGAGTTATAGGACATAGTAAAGATACCTTAATTTGACTTGGAATAAAATTTTCCATGATTTTATTTGGGATTGAAAGTAAAAATTAAACTAAAAAAAATAATTAAAAAAGATGACTTTTGGTTTTTTATTTTTCCAATATTTGTAATGGGACATTTTGAGAAAAGTTATTATGAGTAAATGATCAATGGTTAGGCATAAAGTAGTAATTTCCTACTCCCAACAATATCTACGTAAACTAAATTCCTATAAAAAGAGTAGAATTTATTTCTGGGATAATTTTATTTCATTTCTCTACTAATATTATTTTTAGGATTTTGAGGAGTAAAAAATGAATGATTATAGCCTTTAGAAGAGCATAAACCATAAAATTACATTTTTAAAATATTATTATATGTTTTATTGGAATTTAAATAATTTTAAAACCTTTTTCATTTCTATCATTTTTATAAAACATTATGAAGGATTAAAAAAGGCTCAGTTTTATGTGATCAGAAATAATTAGAATTGAATATTATAAATTCGTCAAAAATTAAAAAGTATTTTATTTTCTATGTATAATTTTTATTTGAGAATGTATTAATAACTTAAGATGAATTAATTTAAGATATTTTAATGAAGAAATTAATTTTATATATTTAAGATAATATATTTTTTCATACCATATCAACATTCTTCATAAACAAAGTCATTTTTGTAGTGCAATTTGGGTAGATCTTGTACTAAATGATAATGATTTAGTTTTATAAGTGAGTGTGTAATATAATTAAAAGGGATTATATTCCAAATCCATGAAACTCTAACTTGTGAACTCGAATATTTTATGTTTTTCCTTGATATGTATTTTAAACTGGTTGTATAAACATTTTAGAATCGAGAAGCAATAAATAAATATATTATTTCTGAGTGAAAAAAATAAAAAATAATTTTAAAAATATAATTTAAAACTACTATCACACAATTAAATAAATAAAAAAAATAAATCTATTAATGAATTAAAAAACTATAATAGTTGAGTTATATAAACTAATGTTTCCTTGAATGATTATCCTTCCCCTAGAGGTATCAATGAAGGTGGTCTGACTTCCATCTAGTTTATTTGTTTATTTAAATTTTGAGAGTTCATCAAACATGGGTCTTGAGAAACCACTATATAGGTTTTGTGTCAATTTTTTTCTTTTTCTCATTAGACTTCTTTCATAAAAAATAAAACGACTAAAGGTTTTGGTTCCCAAACAAATATGGGACTGATTGTATGATCTAATATGATTTAAGTATCCAGATTTTTTATCATGAAGTTTTATTTCAGAAAAATTGGTTGAAAGATGGATTTATTTTGGCTTCTAATATCCTATATGTTTTAAAAAACACTCATCGATTAAATGAACAATTATTTAACAATAATTTATAAACATTTCTTTTAAGAATCATTTAATAAAATTAGTTTTAAATTTTTTTTTTATTATTTCATGATTTTATGAACTAAGATGAACCCATTATTTTTCCCTTTTTTGAGATCCTAAAATTTTATTTTTATTATTTCCACTTTCATTGAATTTTTAATGAGAAATTTTGAGGTGTTTAATAGTAGATTTTTATTGATTTAGATCAAGTTGATTCTTAGTTATCAATGAAAAATCTTCATTTTAATTGAATACAATATCTTCACCTCATTTTATTCATTATTTTCGTTCAAGATAATGGTTATATTTCTTTACAATTTCATTAAATAATGAATAAGGTTGATGAAAAAAATTGATTTGATCATGAGCATATTTTATTTCTTCGTAATTAAGGTGTCTTGAGGAGTGAGAGGAAAAAAGAAGAGGTGTAGAATTTGGAGAAGTGGAGGTGGTAGAGGAAATATAAATAGGGGTAATAACCTTAATTTCATCATCAACATGTATATAAGGGACATGTTATTTGAGTCACTCAAAGATGATAAGGAATTTGAATCCATGGATTCATCAATTACACTATATGTTTTAACTTTGTTTCCTTCTTATATTGTTTCATCTCATTAATCTAATTTTTTTAGACGATGAACTCTTGATTAATTTTATTATTTTATTTCATTTATATAATGTAAATTTAGATTTCACTTTTTTATTTACCTTCTTCAGTCAGTTTGAAAATTTATTCTTCCTGAAGAAATTTTTCATGTTCTTGGTGAGTTGAGAAACGTCTTGTACATCACATATAAATGAGTAAATAGAGGTATATTTAATGGAAATAGTTTTCTTAACATAATTAAATTCATTATCCTTTTTATCATCTTGTCAATTCATTGTAATTTTATATTTCATTAGGGATTCGATAAGTTCCTCAATATCCATTTTCTTCAAGTCTTTTTCTCCATGAATGGTTGTGACTTTGGTTGCCCAATTTCCTTGTTGGACATACAATATATTTTTCTCTAGTGATTTTATACATAAATAATCACCAATATACTTCCTAAAATATAAAATATAAATAAATCTTGAAAATATTCTTGAAATATATTTATTAGGATTCATAGATAAACATTCAAAATGTTGACAATACAAATCTAATCTAGTGTCTTTAAATTTATTTGATCCTTCACGTGTGATTTATAGTAATTATCATATTTTATGGGTTACTTTTTAAATATATATGTGCAAAAATTAATTTTATTTAAGACTTCAATGGAGAGAATTCATATATTTTCTAGAAGATAAAAATCAAAAATATATTTAGGAGTCGATTTATCATATAGTACTTTAGTAGAAATATATTCATTAATAATTATTTTTCATATGGGGTAAACATTGATAGTTTGAAATGTAGATATAGTATTTTCCTAATATGATTAATTAGTGTCATCAAACAATGAAGCATTGGTATAAGAGGTATTTGGAATCAAAAAAATGTACTTTGAAATTGATTAATATTTTAAAATCTGAAAGAAAAAATAATTTTGAAAAAAAAGAATTTTTTTTAAAAAAAAATGCACCCATATGGTGACAATTTTTTGTTAGAGTAGATGGAAATATAGGAGGTGAATTTCCTTTTAAAGTTTTAAGAAAATAGAAATTGTAAATTAATTATTAAAATGAATTTTGAATAATAAAGTAATAATGTTAGAAATAATTTCTTAAATCCAAAAGTGTTAATAATAAAACTAAGAAAATCAAAAAAATATCATATCAAGTTTATGAAGTTATGTGTATCAATGATGAATGTTGAAATAAATAAAATCAAAGAGATAAAAAAAGTTTGATAGGAATTTAAGTATTTTCTCAGTGGGATCCCCTATGCCTTCACCCCATGGCTGGAGAGGTAAATATTTTGAATTCCTAGATCTTATACGTGATCAAGAAACACATTACTTATAATTTTGTTTTTGAGAACCAACATGAGATTCTCTAAAATCCATGTAACTCACTCCCCACTTTTACAGAAGAGGGAACCCATTGAATAAGGTGATGAGAAGGAGAATGTTTTCTTGTAAAAAACCCAATAAAATTAACTCCCAAATATCTCACAAGTATAGATAAAATTTATTATGATTGATAGATAGAAATAGTGATATTCCATTAGGGATTTAGAATTGATAATAGACATTGGAGATTATTTTTATATTAATAGTGATTCAACATAGTTATGATGAGGGATAATTGTTGGTAACCTATGTCTCACTCCAAGATTCCAGAAAATTCTTTATATATACCTAAAGAGGTAAAGGATAATTATAAAATTTTTTAGGGGAATTGATGTTGAATAATACTTCCATAAAGGTTTTTTGGACCATAACAAATAACATCTCTAACTTGAAGTCCTAACACCATAGAGAATATAGTGGACTACCTAGGGATGACTGTTGATTGAAAACTCACACCATATAGTTGATGGAAATCCACAAATTATAAGGTTTACTTTTTTAGATCCTTCAAACTAATATGTTCATCATGGGTGGTTTGGTGAGACTCCACCATACGGATGGTGAGTTTTCTACACATTATGAGGCCTTCCATCCTAGCACCGGTTGGATAGTGTAGCATTCATGCCTCTATCTTTAAATAGATACTCCATATAATCCTAAAACCTTTGATGGATCATCTAAAATAATTTCATGATCATATGAGGTGATACATGATATGTCTAATCCTTAAAAAATATAATAAAATATCTTCAAGGTATCAATGGTTCCTATAACATGGTATTTAAAATAAACAGAAAAAATCACTCAAATGTGATCTCTATAAATATATTTCATCATTTTTATCATGAAAATCCCATTGTAGTTGAAGGTAAAATAGAAATTTCTTTCTTTATTACCCTTTTATCTGTTAAAAATGAAAACAAGGCTCATCTGTACGTGTGGATTACCACCTCCATGATGCGATGTGACTCATTTCTCATGTCTACAATTTAGGGATAATTATAAATTTTATTTCAAGGTATTAAAAAGATAATTATTTCAGGATTAATATTAATTAAATGGTGGAAGAAAAGACTCTTTGAATATAGTCAAAAAACCGAAGATGTTTTGGATCATGAATCAAACATCCTTAAAAAATGAAATGAAATTAATTAATTTATTAACTATATAAGATAGGGTAATAAAAAAGAAAACGCTTTATGATAAGGTAATAAATCTAAAATAGGTTCATAATAAATTAAATATTTTATATAATTTTATTAAATTTAATTTAATAACTTATATAGAGATTTGGACTCAAAGTAATGGATTTCTCACCTAAATTTCCTTTCTTTGAGGCTCAAACCATGTGCACCACGTGTTTATTTTTTTTTAAATTATATTCATTAATATAAATATATTTTATCATTCATTTACTTAAATATAATTGGATTAAAAATAATTTTCATGTTCACTCCTTTAGTTATATTTTAATTTAATCATTACCCAATTTTTAAGGGTAATTCATCACATTTCTACTACAATGAGATATGTTTTTCATTATACATATAATTTATTTTATATAGGGTATATACTACCACTATGACACAATTATATTAGGAATTTTTATTTATTCCTAGAATCCTTTTTTTTCTCTTTTAGAGTTTTTTATTCAAATATCATAAAAGAAGAAAGGATTTATTTAAAAATCTCATTTTTAATCAAACTATTTTTGATTAAATTTTAAATGAAATAATTTTATGATCTATTATACTTAAATGCCATATAGTTTCATATATTATATTAATATATGGGTTTTTATGATTCCATTTAATTTTTTATCACATTGGTACTTAGAAGGATAAACAAAAAATTTAATAAAATTCACTAATATTTCTTCGTTAGTCGATAAAAATTTTAATTCATGGTAACGTTATTTAAAAGGTTCTCAAAAAATTTATTTTCTATGATAAAATGACTATTTAATGTTATTTTCAACCATATTTGACATTATTTTCAATGTTTTAAATAAATAATCAAATCATTTTCTAAATGATAAACTATTGGATTTTTAAAAAAAAGTGTAAAACAAATCATTTTAATAATTATTTATTAAAAGAGAGGATTTTCCCATCATCATAACAATTTTTTCTTTGAATAATTCTTTACAAGTAGACATTTTTATTTTAAAATTAAATATTTTCCACAATATTTTGTTGATTTTTAGTTTTTATAGATATCTTCAGAAAAGTATATTTTCATACATTTCAAGGATATGTTTGAATGTGTCTTTAAAGTAATTTTTAATCTAAATCAACATCCTTTGGTGTTTCATATACTTCATTGGGGATAAGATATAATGATACCATTCTATGTGTACGTATTCCAGGTATCACGGATTTATACTGTATCAGTTCCACTACTTTAATTTTATTAATGTTGTCTTAACCATATACCATTTTTATATATGATATCAGTTGAAGAAATATTATTAAAAAAATATTTTTAATTTAATGGAAAAATATTTACTTTGTGTATTCTTGATTTAATATGAAAATATATTTATTTGTAAGAAATATTGATTATTTATAATATATTTGATTAAATATATAAGTAATGCTTTGAAAATATAAAATTAATGGTGGGGCCCAGTAATTGACATCCCCTAGATGTATCAAAAGTTATCATGAGACAAAAATGTTTCCATATTATTCAGGTGATCATTGTATACAAAACCATATAATGAAGGTTTCTTGTCCAATAACTTGACTATAATATTCTTGAAGACATGGATGACGCCATGATAGTAATGTTGTGAATTTATGAAATCATGTTATTCATTCATTGGGAATTTTTTTACTATTATCCAAGTCATTATTTTGTTTATATTATCCCGTGATTTATTTCATACTCAAGTTGTTTATTTATATGTATTTTTTTTTATTTTCCAACCTTCTATATAGTTTATGCTTTATTTACTCGTTATATATTTCGTTTTACATTACCCTAACTGATCAATTGACTTCACCATTTATTTATCTTCCTTTCCCCATGTTATGAAAAGGTGATATTTAAATTAAATTCAAGGATGAAAGAAATGTTTTCATGAAATGTTTTTATCTCACAATGTAATGTGGATTTTATGGATGTATTTTGTTTCCAGTACATCTAAATTAATAAATCCTTGGTGATGGGATACATTTTATCTTGTACCAATGCAATAAGTAAGAAACAACTCTAGTGTACTGGAGTAAGAGAAACATGGTGTCTGTTAGATTATAGTAGGAACATTGAGAACAATATTTTATATTAATATATCAAACATGATAAATATGATAATACCTTTAAATATATGATTACTTTTTCATTATTTTTAGTCCATGGATCAATATTCATAATGATTTTAGGATAAAAAGTTTTTGATATTTTTAATATTTGTCTCTTAAAGGAATAAAGGGAATTGACACACATATTCAATATAGGGGTTACCCTACAAAGCATACCTATAAAACAGGTGTTTGAGGTAATTAGATCATGAGAAAATTAAGGAATTTAATCCGGATATCATAAATATAATTGTGTGAATACAGTAACCAAATAGGATATAATACATAGTGAAGGATCCTATAATTATTAAGGACCAAAAATCTTAAGTTATTATTAACAATCTAAACCTAAATGATCTTCCTAACACTTGAAATAAGATATAAGTGGTGTTTCAAATAATATTATGTTATAAAGTCCATGAAAGGAAAATGAGTAAACATCCAACATGTCAAGAATGTGGGAATAAAAACTTGTGTAAATGACTAAGATAATGAGTTTTTATTGAATGTGTGGATAAAAGGCTATAAAGTGTATAATTGTAAAGGAAATAAATAATCTGCTAATTTCCAATGCTTTAATGGAAAGAAGATATGGAATTATATACACCAATTCCCCAATAATTGAGGATGCCCAAAATAGTTATGTTATTCTATTAATTTACTATATAATGAAATACTACAATGATTATGAGGGGAATGAGAATCAAATAAGAATCATTATTAAATATTTTAATTTAAAAGATTTTATATGAAAAAATTTGGGTGTTTGAAAGTTGATTTAGATAGCTTATTTTCTTATAAATATTTCCTCCATGGATGCAATATTGGTTGGTCTTCCTATGAAATAAATAAATAAAATAATCACCCATCTGGATAAATATAACCATTAAATATTTTAATTAAATTTTATTGTTGTAAATTTGGTTAATATATGATTACTATGTATTATTATTTATCTATGGTAGTTGGTATGTGGATTAAGAGAAAACATACACTGATTATTATAATAATACCTAGTTGTATGAAAATTTATAGAATGAGAGTTTTTTATACAAGTGATGAATTGAATCAAATAAACAAAAAATATTTTTTATGAAAATATGATATTTTTGGAATAACGTATAGATGGCATTTAAACTTATTTTGTGATATAGCATGGTGATTCGTCGTGAATTTTATTTTAATTTTTTATATATTATATAAAGGTAATTTAGGTTATTTGAAAAATTATTTATTTTAGAAATTTTGATTAGGGAATATACATATTTGAGTACCAGACTAATAAAAGTTATTGGGGGACCAAATGAAAAATAAGGGATCAGATATATCTGATTTTTTATTTCAAATTTAATCAAGAATATTTGGGAATTTTTATGTTGATATTTTCTTATTATTTTATGTTTTTTAATCAGTTTTGTTTTAGACGGCAAGAATAATTTTTAATCTTTTTATGGATCATTTGGTTGATTAAATGTTCATTTCAGTGCTTTATGCATGAAAAATTCATCATGATTATAATGATTCACTTGAAATGATAAATGTTTTCATATATAATTGGAATAAATCATGTAAATTTTATTTTTTATCCCAATGATAAATGAATTTCTCAAACTCGAGAAAACTAAAGATAAATATATAGTGTTTAATTTGGAATGTAGCACTCATACACCAAGGTAAATTTTTATAAACTCATTATAAATAATGATTCTTATAGTTTAATTTTCATAATAAGTTTCTCATCTATAACCTATGAATTAATGTTCATGATAAAATCTATATCCTATTTTATTATTATGTTATGATATTTTGAGTTTAGAAAATAAGAATAGAAATTAAAAGGAAACAATTTACATAAGTTCTAGAGAATTTAATATACCATGATTTTAGTTTATATTTTCATTTTAGATAATATTATATTATATAGTGTACAACACAAACAACCATGATCTTTAATTAATCATATAATATACATATTTAAATAAAACTGTTATAACTTAACCATTGGGTTGGCATGCATGTATAGAAAAAATCACTTTATGAAGTAAAGGTATGAAAATTTTTCTATAATAAAAATAACAAATTCTATAAATAAATTTTACATTTATCTATATTATTTTTCTAGGAAACAAATATTAATGTATTAATTTAATGCTTTTAAGAAACAATTAATCAAATGGTGGTTTTTATGCATTTTATCCATAGGTAATTAGAATTTATTTATACCACTTTTAGAAATATTATATAAAAAAATAATTATATTTTTTAAATAATCATGTTAAAAAATATAATGTTGAGTTTTTGGAAGTTTTTTAAAAATAATTATTTTTTGGTGAATTGTGAAAATTTCCGTTTTTGGGAAAAATATTTCTTATTTTGGTTTTATAATATTTGTATGTTTAAAAATGGTATTTTTTTAAAAAAGTTATTCAATGCGTTTTACAAACATATATTAAAATTAATTTCAACCTATTATAGGAATATAATCTTGTAAAATTTATTTATATTAGAATTTGGTGGTTCAAATTTTTAAATTGATAGATTTTATTTTTGGTCACAATAAATAGTAAACAAATTAAAAAATTAGTCACTATAGCGAAGCGTAAAATGTGTTAAAAAGGGGTAAAACTATGGGTTAACTTTTCAATATCACTCTAAAACCTAGATTTATTTTATTTTATGAGTTTTCAGATCAAATTTATTGTATATTCTAATATATGGAATATAGGTTCCATTTTCCTTTGTTAATGACATTTATATTACTTTAAGTAAAGAATAAATAAAAAATTCCCCACTAATTATTTTAAAATATCAAATATGATTTATCATTTGATGAAAGAAGTTGTTAATAGTTATATATAGTTATATATAGTCTTATTTAATATAGATAAATAATTTTATGATATTAATTTATTTTTTCTTTTTAGTGATGATATAATTACCTATAATACTTACATAACTATAACATAGTGCTTATGCATTGTAATAGAAAATTAATTTAAATGATTCTAAAAATATAAAAATTAATATGTTTTGGATTAATTATGGTGTTCCAAGAGTACAATATTATTAGTGGTTCAATTATTTATATTCAAATTCCATTATTATAATGACTCTTTAAAATTTAAATTTTTTTATTATTCCCGAAAATGACTTCAAATATTATTTCATGATTACAAATTATTTTAAAATAATTTTTAAATAATAGAAATACTTTAATAACAATAATTTATGATAAAATTTCAAGTCTATGATTAGTGAAGCAATTTTCTTCCACTTGATATTTTTAAATTACATTCATGGCCATAAATGTTGGAAAAAATTGGTACCATGTTTAAAGTTAAAAATTGTTAAATAAGGTGTTAACCTAATGATAAGGCTTAAAATGATACAAAAAAACATGTATAAATTCTATTTTTTGACCATATATAGACCTTATTTTCTTTATATTCAAATATATGTCACTTTTTATCCATTTAATAATAGTTGGATATATATTATATATTAATATTTTATGTATTTACATGATTTCCATTGTCCACAGTTATATAATGGAATCACCTAACCTCTCTTCTTCTCAATTAATGACCCAATTATCTTATAATATCAATATAAAAAAATTTCTTAGAATATTTTTACACATCCTAGATCTTATGGTATTCCCATAATATAATCTTTAAGATGATAAATGTTAAATCCAAAGGAGGGTTTATAAAAAGGTGGTATATCTCTTTAATGAGTTCTTAATTTTTATTTAACTTATACCTCCGTCAACTCTATCTTAACAATGATGATTAAATAACATCAGTACTTAAATGTTATTATTTTTTAGAATAAACATTATTAATTATTTTTTTCAATCCAATGGGAAATGAAACCATCATTCATGTGTTTGTATGGACTACAACCTCTACAAAGTGATGTGTTTTGTTTTTCTTCAATGTCTCATGAGGCTAGTTATTATGATGAAATTAATAAATATAAATTTTACTAATGAAATAATTGTTTGGGTTTCCATTGAAAACTCAAGTGTGTGTGCATTGAGTTTCAAATTAATATTTAGGTTTAATATAATTTAAAAACATTAATCCCCCTAAATTGGTAAAAATTACTGGTTGAAAAATAGTAGAAATATATATGTTCATCTTTTGAAGCGATTATAAAAATAATGATCACAAATCAATTAAAAAAATTAAAAATACTTTAACATTTAAAACCTATATACTCATATAAAGCACTTAATATAAAACACTAATTTAAGATAACTGTCAAGGTAATGTTTTTTAATAAACTATGAACAAAAAAGTATTTTTATATATAAAATTTTTTAAAAAAAATAAAGCATATTTGAATTTAAAAGTAGGTTAGGTCTGATGATAATACTTAATACCCTATATTGGGTAATTACGCACATCCAATATTTTTATATAAAATAAAATAATTTATAATGAGTAGCGGGTTTTACAAATTTTATAAAATAAGTTTTTCAAGGCCAAGAGACTATACTATACTTATACATGGGGTAAAAAATAATTATATGTCACATATGACCTCTTATAAAAAAATTCTTGGTAATAAAATTGAGAAAAAAAATATATAGAGATATTGTATGTCAAGAACACTCTAGTTTTATGTAGGAGAATATGTTTTAAAAATAGGTTTATTAAATAACACAACACAAATGTAAGAATAAATAAAAAGAGAAAGAGTTTAAATATGAGAATGATTATTTCTTATTAATACATAAATCTTATATCATTTTGAGTCCATTTATTTTTCTTTGTAAGGTTCTCAAATTTGATTAATATCAATTATAGTAAAACAAGGGGTTATAGAAGTTTGTAAAAAGCTTCCAGTTTTAGTTTTTAATTGTTTGAAGAACTTTGACACACACATCTTCTTCTTATTATTTTTGATCCATCATGTGAGAGTCTAATATTTTGTGTTCAATAATGTTAATGTTAGTCACATACATGTATAAATTAATTTATATAGAATTTATAGTATTCCAGGCCCAATTATCCTTTACAGAGTTATTCTAGAAAAAATAGATTCCTCATACTGATTAATAGATCGAACAAAATACTGACCATTCCTTTAATATAGGCATGTAAATTTTTAATAATATTCAATATTAAATCCACATGGTTCTATAAATCATTGAATTATTAAACTCTCCTTCTTAGAATTAATTATGAAATTAATTATTAAAATTTATCATAGCTCCCTGATGGTGGCTTTCAATGATGGTTGATCCTTATAAGTATTAGATCAATATAAAAATATTATAATATTTTTCATTTTGGGTATATATTTAAAATTATCCCTTCACTATGATATGGTAGATGCACGTGGCAGTAGAAATGGTTATAGGTAGATCCATAAAGTGGTCACATCAGCTGGTAATAGCTCCATTGAACTAGAGGCAGATTCATCTAATAGTAGAACAATATTGAATAAGTATTGTGAGATGATGGTAGTGATCAGTTGTCACTTTGTTGTACTAGTAGTATGATATATGAATTGATAGTATCATAGACCTAACAAAGGTGGTAACACAACTTCAATTATAGAAAAACATGATGATCGGTCCTAGAAATCATAATTTCAACTTTCAATAACTACATGTACTACTTTTGACATGGAGTGGTAGCATACATTAACTAATAGTATCTCGTTAGAAAACCAGGGATATAGAAATTAAAATGTTCATATAAAACCATGGATATAGATTTATATAATAAGTTTCATTACCATAAATGTTCTTAAGATGTTTAGGTTCATTAAAGGACATAAGTGATGAATCCTTTGTCACATTATACATTAATTTAATATCACTTGTGATGCAACCAACATATCATACCTCTCCAAGAGTATATGTTATCTTTGTTTTCATTCAATACATCTTATTATATGACTAATGATATTAATTAATTATAATTTTAAATTCTATGGATCAATACACATGTCCGTAGATAAGATCATCCAATGAAACATTCAATGTGGATTTCCTACTGGTGGTTCTATTCTAATAACATCTCCTCCACAATATTACTAAGGGATAACACCATGAGAATGTGTCTTAATGTCTTATGAGCCTCCAACCCCGAATATCATGCATAATCTTTGTCCCATTAGAAAATATCATCTAGTCATAGAACATTTATTCAAGAATAATGTCATGGAACCTCCATCTTCTCACCATAATGGGGAAATTATATGAACATTCAATGTAACACATATTTCTAGGACATTATGACATGTTATGACATGATGTGGAATAAAAATTATGTGAAAAAAAATCATTAATATTTTTTATAGTGAATATTTGTAATCAAGTATATAGATGTTGGTTCTAGGGGAACAACTCTAACAGACTCTCATTTCCACCAAATCCAATAGTTAACAACTTTTAATCTACCATCTCTCATATTATACTCATTATTATACTAAGATGGAGACTTTTTCAAAGGTTCAATATTTTTTCATCTTAGATATTCTTCTCATATAAAATTTACCACATTGAGAAAAATTAATAAAGAGTTGAATCTTCATAAGTATATGATTTTTCATTTGATGTAACCAAGGATCTTTGAAAAAAACCATTATTGAAGTGTGATCACAATAACCTATGATAGAAAATTGAATTCAAGGAACACCATAAATCTCTTGTACAAAGTTTTGAATCCACGCTTCTTCCATAGATGCATCAAAATTTTAAATATACTCGAACTCCACTATATAATCGGTGACAACTGGTTGATATAAACTATTCCAACTCAAAGATCCTCCGTTAAGATTGAAGATATATCCTGACTATTAATTTGAATCATTTTGATATATCTAAAATATATCATTTATGACTATATATTAATCTGCTCCATACACAATGAATATTTACTTAATTAACCTCAGATACATAAGGATCACCTTAACATTGGCCCAATAATATTCACCTACATCAATATGATATCTTCAATTCATGATCAAACCATAGGCAACATCAACCCTCGTTTATAATGTCACATACATGATAGATCTTATCACATAATCTAATGATAACTTAATCATTATATCTCTTCCCTTTTGTGTCTAAGGACATATCTTTTTGGAATGATATTTAACATGTGACATTGGAACCAATCCCATTTTGGATGGTTTCATATTGAACCACTTTAGTATTTGGTCAATTTATATACATTTATATAGTCTAACAAAGCTCCTTTGTCTATAAAATTTTATCTTGAAACCTGGTATATAGGATACATCACCCGAGTCATTCATGGAAATCACTTTCTAAACTATACCTTAACATATTTTAAGGATGGTATCTTATTTACAATTAGTAATATGTTGTCAATATATACAACTGTGAAAATGATTTTACTCCCACAAAACTTCTTGAAAGCGCATGGTTCATATTTGTTCTTAAGGAAAAAACTCTTTTATATCTTCCTCAGATTGAAAGTTCCATGACCTAGATAATTTCATTAATCCATAAAAGAATAATTGTATCTTCTGTACCTATTTTGAATTTTCCTGAGTCGCAACCCATTACAGTTGTGTCAAATATACATTTTAATTAAGGTTCACATTAAAAGAGTATTTTTTACATCCATATTCAAAATCTCATAGTCATGGAAAACTTCTATGGAAATAGAATTGCAATGTATTTAATCATGGAAACTATAGAAAAGAATTTATCATAGTCAGTACATTGGTGTTTTAAAAACCCTTTATCCACTAGACATGATTTATATTTAAAAAATTGAATTTCTTATTCTGAATTTCTCTTGAATACCCTTTTTCTTAAAATGGTATTTACATCAACTGATGGAGCAATCAGAACTAAAACATAGTTTTGATACATGGAATCTAACTCAGAATTCATGGGTTTTTCACATTTTATATTTTTTATCTCTCTACATTCATCTTGTATGATATAGAGTCATTATTTTCAACAAATAACGAGTCATTATATTTTCTAAATAGGAAACCATATATTTCCTAATCACTATCCTATATAGTGATTCTCTGTGGTACTCTTGTTTTAGGAACAAATCTTTCCTTGGGGACCTATGAAATCTCTTTATGTTCCAACTCTTTTTTTATCTTGATAATCAAATTCATTGAATTCAATCTTTCTCCCACATTACTATTTGAGGATGTACCCTTTATCAAAGAATACATATATTATAAAAACTATAACCATATTATCTGAGGGATCATATAGATTGTATCCACTTATTTAATTAGGGTAACCTATAAAGATACACTTCATAACCTAGTGTGTAAGTTTTTTTCTTGATCTAACATTAACAAACACCTCACACACATCTTTATGAGCATTTTAAAAAAAATGTTTCTATCCACTCCATAACACAAAAGTGAATATGATTTTCTAATTTAGTTGGTACTTGGTTAGTATGTATACTACTATATGTAATGGATATCCATAAATAGATAATGTAATACTCTCTTCACTCATTATCAAACATACCATGTCCCGTAAGAAATTATTATTCCATTCAATATAATCATTCCACTGTGATTTTTAAGGTTGTGTGAGTTGGGATAAAATAATATTCTCCCATAGAAATTTGATAAAATCATTTCTAACATATTCACCACCTCGATCGGATCAGAGTTTCATTATGTTCTTTCCAAGGAGATTCTCAACTTCATTATTGAACAATTTGAACATCTCAAAGGATTATGACTTATACCTCATCAAGTATATATAACTATACCTATTAAATTATTCAGTAATAGTAATAAGATATGAACGTACACCTCTAGATTATAATTGAATATATCTTCACACGTCGGTGTGAACCATTTCTAGATGCTTTATGGACAATTATCCTTGAAAACAAAATGAAGGTTTAGTCATCTTACCTTGTAAAGAAGTGTGAATTTTTCAAGTGTTTTAAGATCAAACATGTCAAAGTAACCATCGTTAAAGATATTTTTCAAATAAAACTTATTTCTATAACCAGGATGGTGATTCCAAAACTATATGTCAAATTAGTTTTCTTAGTTTGATTCATTTTTAATTTCCATTATTTGGATCTTTTAGTTTAATACATAAATACCATTATTAACCTATTTCATACCCTAACATATTTTATCTATATAAAATTAGAAACTCTTATTTCCTAAACAAAAAATAAAACCATCCTTATATAAACAAGTAATATATATGATATTATTGGAAACACTAGGAACATAATAATAGGTCATTAAAGCCAAAATCAATCATGCTGGAAACATGAGATGGTAGAATCTAATGGGTAAAGTAGGCATCCTCACCCCATTGGTAGCAAATGGATCCATCTTGCTTCTAGATACCTTCTAAAATCTAGTTTGTTCTTTTTTTGGATATAAATGTGAGAACCAAATATAGTATCCAATACCCAATTTTTAGATATAGAAATATTACACACAATTATGTCTGAACTTGATGCTTCACCTAGATTATTTGTATGAGCGAATTTTCTCTTAAAATGGACTTTCTTGACACATACAAAACATAACGCATTCTACTTATTTTATTTCTTCCGGATCGTTTTCTTATTTGAAGGATATTGTTATGGATCCTTAGAATTTTAATGAGTCTTTAGACCCATTTCATTATTATTATATTTCTCATTCACTATAAAGACCATAGGTTTCTCATTCCCATTATGATTATTAACATAGATAATGAAAGTAATTTTTTCTGAAAGTGACTTCCCATTGTTTCTCATATTAGATTTCGTAATGAAACTCAATAAGGTTTTATGTAGAGAGGGTAGATTGAGATTTCTGTACAAGTTGTTAAAGATTATAAACCCTGTGTGGTCTAAGAATTATGTATATCAAGTCATCTTCAATACATCTAGACTAGGTAGCACCAACTATCCAATATTTTTCATGAACTGTGCATTATAATGGATCATTGTGATTTTATCAAAGTCATATGGTCTTCTCTTTATATAAAAATTATTATTAGATAATTATTAATTGATTTCCAAATGAGATTAATAAATTCAAATTTCTTTAAATTTTTTAAATATCCCGCTATTTTCTTAAGCCTAATATCCCTCACCATTAGTTTTGGCTTGTCATGTTTCATATAGATTCCAGTTTCAAGGACATATATTCCTTTCTCATAACCAATATATAGGCTTGAGAACTTATTTGAAGTATTTTATATTGGCATAACTTTCTAACTATATTTACCCTCAATTCCTTAATTTCTAGAGTGTAATCCCCAATCCTAAAATCTTGGATTGGAATTTCTTCAAACCATTACTCCAAGTTACACCAAATCCTATTTGGATAGTAAAACCTTGATGTGAACCAAGCTATGTAAAACTAAAACATTATGCTAGAAGTACCTTGATAATAAAATGCACCCTAACTTGGGTTGGTCAAGAACTTTGAACTATGGGTTAGACTCTTAACATAAGTAATGAAATGCTATACTGGATAAATATTTTTTTTAAGAAATTTTTTTCCCTTATACATGAAAATAATGTTATAACTATTGAAAAGTCTTGTTAATACTAAGTGGATTTTACTTAAGTAATTAATATTTTCTGATAAAATTGATACATAATCCTTGAAAGATTATTAATTCATTTATTTAGTGATCTTGTAGATTCTAGAAACAAAAATAATGAACCATGAGACTGAAATAAATAAAATATAATTGGAATGATCAAGATATTATCTAATGGTTAGTTTATATAGTGGATCAAAAAAATACCCTTGACCCTATCGGAAAACACCTGGAACTGTAACTTGGTTCATGATGAAACATTCCACCTTGACTTCTATTTATCATCTCTTTTGGTTTCAACTTATCTATGGGACTCAAACTGCCTCCTCTCACCCAAGAGCTCTATCATTATATAACCCTATACTCACAAGAAGATGAGGGTATCCAGTGGAATGGATAAAGTGGGTTTATACAAAAGAAGTAGCAGACACATGATCCCCTACATAATAAACAAAAAAGGACAACTCAGAGTATATCATTTTAATTTAATTACAATAATATATTAAAAGGAAACGAATCACATACAAAGGTCTAGTCTAATTACATGATCATCCACATTGAATCCTAGAAAGATGCATTTGTAGTTTATTTATCAATTACATCAATTCATTCATTAATTAAGATAAAACACAAGGAATTTATCCCATTAATTCAATTTTTATAAATATCATATGAGAAACCTTGAAATTATGTCATTTATAATCTTAAAAATTTAAATTAATTAATTTTAATTAACATTTTGAGGCAACAGTATGTACTCATCCAAATTATCTGGATTGAACCTTTTGGTTGTGAATTCACTTGGAATCCAACATACATGCATGATAGGTGATTACATGGTGAGTACTATCAAACTACCGACAAACGAAACACATGTAAATTATAATACATTTGATTCTCTTGATTCATGTAGAATTCAATATAAATATACGCCATGAAAAAATTATAGTTTTGAATTTAACACGGATATTATTCTAATATATAATTAATAAAACTATTGCATGGAATTTACTTTCAAATAAATTACACACAGAACACATGTGAGTTTGTATAATTATATAATAAATTATTATCTCTATCCTAAAATAGGAAAACTATTTGTATGAGACTACATGGTGTGTATTTTCTTTTTCTTGTGTCCATTAAACACACCTAGGGGATGGGTGTGTCACCTACCATGGAAGTGTATGATGTTCATGGTTATATCCTTCTTACACTTCATGTGTCCACATAGTTACGTGGTTTGTTATTCCTAATTTCTTGTAGCATATTCAAGACCCGCGTGGAACAATGTGTACTCTTTCATGAATACATGAGAACTATATATCTTGTACACAGGTTACATGATGCGTTTTTATTCAAAATGTATACCAAATTTTCTGTATTTATGAAATGATCTGCTTTAATCGAATCATTAATCTAATTTATTCAGTCTGATACGATATTGCCAAGAGATACATGAAATATAAATGGGTACATTGAATTTATATTTTGAGTACATGTTGTGTATGTTTTTTTACCTAGATATAAAATTCGTCATTTCCTGATGGTTTTTTTTGGATGTCTCTTCATTTTATCATTACTCATTTATTGGTTACATGTCATGTAAATGAATATGTGGAAGAGAAAATGACGTTGTCATTTCAAGAATTAATTAATATGTAGTAAAATAATATTAAAACACATTCCAATCATCCAAAAAATTAATAAACAATTATAAATTATCCATGTGACTGCTTTGATACCACTACTAGGTTCTGAGTACAACAGATGTAAATATATAGAATGGATAACTCGGATTTTATTCTTAATTTAGGAATAATAATTGTTTTTATGATAAAAAATTTCATTAAAAGTGGATTTAATCTTATATTACCTGACTTATTAAATGTTATTAACATAAGAGGTGGATCACTGCATGTAATTTATAATTAATTAAATAAGTAAATCTAGAATAGCCTGAACTTGTAATTATTTCTCCATTAATGGTACGGCTGACTTTATATCATTATTTTTTAATTTCATTAGAGTATCCAAGTTTCGATTCCCTCTTGTGGTGGTCCACCCATGGACCATAATATCTAAAATTCATTATAGAATCACATTGTGTTAGCCCGATCAATCCAGATTAATTTCATTTTCACGGTTGATCATAAAATAATAATTTTCAAAGAACTATTCATGTTATCTTATTGGATTGAGAAAATATTAGGATAAATATCACTTTAGTTCTATATATTTTTATATATGGTTTTAGAGAGCTCTACAATCCATCTATTATGAAAAACAAATGTGTGAATATGGAAGGTAATATAATTAGTTATTTTTTGTGGAATATTTTGGGTTACCCATTTTTACACTAGCCCCATTACTATTACTTAATTCTTAGTTTTCACCATGTTTAATAATAAAAATATTTTTATTATTATTAACCATGTAACATGTGAATCACTTTAAGAGGATCAAAAAGGCCACTCATGGGAATTAATTTTTTAGAAAAGGAAGGATGTCAATCACTTTAAGAATAAATAAATATAATTTATATCATTTCCAATCAGGCCATTAAACTCGGTTCACTTATTCTCCTCAAAATTTACCAAAAGCAAAATAATGAGTTTTTATTAATAAAATAAATATAACTTCATTATTCATTGATATATATAAAAAATATTATAATCATTAAACCATGAAAATAAATAAATATTATTATTATTTAATGTACTTATTCATTATAAAAACTTGTGATTAATTATTGAGATATTCTAAACCAGAATTGTCACAACCCGGCCCACCGAGGTGCAACATGTGACTACCCCAATCCTACCAAAAATTAGACAAGTGATGGAGACCAACACCAAGTAGGAATATACCGAAAATGGGAGGAAATATCCCAAATTAACAATACACAAGAACACATCTCAAATCCCACACAATGATGAAATTTAGAACAACTAAAATAATGCATGCATACATCTAATATCCCACAACAGAGAATGAGAGTAAATTAATGAATGTATAGAAAGGGGGAAATATAAGCCCAACCAAAAAGATTAATGTGTCTAAAATTCTCCAAGGGTGATGACTTAGTAAAATGAAATCTCTCGGTAAACACCTTTGTATTATAAGCTCTATCTATGATCCACTTACTATATATCCTCCCAGGACACTATCAAAAGGGTCATCGTCTACATAAGACACAACATGTGTGGAAAAAATTCTATGTAGGATTGAGTATAACAATACCCTACAGGACACCATAAAACACTAAAAATGAATCACCATGTATAGTCATCTCAAAAAAAATATAAAAAACAATATATAATAGAAACGCCAATATATACTCATGAAAGACACCACACCACTTGGTCATCATAACCAACTGCCAGCCATAGGATTCTACTCACAGAAACCCTCATTATGATCGAATCCACTCCATGAGCCATGAAATCATTATAGAAACTCTCTGATGAGGTCTAGATCATTGGTTCCCACCCTAGAAAGATCAATGGTCTAAGAATCCCCTAATATATAGATAGGGGCCATGTCTAGAACTGATGGGAGACACCATGAACCCAATTTGGATCAACCCCCTACGTAATGGATCGTATGACAATGATACCACAAACATGACTGATAAAAACTCATAGATACATGATAAATTAACTATTAAAGGAGGTCATTATTATTTTAAAAACTAACCTAGGGAATAGAGGTTGATAATGGATTGTACTCGAGTCTCATGGAGGGACACTATAACTCTATCTGATACTCAACCTCTATATGGGATCATAATCATGTGATGTTTTTGTAATGTCACACTATATCCTTTAGGGAATAGACCAAGGGAACAAGATAAACCTAGATTGGTCCAAAATAAGGAAATGAAGAGTTAAAACACTCTCGAAGGGGGTATGCAGTGCGTACTAGGGGTACACGGAATTTCCAGCATTCCCTATGTCTTCCTGTGTGGAAAAGACTCACACCAAAAAGTAAGAATTCTTGTAAATGTTGTTTATAAAAAATACACAACATGTAGAGACACATGCTATCATTCATGGGTAACTTGGCTATGTCCATATATAGTGTCCGTGTTTGTGTACCATCCCATGTACATCTGGGTGTGTCTATGTCCAAGTACACGACATTTCAAGGGCAGTGTACTTTTTTCCATGTCTATACACTTCCAGAAGTACACACTAAGCTATCATGGAGAGTCACATAGTGTATGGCCATGTAACACAACGTGGGATATTTATCATCATTTAGAACCCTAGCACTATAGCCAAGGGCCCACATGGAATGTAATGCTGGATTGTACACCGTGTAATCTAAGAATTTTCAGATCCACTAGGATCTCTTCCATATCGTCATGTGCCCCACCGGACAAACTTCCATCACCAAAACATGTAGATTAGAGGTTGGTCGATTCTGGATATTATCATCAGGTAGAATATGGGTTCAAATTTATTTGAAAATGATCAGTCCAACAAACATTATCACTGGCAGCCAAAATTGGGATGAATATGAACCACAAATCCGTTTATTTTATTCTCTATCATCCACCGCCATCGTCACACCACTATCACATCATCAATCATAAATTTAACCCATGGTATTGATTTGTTGTGATGAATAATAGTCATACAACGACAAAATGATGGATATTCGTCAAACCACATGCTAAAAGAAAACACTCGTGATGAACGTATGAATAATAGGGGAAGAAAATCCAAAATGCACAAAATAAAAGGAAAGAACCTCAGTCATTTTTTGTTTGGATTTGATTAATTGTCATATAAATCGAAGAATGAAGAGGATTAGATAAACTATGATCCAAAACAATAATTCAATAAATTTAATTCTACTAAGGATGTGTGTGTCAATTCTTTTTGTGAAATTGATCAATGTTCATTTGGAATTAAGAAAAGGTATGGAATTCAAAAAAAATATCCACCTATATTGTGGATAAATCGTTCATGAAGAACCATTTTGTTTTCATCATCGATGAGATCCATGCACTTCATTGGAACAATAATACAGAATTGTATCTCGATCCATTATTATTCACCAAGAACGCCCTCCTCTAATGGATTCTAGGTATCCATGGTTTAGAATCCAACCCTGAGAAAAAATCTAAATCTGTATATTTAAAGAGGAAGTAGGTCACTCTTTCAAACAAAATTAAAATAATATTTATTTTATTTATTTTATTAATTTATCAGTGCAACATTTTTTTCACATAAGTACCTTTTCGACAAAGATTATGTCATTCCTATGGTAAAACACATTCTATGAACTCAATAGTTCCATTTTATTTCTAATATGTTCCCTTGTTCAAGAGTTATTCTACTTTTTTAGGAAAATTATGCATGTGTATTTTTTAAAATATTTAACATATTTTAAACTTTTATTCTAGGTGTAGTGGGACATGAAATTTCATCGCTTCTTAGTGAATGGTCTAAAAAATAATCCAGATTATATCCAAAAATACAAAATGGAAAATCTAAGTCATTACATTCTCCCCACATAGGGATTTTCATATTGAAAAGTTAAAAACTACACAAAATATTCAGGTACATGGATCATATCTAGATCTCCCACCCCTAGGTTATCTCATAAATATTCTCATGCAGCCACTGGATAATCATTTGGGGAATCAAATGTCAATGACAGATCATCTCGTGCTGATCATCTATCTTTAATGTATACACTAAAAGAGTATCTTCATCCTTGATGTCTATCTCACCCTGTTTGATTGCATGAAATGGGTCATTCATCTACCTCCGCAGATGTGACACGTCGAAGACACAGTGTACCCAGTCCAACTTTGGTGGGAGATCCAAGTGGTATGCCACAATAAAAAATATCTATAGTATCTAGAAGGGACCAATGGATCTTGGAGATAACTTACCATCATGGAAAATCTTCTCAATCTATGTCTACGTGAGACCCTCATGAAAACATGGTCTCCCACCTAAAACTCTATAGGTCTCCATTTTTAATCTACATATGACTTTTGATGACTCTCTGTTGTCCTCATCCACACTTGTATGATTTGCACCTTATCTATAGTAGCAGTCACCAATTGTGAGTTCATGAGTATTGAATCTCCTAGATTTTTTCAACAAAGTTGTGACCTATTGGATCGACTGTAAAAATCCTCAAATGGTTCCATTGAAATGGTGAAATTGTTACTTTTTTATAAAAAAATTCCACCAAGGGTAGGTAATCCTCCCAACTATAGCCAAATTCTAACATGAAATCCCATAGCATGTCATCCAAGACATGAAAGGTCCGCTCTTTCTGTCCATCAGTCTGGAGTGAAATGTCATGCTCAAGTGTAACTAAGTCCCAAATGCCTTAAACAACCCTTTCTATGACTGATATGTGAATTGATCATCACGAACAGATATGATCATCGAGTAAACTCCATAGAGTAATATTATCTCATGTATATAAAGTTATCCCAAACTCTCTACTGAACTATGCTTTTGAATAGATAGTAATTGGGAATACTTGGTGAGTTGGTGTATGATCCCCCATATGGAATATTTTCCCATGTATGTACATGGTAATAACTTCACTAAGTCCCTTTTAAACCTATACCACTTACACTTTTTTACCTAATGGAGTTGGGTTAAACCTGCTAGAACCTGGTACTACATCTTCACTTGCTGATAAGTAAGGCATAAAGAGACAATCTCTAGAAATATCTTCTTCAATCCTAGCCACCAAAACTATTATCGGATTTTTTGGTATGTTTTCCATATCTGTATGTACCAACAAATGGGATGCATGTAACTCCCACATCACCTACTACTATAATTACAAATGAACCATTTTCCGTCCTTTTTAAAGGATAGCACGATCACCAGCATCAAAATATCTATCAAGAGAATGTATAGTGTATATATGAGTACAAAAGGTCTCACAATATGTATCTCCTTAAAACTCGTACTTGGAAAATTCAAAATATTTTCGGGTAATAACCATCGACTAAATATATGAAGCATCATCCTTTTCCATGATTAAAAAATGAAATCAGGTTAACCTTTCTGATGCCTTGACCAATAAATGAGAACAAGATCTCTTATTGAGAGTTTCTCCCACCACATTCCCCTTCCCAAGAGTATATAAAATCTCAAAGTCATATTCCCCAAGGACCTATATCCATCACCTCTATCTTAAGTTAATATCCTTTTGTGAGAAGATATACATGATAATTTTTTTTGTCAGAGTAAAATATAAACCACTCACCCATCAATTAGTGCAACCACATCTTCAGTGTGAAGGAAACCACTAATAATCAAGATCATGGGTCACATAATTATGCTCATGTAGTTTTAAGTGATGTAAAAAATATGCAATAACTACCTGCCTCTACATCAGAACACAACCAAGCCCAGTTCCTAATGCATCACAAAAGTCTATGTGATTGACACCCCCTCTAGAAATCTATGATGGGAGAATGTATCATCCTCTTAATCGGCTCATGAAATAACTTATGGATCCTTTATTTCACAAGAAATTATTCCAAAATGAATCAAAGCTGTCAATGGTGCTTCCACATTGAAGAAACCGAATAAAAATCTCTAATAGTACCATGCCAACCCATGGAATCTCCACACATTAGTAACACTCTTGGGTGGATCCCAAGCAAGAATTACTTCAACCTTTGCTGGAAACACATATAATACTTCCTCTGAGATGAAGTTTCCCAGAAAATAGACCTATTGAATCAAAAAAATGACACTTATATATAATCCCTTAAATATCTTTCTCTAAGTGTGTGTTTAGGATCATCCTCGAGTGTCTTGTCTGATATTCATCAAATGTTGAATGCACTAGAATTTAATTAAGGAGACCACCACAAACCAGTGTAAGAATGGCTGAATGATCTTTTTCATGATCCTCATGAACACTTTTGGGGTGTTCTTCATGCTGAATGGAATCATCAAGTACTCATAGTGATCATTTCAACATCATAATGTCATCTTGGATATTTCATCTTCCTGTACTCATATTTGGTGAGAGCCTAATCTGAGGTATATCATTGAGAATCATCATGCCCCTATCAAGTGGTCAAATTGAGAATTGATCCTCCGTAGTGGGTACTTGTTTTTTTAGTCACCTTATTCAAACACTGGTAATCCACACATAACCTCATGCTCTCATTTACATTATTTCCAAACTACACTCGGATACCCATGGGAAACACTACGTATCAGAAGTTCATTCTCCTAAAAGTCTTCTAACTACACCCTCAACTATCAAACATCTGTGGGATCCATCTAATATGTAATTACACATATCAATTCAATACTAGGATGAAATTCAATGCAAAACTATAGCTCTCAGTGGGGAGAAAAATAAGGTACTCCCACAAGAAAGATGTCATCATACTCTGCCACCACTACAAGAAATTGATAGCCCAAATCATCCACTGCTCTGCGAGTCATGCTTGCTAAATATAGAGTAATCGGATACACTTTCATATTCACGATCTCATCCTACTCTATCAATGTTTCCTTCTCACCCACAATAGAAAACCTTGTTCTATCATGGTGGAAACACCACATCCTCCTCCTAAATCAGTCAATTAGGGCATAAAATATATGTAATCAGTCCATATATAATATGACATTGTAAGGAATTGTTGTTAAAATAAACAGATCCTATAAAAAATTCACCTCCAAACGTCTGATTGCACTATCAGCATAAGTGCACAGTCCCTAACTCGCCGCATGTCAGATTCTCCAATCACTAGGTTCAAGCCAATGGATCAACCAATATCTTTATGTTTCAGACTAGAGAAGTGGAACGGAATGGATGACTATGACTTATGTCTATAAATACTATGGCTAAAGTTGAAAATACCTAGATTGTACCTTATATCATCTCTAGAGCCTGAAGGTCATAGGCCTCTATATATTGTAGATGGACTCATCCCTATTCACTAACTCCCTAGGCTTGGCACAGACCATCTTAGGGTGGTGTTGTAATAGTTCAAACATCCAATGACGATTTTCCATCATTTTGGCCAATCTACCTCATCCAACACCCTTTAGACCACCCTTCTCATTCCTATATCTCTATCTCGGTAGTCCCCCAACCATCTCATGATCAACTATACAATGGTTTGATATATCCTGATCCATATTTCTCTGACCATCGTAGTGGAAACATTGCCTCAGAATTGACTTATTTTAGCCACCCTAAGATCCCTGCACCACTGACCCTATTTATTAGGATCTCCTCCAAAATTGTTTGACACACTTGGATCCCTGTGACATTCATCAAATACATGTTTCAATGGTCTCATCTACTTGGTTCCCACTACTAGATCCAACTTATGATGTATGATCTTCCTAAAATATATCTACCACTAAGGCTTACTCAAACACCCCAGTATAGGTGGGAATGAAAAAGGATTCCACTAAAGACATGATGTCATAGCGTAATCCATTTTCAATGTTCTAACCTCTAATGAACTAATATTGCACCATATCCAAGGAGTAACATATGAGATCAGTAAACCTATTTGATTACACCCTCAAATTCATACATCCTTATTGTAAACGTAGAATCTTATATATGTGCACCAATCACAACATGGCCAGATAGAACTCCACTTTGAATAGATAATCAATGTTTAACTAAGAGAGTGCTATATTATCGTGTGACTGTGTCACTAAGTCCCACCATTGTCTAGTGAGGCCTTGAAGAAGAATCATTGTAAGGAATTCCATGTAATTTTTAAGCATCCTCACAAAGATTAAAAAGTGAGTTCCTACCTCTATCTGGTACACAACCACCTGGGGGTCTGCCTCTCCCCAAAACCTATTAGCTAACTACCTCTAAAACTTGTGTAAATCACTCATCCTATGTTCCTCATTATCTTGTATTATTAGCACTAGATTATATTCAACGGATTGTGGTGTAAATGTTAAACCACCCATAGATGTTATCTTTGGTATAGGCCCCTATACTAATTCCTCATCACTAGGCAAATCATCCTCATGAACACAGAGTGGTATCCAAGATGGTTGTCTAGGTAGAGGAATCTTGAGATAAATAATGATATAATAAGGTCAAAATAGTATATATGGAGAGCAGACTCAAGAATGACATGGAAAACACAACTATTTTTATATGATGCATGTACAAAAAATACCCTATAAAAATTTCTACATGTACTGAGTCGAATGGAAGTTGATCAGAGTAATGGTGTGTGGATACATCGGTAACTGTACCAACACTACAATCCCTGGACAGAGATTCAAACTCGATATGCTAAACATTTTTTCCCAAACCAACCTCACTAACTTTGGTAATAAGGTAGAGATAACTATATTTGATACCACTCTATCAGGACCTAGCCCATCGAGGTCTGACCCGTGACTACCCCAATCCCGCCACCCATAGGCCAGGGGATAGCGACTAGTGCCGAGTGGGAACATACCAAAAATGGGACTCATTATCCAAAATTACCTATACACATCCATACATCTCTAATACCACACAATTATGAAATGTAAAATAATTTAAATAATATAGGAATATATCTAATATCCCACAAAAAAGTATGGAAGAAAAGTATTGCAAGTGGAGTAAGGGGCTAAATACAAGCCAAACCAAAAGTGTAAAGACTCCAACCTACTATTAGACTGATGACTAAGTCAGAAATGAAAGATCATGGTAAACACCTTGGTCTAAAAAGCTCCATATACTCTCCACTGTCTCCATATCCTCTAAGAACACTATCAATGGGGCCTGATTTTCATAAGACATGACACGTAAGGGAAAATCCCATGTAGGGGTGAGTATAATAATACCCAGTATGACACCCCGAAAACACTAAACATGAAGAAACAAGTATATTCTGCTCAATACAATATATAAAAAATCAATGTATAATAAAAACACCCAAATATACTCAGGAAATACACCACACCAACAGGAAATCATAAACATCTGTTATACAGAGGATTATGCTAAATGCTCATTTTCGGAGAATCCACACAATGATCCAAGATATCATCAGAGACACCCTATGAATAGGTCTAAATCATTAGGCCATGCCCAATAAATCACACTGGTCTAAGAAGATCCTAAAACATAGATTGTGGGTCACGCCCAAAACCACTAAGTGACACCATGTGTTGAGTCAATAATGTTTTCCTTATGACTTTTCCATTACTTCTTATTTTGAAAATCACAAACACCATAAACATAATCAAAACTATTTTTTACTTCTATAAGGAAAATTTCCATCCCAAAGGAATTTACCCCAACCATGTTTTCATTGTTCATATTTTTTCTTAAGTATAAAAATAAGATTCATACCTAAAACCTTATAATCATATAATACTTAGATATGAAGCAATCTCTTTTCAGATCTGAATTCTGGATACGAACTCTAATAAATTTCCACTCCGAATTCTGGATATGAACTCTAATAATGTTCCACTCCGAATTCTAGATATGAACTCTAATGAAGTTCCACTCTAAACTCTGGATACAAACTCTCAAAAAGTTCAACTCTGAATTATGGATATGAACTTTAATGTGTTCGACTCTGAACTTCTATGAGTTCGACTCCAAAATTTTATGAGATCGAATATGAACTCCAACTAGTTCGACTCCGAACTTTTACAATTTCAACTCCGAACTCTGTAAGTTCATATTCCAAATTCTAGTGAAACCGGACTCTGAACATCCTCTGAAATTAAGACTCCAGAATTATACAGAAGTCAGGTTCTGAATTCCTACAAAAAAGAATCTGAATATCTCTTTATTATAAACTCCAAATTCTATTTTCTTTAGACTCTGAACTTTTATTTTCTTACATTCTGAACATCAATTTTAATTATGATTACACTTGTTTCATTACAAAATGATGTCGTTCATTTATTTATTGACTAACCTTTGGTTGAGTGACATGTGTACAGATCCCTCTGAAATTCAAGGGAAAATATGACTATTGGAGGAGGGAGCCGACCGTTGGGGCTTCGCCTATAAATAGGAGCTCATTGAAAATAAGCGACATATTTTGGATTTTTGGTGATCAGAACTTCCTAAAGTAATTTCTTGAGAGAGAGGATCTTATCAACTCTCAAAGATTCATGCAGAATGTTTGAGAATCTTGTTAAAACTTTTCTTTGTGCGACTTCAATTGTTTTTAATTGAAATCGAGGGATTCCGGGGATAAGAAGAGAGAGGTTCCAACACCTTGAAGTTGAGGGCTTCCTTGCTGAGGAAGAAAGAGGTTCTGACTACCAGATAGTTGAGGGCTTGTGGGGATAGCAAGGCAGAATCTGATATTCGTATCGAGGGCTTACCCTAGTGTGGGTAAGATAGAATTTCTTGAAAGTATAAATTAAGGAACATTTATCAAAGGTTGTTGGATACCCTTCTCTTTGGGTTAAAAGAATCATTGTTTGTTACTTGTAGTTTTACTACATGTTTTTTCACTACATTTTGTATTGTTAAGGAATTTATAACTTTCTTATACTTCCTTACTTGTACTCTGATATAGTTAGATTCTATATGCTTTGAGGTAGAATCTTAATCTTTGTAACTTTTGTTAAGTTCCATTTTCAGAATCACTTTTCCGGAATCTAGAAAGTATTTAGTACCCATAGAGGTCTTGTGAATTATCCTGTTTAACCTTTTTAAACATAACCATTCTTAAAATTTCCTAAGGTAATTTTTAAAAGGTACAATTTACCCCCCCCCCCTCTTGTATCTAAGAATCTCATTCTTATTTCAATACTACATTTGGTATTACAGAGTATATCATACTTAGAGTCATACCATCCTAACACCATGAACCCAATTTGGATCAAACCACTACATAGGGGATTTTATGTCAAAGCTACCAAAACCCTACTAATATGTCCTAGTATATTGCCGATAAACTCCTTTCTCAAGGAGTTCATGGGGATTCCAAAATCCCGTCTTAGTGAACAGAGGATGTTAGAGGATCATACTTCAGTCTCATGGAGGGACACTATAAATCTATCTGATACCTAGCCTCTAGAGGGAATCACACTCCTATGATGTGGATATAATGTCACGCTTTACCATCAAGAGAATAGACCAAGGGACCATGCTCAATAAATACTGATCCAAAATAAGGAAACTAAGGTCTAAAAAAACACTTTAATGGGGTACACAGTTTGTATTAGGATGTACATGGCATGTCCTGCTATCCCTAAGTCTTACCATGTGAAAAAACCTCACACAGTATGCAAGTATTTACATACATTGTGTATATAAGAAGTAATGAAAATATAGAGACACCTAAAATTTATCATTTGTGTCCTTTTTTTGTCTGTGTATGGTGATTATGTCCATGTAACATCACATGTACACTGGGTCTTGTCTGTGTCAAGTACATGATGTGTCACTCTCTATGTACATTATCTTTTTTTCATGTACTACTTGAATTACACATTGATATATCATAGTGGGGTCACATGGAATGTGACCGAGTCATGCGACATGTGATATTTAACATTGGAATAAACCCTAGCATAATAGCTAGGGGCTCACACGGCATGTAATGTAATATTACATGTCGTGTAACCTGACAATTACTAGATCCGTCGGGATCACTTCTGCCCCATCTTATGCTTTATAAGAGTCTTTTTCCTCATTGTAACCTTTATATCAGAGTACCTATAGGACTTTCTATCATCTCCAGTAGAAATTTAGCTTCAAATCTTCTCAGAAAATGATCTTTTGTATAAAAATCATCATTATGACCCAAAACTAGGAAGAACTAGACCTACAAATCCCTCATTTCTGCTCCTGATCATCCATTGTTGTCATCAAACCTTGATTGCACCATCAATCACAAATCTCAAGTTCATTTTTGACCAATTCCACTAAAGAACACTCACATTGTGACCAAATACTGGTTATTTATAGAACCATGAACTAAAATAAAATGCACGTCATGAATGTCCAAAGAAGAGCAGAAGAAAATCCAAAAGAAAAAAAATTATGGAACAAACCTAGGCTATTATTCATTTTTCCTTGATTAATTTTCATAGAAAGATATGAAAGAGGAGGAATAGAAAAATAATGAAAAAAATAAACAATTCTGCAATTTAATTCTACCAATTATGCCTGTATCAATTATATTTATAGAATTGATCTATGTTAATCTAGGATTAAGAAATTAGGTGGAAATCACAAAATAAAATATTCTACCTCGATTGGTGTTGATATTTGATGAAGAATTGTTTTTTTTTGTTTTTTTTTTGACAAGATCCATGGACTCGTCTGGTTCAAAGATACACAATCTAATCTAGATCTAACACCATTCTTCATGAATGGTCTCCCAAAATGGCTTTTAGGCCTCCTGAGTTTAGTTTCCAAACCTAAGACAAAATCCATAGCCTTTTAGTTGAAGAGGAATCATGTTGATACATCAAAATAAAATAAAATATATTCATTAATTAATTTATTATATTAATTTTTCAACCATGTCAAATTTTCCCAAATGGCATGTGATGACAAAGATTATGTTGTTCCTAGAGTAAAAATCACACTCTAATCTTAGTAGTGTTATCGGTTTTATGATCTAGGACCTTATTCCGTATTTATTTCACTTTTTCAGAAAAATTGTGTGTGTGAGTCTATGATATTTAATATATTTCAAACATTTATTTTGAGCACATTGTTCCTTGTAATCACATATCTTCTCGGTGCCTGGTCTCGAAAATAATCCATATAATATCAAAATTTACTACAAAAAAATAGGATTAATTACTTGAATAATTATTAAAAAACAAATTAGAAATAATATTTAATCTTAATTATTAAATAAAACATTTGATTTTACTAAAATTATAGATACACTTAGTGGATGTCTCTCTAAGCCTCATTGTTAGGGGCATTAGGTATAGCCGACTAAAGTTCAAGGTTAAAATCTTGAAACACACTAAGGTTCCCAGATAGAATTAAGTTAATTTCAAGAATATTTAAAAAATTATATGAATTCTTACAGTGTAATATAATCGGTTTATCATGATATATCTAATTAAGAAGGATTTGTACTATTATCATCAATATATGTGATTGATTTCTATTTATTTTTCATTTAAGAAAAGAATAAACCAACATAACTCCATGGACATTAATGTATCTATGTAGTTCTATGATGATCAAAGGGTATGATATATAAAAATTTATTAATAGAAAACAGTGATAAATCCTTTCTTTCACTATCCATTAATACAATATCACTCATCACAGAACCAATGTATCCTACCTCAACATGAACATATATAATCACAGTTTTCATTAGTACATAAAAGTACGTGAATTATGAAATTCATTAATAAAAATGTTAAAGTATAATTATACACACATTCATAGAAAGAAACATCAAATAACATGTAAAATGTATATTTTCTACTATCGAGTCCATTCTCATAACCTCCCTTCTCAAGGATTGCTAAGGATGAACACCATAATATGGTGTCTCAATATCTTATGAGACGCATATACCTCATAGACTATATATTAGGTGTTTCAACATAAAATATTATCTAACCATAGAACATTTGTTCAAGAATATTTTTACGGAACTTCTGAGTTCTTATCATAGAGGTAACTACTATAACATTTTAGTGTGACCTATTTTCCTTAGATATTATCTTGTGTCACATGATGTAGAGGAACAATCATAATATGATAATAAACATCATTAATATCCAATAAAATGAATACATGTAATCAGGTACATGTAAATAGGGTACCAAATATAATAATAAATCCCCCATCACCAATATTCCAGTATGTTTCAAGATTTTTACTATTTAATTTTTCATATTTTATCATTTGGTTTCTATCTTCGAAACTTTTTGTACCCAATTAGTTTATATATTATTAAAATAATAAGTTAACCCTCCAGAAAAAATTTATGTGTGACGAACATAAATTTATACTCTATTTAATCCAATTAAATGTATAAATATTATAAAATTCACTTTTAAATTAAAACATATAATATATAAATAAACGGTTCTGTAGAAAATTGTTTTTTAACTTTAAGTGTTCCTGATCTTATTTAGTATTGAATAAAAACTGAATGAGTGAAAATATCATTATATATTTGTTTGAGAATTATATTAGACAAATTTTTTATAATTGTTTAATTTATTTTAATTGATTAAAAATACATAATGTTAATGAAACAATTGTTTCAAAATAATTGTTTTACAAGTATTGTGGTAGTTAACTTTAATCCATGTAATCATATTTTTTTTTACCTAAAAAATTAAATTGGAATTATTATACAATAAAACTGTGTTGTTATAAAATATTAATTAAATATTTTAGATTTAATTACTACATGTTATTAAAATTAATTATTGACATGAGGGAATAAAAACAGGTTTTAAAGTAAAATTTTACTTATGTTTTAAAAATGGTAAACATAGGATTCATAAATTCAATATAGTATTTTCAAATGATCTATATTACTATATAAAAAATATTTTTATTGAAAAAAATTAAATAAAACTTTTAAAAAATTATTATGTTGTGTTAATGGTCGAAAAGTGGTGATACTATAAAAATAGTATTTTTTACGATTCACTAAAAAATAAACATTTTTTGAAAAGTCCTAAAAATTTCACGGTTTGCTAATTTTTAAATAGGAAATTAAAAAATGAATTTAATTTTAAAAAATAAAAAATATAAAACTTATAAATTTCGATTTTAAATTAAAATAAAAAATATGTGTGTCTGTGTGTTTTTTTGTGTGTGTATAAACACCTTTTAAAAAAGGATCAATTTTAAAGCTTTTTGTGTTCATAATCATATCTCTAATGAATTTACAACCTAATTTCAATGTTTTTTATTTACTATAGGTTTTATTGTTATCAAATTTTCTTAATCATATTCATCTAATATATTGCATCTCATTTTAGTTCAGTGTTCCATGTAAAAAAAGCTATCGAATATAGTATTAATTTAGAAAAAAAATATATTACAAAATATCATAGAGTTACATTCTCTCATCTTAAATAAGTTGTGTTCTTAAAATTTAAACTATCAAAACGTAATGGAAATATGTAATGAAATTAAAAATGTTTTAATGGCTCAAGTTTTAAATTTTAAGAGAGATATCAACCTTACAAACTTAGATAACATGTATTTTCCCTCAGAATTAGGTTATTATTGATATTGAGTTTTCCTCAAATTATTTGAGCTAAACATTCCTCTAGAATAGGCATCATAACTCCTGTAATATAATTACTATTATAAGAAATACCCAAAATAGTCCTTGTACTGATAGATGAACATAAATTGGTTTGAAATTTGATTTCCCTATTTTAGTAATTAATATAGGGTCAATTTGAAGATACAAAATCCATTTCTAGAAAATAACATCATGTTAAGATAAAGTGAGGGTAATAATAATTTCTTAAAATCTTAGTCCCATAAAAATTTAAGGACATTAATATTCCTTTGATTAAATAATTATACCACTAGAGAATTTTACAAATTGTTACTTAATAGTTTGTGTAAATTATATAAAATTAGGAATTTATAATTCTAGAGTTAAAGATACCTACCAATACTTAACTTCCAAAATCCACTTAAATAATAGTCTCTTCATAGGATTTCCCATAATTTATTGGGTTTAAATGTTTTTGATAAATATGATCTTTATTAGACCTTGGATTGGGGAACATACTTTCATAATTCCCAAATTCCAGGCATTTTAAGTATTAGAGTGTGGATGTTGAATTTGTTGGGAAAATATTATATTTAATTATATAGGTAGACCTATTTTAAATTTATTTCATAGTCACAAGCTTAGTGGAAAATCTTTCCACACATGAAACATTATTGTGTTCACTGGAGGCATTCCCTCGGGTTCATCTTCCCATATTTTTAACACATAGGATGTTGTATATTCATTTCTTTTTCATCTTAACTACCTAATATTCTACGAAACTCCATCCTTCACATATTTGTAATTATTTTTATGAAAATATTCAATTTATTCATCTTCAAATATGATATTTTAGTGAGCATAACTATAGTATTTTCAAAATTAACTTCAATTGTGCATGGTTTCGAATTAGAACTAATACTATTTTGTCTATCATTTATATTACTAACATGTTTCCTCCATGTAACATCCACTTCTAAAACCAAAGGAGTTAATCATGAGAGAAAAAAATAACTTCATAAGGTAATTAAAATATAATGATAAAATAAAAATCAAATTTAGTACTCTTAAATTATTACATTATCATTCTATTTAACCTAAATCACTCTCATTTCAATCTAGGCTTATTTGTTTTGAGTTCACTAATATTCATTAACTAAATTTATTAACATAGTATACCCTACATAATGGATTGTAAATAGAATCAGATTAACCAAATAATATCCACCAACAGTGTCTATCTAGGTCTGAAGTCTATGGCCTAATCATCAAGAACCGGAGTGAAGATTCAGTTGATACTAAACCATCCTTTTTCTAGGTGATTACCCACATTTTTAACTATTCCAAATCCACATTAACTTCCCAATATCTTGATATGGATGTAATTTCAAATAGAACCACACAATCTCTCTTTTATATACACTTCATGATGTTATCCTATACATAAATTATCCATTGGAATTTTCCCTTTGGTTTTAATAAATTTTATCTAAACTAATCACCAAAAAAAACTCAAATAAAACATAAAATAACAAAAATATGATTAGATGTAATCAAATATTAACCAAACCCACACCCCGATATATGTTGATAAAAAACATAATTTACATTATAATTATTTCAGAATTTATACATTACATAGTAAAAATAATCTCACAATCCTAATAACCCTCAATGTTTAGAGTCTTTGAAGATTAGATTCATAAGAAGAATAATTTATAACACTTTCGGAAATTTCTCTATGATCAAACCAAACTAGACTTATCTTAATTTAAACTTATCTCCTTAATCTAGGGAAGGGTAACATAAGAAAGGGGTGAGATCAAATGTTCAATAAGTGGATATTATCAACATGTCATAAAATATCAGATCATAATCATATGATAAACTATAACTAGAGGATAAATATTATATTAAAAATAACATGAAATAATAATAGTTTCTAATATGTCATTATAAAAGGATACGTAATCTCAAATGACCAAAAATATACCATGGAAAAAGAGTACAGAAAAATGAGATAATAAATATTTTCCATGGAGCATCGTCATATGAATATGGTATGGAACTATAGAATTCCCTTTAAATAGTGTATAACAAACAAATTTGGTATAAATATAATCCTAGAGAAATTTAAAAAAAAATTATGATTAAACAAAATGTATATTTTTTTTGCTGTGAAAACAAATTCCCACATTACTAAATGTGAAGAAACAAATTTCCTTTCCTTGATTTTGTTTACATAAAAAATTCACATGCTTCATATTTTAAACTAAAATAATCAGATTCTTCATGTTCTAAACAAAATTAATTCCCAAACTTCATGTTGTAAAAAAACAATATTCCCATTATTCATGTTGTGTAAACACAAAATATACACACTTCATATTGTGAAAAAAACAATATCCATTAATAACATGCTTGTATCATGAGATATTAATACTTTTATAATACATTTCAGGGTGATATAGGTCCCAACCCATCATAATAATAATAAAACATGATTTAATTTTCCATTAAAATGTTAAATCACTCATACATCACACATCACTTATTAAAATACATAAAATAGATGGTCTTCATGAAAAAACATTCCTAGAAAATTTCTTAACAAATCCAGAGAAATAAATTAGATGGTGGCTTATTAATAACCCCAATTCACAATAATTAATCATCAAGATTTTATTATATATGAGAGTAACTTTTTCTTATCTTTGTATTGGTCAATTGAAAAATAAGAGGGAATTCCAATTTTGAAAGGTTTCAAAACTCGGTAAAATATATCTTACTTAAAATGAAATAATTAATCTTGATAAAACATCTAAAAATAATAATTTAAAATAAAATGAGGGAATTACTAAAAAATATAGGGAAAATATTATTTTAAAAACAATCTTTGAGAAGGTATAGAAATACTTGGAAATCATTTTTTAAAACAAAAACCATTAAAATCCATTTTTATAATCGATAATTTCCCAAAAAATAAAACATTCACTTTTGAAACATTTAATAATATTTTTTATTATTTTCAAAATCATCAAGAGTTAAAATCATTTTCAAAACCATTCAAAATCATGAAAACGTGGTATATATAAGAAAAACTTTTCTTACTATAAGAGAAACCGAAAAGTGTTTTTAGAATATGTTTCTACAAAAATTTATTTTCCAATAGGTCAAGTGAAAACATTTCAAAAATTAACTTAAAAATATATAATAATTTATCCGTGAAAAGTATATAATGGTATTTATATGAAATATGGACAGCTAAATAAAATAATTTATTTTGAAAGTATATAAAACCGATTTTAATATTTTGAAATACCTTTTTTGAAACTCCACATCAGAGAAACATTAAAATATTTTCATTTCATTAAAGAGGTATGTTTGAGTATGAGGAATATAAAAAACAAAACATATTTGGATTTCATTAAATAAAACACTTTATATATGTAAACAAATTACATGGGTGATAATGATACATTTGTAACAGTTATATTTATTCTTACCAATATTATATTTCCAATTTAGAAATCATTTTATCAAAGAAGTGGTTGTGGATGATGGGAAGTAATTTTCACATTAGGAAAGAATAAATTCCCATTGAAAATAGGGAACTAAATGATTTAAATAAATATTGAAAACTATATTGAAGTTTGAAGGAATATAAACCAATTAATCAGAAATTAAATCTCTAAAACACTTAACATGGGTCTTCATTCATTCTTTGTGTGAACCTAATGTTTTGGGGAGCTTAAACATTATGTTGAATGTATTAAATTAAATTAAGTACTTAGGATAACTTCTAGATATCAATGGATTAACTATGAGAAAATTAATTCTAGGATAGGTACTTTGATTATAGGTTCAAGGTAATTTTTATTGGGTAGTGTATCATTGATAGAGTGGAAGTGATCCTCTTTTACAAGGGAATAAAATGAAACTTTTGTGAATATTATTTACTTTTTAATAGTATGATTGCACTATTCTCAAGTCAATGACTCCAAAATTTTTAATGAATGGAGTTTTAGGTGATATATAGATGATGAAGACTCCCCCATCCATTTTAACACATTTTTTAAATGTGATTCTACCCTTTTACCACTTGAATTTTAACATTTTTTCTTTTGGTTTCTACTAGGGAAAATATTTTTTAACATAATAGATTTGCTTTTATTAAAAATAAAAGGTAACCCTTCTAACAAAATTTGGGTGTCCTAAAACTAAATTTATCCCTTATTTAAATTAGTTTGATTATAAAATATAATCAAATCACATTAAAATAAAAATATTTAATATATAGAAAAAAAATTGTAGAAAAAGGTCATTTAGTATTAAATGTTATTAATCTTATTTACTATTTATTTCCAATTTAATGGGTTATAATATATTTATATATAGGTTTAATAATTAAATTATATTCATTTTTTAGAATATTTTAATTTATTTTACTATATAAAGATTGATGGTGTTGATAAAATAATTCTCAAAAAATAAATGTTTACCAATATTATAGTAATTAACTTTAATACCAGTAATGATATTTTTATGGATAGCAATAAAGTTGGACGTATTACATAATATTAATATATTGATATAAACAATGAAATCAATTTTTTATATTTAATTTCTAGGTTTAATGAAAAATGATTTTTCATATAAGTGAATAAAAACTAATTTTATATTAATATATTACTTATACTTCGAAAAAATTAAACATAGGCTTAATAAATTCAACATAGTGGTTTTAAATTATTTATTTTAATTTAAAATATATATTTTTATTAATTGTTCTTAATAATATTCATCAAATGTGTCACGGATCATTTTAGTTCGATGTCTTATGTGAAACATTCTATCAAACATGGTATTAATTTAAGGAGAAATATTCCAAAATATAAGGTTATTATAGGATCATTTTCATTTATAGGTATTTCGATAACCTTGACACACCTTAAAACACTTGGGGTAGATGTGATGATAATGGGTTGAGTGATCCTACCCCTCTATGATGTGATTACCTAGGTGTGTAGACCTTGTGGATGTTATGGATAGGTAGGGTGTGAGCACTAACCAAAGGGGACTTGGGAAGGGGATTGGATTGAGTCCATCTCCCATTTATGACACTGATGTAGGTTTACGTATAAGGTTAGTGGGTTGTAAGATAATACGAGGAAGGTAGGGGATTCTATTCCCTCTGAGTGATAGGTTTGACTCAAGATATTAATTTATATCAAGGGAAGCCTATCTGGTGCCTAAAATGAGATTTACCCTAGGGGACCCCATTTGGGTCCCGATGTCATGGCATTCCCTATAAGGTTGTTTGGTAATTTGGTAATAAAAATTATGAGTGTCTCCTTAGAACCAAAACCAATTATGTGATCCTATTATGGTTTTGGTGTATTTGTTCATGCACTTGGGAGACTATCCTAAAGTTTTTGAGATGATTTAGACCTAGGGGAAAACATTATGATATTATTATCATGGGCTGATTATGTGGGACATATTTACCTTTGATGGAATGGATATACACTGATGTGAATATACCTTTATATATGGTTAGGGGAAATATTTTAACTTTTACATGGTTTTGTGATTTCCAATCTGGGTACCCATATATATATATATATATATATATATTGATATCAATGGATTTATAATGAATTCTACATAGTTCTTAGATCTAGGTTGTGATTATTCATAGATTTTCATGTATAGTTATCAGATTCTTTGAACTAGTCCTTTGGTCTAGAGTGCACATATTCCTAAATATTGATCATTGACTTGGATCAACTTGGGAATAATCCTTGGGATCATGATTAGGTGATGATACCCCCACTCCTCACCCATGATAGTGTTATGAAAGCTTTGGGATTTAACCTAGGTTCCATTTGATACTTTTGGGCCTATAATGGATTTAGTGATTAGGTAATGTAATTTTTTATTTTGTTGGTTTTATCCTTGGGATCATCAGGATTCCTATTTTGGGAATCCATGGATTTGGATCCCAAATCATATTAGGTTAGCACATTCATTTTATATTCTTAGAGATAATAAATACCGGTCAAAATAGGTATGTTCAATATTGGGTTCCAGGTTAGAACCCAAGGATGAATGATGGTTATTTATTTATACATCTATAGTCTATTTTATTAACTCAGTTAGTATATCACATGAAAATAAAATAGATTATTTTTTATGTAAGGGACCAAAGTGGAAATTCCTTGTTGAGTAATGTAATAAACCCTTTCTCGGGAATCCATTTCACTCGGGTACCTGATAAGGCTTCATTATTCATTGGTTTAGGTTGGGTAGGGTCACAGATTAGCTTGATTGATTAGGTTAGACCACATGGCATGAGATATTGGGATGAGGAGAGGCACATGGATATAAGTGTAGAATAAATATATTTTGATTCCTTATTTTGTTTTTATAAGTAATTCGACCTATGGGTAGTTGGATGTTGTATTACTGTATACTTATATATCATTTTTTTATTGATTGGGATGTTTTACTTATTAATACATATTCTGATGCATATTATTATGGATACTATTTTACCTTTCTTATTTTGTTTCATAATATGATATGGGTGTATAGTCAACCCATTTTTATACCCCATACCACCATAGATACTCAGAAGCCTCTAGTGTATGGAAAGGCATGGTCGTGGTCATATATTTCATTGGTCAGTTACTATACAGAGTGAACAGGGTCAAGGTGTTAAAAAGTGTAATCAAAGACTTATTTTATTACCTTAATATTTTAAGATATGTTTTTTAGGTGAATTCATAATATGTTTGAGATTTTAAATGATTTCAAATGGGCCCAGCGTAAAAACCTTTCTTGGTAACAATTATAGTTTACAAGGGGTTCCAATTGATTTTTATAGTTTTCTATTTGATGGATGGATTACTTTCACCATGAGTAATGCACTTGTATTTTGGTATTTATGAGTTTTATTATTTATTATTTATTTTTTCACTTGGACCATAGTGGAAATAGACATATTAATATATAATATTTGCAAGTAGGTTTTACATGACACATTCTTGATTGTGTGTGATTCTTTTAATGATGAGTGTTTATCTGTTTAATGTTTCAGTAACAACTTGTAATTTATTTTCCAATATAATGTCCTGTTTTCATTCAAATTAGAAATATCTCCATGTATGTCTTCTTATGATGAAAGGACTTGTGGATATTATGGTTATATACTCATTGATAATTATGGATACATATAACCTCTAGGGAAGAAATGTAAAATTAACCTAGTAGGTTGATATGGACAATAATTCATTAATGATATCCTCCTAGTTGGTGGTTATAAACTACGTGTTGTTACTTAAAGTATTAGTAAAAACCAATATGGTGTTTTTTCTATGTTATTTAGGAATGATAATATACATAATAAAACTATGGGATTGAGGTTAATCAACATGTATAATCTAGAATGATATTTTTATATACACACACACAAACACTAACATCTGAGTAGATGATTTTTGAGGGGTTAGTCTAGTATATAGATTCTTGGTGAGAATATTTTCTAGTGTATGTGTGGGTTATTTGGAATTTGATTCTAATATTTAATATGAGTGAGGCCTAGGAGTGAATGTTTTTCTATATGAGTTTTCATTTGATTTTTAATAGATCTAGGGTGGTGTTATATGTGATATATAATTTATATGAGAGGTGACCTAGGGGTTAGGTGAGAGATCCTGGCACCATGAGATGTAGTAGAAGATATAGGTGAGTTAATTATTATGGATGTGCCAAGTCATTCTATGTGAGGGTAACTTGAGATAGGGGTTGTCAAAAGATTTTGAGTCTATTAAAGGAGGTAATCAAGGGTATGTGCTTTGAGTTTTGATATTGGTGAATGTGAGGTCCTACTTGGTATATGTTATAAAATAATCGTGATACCATTAGATATTCTGGTTTAGATACCCATGAGTGTTGGATCATGGGCATCAATGTTTGGATTTTGAGGGTGAGATCCTTTGAGTAACAAACCCTATTGATTTTTGGATATTTTTCAAATTCTATTGTTAGAGAATAAATGCAAAATTATGATTTTTTAATGACCAATGGAAGCGGTGTGATCATGAGATGGACCTTGGCATTAGTGAGATGCCTAATTTTGAAAAAAAAAGTGTTAAGGGTTCTCTTGAATAGACAGTTGGAATACAATTGATCATGGTTTCTTATTTAATAACATGAGCCTATATATATTGAGATGAAACTCTTAATCATGAGTTAGGATAAGTGATTAGGTATTATAGGAGAGTAGAACCATTTCATTTAGATGAGATCAAGGTAGCACACTTAGGATATCCACAACGCTGTTGAATTTAAAATTGGTGAGTGGTTTTGTTCCAGTCAAAGACTGATGTAATTATGGAATTCATGTACGAATTACAGAATAGGATTTATGATAGTGAGAATATTATCTCACCCATATAGGATACATTATAAATGTTTTGGTTTTGGGGGATATAATGAAACAAAATTTAAATATATGTTTTCCCTAATTAAGTTAAATATGTTTCAGAGCTTGCTCCACACACAACACTGAAGAAAATGAAATCACGATATGTATTTACTTTTAAAACCTAAATTTTGAATTATTAGGTATAATTAAGAGTTACAAAATTATGAAATATATTAATTTATATATATAATGGTTTTTTATATAAATGTACTAATTTTATTATTATGTTTATGAATCTATCTTTTTTAGGTGTTGTACTTTTATCAAAGAAAACTACGTATATTATTGTTAAATTATTTTTTTATAAAATATAATATTTATTTTTTAATTCCATCATTACTAGTGTTTTTTAAAAATTAAGAATAATATCAACTAGTGTTTTATAAAAGTTATTTTCTCATAAAAACAATTTATCATTATATGTTTTATTTTATTTAAAATTTTGAATACAAATACATAGAAATTAAATTTGGAAGAATAATTTTTTTCAATTTATACTATCAATATTAATTTATGAAAAAAATTTAGTTTTTTAAAATATGTTTATTTTTAAGTGAGTAGTGGAAAATACCATTTTTATAAATAAGATGACTTTTATGAAATTATTTGTATATAAGTATGAATTTTAAATTTTTAAAAACTACTTATGACCTAAAATATGTATTTTATAAGTGAATTTATAATTTTAAAAATGTATTTTATTTAAAAACCCATTTTTGAAATTTTAGGACGTAAGATATATTTTAAAAAAATTTATTACACCGTACATTTTTTATTTTGAAATTAATATTTGTCACTTATATAAGTTAAATATTTTAAAATTACTTAAAAATATATATTTTCATGTGAAAATGATCTTAGAAATAAATTTTAGTATTTTTCTAAAATAATTTATTTTTAGATGGATAGTGAAAAATTATTTCTTTATAAAAAAAAATTACTTTTATTACCTTATCAATATATAAGTGGGACTTAAATTTTTTGAACAATTGTATTTATTTAATGAATAATTTTTCACTTTTTAAATATATTGTTTTAAATCTATAAAGCCAATTTTTTCATTATAAAACAAAATTAATATTTTATTTCAAATAGAAAACTATTTTTGGATTATTTATTTAATTAGACATTGTTTTGGTAAAATTATATTTTATATTGATTTTAAAGCCACATAAAGTTCAAATATTTTTATAATAAGATAATTTATGTTTTTAAAATAAAAAACATTTAGAATATTATACCACACTTATATTTTTATTATAAAATGAACCTTTCCTAAGAAATGATTTTTACATGTTTTGTTCGCTAATACAAAAATTGATTTCTCAAACTATTAGAAAATTTATTTTATAAAATTTCTTCCATATTTTAAATTATCATATCAAAATAGTCAAATAATTTCAATTTAAAATTTATCGTTTAAGATTATTTACCAAGAGTGAACGTTGAGTTACTATGGTAAGGTTAATTTAGGGGGAAATGGTTTAAACCATGTTCAAGTAGCCAGAACATGAAAGAAAACATATATGGTATTTTATGGTGTAGGTAGGATTAACCATGTATCTTGCCCCATACTATTATTTTTATTTTTTAACCTTTTCCTTTAATAATGAATTGTAATTATAGAAAAGTAAAGATATTTTACAAAAAAACCCCACTTTTTTTACTTATAAAAGGATGTCAATTATTCTTCATTTATCAACTCATTCCAAATATTTGGATACAAATACTCTATTCAGGTATCCCCTAAACATCCTCCCCATTCTGTAACGACCCAGACTTTTTGAATGGTATTTTAATTTACTCTTAACGATTTAAAAGAGATGATAATGGCCAATGCAGGAAGAAGAATCGACGGATTCATCCAGTAGACTCGAACCTTATGAATCCCACTTATCAGAGCTTGGGTAGGAGGTAGCATCTTTGGGATTCACTTTGGACAAATCCCAAGCCAAACTCCAGTGTGTCAAGCTTGAACAGAGTCGCCTATGGGAGAAGTTCAAGTTAGTGGAGATTACTACTATGGAAATGTTATCTGAGCCTCCCCAAGATTTTCTCACCTTGGCACACCTCACACTTAGGTCTTATGCAAGTGTTATTAGTGGCTATATAACGAGACCTTAGCTACTTTTTGTAATCCATTGAGTTAAAAAAAATACTGATTTCTTCCTATGGTGAAGTTTGTGAATTTTCAGATGTCTGGATAAATATAAGATGTATCTTATGAATTGATTTAAAAAAATGATATTTTAAAATATTTATGTAAACCTTAAATAATTAATTATGTGTAAGTATTTTCAAAAAATGGCCTTCTGTAAATGTCTTCAGTAAAAAATTTAGACTGTAATAAGATCAACATAATTTTTGGTGAATAATAAATTATGAATAGTGATTTTACACTTAGGATTAGTAATGCGACCAAATGAATTAGTAATCTCACTTAAAGAATGTATTAGTATAATTTAGGGACCTTGATTATGTAATTTCATTCAATAAAATAGGTAAGTAACTGTTTCAGAAATTATTAATTAAGTATTAGTTTTTTTGGGTGAATAGTGTTTTATTAATTAAATTAAAAATATTTAGAAAATTATTTTTATAAAATGGAGTTAATTTTTGAATTCATAGCATCAATATTATGTTAAGGTGAATTTTCTATATTTTTCTAAAAAAGATGAATTTTCGGTGAATATTGATTTTTGAATTTAGAGTTTCGTGTGTTTAATGACATCATTAAGGATGTAATAATTATGTAATAGTTATGGTATACTTATGAATAGTATGATAAGTTATTAGGTGTCTTATTTGGCCAATACCATGGGCAAATGCCTTGGGAAAGCCCATGGTATTACCAATACCACCAATGAGGCGTCCCTTGGCCATTAATGCCTTGTCCCTTCACTTCCCCTGTAAATACCAAGAAATTATCTAATACTTTCAATTAAAAAACCCTCCTCAACAAAATTATGGTCTCCTTACCTCCCAAGGAGTCCCCCCAAGGTTCCCTCAAGCCCCCCAAGGTCCCAAAAATTGAGATTTTGATGTTACTCTTCGAGGTAAGGGATCCTACCTCTCTCTTTCTTTTCATGTATTCTCCTTTATGTCATTTATTTTAAGATCCATGTTATTATGTTGGGGGTGTTCTTTTATATTAGACCTAATTTCATTTTCATGTTCATATGATGAGAGACCCCCTCTTTCTCTCATCAATTAATTTTAATAATGTTTATGTGGCGCTGTTAAACTGCCGAATTTTTGTAAGGGATTCTTTCACCCTTCTCATTTTCAAGTTCTATTTTCATGTCAAGCCTTTCAGGTTACTTTTTATTATGTTGTGGTAAGATATCTATATCCATAATAATGTTCTTTTATTTAATATTATGAGATACCCTATTTGATCTCATCAATTCATTTTTCTGATGTTTTAAGTAATGTTGTTAGGCAACCGAATTTTCATAAGAGAAATCTTATTTTTGTCTTCCTTCCATTTTTTCCATTTCATATGGTATGTCATTAAAATTTCATTATCATGTTCTTATATCCTTTATATCCTATCCATATTCTATTTTATGGATCATTTATGAGTTGGTGACCCATGTCCCTTATCTTTTTAGTATTTTCTGAAACCATATAACATAGTCGTTATGCTGCAGAACTTTCCTCTCAAAATGTCTCTCTATTTATTTCAAATTATATTATTTTATTAAGTAAATAATCATAGCTCTTTCTTCTATAGTTGTATTCACATATATATAAAAATTTTCTATTTTAATTCCGGTACTTACATACATAAAACCCACTTTCCTTTTTCCATGGGTTTAAAGTGACATAAAGATCACGTCTTTAAAGCAGTTTTTAAAATGTGATAACTATGAAATGAAACCCATTTCTTTTATTCTATATGAGTTTTTTATGAAATAATTGATGATAATGTATGTGGATCACATGATAATAAAAGGAAAATTTAAGGGTGCTCCCGGATAGCACTCCAATGCATTGGGTAATGATGTAATCTCTAGGGATTACAATTTTAGCAATACGTTGGTGAGTAACCTTGGTAATGTTTTTTAATGACACCGTGTGGATGGACCTTGGTGAAACGGATATTATTTTCTAAGATAAATGATGTATCCACATCTACAAGTTATAAAATACATTATTTTTTTATGATATGCCTTCTGATTTCATTCTCATGAATTAAAGTTCTTTTTCATGACTTTATTGATGTATCTCAAGTTCACATGATAAAGGTTTCCCCTTGTTTCTCGTACTGGGCCTTCTGCTCACCCTTTCTTTTGATGTATGTCCCCAGGTTATGAGATGCAGTAATGAACCTTGTATGAACATGAGGATATGCCTTTCAAGTGTTTAAGAATAATGTTTTATGTTTTCATGTATAAAGTTCCTGGTTTCTAAGACATTAAACCTTAAATATCCTGGGTTTTGAATAATGTAGTGAATGTTTATGTAATGAAAAAAGTGAGATTTTATAGTTGGTATCAAAGGATGGTTTAGTTATTTATGGAAATTAGGCTATGAAAACTTTAGGAATAACCCAATAAGAAAGTCTAAATATAAGGAAAACTTCCTAGTATTTTGGTGTGTATTGTGTAAGCGGTTTATCAAACAAGTACATCCCTGTCTGGATACAAGCAGGTAGAGGCGGCTCTGGAACAGATGTACATATGGGTAAAACCCAAAAACACCTCTTTGAGCAAGACTCTAATAGGAACTAGTGCACAACAACGGGCCTTGCTGCACTCTTCATTAAGACACTCCCAGGGGATATGTTTGGTTAATCACAAGATTTTTATGAATCATTATGATGGAATTATAGAGAAATATAATTGTTTAAGCATGTAGTTTTAAGATATAGAATCCTTTATAGTTGAAATATTCGTAAATGAAACAATTTTCTCGCTAAGATTTTATTCTTTTAGAAAATAGCGGGCAATAGGAGGAACAGTGCAAATGGTGACCACAATGTACCATGCGCTGACGTCCCTTTGATGGAAGCCGGAATGAAAACATTCATACGAATGATGAACCAATTGACACAAGTTATGAGTAATAACTTGAATCAAGCTGATAGGCCGATCTCACCACTAATGGAACAAAATTCTGATGAGTCCTTTATGCACCAACAAACACCAACCTTCAGTGGATCGACTGGCCCATTGATTACTGAGCAATGGATGAGCTCTATAGAGAAGATATTTTTTTTACTTCATTGTGCGGAACAAGAAAAAGCCACCCTTATTGTTTACCACCTATAGGGAGAAGCTGATCAGTGGTGGTCACTGATCAAAAATACGAAACCAAGAGGATAGATGGAAGCTATGGTGTGGGAATAGTTCTGGGGAATATTCTTCAATAAGTATTTCCCTCATTCAATGAGAACGAGAATGGAGAAATAATTTATCAAGCTGAAGCACAAGGATAATGAATCTGTTGGAATCTACAAGACGAACTTCAAAAGGATTTCTCGTTATACCTCAATATTTTTCATGGACCCTGATGGGAAGGTTGATAGATTCTTTGCTGGACTACGACCTCATTTGTGGAAGAATCTAGCCAACAGGGACTATGATAGCTACGAAGAAATAGTTTGAAGGGATATGAAAGTCAAACTGGAGTATGGTGTGACACATGGTCTCACAAATCTAATGATAATAAGATATCTCTAGAACCAATCCTGGGAAGAAGCTTTGATCAAGAAAGAGGTAGAAATAAAATTCAACTTGCCACATGAAATAAATGTGGGAAGAAGCATTCGAGGAACTGCTTGATCGAAAGTGGAAAGTGCTAGAAGTGTGGAAGAGAAGACCATATTGCTCAGAATTGTCGTAGTGAGGTGAATCCTCAACTCCCCAACACTAACGAAAAAGGAAAGGTGGTGTTGGCCCTACCCAAATTCCAATGCTTCAAATCTGGACAGCTTGGGCACTTTTCTAATCACTGTCCAAATCTGAGGGCAGTGGAGGGGAACCACCGTCAAACTCAGAAAATTCCAAGGGAGAAAGGTCATGCTTCGGCTATCACAACAACTGAAGTTGAATCTCCAAATGATGTGGTAGTAGTTAGTCTTGTTGTCCTCTCAAAACTATCAAGTACTTTGTTTGATTCTGATTCTACGCATTCCTTTATTTCCACCAAGTTTTCCAAGAATATAGAATCAGTCCTCGAACTTCTAGAGGTAGAGTTGTCAGTAAAGACTCTAAGTTGGATTATCTATTCATCCACAATGTTTAGAGACTCTAGTGTTTACCTTAGTGAGCACAATCTTCTCACAAATCTAGTAGTAATTCCCATGGTGGAATTCGACGTTATATTAGGGATGGACTGGATCTCAATGTATAATGCTACGATCAAATTCAGAAGTAAGAAAATCTCATTAGTCTTGAATGAACGACATACAATTATCATCTAGGGAGAGATATCCCCACCTGATCTTTGTTTAGAGGCACCTACTAAAGCCTTATTTATGGAGATAATCGGTGAGGTTGAAGAAGGAAAAGGGAGTATACAAATAAAAGAAGTTCTGATTGTTCAGGAATACATGGACATATTTCCTAAGGAGTTACCTAGACCTCCCCCATAAATAGAGGTAGAGTTCTCTTTTGAACTCGGACCTGGATCTCTACCAATATCAAAGACTCTATCTAGAATGGAAAATGTGGAGCTAGAGGAGTCAAATAAACAACTCCAAGACTTTTTGCAGAAGGGGTTTATCCGACCAAGTGTGTCTCCTTGGGGAGAACCAGTTCTCTTTTTGAAGAATATGGATGGATCAATGCATCTATGCATTCATTAAAGAGAACTAAAAGGGATCACAGTGAAGAAAAAATACCCTCTTCGAAGAATTTATGATTTATTTGACCAACTTTGTGGGGGTCAATTCTTCTCCAAGACTGATCTTCGATCTAGTTATCATCAACTGAAGGTGATGAGGGATGATATTCCAAAGACTACCTTCTGATCAAGATATGGGCATTATGATTTTACTTTTATGCCCTTTGGCTTGACTAATTCTCCTTCTATTTTCATGGATTTGATGAATAGAGTCTTTAAGGACTACCTTGATAACTTTGTGCTGGTTTTTATTGATGATATTTTGATATATTCAAAAAGTCGTGAGGAGCATGAAGATCATCTTAGGGTTATTTTACAAACTATGCTGAAGGATAGGCTCTTTGGAAAGTTCATCAAGTGTGAGTTTTTGTTACAACATTTGGACTTCATGGGGAACATAATAACCAATGATGAAATCTCAGTTCACCCTGCAAAGACAATGGTTGTGGAGGAGTTGCCTCAACCCACCACAGTAACTGAGATTCTTTGTTTCCTTGGTTTAGCAGGATATTATAGGAGGTTTGTGAAAAACTTTTCACGGGTTTCTAATCCACTAACCAAGTTCACTCAAAAAGGGGTTAAGTTCATCTGGACAATGGAATGCGAGGAAAGTTTCCCACATCTGAATAAGAGATTGGTTACTGCATGTGTTGAAACTACCCTCTATCGGAGAAGGATTTGTTTTTTTTAGTGATGTATCTCTGAAAGGGCTTGGGTGCATCCTCATGAAAAATGACACAATAATTTTTTATAAATCTCATCAGCTAAAGTAACATGAGAAGAATTATCCTACGCTTGATCTAGAGCTGGCGGTAGTTTTTTTTTCTCTAAAGATATGGAGGTGCTATCTTTATGGGGAGAAATGTTATATATACACTGATCACCAATGTTTAAAGTATATTTTCACGCAAAAATAATTGAATATGAGACAAAAGAGATGGTTGGAGATTATTAAAGGCTTTGATTGTTCAATTCATTATCACCCTGGAGTTCAAACAAAGTCGCAGATGTATTAAGCAGGAAAGACCTTATTGTTCTGGCAACAATAAGGATCCTAGGAGATCCCTTGATTAAGGATCTAGTAATGTTGGACATGGGAATTGTAAGGGTGGGGACATCATCAATCCTATCCCAAATGATATCTTCACCTTCATTACTAGAGAAGATCAAGAAATCTCAAAAAGAAGATCTTTTGTTGCAGGAGAAGTTTAAGGATGTGAAGGATGGGAAGTTTCCTGATTTCAATATTGATCAAGAATGTGTATTGAAATTTCATACAAGACTATGTGTTCCATCTATTCCGGAGATAAAGAACGAACTGATGGATGAAGCTCATAGCTCTACTTTCTCTATACATCCAGGAAGCACTAAAATGTATAGAGACCTTCTTGATCATTATTGGTGGGATAACATGAAGAGAGAAATTGCTGATTACACTACAAGGTTCCTGGTGTGTCAAGAAGTAAAGGCAGAATGACAAATTTCTAAAGGGTTATTACAACCGCAACCCATACTAGCATTGAAGTGGGATAATATCACTATGGACATTGTCACTAGTCTCCTAAAAACTTCCAAAGGAAACAATTCGATATGGGTTATTGTGGACCATCTCACCAAGACTGCCCATTTTATCTCTATTTGGGAAGATTTCTCTTAGGATCAACATTCCATGATATATGTAAAGAAATATGTAAGCCTGTATGGGGTATCGCTATCCATTGTATCTGATCGTGATCCAAGATTCACATCAAAATTCTGGATAAGTCTTCAACATGCTCTAAATACTGAATTAAATTTTAGAATGGCCTATCATCCTCAAACTGATGGACAATCTGAAAGAACTATTCACACAATTGAGGACATGCTGAGATTATGCTCAATGGAATTTAAAGGTGGATGGGATCAACACCTCCCATTAGTTGAGTTCCCATACAACAACAGCTTCCATTCGAGTATTCAGATGGCACCTTATGAAGCTCTGTATGGATAGCGATGTAGAAATCCTACTTGTTGGGATGAAGCTTGTGAGAGGAAGCTTCATTGGCTTAATCTTGTGCAAGAGATGATAGAATAGGTTCATTCCATCCAACAACACATAAATTTTGATCAGAGTTGGTTGAATATCTATGCTGACAACCGTCGAAGGGACTTTGGGTTTGGTGTCGGTGAGAATGTCTTCCTTCGAATTTCTCCATGGAAGAGAGTCATGTGGTTTGGGAAGAAAGGGAAGCTCAGCCCTAGGTACATTGTCCGCTATGAAATCCTTGATCACATAGGAGAATTGGCCTATCATCTAGTACTTCCATCGAACCTAGCTCAAGTTCACGATGTCTTCCATGTATCTCTCTTGAGGAAGTACATACCCGACCATTCGCATGTACTTAACCTAGAGGTTGTACAACTGGAACATGACCTCTCTTATGAGGAGTAGCCAGTGGAGATCTCAGATAGTAGAGACAAGGGTCTATGCAACAAGACTACCCACCTTTTGAATGTGTTGTGGAGGAATCATTAGTTTGAAGAAGCAACGTGGGAGACTGAGGAAACAATGAAGCAAAAGTAAGCTCACCTTTTCGACTAGGCCTTTGGTTTAACATTTCATGGAAAAAATTTCTTAAGGGGGGAAGAATGTAACAACCCAAACTTTCTGATTAGTATTTAAATTTACTCTTAACGATTTAATAGAGATGTTAATGGTCAATGAAGAAAGAAGAATCGACGGCTTCATCCAGTATACTGGAACCTTATTAAGCCCACTTATCAGAGATTGGGAAGGAGGTATCATCTTTGGGATTCACTTTGGACCAATCCCAAGCCTAACTCCAGCGTTTCAAGCTTGAACGGAGTAACCTATGGGAGAAGTTTAAGTTAGTGGAGATTACTACTAGGGAAATGTTATCCGAGCCTTCCCAAGATTCTCTCACCTTAGCACACCTTACACATAGGTCTTATGATGGTGTTATAAGGGGCTATATAACAATACTGTAGCTGTTTTGTGTAATCCCTTGAGATAAATAAAATTGTGACATCTTTCTATGGGGAATTTTGTGAATTTTCAAATGTCTGGATAAATATAGGATGTATCTTATGAATGAATTTTGAAAAAAAAAGGATATTTTAAAATATATATGTAAACCTCAAATAATTAATGATGTGTAAGGATTTTAAAAAAATGGTCTTCTGCGAATGTGTTCAGTAATAAATTTAGAGTCTAATAAGATCAACCTAATTTATGGTGAATAGTAAATTATGAATAGTGATTTTATGCTTAGGATTAGTAGTGTGACAAAATGGATTAGTAATCTCACTTAAAGAAAGTATTAGTATAATTTAGGCACCTTGATTAAGTAATGTGATTCAATAAAATAGTTAAATAACTGTTTTAGAAATTATTTTTATAAAATGGAGTTCATTTTTGAATTTATAGCATTGATATTATGTTAAGGTAAATTTTTGGGATTTTTCTGAAAAATGTTAAATTTTCGGTGAATAGTGAATTTTCAGTTTAGACTTTCAGGTGATTAATGACATCATTAAGGATGTGATAATTTTTTAATAATTCTAGTCGACATATGAATAGTATTATAAGGTATGATGTGTCCCAAGTGACCAATACCATGGGAAAATACCATGGTAAAGCCCATGGTTTTTCCAATACCATCAATGAGGTGTCCCTTGGCCATTAATGCCTTGTCCCCTCACTTCCCCTATAAATACCAAGCCATTATCTCATAATTTTGATTAAAAACCCCTTTTCAACATATTTATGGTCTAATTACCTCCCAATGAGTCCTCCCAAGGTGCCCTCAAGCCTCCTAAGGTCCCAAACTTAGATATTTCAAAGTTACACTTCAATGTAAGGGATACTACCTCTCTCTTTCTTTTCATGTATTCTCCTTTATTTCATTTATTTTAAGCTCTGTGTTCTTATTTTGGGGATGTTCTTCTATATTCATCCTACTGTATTTTTCATTTTCATATGATGAGAGTCTCCCTCTTGCTCTCATCAATTCATTTTAAGAATGTTTAAGTGGTGTCGTTAGGATGCCGAATTTTTGTAAGGGATTATTTCAACCTTCTCATTTTCAAGTTCTATTTTCATGTCAAGTATTTCAAGTTCCTTTTTATTTTGTTTTGGTATGATATATATATCCATAATACATTTATTTTATGTTCTTATGGTGAGATACCCAATTTGATCTCATCAATTCATTTTTTTATGCTTTTAGTGATGCCGTTAGGCTGCCGAATTTTCATAAGAGAAATCTTATTTTTTTCTTCCTTCCATGTTTTTCATTTCATATGGTATGTCTTTGAAGTTTCATTACCATGTTCTTATATCCTTTATAACTTTTCCCTGTACTTGTTTATGGATCATTTATGAGTGGGTGTCCCATGTCCTCTCTCTTTTCATTATTTTCTAAAACCCTATAACATAGCTGTTATGCTGCAGAACTTTCGTCTCAAAATGTCTCTCTCTTTATCTCAAATTCTTTTATTTTATTAAGTGAATACTCAAAGATCATTAGTCTATAAGTGTATTCAGATATATATAAAAAATTTCTATTTTAATTATGTGACTTACATAAATAAAACCCACTTTCCTTTTTCCGTGGGTTTAAAGTTACATAAAGATCACATCTTTAAAGAAAATTTTAAAATGTGATGACTATGAAATGAAACCCATTTCTTTTATGCTATATGGGTTTTTAAAAAATTATTGATGATGATATATGTGCCTCACATGATAATAAAGGAAATTTTAATGGTACACCCTGATAGTTCTCCAATGCATTGGGTAATGATGTAATCTCCAGGGATTACAATTTTAACGATACCTTGGTGAATAACCTTGGTAATTTTTTTTAATGACTCCTTGGGGATGGACCTTTGTGAAACAGAAATGATTGTATAAGTTAAATGTTGTAGCCACATCTACAAGTTATGAAATATGTTATTTTTATTATTATATACCATGTTATTACATTCTCATGCCTTAAAGTTATTTTTCATGACTTTATTTATGTATCTCAAGTTCACATGTTAAATGTTTCCCCTAGTTTCCCTTACATGGCCTTCTGCTCACCCTTTCTTTTGATGTATGTCCCCTAGTTATGATATGCAGTAATGAACCTAGGATGAACATAATGATAAGCCTTTCAATTGTTTAAGAAGAATGTTTTATGTTTTCATGTATTAAGTTCCAGGTTTCCAAGACACTAAACCTTAATGATCATCGGTTTTGTATAATGTAATGAATGTTTATGTAATGAAAAACGCCGAATAATATACATGCCTTTGAGGAATTATTCTCACTAAAATATCAATTTACAAATACTTAATGACTTATCCAAGGGAGAACCTCCAATGTAGAAGAAGTTGATCGTATGTGCGTAGTATATTTAGACACAAGGTAAGGGATATTTCAAACCACCTTCATTATTTGTCGATTACATGTTATATTTAATTTATTATCTTTAAAAAAACCTATTGTCTTGATTATATGCTCTTTTTTTATATTTTACTTACATATATATCTAATTGAATGTTATTTTTCATTTCTAGAGTTATTATTATTTTAGTTCCCTTTAAAAATTTTATTTTTAATTATACATGATTTAATGGACCTTTTTTTCTTATATATAATAAATAATAACCACCATGAAATGTTTATAAACCATTAATTACTTCTGAAAATAATAATTATTTTATGGATATACTTCTTGGATTAATTATATTTTTATAGAAAAAAATAATATATTTCCTTCTTTAAAATGATCCTTACTTTGTAAAGCATCACCCAAGTTCTTTATTTTTATTCTTTCTCCTCTAGATCATTCTAATGATTTTTATAAAAAATAATTTCCTGTTAATATCTTATGTCCCTTTTTTAATTATGAATTCATAGAATAATTTAATTCCTACTTATAATGGTAATCCATGTGATTTATCCTTCAGTTATTCCTTGAATTATAATTCTGAAACCCACTTTCTTCCCATGGGTTTCTCCATGATTATGGTTTATATATGGATTATTTTACTCATTCTGAAGGAATAAATATGATTTTCATTTTGTGAAATTTTTTATTGGAAAAATATATCCCATGAATACCTTGGTTTAGGAAATAAATCTCTTGAGATGTTATATATATGATTATGGAGTGAACCTAATAAACAATGAGACTTTATCCATTATATATGGCGCATGGGTGATTATCAAAAGCGTACTAGGTTATGAGATGGGTGGGATGAGAATAATATATCCCTCTATTTTATTAGATAAATCAATATATTAGATAAGATTCTATATAGTGGATCATTGATTAAACCTCATCCACAATTCGACTTTCTCAACTTTATGATGACAGTCTTGAGAGTGACCCTTGACTTGGGTTTAAGATGTTGTGTCTTATATTGATTCCACATATTCCATGATTCCATGATCTTATGAGTTCATTTAAATATGTAATTTTTACATTATTATTATCATTATATTTGTGATATCATTTTAGTCATCTTGACTCTCATGTTAGGATTTATTTCCATGTTTGTTCCCTTATAGGGATTTCTAGCTCAAACTTATCCTAATGAATTTTCCCCAAGAAAACCTATATATTTTTAGAATATCTTTCGGTTTTGGGATAAATATGGGGTGTTTAAAATAAATATGGTGTTTTTAAAACTATGGTTAGTTATTTATGTATCGAATCTTTCAAATAGACTAGAAATTATTATCCTATATTTTTATTTCTTTTAAATATATGTGGAAAATTGTGAAATAAAGTATGTTTTATGCTTGGGTCACTATAGTTAGTATCATATGAATGTCTAGTTGTTTATGGATATTAAGATGAGAGAACATAGTCAAACCCCAAGATATGAGTCCAAGTATATGATAACTTCCACAATTTTTAGTGAACTTCAAATTATATGGGTTTCTTATAAATTAAATACCTAACTAGATATTGGTAAGTGGGCATGTATATGGAACAAATGAACCCAGGGGTAATCACCATGAAAATGGTAGGTATTGTATTGACTTTATCATCACTCTAATGCGTACTAAGTGGGAATAAGACTATACACCTGGATAGAAAATCCCATGGGATATTCCTTGTTTGATAATATTCTATTTATGATCCACTATAAAGGATTGATTTCCTAGTTATATCGAGGGACTAGTTTGAGAAGTATAAAATACCCCGAATTAAGGAAAACAAGGATGAATCACAAATGATATAGGTTGATTCGAGGACGATATATGTTTAACTATGAATACAATAGGTCGAACTATGAATGAAATAGGTTAAATAAAGGGTGTTATGGCATGAATTAAAGGAATTATAGGATAATATGATGGTATTATAAAGTAAGACATATTCATGTCAAAATTACATTTAGTTATCAAATGTACCTCTCTTATGAGGATAGTTTTTCATCACCCATGTTGACCCATTTTGGTTTCAGTAATGGATAGAACCAAAAATAACCGACTTAAGAATATGGGTGAGGGAAAATGCAGTGATTGCCTAAAAGATCATCCCATGTAATTGGGTGCTTGATTGATAAATCAATTCACTATACCAAACCCACTATAGTGAAATATGATTAACTATATGGGCATAGTTGAAACCATGAACCCTCCAAAAAAGATAATTATAGAGTCTCATAGGAACTATGTTGATGAAGATAATGAGGTAAATAATATTAAACATCCAAAATATCAATAATGTGGGTTAAATTAAGAAGGTAATTTTCTCAAGGGGGTGGAAAGATTCATTACTTTTAGTAATGGATGGGATTGAGACACAATTTTTCAAGTGAAGAATATGGGTATAATGAATGAAGATAGTGTTCATCCTAAGGATCCACTTATAATTAGATGTTTTAGATATAAGGGATTTGGTCACTATGAATTCCAATCCACTAATTCAAGGGTCAAACTAGAAATCCAACATGAACTACAACTTAGATCGGGGTAATAAGGATATGAATATGAAATGAACACAATTGAGGTAGGTTTTTATTTTCCATTCTATATTTTTTTATGTCTTAGGTCATGTAATATTTCACATGTTAGGTATTGATCTATAAAAAAGAAAATTTGGTGGTATAATTTTTAATTCCATGGTATATAAAAATTATTCACAGTTTAAGGATATTTACAGCTTATATATTTATCTCTTCTTCACTTTTTTTATTCTATTAGGAATACTCTATGTCTTTTTACAAAGGAATCATATCAAAATTATTAAAGGGAAATCATACTTTGTATCCTAAATAAACCCATGATAAATTAAAAGTGTATGGTTAATGAGGAGATCCCAATATAAGTTAATTATATTTTATCAGTTTCAAATTTTTGATGATTCAATTTATTTAAGGGGGAGAATGTAACAACCCAAAATTATAATATATGTTTTCCTCCAATAAAGTGAAATCTGTTTTATAGATTTCTCCACATGTAAAACTAAAAAAATGAAACTATGATATGTATAGATCATTAAAACATAATTTTTTAATTAGTAATTATGAATAGGAGTAACCAAATTAGGAAATATATTGATTTATATATATAAATTTTTTTATACAAATTTACTTAATTCACTATGATGTATCGAAATCTATCTTTTTTATGTGCTCTAATTTTTACTAAGGAAGAGTAAGTATATATTCTTAAATTATTATTTTGAAAAAATATAATATTGATTTATTAATTATATATTTATTGGAGTCATATAAAAATAAATAATAAAAAAATATTGTATTTTAAAAAATGTTATTTTCTTATAGAAATGGATTCTAATTATATTTTATGATTTTATTTATAATTTAATATTAAAAAATTTTTAAATTGAATTTAAACAATTAAATTCATTTCTGGATTTGAAATATCAATATTTATTCTGGATAAATTTTTTAGTTTATTTCTAAAAAGATTGATTATTAGGTGAATAGTTTCAAAAAACTGATTTTATAAATAACAAGACATATATGAACTTATTAACATATAAATGTGAATTGAAAATTTATGAATCAATTTTCAAAGAACAAACATGTATTTCAGAACCGACTATATAATTTTATATATGTTGGTTTTAATTTAAAAATAAATATTTGACATTTCATAACATAAGTTATATTCTTTAAAAATTGATAATAATACATTATACATTAAGTATTTTAAAATTAAATTTTATCACTTAAATAAATTAAATATAATAAAATGAATTAATTTTTTTGATTCATAATGTAAAAATTAACTTAGGATTATCTTTTATATTTTTCTAAAAAAATGATTTTTATATGAATAGTGAATAATATTGGTTTTGTCAAAACATTTAATGTTATTACTTTATCAGCATATAAGTGAGACAATTAATTTTATAAAACCATTAAATTTTTTAAAGGAATTTTTTTATTCATTTTAAATATATTTTTGGGATTTTACAAAAAATATGATCAACCATATAAAAAACTAATATTTCGATTTTATTAAAAATTATTTTTTGTATTTTCATTTAATTAATCATTATTTTGTAAAAATTGGTTTTTCGGATAATTTTAAAACCACATTAAATTTAATTATTTATAATAAACCAATTTATTTTTTGACAATAAAAAACATTGCTAATATTATCCAACAAATAAATTTTATGTTTAAAATGAACTTTTTCTATGAAAATGGTTTCATGTATTATGTGTGATAATACTAAAATTAATTTCTATAAATAAGAAATTTTATTATATAAAATTATTTGAAATTTCGAAATTTTCATTCTCAAATTAGTAAATAATTTCAATTTTAATTTTGGCTATTAAAATTAGTTACACGTAGCGGAAGTAGAGTCGTTGAGGTAAGGGTAAATAATGGGGAAATGGTTTAAACCTTATGAACATGGATGGAACATGTGGGAAACTTGTATGATATTGTATAGTGTTGGGAGTCTTGAACTTATAGCTTTTCCCACACAATTATTTTACTTTTTAAATCCTTTTTTCTTAAATGTCACACATTTTATATGAGTTGCATTTTTTCCCAATGGTTTTTATTTATAGTCAGTAAAGATCAATAAAATACCAAGATTTCATTCTTGTTAAAATTTTAAATAAGTTAGAAAGAATGATTTTTTTGTAAGTTTTTATAAAGTAACCAAGATAGCCAAACTTGATAAAAAATGGAATGTATCTTGGATGAATGGATAAAGAATAGAATAATCAAGTCTTATTATCATAAGGAAGTTCTTTTGAAATCTTTGAATTTATAAGTATAAAGAGTGGTGTGATTTTATTAAATTCAAAAACATGTGTCATTAAGTAAATTTACATGACACATTGTTTACAATAATTAAAAATATATAAATAATTAAGATGATTTTATGTTTAAGAGATCATTGGAATTTATATTTTGAACAGAAAAGAAGAATCTGAATTAAAGAAGAACGTCCAAAATATAAGTTTTCATGATGAATATTTAATATATAAGTATTGATATTATGGTTTGAAATTTATATTTTATATCCCATATTTCATATATAGATTTTTTAACTGTTAGTAAAAAAATATGGCCCACCATAAGCCAAACAGGGACCACCTCAACCACATATGGGACCTAGATAATCTACCACATGGGAGGAAGTTGACCTAGCCAGATTTTGGTAGTATATGAGGGATAATGACACCCACAAGTAGATAATTGAATAATCAAATGATGGTAGATTCACAACACATTAAATTTCACATGAATGGAATGCATGAGGTTACCCTAGTGGAACATTCACAAGTGTGGTGTAACTCATATAGGGCGTGTTTTCGGGTGTTTTGGTTTCCAAACATCAATGATATCTCAAGAAAAAAATTGGAATGGAATCAATTATAAAGAAGTTCCCAACTAAGTGGAAGATCTACATCTAATGGGTTAAGCATGAAGGTAAATTTACTCTGTTAAAAAAATATACATATACAAATATTTATCGGATCATGGGCATGATAGTCATCTGATCAATCTAGGATGTCATCTTCTACCTCCATTCTCACTGAGGTGTACTGCTCATTAGAGTTCTACATGCTGTAAAACTCCATGGCCAAATTCGAGGTTGATATCGTTTTGTGATTGAGTTTTTTTAGATGATCATATATTATATCATCTTGTGTGATCCTATAATGAATATTCTAGTTTTTACATGACAAGATAGATTCTTCCAACAAATAACTGAAGCCAGTACGATATTTTCTTGCATGCATGAGTTAGGGTTTTATAATATAAAATGGATCATGTGATAATCATGGTATGCATATGAGGTTTCTTCACATAAAAATATTCTCCTTAAGACTTAGTGTCACACAGTGAAAAATAAGAAATAAAAATATAAGGAAACTCATATCAAGATCATCGGTCATTCAGATGCATTGATTTACATGATATATTTTTTAGGATTCTCTGTCTGTGAATGAAAAAATTATATATGATTACCCTTTCCTATAAATACTAAATCCCTAATTCTAAGAGTCTCTACATTTATTTTCATTTAGATCTGGAATCTCGTGTTTTTTATAAAATATATCATCTCTATGAATCCTTTTACACAAGGAGCCAAAGTGTTCTATGAGCCACTCAACAATGCTAAGAGGGGATCTTTGTTCTCATCTATTGCATAAAGAAGAACCATGATCTATTCAACTAGGAGACCAATTTTTCTATAAATCACTCCACTATCAAGAATAATAACATAATTGTTCAATGTTTTCATGATATGGTAAAGCCTTTATGGATGAATAATGGTTTATTTGTTTCCTAAACTAGTGTTATTATAATATTGTCTCACTGTGTTATGTGAATAATGTGTAACCAAATATAAAACCTTACTTGAAGAATAAGTATCGGGAACTATTATTGTGTACAAAGACCGTTGATTGGGTACTACATGTTTTAGGATTTTTAAATATGAAGTAAATATTGTAAAATGAGATCCTTTCACCTAAGTTGCATGAAATATCAGGCAGTCATATAATAAGCGTATGCAAGGGAAGATGAATTCATACTATGTGAATCACACATATCAAATATGCATGATTCAATGAAATAAATTGTGTTATAACAAAAACTATTAAATAATAAAATCCTACATGTGCTAAGGTTTACATGAGAAACCATGAAGGTCATATAAGAAATGATTTCATTAAAGAAAATTTAGAATATGACACTAAAATTTAATATTTCATATTGTTTTATGAGGAACAAAATAAAAAGAAGTAATTTTGATGATTAAAACATGAAAATTTATCATTTCAATAATCATGAAAGAAGTTTATGACTCTAGAAATATTTAAGGAATAATGGATCCAATGTACAAATACAATACAGATCAGAATTTATCGAATAGAGTAGTAGCACCATATAGATAGGTAGCAGATGATTAAGGAGAAGAAAGGTTCAACTAGATACCATATATAGCTTTTATTGTCATTTACTATCATAAAAATAGGTTAATGAATAAGGAGATCCAGTGAGGTATATTTTTCACTAAAGAAGAAAGATATAAGAATATAAGAGTACAATAATGATTTATACAGATCTATTTTCATAGGAAAAAGAAGAAGAAAAAAACTTTCAGTTTCTTTCTATAAATAAGGAATGTTTATTTTCCACTATTTTACAAGTTATAAGTGAAGAAAAACGAAAAGAAGAACATATCAGCACTATGAAATCTTTTAGTATTATCAATAAGGGAAATATATTATTAGTGTTATAAAGAACCATTATAAATTTTGAGACTCTATTTAGTGGGATTAAAAAAACTTTCAAGAATCACCATCCCTATCTATTCTCTATAGTGAATGGAAAGTGAAAGGATATTCTCTAATTAACGTAACCATTTTAAAGGGTTTTTTTGTATTGGTTTTGTGGTGTAAGATTCATCTCTAACCATGCCAATGAATATCTACTCTTGTTGAGTATTAAACCATGTAAAAATATCATGTGTCATCTTTAACAACTTTCATATAAATTCATATTATAAATAAAATAGAATAATAAAATCAAGTTCCTGAAAATTGGAAGAGGTAAAAGGGATAAATTTTTTAATTTTTTGAAAAGTTACCAACATTGATTCACCACTCACTATTGAGAATATCTCTCAGTGGTCCTATAATTTGGTATTAGAGGAAAGGTACACCTTTATTAGATTCTTTTCATTACAGTTTTGAATTTATAATATTTGAGTATCTTTATTATATTAATAATGAAGATATGTTTTAGTAAAGATTCATTTATCTCATAGTACATATCTATATATACCAATACAATTATGAATAGTAGAAATAAAGATAAAATAAATTTAAATAAATACATCTTTCCAAATTAATGGAAATTATCAATTTCTTTATGCCATGTTAACAAAGAATATGTATAAGCCTTGGAATGTGAAGAGAATTTGATTCAAGTTTCTACCATGGAGATGGACACTCTCTTTACCTCAGTTAGATAAAGATATTAATGTGATAAAGAGGTATTGTTTTAGTTCCTTTCAAAACATTCCTAATTATTATTCAATAACTAGTGGGATTTATAACATTTAATTAGATATTTTAATTGAAAAAAATAATGATGCCCAGTTTTCCCAAATAATTAGTCTCAATTATCATTTAGATATTTAAAATCAGGTAGTGAGAGATCACTTAGATTGAGGAGAAGTCAGGAGTTCTGTAGAAGTATTTTAATGAAAATCATCTTGAATGTATAATGTTTTACAAGAAAAATTGATCTTGAAACAAATTCCTCATTGTTTAATGGAAGTAGATAAATGAATTTTAAGAGATATAAGGATACAAGAACAATTTCGAAGAAATTATCCATGACATTGAAGAAAAGTTAAAATAATATCATCATTTTAAAGGAGTAGAAATTGGAAGTAAAATTCAATAAGATCAGTAAAATGGAATCCTTATTATAAAACAAATTTAAACATATGACCAGGAAGTTAAAAGAATAAAAAATTCTTGTGAAGATAATATGATAATGATATAAGATCAGAAAAACTACATCAATATGAAATGTCTATAATTTGAAGCCCAGTTTACCAATCTTGATAGGACACATATTTAGACTTAACAAAAGAAGAAGATAGTTTCTATTTATTAAAAATGTTCACTAGAGGATTCTAAGATGAAAATACTTCCAAAAAGTAATAAAAATATCATGACTTCATTCAATGATCAATTTCAAGTAATTTTGAAGAATGTGGTACCAACCAAAAAATATTTTTATAATTTCTCTAAATATATTTTCATTAATAGTGAATGTTTGAAAGAAAAATAATTTTAGTATATATGAATGAAAAATATTAGAATAATACCACCATGAATATGGTTGAATGGAAAAATAATGTTGAATATGGTTCATTATGAAGAACTTAACAATTTATAAATAATACCCCAAAACAACATACAAAATAAATAAAAAGATCAATGTTTGTGTGTCAATGTTGTTTCTAGAGTAGATTTTGTCATTTTGTATTAGATTTATAGCATAATAATCTTATTGAAAAATCATAAAGGATGCCCATTTCAAGTGGAGAAGGCTAGAGATGAGGAAGAAATATCCATACTATAAGAAAAATATAAAAACCTCTAATAGTTTTGTAACTTTTTCAAATTCCTATGATTTAAAAAAACGTGGTGGTTACAAGATTAATGCATTGTAATATCAACATGTATCCATAGCTCATTAGAAAATTAGATCATAGAAGATGGATAAGTAGTAAAATGCATCATTGTAAAGAATGAATAAAAATTTTGTAAACAAATAGTCTCAATAAAAGATTCCAGTAATGAGAGGTAATAATAACTTGGACTCTAATTCTAAGAAGGTCAATAAAATTGAATCATACAAAAGAAATAATAAAAAGGATGACCCTAATAATAAGTCATGTAGAAAAATTACAACATAATACCAATGTTCATAATGATATGTTAGTTATCTTTCTAGATTATTTCTAAAGAATTAGGAAAATAGAAGAAGCATGTAAAAATACTAGTGAAAAAGGAAAAAAGAATAGATTCTAAATGATGGTGAGGTTCTATGTGTGAGGTGAAATATGGTATGACACACACCTAAATATTATTCTACAATAATTCCAGCATTATAAAAATTTATTTAAGGAGAATATGTTTTCACAATTTCATTCAATCACTTTAAAATATCTTAAATAAATATGGTCCAAAATAGAGAAATTGATATAAAGTTATAAGTTCCATGTAAACCTAATCAAAATTTATGTTTGGGTGTAAAGCTGTGAAAAGTGGAGTAAATGGAGAAACATGATTGAGATAATCATCTCAACCTTGCTGATAATCAAGGAATGATCCACCTTATTACCTTAATATTTTTGTATTGTATTTTCTCTTATAATGTAGGGAATTAAGGGTGAATCATTTTCTTAAGGGGATAACCTAAGAATTAGTGAGTGTTGGAAATTATTAATAGAAAATCTGAAGAATTCACCATAATTCAATGGTCTCTCAATTGGAATTCAAATAAAAATATGATACATGATTAGCTTTCATGAATTTGAAAAGCGTGATATCAAATCCTGGATATAAAGGACAAAGAAGATACCATATTACATTTATTTAATATTTTTAATACTAAGGAAAAATTATTGAGGATGGTCATCTTGGGTGAAGATTTTTATGTTTTCATACTCTAGAAAACCACGTAAGGAATATAGATTTTGATGATTTATCAACATTAAGTTTCAAAAGAATATCAATTTAAGCGTTAAAAAATTATGAATATTTTAATAAAATCCACCTTGAGGGGGATACATTTTGAGATAGTTGAATATGATTCTAGAATCATTATCTCAATTAGTTTAAAATCTTATTATTCTGAAAATTTATTAAAGATATCTTCACTAAAAAAGGAATGTATTTCATAGTCTCTCATCCATGATGATGAAAAATAAAAAATAAATTAACATAAAAGAGGATTAATTGAATTAATCAATGAAATAAGAAAAAGTATAAGAATAGATGTTCACTAAGTCCTCATATCAACACTCTGGAACGTTAATTGGGTTAATCTATTTTTTGAAGTGTGTGTAGGAGTTTCAGATTGATATTTCTTTAAAAATATTAATATCTCAATTAGTATCTTCATCATGAAATAAAATTGGATAACCCTTTAAGCCAAGTTTAAGAGTTATTATTCTATGAGGAATCGATATTATTTTTTAAATGGTAGATTTTTATTCTAAATAAAATCCTCTTTATTTATATATAGAGCATGGATCACACAAACATAGATTGAAATGATGGGTATAACATTACCTATGTATAAACTGATTCCATTTTCATATGAATTTTGTGTTTATTATAAATTAGGGGGAGGAAGTGAAATGAATGCTTAAAAAAGTAATGGGAAGATATTAATATATTTACGTATTCAATTTCAAATAACTTTGAAGGTATTAAAAACAAATAAAAAGTGTATATTTAAGATCCCACTTCCTATATGAGTTTAAGTTTTTTCAAGGTTTTTTATTAGTTGTAATAGTATTAAATGAAATAGAAATATTTCATATATTCCAAATATATTGATGAAGTTTTAAATAAATAAGTTGTTTCAATACCTATTTAAGTATCAAAGATATCCTCTCTTGATAAAAAAAAATATGTGTAGCTTGGATCAATGGGTGAAGAATAAAGTAATCAAATCCTATTGTGTTAAGGAATTTATTAATAATAATTTGAGTTTATAAGTATGATGATGAGTGTATTTTTTTAAATTCTATAAAATGTGTCGCTAAATACTTTTACTTGACACATTGTTTACAACAATGAAAAATATGTCAATAATTATGGTGATATGATGTTGAAGAGTTATTTGAAATTTATATTTGAAAAATAAAAAAGAGTTAAAATTAAATAATTCCACGAAAAAAATTAGTTTGTGTATAGAATATTTAAGTGGTATTATTGATATTATGGTTTATAATTTTTGTTTTATATGGAATATTACACTTAAACATTATCTAAGTGCGGAGAAAAATTATCGAAAACCATAAACCAACCATGGGCGACATCAATAACATGAAAGACCAAGGTTTTCATCCAAATGGGAGGTAGTCAGCCAAGATAGTTCGAGGTGGTAGGTGAGGAAGCATATCACCCATAAAAAGTGCATAGAGGAATCATAAGTGGGTGGATTCATAGCACCCACAAAGTCATGCACAATGAGTGTAGAAGGGTGTCTAGGTGGACAGTGTGATGGTGTGGCAAGGATTATGTAGGGTGTGAATACATATGTTATGGGTACCGATCCTCAGTACTATATCGAGAAAGAATCAAGAATAGAGTCAATTTTAAATAATAATCCAAAAAATTTGGAATATTTATATTATATTAGAAAAAAAATTTGGTATTTTTCCTCTGCTTAAAACATATTCTTGTAAGTGTTTCCATATGAACAGGTTAACAAGAGTCTTCTGATCATTTCAGAACATCATCTTCTACCTCCAACCACATTAAGGGACTCCATTCATACGATTTATTCATGTCAAAATACTCCTTGTCTAGATCAAATCTTTATTTTCTGATATGATCATATACTAGATCATATTTAATGGGATTATGATAGACATTTAAGTGTTTACACAATGACATAGCTTCTACCAAGAAATAATCAATGATGTTGAGAAATATTCATGTGGGGATGAGTTAAAATATTAAAATATAAGGAGGATAATGTGATAGTCATAGTATTCATATGAGTCATCTTTTCATAAGAATATATTCCTTAAAACTTATTGTCATGTGATGAAAAAAGAAGAAATAAAAATATAAAGAAAACCCATGTTATGATCAATAATCATTCTAATTCATTTATATACATAGCTTCATTATTGTAATTATAATTAAGTGAGTGAACGCAAGATATTTGGTGATAATCTCCTATAAATACAAAATTCATGAGTCTAAGAAATGTTGTTATTATTCGCATTTTTATCTAGGAGATATTATTTTTCTAAAAACAGAGAATCTCCTTGTATCTTTTTGCATGAAGGCCTAAATATTTATATGAGCCACTCAACTATGGGAAGAGGTTATTTTCATTCTCATATATAGTTTGAATAAGAACCATGATCTACTCAGTTACAATAATCAAAAATGATCCATGAATATCTCCGCTTTCACACAAAAATACAAGAGTTTTATTTTTTCATGCTATGTTTCTTCGTTAATAAATGTGTGATGGTTGATCTTTTCTATGAGGAAATGCCTATCTAATACCATTTAACTATGTTATGTGAGTAAATTGTATCCATATATAAAACCTTACAGAAATAATATGTATCATGAACTGTTATATTGTGTAAAGAAGGGTGCTTGGGTACTACAATATTTGGAATTTGTGAAGGTGAACTAGTGAGTAAACGGTAAGTTCATGAAACTTTTGTTGCATAAAAGGGGAATGATTAATGTGATACATATCTCTAATACACTTTTTTGAAGTATTTTGAAGTCTTTTTATGTGAATCACATTCTTGGATGCAATACATTGAGATATGGCACATAAACAATTAAATAATTGTAACTTGCATGTGATAAGTTTTACATGAGAAACCATGCATATCCCATACAATATTATTTCGTCAAGTTACATTGATAATCTGAAATTGGAATTTAATATATATATTTTTTTGATTATCAAAACAATAAGTAATTGTGATTATTTTGAGATGAAAATTCATCATTTCTATAATCACAAAAAAAAGTTCATTATTATAAAAATATTTAAGGAAAAGGGATCATACCTAATGGTACTAGATTGAGAAAAAGTTATCAGGTGGAGAAGTGGAACTATATGGACAGGTACTAGATGATCAATGACAAAAAAGGTTCAAATGGATAGAAAATATATATCTTATTATCATTTTATATCAGATGAATGGGGTAAAGAAGAAGGTTATCTTGTGGAATTTTTTCTGCACTAAAAGAGAAAGGTAAAAGAAGATAATAAAAGAATAAAGTAATGTGAATATCTATTTTCATAGGAAAAATATGAAAAATATATTGCATATTTAATTTTCCAACTATAAATAAGGAATGTTCCTTCACCATTTTAGTGTAAGTAATATATGAATAAAAAATAATTGAATAACAATGAAATAATTTGACATCTATTATAAATATCAATAGTTTAAACACTTTCATGGTGTTACAAAGTACCTATAAAAAGGAGAATATTGTATTTATTCGCTGTCCTAAAAAAATGAAAGAATCAAAAACACCGTCAATTGACTATATAGTGCAATGCCAGTAGAAGGATTTTACCTTGTTACTGTATCCATAAAAAAGATTTTTTCTAGTGGTTTCATGATATTAGATTATTTATAAACCATGAAAAGGACTAAGTACTATTATTGATTAACACAAATTATAAAAATATAATGTTCTATATTTACCTGATATCATATACTTTCATATGATAAGAAAAATAGAAAAATAGAATCAATATCATAACATGTATAATAGTTAAATGGGATAAAAGTTATAATTGGTGAAAAAGTTCCAAAAATTTATTCATCACACCTTCCCCTCTATTTTAAGTATATATCAAAGTATTCATATTATTTACTTGAATAATGAAGTGGAATTATTAAAAAGTAAAAATATTTTCAAAAAAACCCGCTCTTATTGCTTAAAAAAATGAGCTCACCACCTCCCCATTTCTCTACCCATTCCAAACCTCTAGATCAACCAAAACATTATGGTAGCATCTCCTCTACACCCACTCCATTCTATTGAATAATTCATCTCACTAAACTAATTTCCTATGAATCCTTAATTGGTTACCCAAAGGAGAACATCAATGTGATAGTATGTTAAGAATAGGTATATAGCATATTGAGGCATGAGGTAAGGGATATTTTGTGCACTTATTTTATAGTTTTTTTACCATTATCTTCATTTTTATTTATTTTATTTAATCTTATACTAATTAAATTCCACTATTTTTTATATATTTCCATTAACTATATATCTAATTAAATATTCTTTTCATTTTTTGGTATATAAAAGTTTTTATTTCCCTTATAAATTTTGATTTTAAAGTAAACATAATTTAATAGAGCTTTCTTATTTCATGTCTCATGTGAACAATATCACCCATAAAATGTTTCTATACCATTAATATCTTCTAAAAACCATAATTATATTTTGAAAAACCATTTTAGTTCAATTTTGGTCTTTTATGAATTAATAATCTCTTTCATAATTTAAAATTTTCCTTTACTTATTTTATAAATCATCACCCAATTAATTCATTTCTATTCATTATTATGTAGATCCTTCTCATGAATTTTATACCTATGATTTCCATATTGGATAAATATATGGATTTTTAAATTATTAAAGTTGGAAATAATTTAATTAATTCTTATCTTGAAAATAATTATTATTTATCCATCGGTTATGCCTTAAAATCATAGTTATTAAACCCAATTCCTTCACATGGGTTTGATTATGCTTATTGTTTTTGTATGGATTATATTACTCATGTGGAATGTGTAATTATGTATTTTATTATATGATGGGTGGGCCTATAATTAGATATTTCTATTATTAATTGTGTAATCCTTTATATGTCATATTATGTAATGTATGGGATGAAGGACTGAAGTTAATCTACTATCAGATTGGGTCCACTATATATGTTATATAAGTTCTTAGCATAAGAAAACTATATTATGTGATGGGAATACCCATAATGTAACATCCTGAGTTTATGTGATTTTTTTAATTAATTAAATTTATTTTATTGCTTATGTTACATGAAACACTAGGTTTAACTTCTGTCACATTGAACATTGAACGTTTAAAAAACTGTGATGTTTAATAAAAATAACTATTTAAACGCAATCATTATAACCCAACTATTAAACATAGTCATATGAATAATAATAAATAATTTTTTAAATATTTATTATAATTTTATTATATAAATTAAACTTATTGATAAATAATTAGTTAATTTTTGGTAAAGTCGTTATATGTTTAGAAAATATATTTTATCATAAAATTCTTTTTATTTTATTTTTTGAACATTAATAAATTTAATTCACCAAATTATTAAAAAATTAATTATATAAATAAATCTTAAATTTTAATATTATCATATAACTATTATCTTGGCCTATATTTTTTATAATTTTCTGAAAAGATTAATTTTCTAAGGAATAGAGAAAAATACTGAATTTTAATTGAAAACCACTTTTTCTTTTAAATTATTTAAAATTTTAGATAATATTTTACATTGGTTTTAAAGTAAAATTAATTAAATTATATAACTATTAATTTAACTTAATTAAATTTCATACATTAAATATTTAATTTTTATATAAAAAAATTTCAAAATTTTGACCTTTTTTCTTTGAAAAACCCCAACTTTCTCATCACAGCTACGAGATTAATTTTAAATTAAATTTCATTAATTTGTGAAATTAATTTTTAAAAATTAATAAAATATTTTTAATCAAAAAAATTATACTATCTACTAATTTCAACATATATTATTACCAAAATTAATAATGAACATAGAAAAAAAAAATTATTATGGTGAAGATAAAAATTGGTTTATTTGGGGTTAAACTAAAAATAAGGGTCAAAAATGATCCAAAATTTGTATAAATCCTTTTATATTAAAATAGTTTCATTATATGTTTCAAAATTTGTAATATATAGTCATTTGGAATTTTTTATTGGGAATGAAACTTTTATTTTGGATTCTTTTGGGAAATTTCGATGTAGTTTCCAAATGGGTTTTATTCTCCCAATTACAAATGACCACCACCACCCTCCACTTATTCACACCTATAAAGCAATTTAGATCATAAAATACCTTCCAAACCACTTCCCAACTTCCCTCACTCATCATAGAAGCCTTATTTTGGATGTAAAGTCAACCTAGGATGGCATTTTTTGCAAATGAAAGGAGGATACCCGAATAAGAGGTAACGTTTATCAATGAGAGTTTTTTATTTCATCCTCCACCTCATTAAATTATTATTATACCATTATAATATAATAAAAATATTATATTTAATATATTTAGTGGTTTTAATTTCAATTTCATGACTTGATACCATCCCACCTCTATCAAATGTGTTATGTAACGTACATTTGTGTGTACGTCGGACTACCTCCTTTGGTAACTAATGTCTTTATTTAAAATTAAACCAAATAAATTCTGGTCATAGTTATGGATTTATTACTTATATACAATATTTATGATGTTATTATACTTCTTTATTTATTATATCAAATATACTATCATACTCTCAATTTTTTGGAATACGATAGTATCCCTCCTTTTAATGGAGGACTACTGCCTCATAAAGCGATGTAGTTCGTTCACACTACACACATAAGGTAATAAGGATTTTTCTAATGAAAATATGTGATATATATTACATAAAAATTATTATATTATGATAATTTATCATTTAATATTCTTTATTTTGATCCAAAATGAAAATGTAAATAGTGTCCATGTGTACATACGACATACCGTCTCCATTAATGGTGTATTTCATTTTCTATCATTAAATTTTATTGTAAAATTTAAATTAATATATAATAAATATATATTATATTAATATCATGCCTAAAATTCTTGATATTAATAATATTGATCAGAATTACTTGACCAAAAATAAAAAATCAAAACATATATGAAAAAAAGCAATAATTACCTAAAACATTACTTTAAATTGAAATTGTTAATAAGTAGGTAATAAAATTTCAAAAGAATATAATATATGGAATGAAATAAAAAATATATTGTTCAATAATAAATTTATAATAAACATATATTTAATATACGTGAGGTTTTAACATGTACGATGGAATTTGATACTTAAAGGGATTTATGTCTCACTTTTTACTTCTATGATACATGTACCACATTCATCACCAATTTTGTTTATTCAATGTATATACATCCAATTAATCTATTTTCTTGTGATTTTCATAAAAATTATTTGGATTTAAAAATTCATTTTGGGATCTCTCTTTTATGGGTTTTATATTTCAAAATCTACCAAAGTGGTAAGGGATTTTTGTATCAATTCACTTTCTTTGAAACATATATCATGTTATGAACCCATATTATTTTAGTGGGTGTATATATAAACTAGTTTACATGTAATATCATTAATATATTTCTCATAATAATATTTTAGGATTCATTTATGTTATTCCACCATGGGTATTATTATTTAATGTTACTAAAGTGGTAACGATCTTATGTTACAATCTCATCATTTATCAAGATTGTTTATAATTATGTATTTATTATAATATCTTATGATTAATTTCAAAAGAAACTCATTATGTTTTTAATACAATAGTTATTCATGATATTTTCATGTAATAGTACCATTTTTCCCCTCTTTGGTATATAAAATAATTGAAGGTTTTTCTAATAAAATTATTCTTTATTTCTCTCTTCAGTCAAAAATCTATTTTCTTCCAAAACCATGTTTTATAAAAGTTTTTCCAAAAATGTTTTGAATATTAAAAAATTATTTATTGAATACATATTCACCAATTATTTATTTTTAAAAAAAATATTGCAATATTCAGTTATTTTTCCAAACAATTCCTATTCGAATTTTACTCCAAATGTGAAAAGAATAATTATTTTGCAAGTATGTCATGTATATAATTATATACCTTCATGACCTCAAAATTATTTAAATATTCTTTTATTATTTTTCATGTTTATTTTCCAAGAAAATTATTTTTAAAACCATTTTAAAATGTTTCTTTCAAATTAAAAAAGTATGTTTTCATCAATAAATGTTTGAAATGATTTTTAAAAGATTTATTTTTATATTTTCAATGTTAGTTTTAAAAAAAATTATATTGAATATATTTTATTTTCTAAAAAGTGTTTTTCAAAGAAATGTTATATTCATTATGAAAAATTTTCCAAGTGGTATTTCAAAATCTATATCTATCTAAGATAATAAACTTTCAGGTTACTTATTAATTGATGGAGATATGAACCAGGGGTACCATTCTTATTAATTCACTGAATATTTTATCATGAAAAGATATTTATGAAACCCATTTCTCTTCCATGGGTTTTACCATGATAAAATTCTTATGAAAACAACTTATTTTAATGAGTTATCTTAAAATGAAATGATGAAATTATTATGAAACCTATCTATTTTCCACAGTTTATGACTTGATGAAATGTTTATAAATCCCACTTACATCCATGTGTGAGGATATGTTGAATGTTTAGGATCTTGTCGAACACATAAATATGGTTTTCATTATAAATTGGTTGGTACCAATATCTCCATTCAATGCATAGGGTAAAGATTTTATCTCAAGATATAAAAATGGGAAACATGTCGATGTTCTTGATTCACTATGGAAATTAGGTGTGTCCAGATATACTATTGAAAATAGGTGTATCCTAATCAAATATGGGAAATAGGTGTGACCAGATCCACAATGGGGAACTGTTGATAATTCATGATCTACTATGATGATGGTATTTCTAGTTAACCTTGACATAAGAAATGGTTTTCAATATTTATGATCATTATACACTTTTATGATATGATACTATGGTTCATTATTGATTAATGATCATTTATCATCCTTATGGGAAACGTTTTTGAAAATGATAAATTTTTAATCTAGGACTCATTTTTATGACCTATGATAGGTTGGGTATAAACATTTAAGGTTATGTTCATGATCACATATCAATATTATTATCTTATGTTTTTTTATGATCATAGATTGATATATCTTATTTTTAAACTTATTGGTCATCTGAGCTCATCCTTATTTATGTTTCCTTCCACAAGTTATAAATAAACGTTTAGGGATGGTATTCTTAAGAGGAATACTATGTGAGAATATATTTGTATGATATTTTGAAGAAAATTCACCAAATTATAATATTTCATACGTAGTCTCCAAAGACACTAAACTCTTTTGGTCCTCATTTTGTGTGTTTATGTAATATATTGAATATTCTCTAAGATAATGTAATATTATTTTATGGATTATTGTATTTGGTTTTAGTGGAAAATGAAGTAATATTATGATTATGAAATAACTTTTGTTATAGTTAGACAATTAATTTTACTCACCACCCAATGGTTTTATGAGAAAAGGCATGCCATATGGGATGTTGTTGTTTACCACCCAAGAGGTGTTTCCACCCATAGAGTGACCTGATAGGTATCAACTATATTCTACTAGAAATAATTCTAAACCTATGTAGATGGTATCAGAGTAATTATTTAGTTAGCATTTTGAAACATGGATGAGAAAGAATTAGTGATATCCCTAGGTATATTTATAAGAATGTGTTTAGGGATGTCACAATGAAAAGGTTTAAGGATGAGTCAAAGTATAGTAAAACGTTCTGACATTTTTATAATGGATAGAGTGAGTGGTTTCTATGTAATTTCATCTCTATCTAGGTACTATAAGTGGATTTGGATCTAGAACAGAGGTACATAGGTGTAATAACTCTAAAAAGGTCCCATATAGCTGGACTCGAATCCCACCCAGTTTATAATAATAGGCCTTACTGCACACCTATTTTGACACTCCGAGATAATAATATTTAGATATTAACAAACTATTTATAAATAATCCTGAAGGATTTAAATATATGATAACTATGAATGACCTAGAATAATCATATGGTATCATATATTAAAGAGAATATTTCCTTAATTAGACATCCTATACTTGATTTTTCATGAATACGTTGTTTTTTATTATGATTATTATTTCTCAAATTATGATTTCATATATTAGTTAATTGAAATATCCAGAATGAATCATAATAAAATTGAATACAATCTAAAATTAAGTATTTATGAGTAACCAAATTGGATGATGATTATATAGAAAGATATTTTGATTACACCTAATCTACTATCATGATATATGATTCACAATGTGAAATTCAGTGAGATTCCAAATATATCAAATAAAAGGAAGACGGAAATTTATAAAAGTTAATGTGGTAATAAAGAGAGAGGAAATAATATTCATATTAATACATTCCAATAAGGTGGGATGAATAACTTGGAGAAATATCTCAAATGGAGGGAAAAATGTTTTCTATATGGGAAATAAAGTCATAAGAGTGATGAATTTTCAAAGAATTAAATGTATTATATGTTGGGAAAATGGTCATTATCCAACTCAATTTCTTAACCTATGAATTAACTTTTAGACCAAGGATGGACTTATTCCATTATAATCATTGAAGTGGAAGTATTGATGTATTTAGGTATTTAGATTCAATAATTATGTTATAGAAGTATTTTTCTAATGGTGTATTGGTTAAAATAATCATGAAACATCTAAGGAATTCAATATTTTTGGAATCATATATGCCTCCCTATAATATTACTGTAAGATTTATGGATTTTATAATGGATTTAGGAGTTTAAATATGATCATAAGTTCAAAGTCATTAGAACCCCTTTTGAGGTTTTATGTTATACGAGTTTATCATGATTATGGATATTTAAAGAGACATTTATTGCAATATAACCCTTTGGTTTAATATATTATTTTAGTAATAAAGTAATTTTATGAGGAATGTTTTTACATATTTTGGACATTCTGGTAAACTTTTGGGTTTTTATTATCTTTTATTTTGAGGTAATTATAGACTAAAATCAATTAAATAATGAATTTAACACACTTTTTTTATATCATAAAATATTTATATCTAGATAATCTTTAAATAATATATATTAATGAACTAGTAAGGTTACATGGGGTACCAGATTCAATTATTTTTGATCGGGGTCTGATGTTTTCCTTGATGTTTTGGAAAAGTATTCAACAATATTAGGATACGGAGTTTTGTTTCAGAATTATATATCATCCTCAGATAGATGGTTTGTATAATAGATCAATTAAAACTCTAGATTATATACTAATATCTTATTCTATGGATTTAGTATGTGGTTATGATCAATACCTTATTCAAGTTTAGTTTTCTTGCAACATAATCTTTCACATGATCATTCAAATGACTACTTGTAAATCCATTTATGAAAATAAGTGTATAAATCCAACATTCTAGAGTGAAGTTGGTGAAAAAATATAGTTGTACAAGAGTAATATGTGGATATTGAAGAAAATGTTATATCCATTCAATAGAACATATTCATATCACAAAATTTATTAAAAAATTATATTGATAATCATCAATGAAATATAGAATTTGAAGTTGGTGAGAACTCCTTCTTTGAATTTCTCCATAGAATAAAGTAGGGTAAAATAATTCCTATGAATATAAGTACCATTAAAATTAATGACCACATAATGATAGTATATTATCATTTGAGTCTCCCACTGAACCTTTATTAGGTAAATGATATGGTCCATGTATTTATACTAATAAATCACATACCTGATCTATCTCATGTGTTGAACTTAGAGGTCATACCAGTAGAGAATGATCATTCGTATGAAGAATAACTATTTGTGAATCTATACCTTAAAGAGAAATTTATAAAAACCAAAACAACTCACATGGTCAATGTTTTATGGTCAAACCACTACTTTGAAATGATATAAATTAACTTGTGTATTTGATGAGGCAGAAGTATCCTCGTTTGTTTTTATTAGAGTAATGTATTATGTGGGGGAAATTATTTTTAAGGGGGTGTAATGTAAAACACTAAGTTATTGTGAATTTTGTTGAATAAATTAAATTTCTTTGGTATCATGTGTTACATGAAACACCGAGTTTAGTTTGTTTTATATGCAACACTAAGGTTTAACATAACAGTGATATATTATTAATATAATTATTTAAATGTGACCATTATAACCAAGGCATTAAAATTAGTGTATGAATAGTAAAAAATACTTTTATAAATATTAATTATAAGGTTTTTATATAAAGAAAACATATTTACAAAAAAGTACTTTATATTCAATAAAGACTTTATATGTTTCAAAAAAACTCTTTAATCAAAAAAGCGTTTTTTATTTATTTTTATGAACATTAATAATATTAATTTTTCATACTTATATAATTTTAATTTGATAAATTGAGCATTATTTTTATATGAGAATATCAAAATTAGCTTAGGATGAATTTTTGATATCTTTCTGGAATGATAAATTATTTTATGAGTTGTGAAAAGTAGAAGAATTTAATTGAATACTTTCTTTTAATTTAAATTATTCATAATGTTAGATTATATTTTATATTGTCTTTAAAGTAATATTAGTTCAATTACATATCTACTAATATAATTTAGTTCAATTTAGTAAATTTTATATTGAATTTTGATATAAAAACATTTCAAACTTTTGAACTTTTTCTCATTGAAAAACACACTTTCTAGTCATGTCTATGGGATTAATTTTAAATTAAATTCTACCACTTATATAAATTGAATTTTTAAAAATGATTCTATGTTTGGAAGAATCTTATTGTTTTATCTAATAAGTTAAACTTAAATTTTTAACAAAATGAATAGTGAAAATTTAATAAATTAATTACCATGGTTAATGTAAAAATGTGTTTAGTGGGGGTTAAACTATATATATAAGGGTTAAAAATGACCCAACACATGTCAAAATCATAATTTTTTACATATTTCTATCTAATCCTTCCCAATTTCTAATCTATGGTCAGTTGGAAGATTGTTTCTTTGGAACAACCATTTTGTTTTGTATTCTATTGGGAAATGTCCATGTAGTTTCCAAGTGGGTTCTTTTCCCCCACTTATAAAAAGACACCATGTCACAACACATCTCATATGGTCCTATGTTGTGACTCCCAAAGCCCAACTCTAATAATCCTAAGGCTAGAAACTAGCATCAAGTAGATATATCGCTTACATGGGAGGCCATACCCTAATTACGTATATACCCATACACATCACCAAGACTTTTTAATGATGAAATGTAAAAACATCTAGACAAACATGAATGAATACATATAATTCCAACAACCAGAGTAAGATAGGAAGTAATGGAAAGTAAATGGGGTCAAATATAATCCCACCATAATGTCTAAAACCCATGTCTAACCAGAAATAAACTACTGGGGATGGCTTCAAAAAGTAATAGGAACACACATCGGTATGTCTGGTCTCACTAAGCACAATATGCTCCTGGTAAATCTAGGACATCATCAAAATATTGATCATAAACATAAGAAATGGCATGTACTAGAAAAACCTGTGTAGGGGTGAGTATAAAAATACTCATTATGAGGCCTTGAGACCACAAAATATACTAAAAAAAAAGGAAATACATTCAACTCTACATAGGTTTATGTCTACATAACATATAACAATAATATCCAGATATACTGAAAGGAGACACAAATTAAAAGAGAAATTCACAACCATAGTACAATATCCTAGTATTTAAGATCAAAATTCCAAAAAAGAACTCATATAGGACAACATACTCCTGAGTATGATAAAACCGATGAAATCCATCTAAGATGTAGATCTCATTGGGTCTCACCGTTATAAGTGAATGTCGATGGTCTGTAGAGATACGATACATAGATAAGGATCACATGCATGGACATGGGGAGACACCAATAACTCAATTTGGATTAACTCGCTACATAAAATATCAGTTTCTACATAGTTCTGGTCACAAAGATATGATGAACTCCACCTTGGGAACAAATATGAATATATTATCTCACTATGGGCCTCACAAAGGGATTACAACAAATTTATCCAAGAAGTACTACAGAAGGGATCATAGTCTTTGGAGTTGTAACACCCCAAGATTTCATAGTGTGTTATTTCTTCAAAATAATTCAATAACTTGCACTACACGCAACACCGAGTTCAATCACACCATGACTTACAAAAAAATCCATTCAAAAGAGGTTATGAATAGTATTAACTAAATTTTTAAACTTTATATAATCCTTATAATTTTAGAATCCATATTATGAGTTTCTTATACATAATGTAAGAACAAATTCATTTTTAGTATTGCAGTTTTACCAAATTTTAATAGTGAACCCTTTTTAAATAAAATATTTTAAACTTTTTGACTAAATGGGGACATCAAAAAATTTAAAATAAAACATCCCAAGCATCCACAGTACGCTTTCCTTTGAATAAAACAGTAGTGTGTGTTGTACGCAACTTCGAGTTTTAACACACCCCACAACTGATCAAACTAGCCGTTATGAATAGTAATACCTAATTTTTGAAATTATATATATTTTATATTTCAAAATGGACTTAATTTTTGGATTCTAAATATCAAATTTAGCCTAAGGTGAAATTTTGGTACTTTTCGGATAACTTTCATATTTTGATGAATAGTGAAAATTACTAAATTTTAATTAAAAACAACTTTTTTAATAAAAATAATTAATAGTGATAAATTATGCATTTGAGTGGTTTTAAATTATATTTAGAATATATTTTTACCATTTAATATAATGTTGGTCATTGGACATAATTTTACAATTAAACCGAACATAAACGAGTGTCAATCTTTTGATAGTTATTATCTCTTAAAAACACACTTTTTGTTTTGACAGCGGGAATTAATTTTAAATTAATTTCTGCCACTTATGTGTTTTGAATTTAGGAAAATGGATTCCATATTTGGAATCAGGATGTTCAAATTGTGTAAATAGGTAACTTTTATTTTTAAGACATTTTGAATAATTACTGCGGTAAATATTTTATTTACCATGGTTAAGGGTAAATCCGGTAAATAAGGGTTAAAAAATAATATTATAATAACACTAAATTACCCTAAAACGTGTCTTAACCCTATTGGTTGATACATGGTCGACCATGTGAATCTTTGGGTCTATTTTGGGACCCCATGGATCCACTTGTAAGTGATAATGAAACTTTATTTTAATTAAGTTAAAATGAATACAAAAATGACACAAGCATATATCTTTTAGAAAAACAATTGTTACATAGGGTTATATATGTTGGATTTTAGATTATAAATATTCATTAGAAAGATAAAACGATTTCCTACATAATTATATTTTATTTATAATTTTTAGACATTAAATAATTTATTTTATTTATGACAAAATGATGATGCAGTAATTACTATAATAGTGAAAAATTAAAATAATTGATATTATAAATACCCAAATAAATATAATATGAAACTTTTAATGAATTAAACTAATTTTATAGGATAATATGATATATTAGGATTGATTTAATTGACTTTGTTTGAAGTAATCAATCTGTTATGAGTTTCACAAAAATCAACTATTGAATAGTGTCAAAATTGACATAAAAGACTTCTTAAAACAAATATTATATTATTAATTGATATTAAATTCCTAAAAATCTAAGGTTCGGCCAAGAGACTTATATCAAGATAGTTTCATCAATAATGTACCACTTGGGGGTCTCTTGGATGTATATAGTATGTTTATTAACCATATTATATAAAAATACAAAGAGACATTGTAAAAGTGAAACTAATTAACTTAGAGTTAATACTTAAAGATAAGGTTAATATAAGTACCCAAACCTGTATAAATTCTATTGGTTGAGTGGTTTTCGACCTATCCCCACCTTAACATTTGAATAATAAGCTTTGGAGCCATTAGAAACCGAATATGAATTTATTATAAATTAATATTTCTAGATTTTCCAAAGGTGCCCCTCACCCCTCTTATAAAAGGGCACTCCTACTTCTCATTTCTTCACAACTTAAAAGCCTTTTGGTTCGGCCAAACTCTGCCCAAATACTCTCCCAAAATCCCTCACTACAACCTAGAGGCCTTAGTTTGATCATAAAGCCAACCTAAGCAGCCCTTTTGATCAAATCAAAAGGAAGAACCCGAAGAAGAGGTAATGATTTCACCACCCTTCTCCAAGTTCATTTCTTCTTCCACTTCTTCTTCTTTTGTTCTTACCATTCTAAAATAATAAACTCCAGTATCTCACATATACTTTGATGTAATTATAAATATGGTACAACCATATTCAGTATTCTATCCACCCTTTGAATAACATGTCACCATACATGCGTACGTACGGACTACCGTCTCCACGTCGTGGTGTAATTGTTATTCAATATAATATTATTTGGATGGGTATAATAATGATGTGTAACTCATGTAAATAATAAATATAACATGTTAATGATTCTGTATATATGATATACCATCCATTTATATATTATTTTAATATCAAAATAATGATATTGTCGCTCGTGCGTACGTACGGACTACCGTCTCCACAAACGCGATGAGATTCATTCTCCATCGTATCCATTCAAGTATAATTATCATTTGATGATTTAAAAATGATGTTTAAGGACTAGATATCATTCTGGATATGAATAGGATACAACAACCATGGCTTATGTAACAAAACATATAAAATAAAATGAGTAAGTTAACTCCCGAAACGACGATAATTCTAAGATATTATTAACAAATCAATGTTAAAAGATCATATATGATATCATATTATTATATATGATTCTTGTATAATTTAATAACAACTATTTCACCATTATACAGGAGGTTAACCTACCCCAACCAAGGAAAAGTACAAGGTAAGGGTTATTTCACAATCTCTTCATTATCCGAGGTTGTTTATACGTAATAATCTACTGGGATTTCTTTATCATCCACATCCATGTTTCTTCGAAATGTATTTCAAAACATATTTATTATTTAGAAGAATATGGGTTAAAGTCATTTATACCCTTGTATGACTTTTTATAAGAGGAATCTTTCCGTCGTTTTCAAAACAAGGTCATTTTTAACCTTTTTGACAGAATTAAGGTAAGAATGTTTTTTTAACTTATACAGCGGGTGCGGCTATTTTCCGCCGTTATAAAATCTTCAAAGCTTCCCATACAAGATTATAAGAATATTTTCAAAGAAAATGTTTTATTTTATATGGATCTTAAATGATTTCAAAATAAAAGGAGATATTTCTTTTAAAAGAATTTTGATTTCATCTATGTCAACATCCTTTGATGGATTTTAAGATTATTTGAAGTTGATTTATTATGATACAAAACTTCTATATTGTATTGAAGGTTTTGTGATATGTTTGACTGTGGATGTGCTATTTTTATACCATTCATAGTTTATGGTGAAAGTATTGACATTTCGTATGCTAGTTTTAATACGAATGTTTATGTTATGTTTAAACCTTTTCATATGGGAATGCATTGGACTTAATATGTGACGGGTGGAGCCCGCTATAGCTCCACGATGCATCGGTAGGTCTCATGAGACAAACTAGTGTCTTGGAAAAAGGCCTTGACAAAATCTTATTTGTAGTCTTGGCATGAGGCCTTGGCTATGTGGTTATGATAGTCTGGCATTATGCATTCCAACATTATGAAAGTGGTTATTGATTTTTGCATGTGATTATTCGATTAGTAGAATATCCATGTGAGTAACTAAATGGCATTATTTCATTTTTACCTTTGCCATTTTATGTTGAAGTTCAAGTTTAAAAGGCTTTTGTTTTAGTAATGCATTGCCTTAAATGTTTATTCTTATTTATGAAAGTTTCCGCTATATTGTTATCCTTACTGGGCATTTGATCTCACCCCTTTTTTATGTTTTATTTTTCCCAGGATGTGAAGAAGTAAGTTATGAATGACCTGCAGGGATTTTATGAGGGGTTAATAGTGTGAATTGTGGAAACATTATGTTGTTGTAGTAGTTTTTCATTTTATGAAGTAATGTAAAACTTATGAATATATCTAGTGTTTCCAAGGCTACTAAACCAATCGGTCTTTCGAGATTTGATCTTTCTTGTGATCATGCCAATGTTATGTAATAATGCACCGACTCTGGGTAACTGGGGTCGGGGCGTTATAGTTGGTATCAGAGTAAGTTTAGTACAAACCTTGGAAGCTAGATTTAGATAAACTCTGATTAGAGCACGTAGACCTAAGATGAACTTTGAGGATTAGTATAGAAGAACTTCCTAGAATTTAGGTATTGTAGTGATTTTGTGAGTTTTCCGAGAAATACATCCCTGTCTGGATACGAGCAGGTAGAGGCGGCTCTGGCACAGATGTACCTAGGGGTAAAACCCGAAAACACCGCTTTGAGCTAGACTCGAACGGGAACTGGTGCATGACAACGGGCCTTACTGCACTCTTGGTTACGACACTCCCGGGGGATATGCTTAGGATAACTCTCATTTTCTTTACAAATCATTATGAAGGTTTTATGAGTATATACTTCCTCAAAGGAGGAATTTTTATGATTATGGATTATATCCATAAACTATTTAATTTATGTTATGTGTTTCACAAGTTTGGGATTAGGTATTGTTATTCATAAACTAATCTAGTGTATGCCATTGTTTAGAAATGGCGCCCAGTAGAAGGAATGAGAACTCTAGCAATGTACATGATGCAAAGAGAAAGAAGGATCATATATTTCATGGTCTTAAGCCAGAATTTATAAGAGAAATAGTCTCGCATGTATTATCATCATATGAAGAAATAATATCATGTGTTTATAAGATAAGTAAAGAGTTTACTGAGTCCTATGGCTTTGAAAGGAAGCAAGAGAAGAAAAGGATGGAAGAGAGAAAGATGGATAAAGGTAAGAGGGAAAAGAAGAATTTTCCCATATGTGATAACTGTGGAAAGAAACACCCTAGAACTTGCCTGAAAGGAATGGGAGTTTGTTATAAGTGTGGAGGAAAAGGGCACAAAGTACGTGACTGCAAGGGTAAGAAAATGGTTTCAAATGTACAATGCTTCATTTGCAAGGAGTTTGGACACTACGCGAACCTATGTCCCAGTCATCAGACTATGCCGCAAATGATGCTATTGGATAATTATCAAGTTATGATACTACCACAGATGAAGAGGAATGATTAGAGTTCTTATGTTGATTATGTCAATTGAGTGTTGTATCAACAATGTACTTGTTATAATAAATATGGAATATATAAGGATTGTACTGCAGTACTATTTCATTAAGGACGTGAGAATGTGTGGAACAAAGAAAAGTGACTCAATAGCAGGATAAATTTTTGGAGAATATATGGTTGAGAGAATGATAAATCATAATATAGTTCTGATACTAAGGTAGTGATTTTGGAATAATACATGATTGATTTGGATAAATTATATTGGATATTCTTGACTACCTTGGAACTGATTAATGATTTGTATATTCCATCATTGTTGGGGTTTAAAACATTATTGGATTAATGAAGTATATCCAGCATTCTATATGGAATAAGGGAGCATGAATGCAATCAATAAGGAATATGGAAATACATGATGAAGGTATTCATATTCTATTACGGGGTAAAAAAGATCTATATTATGTTTACCTTCCTTATAAATGTTGGACTGTGAGTTTGGACAGAAGTATTTTGGATAGTTCTAGTTTGGATTATTTTGGATTACCATGAAAGGACAACCCGGAGGTCGGGCGGCAACCCGTCGCGTCCGGCCAGGCTGTGAGACTTGAACCCGCAACCGAAGGGCGACAAGGGTGTATCACCTACCACTAGCCCACGAGATGTCCTGGATTAAATAATGTAGTTTTTATTAAAAGTTCTTTTAGATGAATTATAAATTCGTTTATTTTGGAACCCTATACGAATAGTGTAAATAGAACTTTTTTTACATTCTATTATCTTTTAGAGTGAAAGATGAGTTTGTGGTAGAAATTTATTAATGGATAAAACTCTAATTATAAAGTAAGTATATCTCCATATGATCTTAGCCAATCTCATAAAAAATTCCTCAATTTTAAGAAAAGAAAATTAGAACAAAAATGTTTTCCTAGATGGTACCTTAAATCGTCACTAATTTATGGCTTTGGGATTGTTAGCCTTTTCATAGCCATGTTCTCTACCACTCTCCATCAGATAATTGATGGTTAGATTTTTCTTCCATATCCATATTTTACTACATGGAACCCTATTATGTGTTATTTTTGGTAATCTTCATACTTTCCACTCTTTATTTTAAATAGAGGCCTCGTTAATTCATTTTTCGATGTGGAATTTCAACTAAGATATTTTGAAATGTCAAAAATGTGTTATCCTAATACCCTATGTTTTGTTGAACCGATGCTATTTCAAATCATCATAGATTGATGAATTTAAGGAACTCAATTTTATACTTGTTTGTGATTGATGACCTCAATCACTACCAATAAATATTTACGTTTTTCCTCCAATTATATGTCTCTAATTTCCACCAATGTTCTCCTAATCGAGATCATAATTTGGTGGTGACCCTTTCATTTCTCTTTTCCTCATATTAAGACTAAATTTTAGTAACCCAATTTCCGATGTGGGTTTTCCCACAAATATATTTTCTATTTTCAACCTTTTATTTTCGAAGAACAATTGCAAATTGCGAGGACGCAATTTATTGAAGGAGGGGAGAATGTAACACCCCATGATTTCATAGTGTGTTATTTCTTCAAAATAATTCAATAACTTGCACTACACGCAACACCGAGTTCAATCACACCATGACTTACAAAAAAATCCATTCAAAGGAGGTTATGAATAGTATTAACTAAATTTTTAAACTTCATATAATCCTTATAATTTTAGAATCCATATTATGAGTTTCTTAGACATAATGTAAGAACAAATTCATTTTTAGTATTGCAGTTTTACCAACTTTTAATAGTGAACCCTTTTTAAATAAAATATTTTAAACTTTTTGACTAAATGGGGACATCAAAAAATTTAAAATAAAACATCCCAAGCTTCCACGATACGCTTTCCTTTGAATAAAACAGTAGCGTGTGTTGTACGCAACTTCGAGTTTTAACACACACCACAACTGATCAAACTAGCCGTTATGAATAGTAATACCTAATTTTTGAAATTATATATATTTTATATTTCAAAATGGACTTCATTTTTGGATTCTAAATATCAAATTTAGCCTAAGGTGAAATTTTGGTACTTTTCGGATAACTTTCATATTTTGATGAATAGTGAAAATTACTAAATTTTAATTAAAAACAACTTTTTTAATCAAAATAATTAATAGTGATAAATTATGAATTTGAGTGGTTTTAAAGTATATTTAGAATATATTTTTACCATTTAATATAATGTTGGTCATTGGACATAATTTTACAATTAAACCGAACATAAACGAGTGTCAATCTTTTGATAGTTATTATCTCGTAAAAACACGCTTTTTGTTTTGACAGCGGGAATTAATTTTAAATTAATTTCTGCCACTTATGTGTTTTGAATTTAGGAAAATGGATTCCATATTTGGAATCAGGATGTTCAAATTGTGTAAATAGGTAACTTTTATTTTTAAGACATTTTGAATAATTACTGCGGTAAATATTTTATTTACCATGGTTAAGGGTAAATCCGGTAAATAAGGCTTAAAAAATAATATTATAATAATACTAAATTACCCTAAAACGTGTCTTAACACTATTGGTTGATACATGGTCGACCATGTGAATCTTTGGGTCTATTTTGGGACCCCATGGATCCACTTGTAAGTGATAATGACACTTTATTTTAATTAAGTTAAAATGAATACAAAAATGACACAAGCATATATCTTTTAGAAAAACAATTGTTACATAGGGTTATATATGTTGGATTTTAGATTATAAATATTCATTAGAAAGCTAAAACGATTTCCTACATAATTATATTTTATTTATAATTTTTAGACATTAAATAATTTATTTTATTTATGACACAATGATGATGCAGTAATTACTATAATAGTGAAAAATTAAAATAATTGATATTATAAATACCCAAATAAATATAATATGAAACTTTTAATGAATTAAACTAATTTTATAGGATAATATGATATATTAGGATTGATTTAATTGACTCTTTTTGAAGTAATCAATCTGTTATGAGTTTCACAAAAATCAACTATTGAATAGTGTCAAAATTGACATAAAAGAGTTCTTAAAACAAATATTATATTATTAATTGATATTAAATTCCTAAAAATCTAAGGTTCGGCCAAGAGACTTATATCAAGATAGTTTCATCATTAATGTACCACTTGGGGGTCGCTTGGATGTATATAGTAAGTTTATTAACCATATTATATAAAAATACAAAGAGACATTGTAAAAGTGAAACTAATTAACTTAGAGTTAATACTTAAAGATAAGGTTAATATAAGTACCCAAACCTGTCTAAATTCTATTGGTTGAGTGGTTTTCGACCTATCCCCACCTTAACCTTTGAATAATAAGCTTTGGAGCCATTAGAAACCGAATATGAATTTATTATAAATTAATATTTCTAGCTTTTCCAAAGGTGCCCCTCACCCCTCTTATAAAAGGGCACTCCTCCTCATTTCTTCACACCTTAAAAGCCTTTTGGTTCGGCCATACTCTGCCCAAATACCCTCCCAACATCCCTCACTACAACCTAGAGGCCTTAGTTTGATCATAAAGCCAACCTAAGGAGCCCTTTTGATCAAATCAAAAGGAAGAACCCGAAGAAGAGGTAATGATTTCACCACCCTTCTCCAAGTTCATTTCTTCTTCCACTTCTTCTTCCTTTGTTCTTACCATTCTAAAATAATAAACTCCAGTATCTCACATATACTGTGATGTAATTATAAATATGGTACAACCATATTCAGTATTCTATCCACCCTTTGAATAACATGTCACCATACATGCGTACGTACGGACTACCGTCTCCACGTCGTGGTGTAATTGTTATTCAATATAATATTATTTGGATGGGTATAATAATGATGTGTAACTCATGTAAATAATAAATATAACATGTTAATGATTCTGTATATATGATATACCATCCATTTATATATTATTTTAATATCAAAAGAATGATATTGTCGCTCGTGCGTACGTACGGACTACCGTCTCCACGAACGCGATGAGATTCATTCTCCATCGTATCCATTCAAGTATAATTATCATTTGATGATTTAAAAATGATGTTTAAGTACTAGATATCATTATGGATATGAATAGGATACAACAACCATGGCTTATGTAACAAAACATATAAAAGAAAATGAGTAAGTTAAATCCCGAAACGACGATAATTCTAAGATATTATTAACAAATCAATGTTAAAAGATCATATATGATATCATATTATTATATATGATTCTTGTATAATTTAATAACAACTATTTCACCATTATACAGGAGGTTAACCTATCCCAACCAAGGAAAAGTACAAGTTAAGGGTTATTTCACAATCTCTTCATTATCCGAGGTTGTTTATACGTAATAATCTACTGGGATTTCTTTATCATCCACATCCATGTTTCTTCGAAATGTATTTCAAAACATATTTATTATTTAGAAGAATATGGGTTAAAGTCATTTATACCCTTGTATTACTTTTTATAAGAGGAATCTTTCCGTCGTTTTCAAAACAAGGTCCTTTATAACCTTTTTGACAGAATTAAGGTAAGAATGTTTTTTTAACTTATACAGCGGGTGCGGCTATTTTCCGCCGTTATAAAATCTTCAAAGCTTCCCAAACAAGATTATAAGAATATTTTCAAAGAAAATGTTTTATTTTATATGGATCTTAAATGATTTCAAAATAAAAGGAGATATTTCTTTTAAAAGAATTTTGATTTCATCTATGTAAACATCATTTGATGGATTTTAAGATTATTTGAAGTTGATTTATTATGATACAAAACTTCTATATTGTATTGAAGGTTTTGTGATATGTTTGACTGTGGATGTGCTATTTTTATACCATTCATAGTTTATGGTGAAAGTATTGACATTTCGTATGCTAGTTTTAATACGAATGTTTATGTTATGTTTAAACCTTTTCATATGGGAATGCATTGGACTTAATATGTGACGGTTGGAGCCCGCTATAGCTCCTCGATGCATCGGTAGGTCTCATGAGACAAACTAGTGTCTTGGCACAAGGCCTTGACAAAATCTTATTTGTAGTCTTGGCACGAGGCCTTGGCTATGTGGTTATGATAGTCTGGAATTATGCATTCCAACATTATGAAAGTGGTTATTGATTTTTGCATGTGATTATTCGATTAGTAGAATATCCATGTGAGTAACTAAATGGCATTATTTCATTTTTACCTTTGCCATTTTATGTTGAAGTTCAAGTTTAAAAGGCTTTTGTTTTAGTAATGCATTGCCTTAAATGTTTATTCTTATTTATGAAAGTTTCCACTATATTGTTATCCTTACTGGGCATTTGAGCTCACCCCTTTTCTATGTTTTATTTTTCCCAGGATGTGAAGAAGTAAGTTATGAATGACCTGCAGGGATTTTATGAGGGGTTAATAGTGTGGATTGTGGAAACATTATGTTGTTGTAGTAGTTTTTCATTTTATGAAGTAATGTAAAACTTATGAATATATCTAGTGTTTCCAAGGCTACTAAACCAATCGGTCTTTCGAGATTTGATCTTTCTTGTGATCATGCCAATGTTATGTAATAATGCACCGACTCTGGGTAACTGGGGTCGGGGCGTTATAGTTGGTATCAGAGTAAGTTTAGTACAAACCTTGGAAGCTAGATTTAGATAAACTCTGATTAGAGCACGTAGACCTAAGATGAACTTTGAGGATTAGTATAGAAGAACTTCCTAGAATTTAGGTATTGTAGAGATTTTGTGAGTTTTCCGAGAAATACATCCCCGTCTGGATACGAGCAGGTAGAGGTGGCTCTGGCACAGATGTACCTAGGGGTAAAACCCGAAAACACCGCTTTGAGCTAGACTCGAACGAGAACTGGTGCATGACAACGGGCCTTACTGCACTCTTGGTTACGACACTCCCGGGGGATATGCTTAGGATAACTCTCATTTTCATTACAAATCATTATGAAGGTTTTATGAGTATATACTTCCTCAAAGGAGGAATTTTTATGATTATGGATTATATCCATAAACTATTTAATTTATGTTATGTGTTTCACAAGTTTGGGATTTGGTATTGTTATTCATAAACTAATCTAGTGTATGCCATTGTTTAGAAATGGCGCCCAGTAGAAGGAATGAGAACTCTAGCAATGTACATGATGCAAAGAGAAAGAAGGATCATATATTTCATGGTCTTAAGCCAGAATTTATAAGAGAAATAGTCTCGCATGTATTATCATCATATGAAGAAATAATATCATGTGTTTATAAGATAAGTAAAGAGTTTACTGAGTCCTATGGCTTTGAAAGGAAGCAAGAGAAGAAAAGGATGGAAGAGAGAAAGATGGATAAAGGTAAGAGGGAAAAGAAGAATTTTCCCATATGTGATAACTGTGGAAAGAAACACCCTAGAACTTTCCTGAAAAGAATGGGAGTTTGTTATAAGTGTGGAGGAAAAGGGCACAAAGTACGTGACTGCAAGGGTAAGAAAATGGTTTCAAATGTACAATGCTTCATATGCAAGGAGTTTGGACACTACGCGAACCTATGTCCCAATCATCAGACTATGCCGCAAATGATGCTATTGGATAATTATCAAGTTATGATACTACCACAGATGAAGAGGAGTGATTAGAGTTCTTATGTTGATTATGTCAATTAAGTGTTGTATCAACAATGTACTTGTTATAATAATTATGGAATATATAAGGATTGTACTGCAGTACTATTTCATTATGGACTTGAGAATGTGTGGAACAAAGAAAAGTGACTCAATAACAGGATAAATTTTTGGAGAATATATGGTTGAGAGAATGATAAATCATAATATAGTTTTGATACTAAGGTAGTGATTTTGGAATAATACATGATTGATTTGGATAAATTTTATTGGATATTCTTGACTACCTTGGAACTGATTAATGATTTGTATATTCCATCATTGTTGGGGTTTAAAACATTATTGGATTAATGAATTATATCTAGCATTCTATATGGAATAAGGGAGCATGAATGTAATCAATAAGGAATATGGCAATACATGATGAAGGTATTCATATTCTATTACGGGGTAAAAAAGATCTATATTATGTTTACATTCCTTATAAATGTTGGACTGTGAGTTTGGACAGAAGTATTTTGGATAGTTCTAGTTTGGATTATTTTGGATTACCATGAAAGGACAACCCGGAGGTCGGGCGGCAACCCGTCGCGTCCGGCAAGGCTGCGAGACTTGAACCCGCAACCGAAGGGCGACAAGGGTGTATCACCTACCACAAGCCCACGAGATGTCCTGGATTAAATAATGTAGTTTTTATTAAAAGTTCTTTTAGATGAATTATAAATTCATTTATTTTAGAACCCTATACGAATAGTGTAAATAGAATTTTTTTTACATTCTATTATCTTTTAGAGTGAAAGATGAGTTTGTGGTAGAAATTTATTAATGGATAAAACTCTAATTATAAAGTAAGTATATATCCATATGATCTTAGCCAATCTCATAAAAAATTCCTCAATTTTTAGAAAAGAAAATTAGAACAAAAATGTTTTCCTAGATGGTACCTTAAATCATCACTAATTTATGGCTTTGGGATTGTTAGCCTTTTCATAGCCATGTTCTCTACCACTCTCCATCAGATAATTGATGGTTAGATTTTTCTTCCATATCCATATTTTACTACATGGAACCCTATTATGTGTTATATTCGGTAATCTTCATACTTTCCACTCTTTATTTTAAATAGAGGCCTCGTTAATTCATTTTTCGATGTGGAATTTCAACTAAGATATTTTGAAATGTCAAAAATGTGTTATCCTAATACCCTATGTTTTGTTGAACCGATGGTATTTCAAATCATCATAGATTGATGAATTTAAGGAACTCAATTTTATACTTGTTTGTGATTGATGACCTCAATCACTACCAATAAATATTTACGTTTTTCCTCCAATTATATGTCTCTAATTTCCACCAATGTTCTCCTAATCGAGATCATAATTTGGTGGTGACCCTTTCATTTCTCTTTTCCTCATATTAAGACTAAATTTTAGTAACCCAATTTCCGATGTGGGTTTTCCCACAAATATATTTTCTATTTTCAACCTTTTATTTTCGAAGAACAATTGCAAATTGCGAGGACGCAATTTATTGAAGGAGGGGAGAATGTAACACCCCATGATTTCATAGTGTGTTATTTCTTCAAAATAATTCAATAACTTGCACTACACGCAACACCGAGTTCAATCACACCATGACTTACAAAAAAATCCATTCAAAGGAGGTTATGAATAGTATTAACTAAATTTTTAAACTTCATATAATCCTTATAATTTTAGAATCCATATTATGAGTTTCTTAGACATAATGTAAGAACAAATTCATTTTTAGTATTGCAGTTTTACCAACTTTTAATAGTGAACCCTTTTTAAATAAAATATTTTAAACTTTTTGACTAAATGGGGACATCAAAAAATTTAAAATAAAACATCCCAAGCTTCCACGATACGCTTTCCTTTGAATAAAACAGTAGCGTGTGTTGTACGCAACTTCGAGTTTTAACACACACCACAACTGATCAAACTAGCCGTTATGAATAGTAATACCTAATTTTTGAAATTATATATATTTTATATTTCAAAATGGACTTCATTTTTGGATTCTAAATATCAAATTTAGCCTAAGGTGAAATTTTGGTACTTTTCGGATAACTTTCATATTTTGATGAATAGTGAAAATTACTAAATTTTAATTAAAAACAACTTTTTTAATAAAAATAATTAATAGTGATAAATTATGAATTTGAGTGGTTTTAAAGTATATTTAGAATATCTTTTTACCATTTAATATAATTTTGGTCATTGGATATAATTTTACAATTAAACTGAACATAAACGAGTGTCAATCTTTTGATAGTTATTATCTCTTAAAAACACGCTTTTTGTTTTGACAGCGGGAATTAATTTTAAATTAATTTCTGCCACTTATGTGTTTTGAATTTAGGAAAATGGATTCCATATTTGGAATCAGGATTTTCAAATTGTGTAAATATGTAACTTTTATTTTTAAGACATTTTGAATAATTACTGCGGTAAATATTTTATTTACCATGGTTAAGGGTAAATCCGGTAAATAAGGGTTAAAAAATAATATTATAATAATACTAAATTACCCTAAAACGTGTCTTAACCCTATTGGTTGATACATGGTCGACCATGGGAATCTTTGGGTCTATTTTGGGACCCCATGGATCCACTTGTAAGTGATAATGACACTTTATTTTAATTAAGTTAAAATGAATACAAAAATGACACAAGCATATATCTTTTAGAAAAACAATTGTTACATAGGGTTATATATGTTGGATTTTAGATTATAAATATTCATTAGAAAGATAAAAGGATTTCCTACATAATTATATTTTATTTATAATTTTTAGACATTAAATAATTTATTTTATTTATGACACAATGATGATGCAGTAATTACTATAATAGTGAAAAATTAAAATAATTGATATTATAAATACCCAAATAAATATAATATGAAACTTTTAATGAATTAAACTAATTTTATAGGATAATATGATATATTAGGATTTATTTAATTGACTTTGTTCTAAGTAATAAATCTGTTATGAGTTTCAAAAAAATCAACTATTGAATAGTGTCAAAATTGACATAAAAGAGTTCTTAAAACAAATATTATATTATTAATTGATATTAAATTCCTAAAAATCTAAGGTTCGGCCAAGAGACTTATATCATGATAGGTTCATCATTAATGTACCACTTGGGGGTCTCTTGGATGTATATAGTAAGTTAATTAACCATATTATATAAAAATACAAAGAGACATTGTAAAAGTGAAACTAATTAACTTTGAGTTAATACTTAAAGATAAGGTTAATATAAGTACCCAAACCTGTCTAAATTCTATTGGTTGAGTGTTTTTCGACCTATCCCCACCTTAACCTTTTAATAATAAGCTTTGGAGCCATTAGAAACCGAATATGAATTTATTATAAATTAATATTTCTAGCTTTTCCAAAGGTGCCCCTCACCCCTCTTATAAAAGGGCACTCCTCCTTCTCATTTCTTCACACCTTCAAAGCCTTTTGGTTCGGCCAAACTCTGCCCACATACTCTCCCAACATCCCTCACTAAAACTTAGAGTCCTTAGTTTGATCATAAAGCCAACCTATGGAGCCCTTTTGATCAAATCAAAAGGAAGAACCCGAAGAAGAGGTAATGATTTCACCACCCTTCTCCAAGTTCATTTCTTCTTCCACTTCTTCTTCCTTTGTTCTTACCATTCTAAAATAATAAACTCCAGTATCTCACATATACTGTGATGTTATTATAAATATTGTACAACCATATTCAGTATTCTATCCACCCTTTGAATAACATGTCACCATACGTGCGTACGTACGGACTACCGTCTCCACGTCGTGGTGTAATTGTTATTCAATATAATATTATTTGGATGGGTATAATAATGATGTGTAACTCATGTAAATAATAAATATAACATGTTAATGATTCTGTATATATGATATACCATCCATTTATATATTATTTTAATATCAAAAGAATGATATTGTCGCTCGTGCGTACGTACGGACTACCGTCTCCACGAACGCGATGAGATTCATTCTCCATCGTATCCATTCAAGTATAATTATCATTTGATGATTTAAAAATGATGTTTAAGGACTAGATATCATTCTGGATATGAATAGGATACAACAACCATGGCTTATGTAACAAAACATATAAAAGAAAATGAGTAAGTTAACTCCCGAAACGACGATAATTCTAAGATATTATTAACAAATCAATGTTAAAAGATCATATATGATATCATATTATTATATATGATTCTTGTATAATTTAATAACAACTATTTCACCATTATATAGGAGGTTAACCTACCCCAACCAAGTAAAAGTACAAGGTAAGGGTTATTTCACAATCTCTTCATTATCCGAGGTTGTTTATACGTAATAATCTACTGGGATTTCTTTATCATCCACATCCATGTTTCTTAGAAATGTATTTCAAAACATATTTATTATTTACAAGAATATGGGTTAAAGTCATTTATACCCTTGTATGACTTTTAATAAGAGGAATCTTTCCGTTGTTTTCAAAACAAGGTCCTTTTTAACCTTTTTGACAGAATTAAGGTAAGAATGTTTTTTTAACTTATACAGCGGGTGCGGCTATTTTCCGCCGTTATAAAATCTTCAAAGCTTCCCATAAATGATTATAAGAATATTTTCAAAGAAAATGTTTTATTTTATATTGATCTTAAATGATTTCAAAATAAAAGGAGATATTTCTTTTAAAAGAATTTTGATTTCATCTATGTCAACATCCTTTGATGGATTTTAAGATTATTTGAAGTTGATTTATTATGATACAAAACTTCTATATTGTATTGAAGGTTTTGTGATATGTTTGACTGTGGATGTGCTATTTTTATACCATTCATAGTTTATGGTGAAAGTATTGACATTTCTTATGATAGTTTTAATACGAATGGTTATGTTATGTTTAAACCTTTTCATATGGGAATGCATTGGACTTAATATGTGACGGGTGGAGCCCGCTATAGCTCCTCGATGCATCAGTAGGTCTCATGAGACAAACTAGTGTCTTGGCACAAGGCCTTGACAAAATCTTATTTGTAGTCTTGGCACGAGGCCTTGGCTATGTGGTTATGATAGTCTGTCATTATGCATTCCAACATTATGAAAGTGGTTATTGATTTTTGCATGTGATTATTCGATTAGTAGAATATCCATGTGAGTAACTAAATGGCATTATTTCATTTTTACCTTTTCCATTTTATGTTGAAGTTCAAGTTTAAAAGGCTTTTGTTTTAGTAATGCATTTCCTTAAATGTTTATTTTATTTATGAAAGTTTCCGCTATATTGTTATCCTTACTGGGCATTTGAGCTCACCCCTTTTCTATGTTTTATTTTTCCCAGGATGTGAAGAAGTAAGTTATGAATGACCTGCAGGGATTTTATGAGGGGTTAATAGTGTGGATTGTGGAAACATTATGTTGTTGTAGTAGTTTTTCATTTTATGATGTAATGTAAAACTTATGAATATATCTAGTGTTTCCAAGGCTACTAAACCAATCGGTCTTTCGAGATTTGATCTTTCTTGTGATCATGCCAATGTTATGTAATAATGCACCGACTCTGGGTAACTGGGGTCGGGGCGTTACAGGAGTAGTGGACAATTACGTACTAACCATTAGGGAATGGATAAGGGAGACTTGCCCAAATGAATATTTTCCAAGATATGGAGGGAAAGAGATCTAGGACAACATTTATGGAGTATATGGAATGTATTAGGGTTAGACATCATGTCCCTTTCTTCTGGGTCCTTCTTATGTAAACATCATGTTTCCATGTCTGTTTAGAAGTACATGGTGTGTTAGTGTACCATTTACCATACCTATGTTCTAGTAAAATAATTATCCATTGTACTTCTCCGACCCATGTCTGTGTATGGTAGTACAAGACATGCTCCAACCTGTGTACTCCAACCCATGTATGTGTGCCCTCTGGTGTGCACTCCAAGTCGCTGGGGAGGGACCACATGCCATTGTAAAGGGTTCACACTCCTTGTGATACTTCTGTTTCTACTAAAACCATAGTCTCTACACATGGGGGGACCATATGGAATTTAAATAAAACTTACATTTCATGTAATGTGGGATTTTCAAGAATCCCATATCTAAAATCCACGCATCTTCTCATTTATCCAATCTTCGATCTGAATACCATCCTGTTGAAAATTCATGAATCAGATCCTGAATAACCTTGTCATAAATTATTAACTACTTATGGACCTTGGATTAATTAATAAATTGTAAATGCACATCATTCACCCTTTCATGCTGAAGATTTCAAAATTGGGTTTCAATGTCATTAGATCTATGTTCACTACCACTATCATAGCTCCATCATGTTGTATTGATCCCCGATCTGTGATATCGGATCATTGCACCAAGAAATGGGTGTGGAATAAATAACTTCTACAATTCCAACATAACATTTTATTTAAATACTCTCTAATAATTGTGTCAATAATTAGAAATAAAATATTTTATTTAATTATTTTATTTATTTTGTCACGCGCGGTGACTTTTCTACAAAGGACCAATTACGAAAATTTTAAGTGGTCCCTAGGGTAAATTTTTTATTCTAAACTCAATGGTGCCCTTTTAATTTTGATCTGGGTACCAATTTAGATATTATTCCACATTTTTAGGTAAAATATGCACAAGTTATATTTAATATATGAAATATATTTTAAATACTTATTCTAGGCACAATGGGCCCCGGAATTGTTGGTTGCCTCAGTGCATGGTATTGAAATGAATCCATATAATATCAAAAAATAATACATGGAAAATATGAGTCATTACATTCTCCCAACCTTGGGGATTTAAGTCCCAAAAATGAAAAATAAGGGATACACAAAGAGATGTTGGTACTAGGAAAGAATTTGATATTCTTACTCCCATGTGACCTCCTAAATATTCTTGTACTACCACTAGACATGCACTAAATGAATCTCTTTCCAATAAAGGATTGTCTCCTTCCATTCATCTATATTTATTAGGTACTCAGCAAAGGTTGCTTAAACCTCATTATTTATCTCACCCTAGTCGATAATGTGTGATGAGTCATGCATGTACCTCCTCCACTGTGGCATGTGGAATATATCATCTACCCGGTCTAAATACAGATGAAGATCTAAGAAGTACGACACCTCTTAAACACTACGAAGTATCTACAAAGGAAAAAATTATTCACGAAGATAGCTTACCACCCGACCCAATCTCTATAATCCGTGTGGAGGTGAAAGTATTAAGAACACATGGTCTCCTTCATAAAACTCCAATGACCTATTCCATCTACAAGCATAAGACTTTTGATATCTCTATGCAATCTTCTTAGGCTCCTGGATGACCTTCACCTTCTAGGTATTTTCTCACACCAACTCTGGGCCCATGATTTTTGAATCACCTAGGTGAGTCTATAAAAGTGTTGAACAAAAAGTTCACCTGTAAAAAGCTTTGAATATTTTCATACCAATGGTGGAATGGTAGATTTAATTTTACGCAAATTCCATAAGTGGTAGGTGATCCTTTCAACTACGAACAAAGTCCAACATGGAATCTCACGTCATATCCTCTAGAACCAGATTGGTTAGCTTAGTCTGGCCAAAGTTTTGGGTGTGTAATGATATGATCAAGCATAACTGTTTCCCAAACACATATTTCAATCCCTTCCACAACTAGGGTGTGAATTGGGCGTCATTCTAAAAAATTATCATCAATAGACATCCATGGATTTGTACTATCTCTTGAATGTAGAGGCATCCCAATACCTCTACTAAAATTTATTCCCAAATTTCTATGAAGTAGCCTGACTTTGTTAGTTGGTCTAATATAACCCAGATGTCATTGTGTCCACTAAACATACATGGTAATCCCATCATGAAGTCCATATATTTCTCATCCCACTTCCATTCTGCATCACCAAGGTATTGATCTAAACCTAATAGAACATGGGGCTCAATGTTCACTTTTTGAAAAGTAAGGCATAGAGAGACACACATTGCAACTCATTTCGTTAAACCTTGCCACCAAAATAGATGTTGTAGGTCTGAGTAAATCTTTTTCACACCTCAATATACTAATAAATGAGATGTATGAAACACTTTTGGAAGATCCTCCTACAACAACACTGGAACCATTATGATTTATTTGAAATGAAATAAGTGCTCTAATTATTAGAAAATCCATCAGGAGAAATTTCAGTTGATATATGAGAATATAGGGTCTCAAAGTCGGTATTTCCAAGATGTTCCTCCTTGACTCTCTGTAAGATGAGAGGGGCGAAAACCATCAACTGGAGGTAATCTAATCCATTTACATCTACAAAGGATAACAGCAACAAGTTCAACTAATCTAACACCTTTCTTAGTAACTGAGAACAACATCACCTACCAATAGCATAGTCTACCATTCTCCCCTTCCCTAGAGTATAGATGATATCAAATTCATAATCCTAAAGGAACTATAGCCATCACATATGTCTCAAGTGAAGACCCTTATGAGAAAAGATATATTTTAAAATCTAGTGATCATAATTGTTGGTGAATCACTTTACCATCAGCTAGTATCACCACATATTTAATCTATTGAATTACACTGCTAACTCAATATCATAGGTCACGTAGTTATTCTCATGGGGTATCAACTGGAATGAACCGTAGGTAATCACCACCTCCCTCTACATTAGAACACAACCAAGCTCATTTCATGATCCATCAAATAACACCACATACTCGACACAATCCTCTAGAAATATCAAGATGTGAGTGCTCATTAAACTCTACATCAATTGTTAAATTCCACCTAGAACCTATATATCCACATGAAAGGATTCTCCATTCATTTACTATATATCATGGGTGATGATATTTTGGTTAAATTCGGTTAGAATATTTGATAATCGCCTGATAACCTACGGAATCTCCCCACCCATATCACGATCTTGGGTGGAACCCAAGCTGGCACTACCTCAACCTCGGTCTAGACTACTTACAATCCATTCAATGAGATAACATGTCCTAGAGAGTGGACTTACTAAATCTAAAATTGGAACTTTGTGATATTTCCATAAATCATTTTCTCTCTGAGTACATAGAAAACTGTCCTCAAGTGTCTCATGTGCTCCTCCTCAGAAACTGAGTATAGAAGGATATCTTCAATGAATGCTACCAAGAACTAATCTAAGAAATGTTATAAGATTTGGTTTTTAATTCCAAATAACACTATTGGGTTGTTCATCATTTCAAATGGAATCACCAAGTACTCATTGTGATTTTTGGATAATTTGAATTTCATCTTCATTATATCCTCATGACGTACTCAGAGCTGAAGATAGCCTAGATAGAGTTTAGACTTCAAGAACCAATGTCCCCCTCTTAACTGATCAAAGAGGTTATCAATCCTCAATAGTGGATACTTTTTATTCATGGTCACCCGGTTCAAGCGCAGGTTTTCCACACACAACCTTATGATCTCATCTTTATTCATGGAGAAGAAAATTGAGGCTACCCAGGGTGAAACAGTGGGTCAAAGAAATCACATCCTCTACAATTCCTCGAACTGCACCCTTAGTTTGCAAAGCTCTACAAGAACCATCTGATACAATGGTGTAGATATCGGTGTCTTCCTAAGGTGTAGATCAACGTATGAATATATCTCATGGTGCGGAGGTAAACCTGGAACATCCTCAGAGAATATGTCCTTATACTCCACCAATTCTATATAAAACTATGATCTCATAAAATCCTCTGCACCAAGGGTTTGGTTGGAAAAATTATGGGTAATCGGTTTCACCCTCCCATGCATGAGTCCATCCTTCACTATCTGGGTTTCCTTTTCACCGAAAAATGATAACTTAGTTTCGTCACTACGGAAACACTGCATCATGTGCCTAAAATTTTCAATCTAGGTATAAACCACGCATAATCAATAAATAACTAGGATGAGGACATAAGGCCTAATTGTTTCTATAAAGAGATTCCAATAGAAAATCTTGCCTCCAAACGTTAGGTCTCACCATTAGAACAAGTGTGTGATCATTCGGTCATCTCTAGTAGGAGTCTCCATGAGTAAGGGTCGAGCTAAGGGCTCAACCAGAATCCTTAAGTTTCATTCATGGTATATGGAATGAAATGAATTATTATAACCTATGTCTATCAATACTGCATATAAGGTAAAAAAGACGAAAATCATACCTCGAATCATTCCTAGAGACTTTGGGACATAAGTTATGACTGCCTATTGTTGTCCCCGCCCTTAAACCTCATCTCACTAAGCCTGTCATGGACCACATGGGGGTGGTGGTGGGAACAAGTCAAAGCATTTACCACCTCCTCCTTCTATCCCAGCTCCACTACCACATCTTTAACCTTGATAACCTACCTACTCCTATCATTTCCACTGCATCGGTGGTCCATCCATGGTCTCTCTATCATCTTCATCATAGGTTGGACAATTTCACAAATGATTTCACCTACTGTCACATTATTAGCACTGCCTATCCCTGGGCTGAATAGCCCCACCCTATGATCCAAGAACAGTAGATCATCTATCTTGGGACCTCCTATTGAAATGTCTCACACGTCCAAGTATCTAAGACTGACTTTGTCTCCCTGTTATTGAGGTCTCTACTCCTACTTTACCACTACCCTCAACTACTAGTTGCTTCTTCATGGCCACAAAACTATTGACAAAAAATATTTCTCTGGAACCCCAGAATAGGTGGGAATTACTATAGGAATAACATTGGATTGGATGTCTCTATGAAAAACGCACTTAAAGGTATATCCATGAAGAAATAGTCATGGACCATATCCATCGAGTACCTGGAGAGGTTGGTAGTCCTCGATGAATACTAAGCTACTTTCATGATACCCTACTACATCTTTATAAGCACTTGAATACAAACCGCCATTAGCATAGCTAGTGAGAAAACATTTTTAAAAATGTGCTCAATATTTGACCATGATAGAGTCACCTCATCGTATGAATGGTTCACTAGAACCCATCATTTCCATGTTGATCCATGAAGAAGGCTCCCCACCAGGATAACCTTCTAATCTAATGATTTCTTGATAAGATGGAAATCTATGGTCACCAACTGAAGTCAGTCCTCAACTACCTGTGGTTTATACACACCTTGGACCCTATGGGGTCTCTAACAATAAAACTCATGAAGTGTTCTCATCATGTGCACCTCATTTTCTAGAAATAAGGGTACTATGTGATTCTCTACAGGTGGTGGTATAGTTGGTGTGCCTCCTAGTGGTGGAATCTTGGGAATTCGTCCCTCAATCGACACCTCATAATGGAGGGAATCATCCTCATGATCATATTGTAGAATCTTATTTGTAATGCATCATGGATGTGTCCAAAAAGTAAACAACTTGTACCATCTTCAATGAGTATATAGGGATATCTGAATCAAGATGGACATTTAAACCACGACTCATTCCTATATGATACATGTACCATTGTTTTTTCCTACAACAGATGTTCTCATGTATTGAATCAAAAAGTAGGCAATAAGATTCATGGTGTATAGATACATTGTTCATCACACCAACACTGGAGTCCCTGTCCTAAAATCCAAATTTAAAACACTCTACGCTGTTTCCCAAAACCGAACTCACAGAGCCCTTAACTAAGGTAAAACCAACTCCTATAATAGCACTCTGTCGTGACCCTTCCAAAAGGGGCCCATGCTATGACTTACCAATCCCACCTCCAATAGGTCAGGGGCTGGAGACCAGCATTGAGTAGGAATATCACTAACATGGGAGGCCTTAGCATAAGTACATACACACACACAAACAGTAGAAGAACACACATTTTTCTATCAGGTCTCACTAAGAACCATTTATTCCAAGTTCATCTAGGATATTAGTAGAATATGTATATTCTACATAGGAAACAACACATGTGGTAAAATATTGTAAAGGGGTGTGTATAACAATATTCAGCAGGACACCCTAAAACCAAAAATCATGAACCAAAAGAAATTTGGTCATCTCTACATAGGTATATCTCTACCGAACATATAATAATAATATTGAGATATTCTCAAAAAATACACATAGTCAAAAGGTCGGTCACAATCATGGTATATTGTCATATGATTCTGCCATAAATATTCCACAAATCAATCGTCTGAGAGAACACACTTCTGAGTATGATAACAGTGATGATGTTCGTCTGAGAGGTAGAGCTCCTTGGGTCTTTCCATAAGAATTACACACTAATGGTATTAATAAATATGATACACATATGAGGATCATATATAAGGACATGGGGTGATACCAAAACGTCAATCTATATTGAACCACTAAGTAGAGGATTGGTGCCCTCTTATGGTTGGTCAAAATGGTACCAAAAACTCCACTTATGGCATGAAGATGAATATAGAATCTCACTCCAAGCCTCATGGAGGGATTCTACTCACTCTGTCCAAGAATTCCTACCAAATGGATCACAGTGATAGGAGTATTATATGATTTCATACTAACCATAAATGATTTGGATAGGGGGTATGCACTGTAAAGTAACTTCTAAAAGATATAGAGAACAATATATCCAAAGAAAAATTTAAGGAGTGCATGATATATAGTAGGTTTACACACCATATCCCTTGACCCTAGGTCCTTCTCAATTAAATGGACCATGTCTATGTCTATGTCAAATTACACAGTGTATTGGATTCTAGTATACTCTACCAATGTTCTAGTACATGGCTAAGCCCATGTACTTATCCAACCTGGGTCTGTGTAGGGTAGTACATGGTGTGTTATGACCTAGGAACTCAACTTATTCCAGTTTAACCAATGGGATACATGCCGAGTCACTGGGGAGGGACTATACACCATGTGAAAGGATTTACACACTATTTTATACATTAGTTTCCCCTAAAACCCTACCTGACACATTGGGAATCCCACATGGCGTGTTGATTCAACATAAACACCATCTAATGTTGGATTTTCTAGAATCTGAGATCTGGAATCTACACCTATTATTCTTTATCTAATCATTGTAATGGTGATCTCTTTTCTATAAAATCATGAATCATTTCGTTAAAACCCTCTATGTTAATGATTAAAAAGTTTTGTCTTTTTGATTCATTCTTAAATCAAAAACACACAATGTTCTTCATTGTACATCAAAGAACACAAAATCGAGTATCAATGTCATCTAATCCATTTTTCGAACCACCATTACACCTCCATCATGTTTTTATGAACCTACATCTATGATATTGGATAATTGTACTAAGAAATAGGTGCACAATTATTATTTTATTAGGATATGTCAAACCCTAGGCTAAATGAAGAACATCTGAAGTGAATGAAGAAATCAGGGGAGAAAATCACAAGAACGGTAAAGAGTAAATATCCTTTATTGATTCCAATTTTGACCTCATTTCATCGTATATAGAATGAAAAAAAAAGAATAAATAATTTAAATCATCAATAAACTATCCCAAATCCTGATTAAACTAACCCATCCAATAAAACTTCTAATATGAGAATCAATATATCAGTAGATTGATTTGCGTTCATCATAGAAATACAGTATGAGGAAGAAAATAAAATAAAAAATTCCCTACCTCGATTAGGATCAATCATTAATGAATAATGAGGATGTTCTAGGATTTTTGTTTTTTGAGGTCCTTTGAATCCATTGCATGTTGATCATAGATCCATGATCCTGTCACTATTTTCTTAATATAATTCCTCCAATTCTCTCTCAAACATCTCTCTAATGGATCTAGGGTTATACCGATAACCCTTGAATCGCTACATAATAGTATATTTAAAGACACTCCCATTTCTAAATTAAGAATTGAAAATAAATAAATTAATTTAATTATTTTATTCATTTTTTCACACATTATGAATTTTCTAAAAATGACCCACACTGACTAAGGTTAAGTCATTCCTAAGGTTAAACCAACATTTTGAACTCAACAGTGCCCTCAGATTTCTAATGTGAGATATTTTTTAGAATTTATTCCACTATTTCATGGAAACTATCTTCATGTGATATTTTATATATTTAATATATTTCAAACATTCATTATGAGATCCCTAGGCCTTAGAATCACATGTCATCTTAGTTCCTAATATGGAAATTAATTCATACAATTTCTAAAAATAACATATTGAAAATATAAGTCATTACACACAAACCACCCTCCAATAATTCGTACCTCTCAAGCAATCTAGATCAGGTAATACCAATCCAATAAACTTCCCAAATTAACTACTCTAGTCCTAGAATCCTTATTTTTGACATAAATCTATTCTAGGAAGGATTTTAGTGCAAACCTAAAGAGGATGCCAAAATATGAGATAATTTTCATCAATGAGTATATTTTTTTATTTATTCCTCTACATACTTCAATTTTTATTATACCCTGATTATATAATGACTTCATTTTATTCCATATATTGAAATTTTTTTATGTTATTTTCATAACCTAAAACCATATTCACTTCCATAAAATGTGTTATGAATTCATCATTCATTTGTACAACGTACAATAACCTCGCAAACCTATGTCATTCATTTTCACATTACCACTCTCAAGGATGGTAATAATGACAGATTTATTACTTAAATATATGATATTTATGATATTATTATACTTATGTATTTATTATTTCACACATATCTTCATACTTTCTATTTTTTTGGGAATATGATAGCATCGCTCATGTTTACAGTGGACTGCCGCCTCGTGAAGTGATGTGATTCATTCATGCTTTACATGGAAAGGTTATTAAGATAGATTTAATGAAAATATTTGATATATATATGTCTTTTTGTGTGTGTGTGATATAAAATTGATTCTGAAATGATAATATATCATTTAAACTTATTTATTTCTATTTGAAAAGAAAATGGTAACATCATTCAGGCGTATGTATGGCCTACCATCTCCATGAATGGTATATTTCATTTTCTATCAAAAATATTTATGGATTACTATAAATATATATTTAATTAATATATATGATATTAATATCATGTTTAAAATTTTGAAGATGATGACATCATGATCAATGTAATTAGACCAAATATAACAAATCAAAACTTAAATGAAAAAAAGCGATTATTACCTGAAATGTAACTTTAACATGAAATTGTTAATAAACATGTAATAAAAGGTTATAATAAAACCATATATGGAATGATATATATAAATATATTTTTTATTAAATTTATAATAAACATATATTTTTTAAAAAGAGGATTGAATGTGTACGAAGTAAGTCAACACTAATGTAATTGATTCTCATCTCACTTTTTAATTCTATGATACAAATTCCATATTCAGAACCTATTTATTTTTTGTGTTGTATACACATCCCATGAATTTAATTTATGATGATTATCTTGAAAATTATTATTATTTACAAATCCATTTGAGTATCTCTCTTTCATTGGGTTTAGGGTTCAAAAGTTACCAAAGCTATAAGGAATTGTATATTAGTTATTCTTCTTTGGGACTTATGTCATGATATACACTCATATTCTTTTACGAGGTGTTTGTACAGACACATTAACATGTAATATAATTAATTAATTTATACTCATGATATTTTATTTTTAATTTATTTCTGTAAATGGTTTATCATTACATGATGTTTGGAAAACTACTTTCTCTTCTATGAGTCATACCATGATAAAATTATTATAAAGCCAGCTTCTTCTCATGCAATATTATATGATGACATATTTAAATGGTTATGAATCCTGTCTATTTTACATAGGTTATGACATGATAAATTGGTTATGCAACCCACTTCATTTCATGGGATATGATATATTGAATTTTTATTATCTTATGTAACCCAAAAATATGGTTTTAATTATTATATTGGTAGGACCTATACCTCCATCGAATTCATTGTTTAAATATTTATATCTCATTAGATAACAATGGGAAACAATTTGAGGGGCTTGATCCATTATTGGAAATAAGTGTTTCCTGATCCACTATGTGAAACATGTGTACCCCGATCCACAGTGAGAAATATGTGATGAGTCATGATGACTATATTTATGGTCTTAGTATTTGACCTTAACATATGAAATGGTTTTCAATATTTATGAAGGTTCCATGATTTTATGACTTGAAATTGGGGTTAATGATTTATTTTTGATGACTTACCACCCTTATGGGCCGTATTTTCAAACATGATTAAATTTTATTCCTTGACTCATGTTTATGATCTATGATGGGATGGGTATGAACATAATATTTTATGTTCATGATCACTTACTCTTATTCTTGTCTTATACATTCATATGGTCATAGATTGATATCTTTTATTTTTAACTGTATTGGCTATCTTAGCTCACTTATTCTCATATTTCCTTCCACATGTTATAAATAAAGGTTTAGGTAGGGTTTGCCTAAGAGGAGTTCTATGTGAGATTATATTTGTGGGAGATTTTGAATATATTTCATCAAATTATAAATTTAATACCTAGTCTCCAAATACCCTTAACTATTATGGTCCTCGAACATGTGTTTATATAATGTACTGAATATTCATCTAAAATCATATAATATCCATGTATGGAAATCATGGGTAACTATACATAATTATATAACCTTCCAATATATTTGATAAATATTTATATATCATGAGATTCTTTTTAAGGGATTAGTAAAATAACAAAATCTACCATACGTTATGATGATGGTCTTGGGAGTTAAACTTGACTTGTGTTTAAAATTTCATATCATATGTTGTTTCCACATATTCCGTGATTCCATGATCTTAGGATTTTAATTATATATTCCTTATTTCCATATCTGTGATCATTATATATATAATATCATGTTATGCCTATTGAATCTCATGTTATGATTTAGTATTATGTTTATTCCCATATTTGGCTATCTAGATTACCCTTTTCCCTAAGTATTTTCCCTTGGGTAACATATACAGTTTTTGAAGATCTGTGGGAGTAAGGATAACTCTGTGAAGTTTTAAATAACCATTGAGTTTTTACATTTAAGATGATTTATTTATTTATATAATCATTTAAACACACTAACCCATATTTCCTTAGTCTTTTTTGGTTTGAAATGTATGTACAAAATTTTGAAACAATTTTTGTTTTATGTCTTGGGATGTCGTAGTGGCATGGCCGATCTTAGCTGATCTTAGATGGTTATGGATATCATGGCTTGGGATAAGTTCCATATGTGTAATTAATGGAACATATTTATGATGAACTCTAGGAATGTTATAAGGGTTTCCATATAGTGGGGAGAACACCATATGTTATAGGATGGTGTATATCTCATTATAGATCAAACATGGTGAATGTTGAGGATTATGTTCTAGTGATCTTTGAATATGCATATATGGATGTTTCAAGATCACACAGGGTTATAAGTGGGACACTCACATCTAATCATTATGTGATGTTATGGATATGTCACAGTCCTTCGAGATAATACCATGTTTCAATGTAATGGCCTTAGATTTTGGACCCTTAAAATTAATATAATCTTTACTAGCTTATTTCACACACAACACAAAATAAAAACAACACCCAAATAAAAAAATTGTAAAATATTAAAATTACATGATGAATATAATAATTCATAAATAAAAAGTTAAAAATAAATTAAAATAATTACTTGTCATTATGTTTCTTTTTAAAAAGGATGTATTTATGATAAACTTTAAAAAAAATTAATTTTAAATTAATAATTTAAATCTATCAAATAAATAAGATTAATCTAATTAGTGGTATTTATATTTATAAACTTATATATAAATCTTAAATTAATTATAAATTTATATGAAATATTATTAATCAAACTTTAATTTTAAAAAGGTTATTTTTTCGATAATCATAGTTGTCCTTTTTTATATTTTAATTTAAAAGCTAAATCAATAAATTTTATAATTTGAATTTTTTTTAAAATTAAATTTATATTTTGGATTAATAATTTCATTATTATCTTTTGATAATTTTTTTCTGATTTTCATAAGTAATTGGTTTTTTAGGTGAAAAGTGAAAAATATAGTTTTTAAGAAAACTATACATTTGATAACAATATAAGAAAGATATATAGGTGTATAAAACAATTTAATAATTAAAATAAATATTCAATAAGTAAAAAATATTTTTTAAAAAAATAATTTTTTTTAATTTATTAAACCTATTATAAAAATTTTAAGGACATGAGAAATATTTTTTAATAAAATTGGTTTTTTGTATTTTATTATAATTAAATATTAATTTTTTAAAATTTGGTTTTGGATTTATTTTATAGGAAAATAATATTTATTTGTTTCTTAATAATCTAATGTATTTTATTAAAATCAATCACATTTATTATTTTACCATACACATAAATTTTAATCAAAAAATTACACTTTTTCTTAAAATGGGTTTTCACGTGTTACATGCAATAAAGTTAAAATTGAGTTTTCCTAAAGATGAAATTATTATATGATATTTTTAATATTTTTAATAACTATATAAAATAATGTTATAAGTTCAATTTTATTTTTAGCATAAAAATTGATTTACTTGCGTAAAAACTAATTAACGTGGTAAAATAAAAAATGGTTAAAGTCCGAATACTAAGAGTAAAGGGATTCCAAAAATGTTTAAAACCTATTTGAAAATTAATTTTTAAATTTTTATAGATCATATATTATCCTACACCCCATTATTATCAATTTTTTCTTCTGGACATGTGAAACATGTTCTCTATTTATATTAAGTTGAAATATTTACAAAAATTCTATTCTCACCACTTTCAAAAGGGGACCTTCACCACCCCTTAAATACCACTCAAAAATTCAGTTTGCCTATTTAAAGTATGAAATTTATCATTCCCATATGATTAAATTCATTTTCCATTATTCTCTAATGAAACTATATTTTATGTATACCGCCGTTTTGAAGCAGTCTTCCAGAGAAAACCCAAGTCCACACCGTGAGTACTTTTTCCCTAACTTCATTTATTTTTTTTCTTAGTTTATTAAATATAATTTTATATTTCCTATATAATGGAATAATTATTATTTGAATATTTAATTTTATTATTCTAAGGTAGTAACAACTAACCACATTATCCCTTTTCTATTAAGAACACCATAATTGTCATTTATGCATTGTGCGGACTACCGCCTCTATGAGGAGATGACATCCATTTTTTCACCACCACATCTATTTTATAATTATAAGGGCGAAATTTAAGAATAAATGTGAAATATATAATATGATTAGGATTACTATTATACAAATTATTATCCATCTTCATTCAATCTCTTTAATTAATAAATGAAAATGTTAACTGTGCCTTTTGCAAACTACCACCTCTAAAAAGTATGGTATCCCATTTTAAATATGGTTTCAATATTATTTATTAAAATATATAAAAATATTATTCACCATCTTAAAATTAACTAATTAATATAATTATTCTTATTTAATGAAAATATTATCCGCAAAATAAACCACTTTTATAATCATAATCATCCAATAATTATGGTATGTTCATGTTTGGGATGGTCTAATAACCTTCTTGAAAAATGACATAAAATAATATCATGGATGTCTGTGAGAATTTTATATATCTTAATTAATTATATAAATAATAAAATTATTCTTTAGTTTTGTTTATGTAATTGTAAAATTACTACAAAACTCTCTAGTTAAGATTCCATCATTTGTTTGTTAAAAAATCATGGAAACATTTTTGTCTCAAATTTCATATATAAGAATGGTAACCCAAACTACAATAGAATGAAATTATAACAGTATAAATAATTATAAAAAACTAATTCTAGAAACTTTTATGATAGTTTAATAATGAACTTATGGACAAGAACAATGAATAACATCATTAATATGAAACTAGTTCAAAATGATTAAAAAATCATACCTGATATTGAAAATAGATAATAACATTTTAATATTCAAGTGGATAACAATTATAAAAGATGTCTATAATAGGATATGTATATGTAAAAGTTTCTAAAACAGGTGATTTAAATATTTATGTTTTTTATATAGGAACTTACATTTAATTCAACTAAGAGGGTAAATAATATATGGGTATTGTTCTCAATTTGTACCCCTTGTGAAATATTTCTTACTATACACCATGTTTTGTTTAGAATGATGTATCTATTAAAACATTAATATTATGTACCATAATTCCTTTATATTTCATGATGTTCAATATTCTATTCCAATTTCATTTTATCATTGGTTTTTCACTCAAAAACCATAAAAGTTATAATATTTTTATTATCTCATTTTTTACACCATGTGACGTGTTTGATATTGTGCACCATAGTTTCATTTCTATTAACTGCCATATTTCCTTATATTATAATTTATATATTTCATCTAATAATATTTTAATTTATATTTAATGTTATCTCTCTCGTATTATTTTAATTCTGAAGTTACCATTATTGTTTTGGTTTATATTAACTCAACTCCATTAATTTTATTAAAATGAGTCTTCTTGAACTTATTTCTTACATGATTGGTTTTTTCTAACATAATATATTTATTTAATGGTAATTTATCTCAATATCTTGTTTAATATTACATATTATTTCATAATATGTTACAATGAAAGAATTTCTTCCTCAAAAGTATATCAACGTTGAGAATAATTCTCATCCTCTTTAAGGATAGTTTACCCTCCTTGTCTGCATTTGTTTCTCAACAATATTTTTATTTATATTTTGAAACCTAATTATGGTTTATCTCATGTGAAAATCACATTTATCTCTTTTTATTTTCAAAATAAAATTTTTCATATCTTTATATGATGAAGTTTTTTAATTATTATGTTTTAAAATATCAAAGAAATGTTTTTTTCATCCTTTCAAAATAAAATGTTATATATTCCCCCACATTTTTTCACAATAAAGAACATATTTATTTATTAAATACTCTATCATTGGATATTTATTAAATATTAATGTTTTAATATATCTCAAAATATTTTTTCATACATTTTTTAAAATAAATTTTACAAGTGATTTGGCAACTTTGGTGCATACACATTCTTTCTATTGTTCTATTAGTTTTATTTAAAAATTTCTTCATGGAAAAATGTTTCATTTTCGAAATTATTTTAAATTAAAATTAAAAAATAATTCTAAAATTATTATTCATATACCGATTGATTCTTTACAATTTTTTTCACAAATCAGAAATATTAAATTTCTATAATATAAGTAAACCACCACTGCCTTTTTCCTTCTTAAACACATTATATGTATAGTCATAATTTTTATTCCAATTACTCGCTTTTATGAATACCCTATTTTTTATTCTTTTGATTTAAGGGTGTTCTCCAAGATAAAATAAGTCAATTGATTGGGGAAATTAGTAACATAACTATATAACCTTAATCTATATTTTTTAAAATATATATGATCTATTATCTATATTTAATAGTATTTATCTTTAATATTACTATGTATATTTGGATACCTATATATTTTCCATGGGTATACCATATTATGATTTTTAATAGAATTATTAGAGTCTCCCATATGTGATTATTTTTTAAAATGATATAAAACTAATTATATATCAATGGTTTATTTATGATATGGTGATGAATTATTTTATTAGAACAGATATATATGAATTTCTATGGTTGGGGTACTATACTTCCTTACAATATATTGGTTTAGGTTCATATCTCATGATATAGTCAAGTGTTGACATAATAAGTTTGTTCACATAGTCATAGGAGTAATGAGTTTGCTCACATTTTTAGGCACAAATATAATGATTTCATTCACATAGATGTGGGTAAAGTTATTCTTATCATAATTTTTTTTAAATTATTTTGTTTTTTCCATATATTTATGTTTTTTTCCTTGATATTCTATACTTTTTTATTATTATTATGCTTATGTTACTCTCTCATGTCTTGTAATTCCCTGATCCTAGATACCTAGATTCAGTTAATTATTTTATCACATTGGTATGATCATAAGAAACCAAATCCTGAAGGACCAATCAGTTTAGTAGCCTTGTAAAAAAAGATACAAATATAAGTTTTACATTACAACTTGAAATTAATAACAACATATTATCCCATTTGAAATATCTTATATTCCATAGAATATCTGAATAGGTCAATCATAGTATACTACTCCACATCCTAGGGAAAAATAAAACATAATAAAGGGTTGATATTAAATGCTCAGTAAGGATAAACAATATAATAGAAGCTATCATAAATAAGCATAAACGTTCAAGGTAAGGTATAAAACTAAAATATAATCCTTTTATATGTAATAATAAGCATAATATGGAAAGAATAAATAAAATAATTTCATTTAAAATTTCACATTGATATTCTAGTTTTATAATAAACACATATAATATCATTAACCAATCCTATAATGAGGGAACTAATAATGTCATACATCATAATCATACCCTCAAGGACTCGTTCCAAGACCATACATAACCACACTGTCAAGGCCTTGTCCCAAGACACCGGTTTCTCTCATGATACCTATTGATTTATTTAGGGGATATAGTGGTCCCCACCAATCACTTACTAGGACCAATTCATTCCTCATATGAAAAGGGTGAACCATAACATAAACATTCATATAAAAACTGGCATATTAAATGTTGGTACTCTAGCCATAGACCATGAATGGTATAAAAATAGAACATCCACAATCAAACATATCATACTACATTCATAAAAATATATAATATTGTATCATAATAAATCAACCTCAATTAAGCATAATATCTAATAAAGGGTGTTCATAAAGATGAAAATAATCTAATAAAATCATTAAAACTCGTTGAGAGAAATGTCATTTTTTACATTGAAATCACTTAAAATCTGCACAATTATAAAATAAAACATTTATTTTGAAAATAACCATGTAATATTGTAAGGTAATCTTCAAAATTTTAAGGCGTAAAAATGGTGGAAAAATCTACACTCGTCATATAAGTTAAAAATCATTATTTCCTTAATTTGTCAAAAATTTCATAAAGTGCCTCATTTTGAAAACGATAGAAATATTGAATTCAAAACATTTATAAATAGTCAAACATGGGTAAAAATGACTTTAAAATATTGTCAAAAAAATTAAAAAAACATTTTATGAAACATGGATATGGATGATAAATATGTCCTAGTATATACTTACGTATAAACAATCTTAGATAATAAAAAGATTTCGAAATTAACCCTTAATTTGTACTTTCTTTTAGTTGAGGGTGAGTTAAACTCCTTTATAATGGTTAAATTATGTTATTATGTTATACCATAATCATATAAATATTAATTATATCATATATGATCCTCTTATATCATTTTGTTAATAATATCATAGTATTAGCAGTGTTTCAGGTGTTAGTTGTTTCATTTTCCCATTCTAGTTTTTTCACATAAGTATTATTTTTTATGAATATGATTTAAATTTTATTCATATATAGAATGATATTAATTTTATAAACATTATATTTACCCATCGTAAAAAATTTATAGTCATTCTTGAATGGTTAATTTGTAGGATGAATCTCATCGCCCTATGGAGACGGTAGGCCTATAGTACGCACGAGCGATAGTATCATTCCCTTGATGGTTAAATGGTATGGAATTGGATGATATATTAATTATAAATAATAATTATCATGTTATATTGATTATTTTTATCTATTATACTCATCATTATATCTATCCAAATAATTTTTTGTTGAATAACAAATTGCACCATGGCATGGAGACGGTAAGTTGTGCGTACGCACGCATGGTGATATTGTTATTCGTATGATGGATAAAAGGAGGAAAAAATTTTCTCGTGAGTATAATAACATATTACTATTTGTATGATATTTTATTTATTATTTTATATAGAAACAACATATAAATATGAAGTAGAAGAAGAAAGGAACTTTGAAAGAGGTGATAAAACAATTAACTCTTTTTTGGGTATCTTTTTTTGGTTTGTACAAAAGGACTCCATATAATTGATTTATTCCAAAAGTATGGCCAGTAAGATTAATTGTGGGATGTTTTTAGGAGATCTAGGGAAGTTTTTTCTGATATAAATGGATTTATATGTGTGAATTAAAGATAAGGAAGGGTGACCTTTAATAAGAGAGGTGAGGGGCATATTTGAAAGATCATAAAATATTAATTTATAATAAATTAATTTTCATTTTCAAATAGATCCAAAGTGATTTATTTAGAGAATAATATGAGTATGGGTATAAATCCTCTCATACAATAATTTTTATACAATTTTAGGTCACAAAATTAACATCATCTTTTGAATTTAACCCTTATTTAAATAGTTTAGCTCTTATTGTGCTTACTTGTTCTTTTATAATATAGGGATAATATAGTTACAAAAAAAAGAAAAAATAACCCCAATTGGATAATTTATGAAATTATTAATATTATAGTAATTATTTTTATGAACCTTGGATTTTTCTGAATTTAATAAAATTTATTTAAATATTATTAATTTTAAAGTATCATTTATGTCATTTTTGATACTATTCAAAATTTTATTTTTAAAAATATCAAAACAACATGATAACTTCAAAAAAAATACTTTTAGTATCTCACTAACATGTCTATGTCAACAATAAAATTCTTTTATATCATTAATTAAGTAAAATTATTTTTATTTTAATATTTTTAATATCATTTAAATGATAATTTCTTTAATAATTCAATTATTGTATCATTATTGTGTCACTATTTAATTTAATTATTTAAATTATAAAATTATAAATAAATTAAAATTAAATATATAATCATTTTATATTTCTAAATACTATTTTTATTCAACCATATCACTTATATATCTTTATACTAAAAATGATATTGTTATAAAAATTTGAATATGATATTTTTAATGCTTCTTTAAATAAAATATAATAGATGTCCTAATCTAACACAAGTGTTACAAAAGAGATAATATTTTCATCTTAAGGATTATTTTTTTAGAAAAACACATATCTAATGAAATTAGGACAAGTGTTAGGGTAATATTATATTATAATAATAATATTTTTACCTATAATTACCCTATTTATCTTTAACCGTAGTAAAGAAAATCAAAAGTTACTATTCACCAAAAATTATTTTGATCATATTAGAACAAATTGTTTATAATAATTAGAAGCACATATGTCCATTTTTTTAAATTCAATTCTCTGAACCTATAAAATTACGTTTAATGTTAATCTGTATATGTGGTTAGAAGGTGGGTAACACTGATGTTGAAAAGTTTAACAAAATATTTATATCTAATTCTATTATAAAAATGATTCTTATGACCTAAATTGGAATAATATATTTATTATGTACCTATTGTATCATAAAAATAAATTAAATTAAAATAATCTTTGAATGAAAAGGTCAATTTTAACAATAATACGGTATTTTCACTATTCATAAAAAATTGAAACTTTACAGAGAAATACCAAAAATTCCCCATAAGATAATTTTGATATTCTAAATTCAAAAATGAAGTCTATTTTGAAAACATAAATTTATAAATTCCATAATTTCGTTAAAAAAATTTATAACCACTTGTTAAACAGTTAGTTTGATATGTCATGATGCACTCGACCTCAATATTATGTGCAACGCAAGATATTGATTTATTTAAAAGAGTCCAAATGTTGAAGCCTGGGGTGTTACATTCTTCACTACCTCAAATAATTGTGTGCTCTAAATTTTTAGAATATCACTTCATATAAATATTTGGTTGGTTCTTTATCATATGTTCTTTAGGTTCCCATGCCAGCTCTTCTATTTTATGGTTTCTCCAAAGAATATTTACCAAATGAGACGTCCAATTTCTCAACATTATTTCTATGGTATCAAAAATATTGATAGACTCTTCACAATAAGATAGATTGGGTTTCAGTTCTATTTCTTTCTAGGTGAGTATATGTTTTGGGTCTGGAATTTATTTCCTTAACATTGATAAATGGAACACATCATGAACTTTGGAGAGTCATGGAGACATTACCAAATGGTAAGCTATTTATCTAATAAATTCATGAATCTCAAAAGGTATGATGTACCTGAGACTTAATTTACCTTTATTACCTGATCGTATAACACTCTTCCATAGAGATACCTTTAAGAATACCGGATCTCTCACTTGAAATTCTGATCCTTCCTTCGGTTATCAATAATGTTCTTTTTCCTACTTTGAGCTATTTTGATATGGGTCTGAATAGTTTTTACTTTTTCCATCAATTTTTCAACATGTTGTAGGCCTATAAACTTTATTTCTACATAATTATCCCAACAAGTTTGTATACAGAATATCTTTCAATAAATTTTTTTTTATAGTTCCATATATATACTTTAATGGATGCTATTATAATATGAAAATTCTACCATTAGTAAATACTGATCCCACATACCTTGAAAGTCAAGTGAGAATGATCTCAAAATGTCTTATTATGTTCGAATTGTCCTTTCTGGTTTTTCTTCTGTTTGAGGGGTGGTAGGTAGTGCTCAAAAGTAGCTCAGTGTCATGGGCTTTCTGAAGACTTTTCCAGAATCTTGATGTTAAATGAGAATCACATTCTGAAACAATCGATAGGGGTACATCATGAAAACTTATAACTTCATTATTGTAAAGTCTTCATAAACATTCTAGTATTAAATCTTATCTTAGAGAAATTAAATGTGCTGAATTGGTAAGATGATCAACAATAACCCATATCACATCATTTCTTTTGGTATTATTTGGTATCCCCTTGAAACTTTGCATCATAATATCATCCCATTTACACATAGGCATAGGAATACACTTCATGACTCCTCTAGGATTTTTTTCTTACAAACATCACCTATTGACAAACTAAACATCTCAACAGATAATCACCGATCCCCCTCTTTGTGGTATCCCACAAAAAATGTTCCTTCAAATCTCTATACATATTAGTTACACCGTGGTGTTTACGGAAATTGGAGCTACAAGCTTCATCCAGTAATTCTCTTTTCATATCAGGTATAGCTAGAACACAAAACCTCTTACCAAATTTAAAAATACCATCTTCATATAAGAATTCAATCAGTCTCCCATCATTCACAATTTTAATTTTCTTTTGAAAATCCTCATCATCATACTGTGAACTTCTTATCATTTCTATTAAAGAAGGTTTAGAAACCATTTGAATAAGTAGTGATGTTTCACCTTCCATGATAATTCTCATGCCCACATTTACTAGATCAATTATCATAGGATCCTTTTCAACTCTAATTTTTTAGAACTCCATGGTCCTTTAGACTCAAATATTCTTACACCTTATTTGTCTTCCCTATATGGTTGTGTATTGTGAAATCATAATCCTTTAGTACCTCAAGTCATCTTCTTTGTCTCATTTTGAATTCTTTCTTTGAGAAAATATATTTCAAACTATTCTAATCATTATATATCTCACGTATTTCACCATAGAGATAGTGTATCTATATCTTCATAGAAAATATTACTATTTCTAACTCTATATCATAATATGAGTAGTTTTTTCATGAATTTTCAATTTCCTTGATGCACAATCAATAACCATATAATTCTACATAAGGACACAACCAAGTCCATTCCTTCACGCATCACTATAATTCACAAACCCATAATTTCAAGATGGTAAATTAAAGATATAATAATTGACTAATCATTTCTTCATTTCATCAAAATATTTTTCACTATCTTTTGTTCGAATAAATTTATCCCCTTTACGTGTGATCTTGGTTAACCATTTTTCTAATTGGGAAAAATTATGGAAGAAATGTTGATAGTATCTTTCTAAACCAATAAAACAATGTTACATGGTTATACTCCTTGGAGATGTCCATTATGGGATTGCCTTTTTCTTTTCATGAATCAATACAGATTCTATCCTTGGAGACAATATGGCCTAGAAAATAAAATTCCTCAAGCCAAAATTCACATTTTTTAAACATCCCAAATAGTTCATTTCTTCTGGGAGTCTTCAAAACAATCTTCAAGTGGTTCTCATGGTATTTGTAGATGTTTTTGTATACCAACATATCATCAATAAAAAATACAACAAAATCATCAAGATATTCCTTGAACACTATATTCAATAGATCCATGAAAACAAAGGGTGCATTAGTTAATCAAAATTTAATTACTATAAATTCATAATGACTATACCTCATTCAAAATGCTAAATTGGGAATATATTCTTTTTTACACAAAATAGATGATATCCATAATGAAAGTCAATCTTTGAAAAATATTGATCTCCATGAATTTGATCGAATAAATTATCAATGTGATGCAGAGGATACCTGTTCATTATTACAATAGAATTGACTTCTCTATAGTTAATTCATAGCCTCATTGAAGCATATTTCATCTTAAAAAATAACTAGGGATCTCAATGGAGAAACACTAGGGAGAATAAATCCCTAATTACTCAAATCATATAGTTGTTTATTTAGATCTAATAATTCCACATTGTCTATTATATGTGGAAATTTTGATATTGGACTTGCATTAGAGATTAAATCAATAGTAAAGTTAACTTCTCACTCTCGAGGATATCCAGCTAAATCCCTTGAAAATACATCAATATATTCTCATACAATAGGTAAATCCTTCATTTGAATATCTATTTCTTCATCCATATATTTTATTTCCTATTCCTCCACAATAACATCATTTAGTAAGCTATTAGGAGTGGAATTTAATAAGAATTGGGTGATTATGTTTCTTCTCAAAAGATAATGGATTCTAAATAATCTTCACAAATCAAAAATTCCATCTTCTTGAAATAAATTTTCAATTTAAATATTTATAGTTTATCTATACCAAGTATTATATCAAAGTCAATCATAGGTATAATGATAAAGTCAGAAAATAAATCACCTCTTTATTCCATAATGAAAAATGCCTTAAATATCTTTGTTGCAATGAGAGTTCCCTTAAGGGTTTTGAATGAAAATTCCCACATTAATGTGAGTTGGAAATATCTAATTTATAAAGAAAATTATGAATAAATAAAGGAATGTGAGGATGAAAAATCAAATAAATACTTGGCTAAATTTTAGTAAATGATTAATGTACCTACCACCACATCATTAAGAACTTCAACCTCAGCAGTTGTGATTGCAAATTCTTGGTCTTACCCTCTTGTCCTATTCTGGGAAAAGTTTCTTTGATTATTAGGAAAATAATTCATATGATTTACCATCTCTTTACTATTGTATCACTAAATATTGATATATTCTTTCTTCCCCTTTCCATCAAGAGCCTGGTGGCCTTTCTCCCCACACTTATAACCAACTCACATCCCCATTAAGCATGTACTGATGTGTTTATTCACAAAATTACTATAGGGTGGAATGTCATATTTTCCCTTATTCCCATTATTTCCTTTTCCAAAGTATTCAGTATCTCTCTTACTCTTCGGCTTCCCTTTAAAGTAATATGAATTAGAGAATTACTTTTTGGTATTCATAGACTGACTTAAAATTAATTGTTTATTGAGGAAAAAAAGAAACATACAACAAATGAAAGGAAACCCCCATAAGAGTCACGGAATATTAAAATGTTGTCGGCTAATAGAATCTCTATGAATTATTTGAGTGAAAATTTTTGGAATATATCTTATACAGTTATAGATAATGAGATCCACATCATCTCTCCCTTCATGAGCAATATTTTCCACCACAAATTTACCTTCGTGTCAGGTATTTTTGATAGAACAATCATGATTGATGTTACTTCTGCATTACCTTAAAAAGTGGCATAATTACCATGTTGGATTATCTTTTCCTTGAAGTAAGTTGATGGAAATAGTAATGCCTGATTTGATTTCCTCTACTGTAATGTCAAATTGATTACATATGGATAATCCCATGTTCAAGGCTCTAATATCTACACCCAAGGAAGATCCTTGACCATAGAAGGCACTAAAACAAAAAATTAGAGAGCTAGTTGGGTTTTTAACCTGACTTCCACCCATTATCTCTTCATTGATAAAGGAACTATCAATATTGAGTTTCAATCCACTACATATCGGTAACCACTTAACTCATTTTTCCTGATTGATAATCCTTGAACCTACATAAGAGTGGATCCTTGGCAGGATACTATGAAGGGAGGGAGAGCATTCACAACTGAAAATAAGTTGGGCCAACTCTACCACCATGTATAATGTCATATCCTGAAGAGAATAGGAAAAATATTTCAACCCTTCTCTTTCCTTTTTTCTTGCAACCCAAATAATATAACAGATCGCTCCCATAGTGATGGAATGGATTTTCCACCCAATTTCATATGTCCCATACCTACCAAACCAAATCATTTTTATCTCCTAGAAAGATTTCCCACCATAGGTGATGTTCATACCTGACCCCGTGTATAACCATGGGTTCCTTTAGCATTAACTGTGCAAAATGAGATGTTCTGAAGACTTCATTTGCGGGATGGTGCAACAAAGACAGTGCGTCATAGTTCACACACATCTTTGTATGATATTCTCATCCATTGAACCACCAGAATGATAGATTCACCATATCAGTAAATTCAACTTCATGGAAAACCCCTAGAACCATAGGGTTGAAGAAATATCATCTTGTTATCTTTGAATATTGATGGAGGTTATGTAACCACTACTGGAAAAATTTCATGAAGATGATCCAGTGAAACAACATCAGTCTGGAACATCCACCAGGGGAATGTTTATTAAGATCTTCTTTTGTTCTATGTTAATAATGGTTTCCATTGGGATTTTGTGGCTGCTAGAATATTTGAAGGTGATAGTTGGTGACGGACACCCTGAAAAAATATTTTTTCACCAGACCAATTCTTATTTGACATGCTGATATCTCCTCTCTGAATCAACCATCATGGATGATCTTGGAGAATGGATAGGTGGTTGAACATGAATTTGGAAAGTCTTAATGGTATCCTTATTTTTTTCATGTCCTCCCTTATATCACAATTTACATCCTGCACAAACCTTACCCAAAAGGGAAGACACATCAATGGTATCCCACGCTAGCTGAGCCTATATGGAATGCATGGACTCAACAATGTTGTGTAACACAACACCACCCTCCTCAACTGTTTGGTCCATGTGACTCTAAGAATCCCAATGAAATATTTCCAACTAATTATCATCCCATAAAAAGGCCAACATGATGTTTTCAATACTTATTATAGGACCCTTAAGGGTATCAATGATCGAGAGCACGTGAAAGGTAATTGAAGTAATCACTCTATTGATAAGGGTGACCATTCCCCTAAAATAAAGGAACATGTTCTTGGAATTGTAGATTCTATAGGTAATAAAATTCATAATTTCATGAAAGATGATCTTTTTGATTCTCCTCTTATAGATAGTAGTTTCAATTTTAGTAATTGGCAGGTGACTCATATGAATACCCAAAGTGTCTTGGTTGGAATTTTATTTCCTTCCATAAAATGTTTAGGAAATAAAAACCTTTCTCTTACGTGGGTTTATAAGTTGGCCACTTTCCTCCCCATAGGCCACCATAATTCCCATCAAATTTTAAAATGACATACTCCATCCATTCAAGAAGATTAATATATCATCATCATACATAAGGTGTGAAATAAAGTTTCTCTCCTATTTGGTGTTGAATGGTTTAAACCTTCCATCCTCCAAGCTAAGGTCTAGATTCCCTGATAGAGACTCATATGACCAAAGAAAAAGGTAAGCTGAAATATGATTTCCTTTTCACACACCTCTTATACTTTTAAAGAAACTGAAACCCTTTCCTGTGATGGAAATAGAGATCCACAGAAATGAATAACATCTAAAATATAGATCACAAAACCATTCCTAGAAGCCAAGTTTCCTTGTCACTCATATGATAAGGCCCCAATTAAGACTTTAATATGATTTATTGATGTCAACTTGAATAATCACATTGGGTCCCATTATCCGTTTGTTTATATCCCCTTCCAATTCCTTGGAAATTCTAATTGCCCCATGGATGCTTCTTCCTTTCACAAATTAGTGTTTCTCAATGAAGACTAGTCATGGGATGATGTTGCTAAAGCTTTTGGATATAAGGATGGAAATTATTTTTTTAGAGAAGCTACAATGGAATATTGTATTATACTGATAAATAACTATTGGGTCCTTGCACATGGGAATGAGAAACATTCTTGAAGCACATGCTCCTCTGGGAAGAGAGCCACCCCTGAAAAAATATAGCATTTCTTGGATAACTTGAGTTTTCAAAAAAGCCTAATCTACAATGTAGAAAGCACCATGGAACTCATGAGGTCCTATTTCATTTTATTGACTTAGGCTGAAGGTAGTCTCCCTAACCTCCTCCTCCTTTAGGATTAACACTAACGAAGAATTTTCATAGTTCCCCAATTGTTCATGAATGGAACACATAAAGTCATCTTCCCTACTACTAGCAATAATATTCCCATTTCTAAGAGGTATTGGGTCAGCCAAAATTTCTTTTTAAGGATTAAAATTTAGGTTTCTATATTCTTCAATATCTAAGATTGAAGAACTATCATCTAGTTTTTTGCTTATTTGAACATTTTTCATTTTTTTCGTTTAAGAAGTAATGAAAATATGATTTATTCTTGTCCCCTTCCCTTATCCAGAGTTCCCTTAAACTTGAGAAATTGAATCTTTCAATTTCTAAAAAAAAATCATCCAACAAGGAACGTTTTTCAATAAGCATAGAAATGATATCATTATCCCTACCCTCCTTTAGAGTCTCCTTAAGCTTGTTGGTATCAATCTTGAGATAGTCCATGTGAGGGTAATCAATGTGATTATTGTCCATCCAATCCAAATTTTACCTTTTGAGCTGACAAAAGGTGATAATAGAGACTAACCCAAGCACATCCATTAACTTCGGCCACCTAGGATGACACCATCATTTGAAGGAATCCCTCACCCCCCACTTATGCCAATCAGTTGAGGAAAATAACGGTAACTACATTGTTAAAATAATTTTCACCCAAATCAATAAGGTAATGGTTAGATAGAGATCTAGTGAAATTAGAAACTAAGGCTTTCCCAAATGAATAAATACCTTGAAGATTCGATAGACACCTATCTAGCTACCTCCAAATATTGTGGATACCTTTATTGTTTTTAGACTAAGTGAATTTGTTTCCAATGAATCCCATGTCTATGATACCTTTAGTAGTTATAAAATTCTGGAGGTCTTACATGGTACTGGTGTAACCTCCCACTTCTCTTTTCTTTTCGTACACCTCTAACACTGTGTTGAAATCACACCCAATATACCAAGGTTTTTTTAATGGATTAAAACTGTCAAAATGATTCTAGAGATGAAACCTTTCTGAGGAGTCACAACTGGTATAATCAAAAATGATATAAATATCAACACCATTCGACATGATTCTAGTAGTGATGCATTGAGATGAATTAAAATGTAAGGCATGAAGGTGATGACTGAAACCCATCCTTTTCTCTAACATAGCTAGCTGACTAACCACCTTATTTGGATCAAGATTAACTGCTATAGATACAAGATGGTGCTTGACTTTAGAGGAAATGAAGGAACTTTTTTCATATACTAATAAACCTATATCATTACAAATGGTAACCTAAACCATAATTATAATAGAGGGGAGGTTTATGAGAGTCTCTTTTTTAGGATTCTCTAGCTCTTGAACATGTGTTGGGCCTAGAGGAAATTCAAGATGACAGCGGACCAATTCCCATCAGAGGAATGGTTTTAACCCATAAAAGAATCGATAAATCTATTTATTGGGACATGTATGTAGTCTACAGTATGCATTGCTAACCTTATAAAATTATCTTCATACTTTTCCACATTCTCATCCTCTTTATTCATCAGTCACGGAAACTAACTCTCCATATCCTCTCATAGATCATGAGAAATGTATTCTCCTAGGAAGAGTTATTTAAACTCCCTCCATTCCATATTTTTTAAATCTTCAACATCCTTCATGTTTTTAATTAATTACCACCATTACTCTCCATCTCTTGATAGAAGGTATACTTCTATAACAACTTTTTCCCATTTTTTACTTCCTAAATAAAAAACTATTTTCTTTAAGTAATTTATCCATTTATAAGCTATAAAAGGATTTGTAGTCCCATTTAATGTTGGGTGTTTTTTCCTCATGAAAAATTTTAGCATTGATCCTTCATGTTGTGGATCATGATACTCCATATAGTTAAGATTATTATTCATAACCTGAGTCAGTTGTCCTAGTATGGTTATAAGTTGTTAAATCCCAGTTGTATCATTAGCTCCACTATCATTATCTTAGAATTGGAGGGAAATCCCTACACGGATTATAAGTGTTCATACAGTTTACATTCCTTCCACTAGGTGACATTTCTAAATAATTTAATACACAGGATTATGTTTTGAACCATAATGCATAATTCAAAACTAATAAAATACTTAATATAAATTGAAAATTTTATGTACATCTAATCCAGAATCATAAAAATGTATCTTTGGGGACAAATTTTCACATAAATCCATCATAATGGTTTTTAAAATAAATATTAATTATCATAAGAATATCCCACAGGTGTATCAAACCAGATGCGTAATAAGCCACATTGTTGTGTACCAGGTTTCCCCGATTCAGTCCAGAACACCTTGTCAGATTTAATACTCCTAGGTACATTAATTATAGAACCACATCCACTTGTAGTATACATATATGGATTTTTTTTAGAATACCCACAAAATCTCTACATTACCAAAATTCTAATATGTTCTTCTATACTTATCCTCAAATTCTATATTAGGTTAATGTTCCCTAATAAAGGTTTTTCTAAATCTATTTTCTCAGGATTTTACTAAAATTCTTATGATACCAACATTAATACCCCAACCCTAGTTTTCCAAAGTCATTGCACTATTTTATTACATTTTCATGATCATACGAAATCAAGTCCCTAAGGACCGATCAGTTTAGTATCCTAATAAAAACTAGATATAATAATAAGTTTTACAATACATATTGAATTGAAAAACAAAATATTATCCCCTTTGAAAAATCTCATTTCCCTTTGACTATACCAACAGTTTAATCATAATATACATCTTTTCATCTTAGGGGGAAATGAAATATAAGAAAGGGGTGATCTTAGATGCTCTATAAGGATAAACAATATAGGGGAAGCTATGAAAAATAAGCATAAACTTTTATGTAAAGGTATAAAATTTAAACATTAGCCTTTTAAACATATTATTCAGCATAATATAGAAATAATAAATCAAATAATTCAATTTAAACAACCCCGTTTATATTATACTAGTCAAATAATCAAATGTAATATCAATAAAATAATCTCATAATAAAGGAATGTATAATGTCGGACATCATACCCATACTATTAGGGCCTTGTTCTAAGACCATACATAACCATACCATCAAGGAAATGTGAAAGAAATTAGTTTGTCTCATGAGACATGCTGATTCGTCAAGGGGATATAGTAGGCCCCACCCGTCACTTACTAAGTCCAATGCAATCCTTATATGAAAGGGTAAATCATAATATTAACATTCATATTAAAACTACTAAGTGAAATATTAGTTCTTTAACCATAAACCATGAATTATATTGAAATAGCACATCCACAGTAAAACATATCATAAAACATTCAATATAATATAGAAGATTGTATTATAATAAATCAACCTCAATTTACCATCAAATACAAAAAAATATATTCTCGTAGATGAAAATAATCTAATAAAATCATTAAAACTCTTGAAAGAAATATCCATTTTTTTACATTGAAATCTATTAAAATTCGTACAATTAGAAAATAAAAAAAATTATTCGGAAAATAACCCTTTAAACTTGTAAGGGGAGATTCAAGATATTAAGGGATCATATTGCAAGAAATATCCACTTGCATCGTATAAGTTAAAAACATTTTTTTCTTTATTTAATGAAAAGGACATAAATACCTCATTTAGAAAATGATAGAAAGATTCCTTGAAAAAAAATTATAAATAGTAAAATATTGGTAAAAATAGATTTAAATAATTGTCATCAATATTTTTAAAAACAATTTCAGAGACAATTATATGGATGATAATGATGTCACAGTAGATATGTACGTATAAACAATCTCGGATAATAAAGTGATTGTGAAATTAAACCTTACCTTATACTTTTCTTTAGTCAAGGGTGAGTTGACCATTTATATAATGGATGAAGTATGTGAATAAATTATATCATAACCATATCTATATTTATTATATCATATATGATCCTCTTATATCATTTTTTTAATAATATTTCCGTAATACCATTATTTCGGGAGTTAACTGCTTCATTTTCCCATTCCAGTTTTATCACATAAGTCATGTTTTTTATGAATAGGATATATATTTTATACATATATAGAATGATATTAAGTTAATACCCCTTATATTTACTCTTCATAAGAATTTTATAATCATTCTTGAATGGTTAATAAGGATAATTAATCACATTACGTCGTGAAGATGGTTGGTCGTACGTACGCACGAGCGACTGTATCATTCCCTTGATGGTTAAATGGAATAGAATTGGATGTTATACTAATTATAAAGAATAATTATCAAGTTATATTCATTATTTATATCCATTATACTCATAATTATACCCATTCTGTTGATGTAGTGTTGAATAACAAAATACAGCATGTTGTGGAGACGGTAACACATACGTACGTATGCATGGAGATATTGTAATTCATATGAATGATAAAATGAGAAATAAGGTTTTACAAAGATTATAATAATAACATAGTATATGTATTATACCATATTTATTATTTTAATATGGAAACAATAAATAAATAGGAAGTATAATAAGAAAAGAACTTTTAAAGAGGTGATAAAACAATTACCTCTTTTTCAGGTATCTCCTTTTGGTTTGTACAAAAAGACTCTTTTGAATGGATTACAAGCCAAAGTATGGACTCTAGGATGTTTTGAAGGAATTTTGGAGGATAAGTGTTATAGGTTGTCTGAACTAAAGGGATTTAGATGTGTGAATCAAGGATAAGGAAGGGTGCCCTTTTATAAGAGATGTGAGGAGCACTTTTGGAATATCTTAAAATATTAATTTAATTTTAGTTTAAAATTTCTAAAAAGTGATTTATTTAAAGTATAAGATTAGGATGGGTCAAAATACTCTCTGAAAATTATTTTTAGACAATTTTAGTATAAAAAATGTACCTTATATTTTGGATTTAACCCCTATTTTAATAGTTTAACTATTATCGTGTTTACTTCTCCTTTTATAACATTGGGTTAATAAAGATACTATAAAATGTCAAAAGAACCCCAAATTGATTGTTAATGAAATTTTATACACTATCCTAGTTATTTTTCCCAACCTAATATTTTTTATGAATTTTATAAAATTTAATTAAATATTATTTATTTTAAAGTATCATTTATGTCAATTTTGATACAATTCAAAATTTCAATTTTTAAAAATACCAAACCAACAAGACTAAGTCGAACAAATACTTCATATATTTCACTAAAAAGTTTATATAATCCATAAAATTATTTTATTACATTAATTAAGCCAAAATATATTTATTTTAAAATTATTAATATAATTTAATTGATTATTTCTTTAATAATTCAATTATTGAATCATTATTATGACACTCTTTAATTTTATTATTTATTTATTAAAATTAAAAAAAAATCATTATTTAGATAAACATTTTTTATTTCTATATACTATTTATATTTGACCATATCATTAATATATCCTCATATTAAAAATGATATTTTAATTAAAACTTAAATATTATATTTTTAACTCTTCTTCAAATAAAATTCAACAAATTTACTAATACGACACTTATTGTTCAAAAAAGCTCAAATTTTTTACCTAAGGTTGATTTTGGTTTCCAAAAACATATGATATTAAATTAGGACAAGTTTTAGGGTAATATTTTATTATTCTAATTTCATTTTTACTGATAATTACCCTATATAACTTTAACTGTGCTAAAATAAAATTCAAAAGTTATTATTCACCAAAAATTATTTTGATATAATTAGAAAAAAAATTAATACAGATTATAACCTTTCATGTACTTTTATCCAAATACAATTCATAGAAGTGGTAAAATTATATTTAATGTTAATCTGTAGATACAGTTAGAAGGTGGGTAAAAGTGACGTTTAAAAGTTTAATAAATTTTTTATATCTAATTATATTATAAATATGATTCATATGACCCAAATTGGACTAATATACTTATTATAGATCTATTTTTAATTTAAAATAAATTTAATGTAAAACAATTATTTAAATAAAAACATCATTTTTTTAACAATAATGAAGTAATTTTCTCTATTCATCAAAATTTGAAACTTTTCAGAAAAATACCAAAAAATCACTATAAATTTTTTTTGATATTTAGAATTAAAAATTGAAGTCTAATTTTAAAAATAAAATTTATAAATTTCATAATTTGGTTAATAATATTCATAACCACTTGTTAAAGGGCTAGTTTGGTAGGTCCTGATGTGCTTGATCTCAATTTTGTGTACAACACAACCTATTGAATATATAAAAGGAATTTTATTATGGAATCTTGGGGTGTTACATGTATTATTATTATTAGAATATGTTTTCACACTATTTTGGTTCATATATTATATTATTATAATATTTATTTTATGACTCAAGACTTTTAATCTATACTTATTTGGGAAAGATATTTTTCTGTATCCTAATTATACCCATATACTCATCTGATGCTCACTTAATATTTTTTATTATTATCTCTTATTTTTACACTTACTGAGCATATGATATCACTCTTTTCTTATGTTTCCATTTCCACAATTTATTAAAAAAAATTATATGTATAATGTGTCAATAATAGTATCTTGTATTAAGATTTTTTGAGGCATGTTGAATTATTTTTAAATATTAATCATATGCTTCTAGATTAAAAAAAATGCCAATTAGTTGAAAAAATGAGTTGTTTTTTGTTAATTTTTTTTAATTTTATAAAAATATAAACATAAAATATCATGGTAATGTATTGTAATGAATGTTTTCTTTAGGTTATGTAATTAGATGTTCATGTTCCTAAGATACTATAGTTAATATCATAGTAGGTTTTAGATAACATTATAGGTTGGTGTGTCAATGAGGGATAATTTAAGTGTTTCAATTATTAATATTTTCAAAATTTCAATGGTATAGGTTTATCATTGTAAAATTAAAAAAAATGGACTAGGATAAGATAAATTAAGTGAAAAATAGTAAATATAAATATATGTATAGTATAACATCTCAATGTTTTAGTAAAGTTTATATTGTGTATTTATCTAAGAAATAATATCCTAATATGGATATTAGAAAGTGCATTCAGATATAGAACAAATGAACCATAGGGTTATCACATTTAAAAATACTAGGTAAGTATCTACTAAATCTTCACTCAAGTGTATAATTATTGGGCCTAAGACTACACACCAGAATATACATAGCTGTGGGATATTCTTTGGTTAATTCACATTTTCTTTTTGAATCTTTATGATAGATTTGAAACCATTTAGGCTAAAATACCTAATTTGGAATGACTAAACTTAAATTAGATTAAAAAATAGAGACTCGTGATTTAAGGTGAATTTTAATCAATACATTCCTTTATGGATAAATGGTATTTGTAGCTTTGAGAGAAGAATAGATTTCAATCATTTTTGGGTTTATAATATTAAAATATATTTCATGATAATTTAGGGGTAGTTATTTTTTGGATTAGACTATGATTTAGAAGATAACCTTACTTAAAGTAAGGTATATTGAACTAAAATTATCAAAGTATGAAAATATTTTTTCATTAAAGAATACATATTAGGATTGATTTTTCATAATCATTTGACCATTTACTCATATTTTATTAATAACAATTTTGGTTTCTTTTATTTGGATAAAATAGGATCTAAAAATGCAGTTACGAAAGGTATAAGTATAGAGAACATTATATGTTATAATAAAATTAGGTAGTATACATAAATGGTAGGGAATTTTAGTATATTATTGTTATGATTAAAAATGTTAGTTTCTTAGTCTTACCCAACATAGTGAGGATTATTTCTTAATAGAAAAAAAATATTTCCACTAATAGAAAGTTTCACTAGTGAGTGATATTTTTCAGTGATATTATGGTATTTTCTAAATGTTATGAGAAGTATATGGCAAATATAAAGATTTTTATTTATTAATTTTTTTTAATGTATTCAAAACATATATTAAATGGTATCAATAAACATTAAAAACTATTTTATAAAAATGTTATATTTTTTAATATAACTATTGAAGAACACATTATTAAGGGATGGAAAAATATTAGGTTTAATATATGATTTATACTGAGAAAATAAAGGGTTTATTGGTTTTATAAAACCAATTTTGACCATATTTGTAGCTTGTGGATTGATAATTGATTCATAATTTTTTTAGTAAAGTTTGTTTCATTTTTTTGACAAAGGTATATATTGTAAAATCTGTGATCTTATGACCGGGAAACTAATACAATTTAAGTGCTAAAGATGGTGCTAATTTCGAAAAGAATATATTGTTTCACTACGGTTTAATTTCTTGGATATTTAGATGGTCTTTAAAGATTTTTTTTTGGAGAATGTGATATTATGGTATGAACATAATTGTGTATATGACTGTATGAAAGATTATTGTTGTCTGATGAAAGATAAGTAAGTTAATATAGACTAAGAGGGAAAGGTATATATCATATTATAAGTAATATATCAAATGATAAATATGTTAATAATACCCTATCCTACTTTTATCAGTGAGTAATAATTATAATTTTGAGGATGTAACTTATTTATGGGCAGTTGAATGTGAAGACCTAAGATTTTAGACCCTATAAATTATAGATATCTTTAATAGTTTTTTTCACACACAATGCCTAACAAACACAACACCCTACAAAATTTATCAATTACATTTTAATATTAAATAAATAATATAATCATTAGTAAATAAATAGATAATAATAACTTAAAATAATTATTTATCGTTATTTTTTTATAGGATGCCTTTTGAAGAACCTTTTTATTTTTAAACAAGGGTATTGTGTTTTACATTAAGAAATTAAATTTATTATTGTTAAAATTTTATTATATTATTTCATAATTATATTTATAAATTAATATGTTTACATTCAATTATTTATAAATTTATATGAAATAATATGAAAGATAATTATAGTTTAAAAATATTTTTTTCAATAAAATCATTTTTATTTTATATTTTCTAATTTTATTAGAAAGATAAATTTATAAATTTTAGTATTTCAATTTTAAAAAATTAATTTCACTTTTGGATTTATAATTTCAAAATTATCATAGTGTAAATTTTTGGATTTTCTTTAGTAATTTAATTTTTTTGTGAATACTGAAAAGTATAGTTTTTTCCAAAACTGTACATTTTGTGACTTTATAAGAATGAAATAAAGGTTTATAAAACATTTTATTTGGGCATATATTTATCTATGAATTAAACCTATAAATTTGAAAAAAAATATGTGGAATTTAGAAAATCTTGGATTGATATTTTAAGGACTCAAGTATTATTTTCCATTAAAAATTATAATTTGATTTTTTATTTAATTAAATATTATTTGGGTAAAATGTATTTTCCTATTAAATTCACAGGAAATTTTTTTTTTAATAAACCAATTTATTTTAGGAAAATAATAACATTAATAATTTCCCTTTATAAAAAAATTGTATTCTTAAGAATCTTTTTTTTCTAAAAATTGGTTCTCAAACGTTGCATGTGTTATTCATAAAATTACATTTTATTACAAATATAATTTTTATCTAATATAATTTAAACTATATTTTGGATTTGTAGGTATAAATTATTTTATAATTTTTGTTATATATTTAGGCATAAAAATTATTTTCTTAGGTGAAAACTATTTACCAAGGAAAAACAAAAAATGGAAAAAGTGAAAATACTAAAAGAAAAAAGCATCAAAAAAAAGTTAAAACATGCGTTTAAAAAGATTTTTGACAGATTATAAATATCATCTCATATAAAAATTGATTATTATTCATTTATTTTTCTTATTGATATGTGAAACATGTGCTCTCTTTATATTATTTTTAAATATTAACAAATATTTCATTCTCACCACTTATAAAAAAGGCCTCTCACCACCCCTTAAAAACCATCCAATAAATTTAGTGTCATCTTTATACTCTTCCATTTTACATTCCCTAGAATCATATTCCATTTCATATAGCCTATGGTTAAAATATATTGAACCGATACATCTATTTCCAAGAGTCTTCATGGGGAATATGAAGTCCTCAATACAAGTACCTTTTTCATTTCTTTTTTTCATTTCTTTATTAATTTCTCAAATATAACATTCAAATTTATATATAAGGAAATATATATTTTTTAAAATATTAATTTCATTAGAATGTGGGAATAAATATTAACCATATTTCCAATTTTTATTAAGATAAACGAAACAATAATTTTTCCGTTGTACAAACTACCACCTCTACAAATCCATGACATAAATTTTTTCACAACCATATATCTTAAATAATTATAATTGTAGTTTTAGAAATACATTCATTCATAAATAAATATCATATATTTTTATATTAAAATTTAAATAAATTTCTTAAAAAAGTCTTGATGATAATAATAGTTTAGTTTCTTTGGAGAATAGAGACACAATATTCTTATTTCAAGAAGGATCTTCAATATCTATCATAAATATCTTATCATAGATTTTTAATAAGGGTAAATATATGACATTTCAATATATAATCATATAAAATCATATTACAAGAATATGGGTATTTGATTATGAACATAACCTAATAATTTTATACCAATCCTATCATAAATCATAACCATGATTCATGGCATAAAACATTATCATTTTATAAAACATTGCTGATAATAGTGGGAAATCAATATAAAATAATCAAGAACTATAATCACATGTCATAAAATTGTGGAACTATCATAAATATAAAAAATCATCTATCAATGTTAACTTCTAAGAACATAAACAAAGTGGATCAATAATTATCACTTGCTTCCCATTGTGTATCAAGATGCACCAATTTCCCAATGTGAAATAGAACTCACCTGTTTCCCAAAGTGGATCTTGTTATTCGACTTGTTTCCCATTGTTATCTCATGAGATATAATGGTTTAACCATTTAATTAGATGTTAATATATGTTCCACCTATATCGTTAAAATGACCATAATTATTTGTTCCACAATATTGTAAAATAATCATAATATCCTCACATTGTAACTCGTGTAAAGAAAGTAGGTCTCATAAACATTCCATCAATTCAACATTTAGAAACCCATGAAAAATAAATAGGTTTTATAAACATTTAATCAAAATAAACATTAACCACATAGAAAAATAATAAAGATGGTATCCTTTGTTATTATCCCCACTAAATCATATGTAACCTAAAAGGATGTCAACTTAGATGGAAAATTATTTTGAAAGATTACTTTAAACATTTATTGAGGTGAACATCCTTTCTACTTTGGAAAAATCATTTTAAAGGTAAAAAATCAACAAATATTTTGGAAATAATTTTCTTCTAAAATCAACTTTTAAGCTTATAAAAGAATATCTATATAATTTAGTATTCATTATGTGAGAAATTCAACTTATGTCTAATATGTTAAAACAAATATTCCATTCACATTTTTTGTAAAATCCAAACAGGCCATGTTTTAAAAACAATTAAAAGATAAATTTATAAAACATTTGTAAAATAAGTGAAAAAATGGTAAAAATTACTTTTTAAAATACCATATGAACATTAAAAAAACTGAATACATTTTTAAAAAACATTGATATGGGAAATATTGTTTTTACCGAAGAGAGAAAAAAATTTATTTTCTTTAAAAACATTATTTCGGAATCATGAATGAATAAAGAGATGAAAATTAAGGGGAACAAGTATTATAAATAAATATCCACATTAGAATAAAATTCATTAGTTTCAGGAATTATATATCATAATAGTTAATCATTGAAATCATAATCATAAATAATCCTAATAAACAGTGATATTGTGACATAAACGCTTTACCACTTTGGTGTCTCTTGAATCATAGGCCCCATTAAGAAATAATATAAAATAAATGTTTTAAAAAAATTAAAAGAAGTATATTATAATAAATCATTTCAAAGAGGTAGTACATATACTGTATAAAAAAAAGAAGTGTTGAATATGGGATGTCTCCTAGAAACAAAAGAGAGACTATAAATCCCTTACCATAAGTCTCAACATCCATTTTACACTTTCAAAACTCTTGTACATTAAATATAATTATATATATATATATTAAATAATCATAATTACATAAATCATACCATATATTATTTACTTATGACCTTTCATTACCTATTTATTAACAATTCCTTGTTAAAATCACATTTTAGTCAATAACTACTTTTTTGTGTATGTTTTGATTTTTAATTTTAAGCCCCATGAATTTGATAATGGTTTCATAATATACATAATTCTAACCACGAAATAAATATAATATATATTTATTATATATATAATTATAGTAATACAAAAACATTATAGATTGAAAATGAATTACATCATTCATGGAGATGCTAGGTTGTAAATACGCATGAATGATGTTTCCATGTTCTCAACAGATGAAATAAAAGAAATTAAAATAATATATAAACTTTATAGAATAATTTTTATTCCATATAGATCAATTATAATAATTACATTTTCCCTAATTACCATCCATTAAATGTATTAGTGAAAAAATGAATCACATCGCTTTACGAGGCGGTAGTCCTCCACATACAAGAACAACATTATCGTGTCCCCAATGGAATTGAAATTAAGATGGTATATGTGATATAATATTTAAAAATTTATAAGTGTGTTTTAAATATCATATATATTCATTTAATATATCCTTATTTCCATCCAATTAAAATAGAAATGAAAATCACATTACATTGGTTCGAGAGGAAGTAGTATGTCGTATACATGTGCAACATTATTGTTTTTTCAATGGGTTGGGAGGTAATAAATTATATGTGGTATTTTAATTAAAAATGTATAATAATATAATAAATATAGTATATAAATATTAAATACAACATTATGTCTATCCATGATAGGTGGTGATAGAAAAAGGACAACATCGGTTTGTGGGGCGGCAGTTCGCCAAATGCTCGAATGATGATTTCATATCTGATTTGATGGAATTAGATATGGATATATGTGATTAAAATTACATAATAACATATAATTATATTTTATATACAAGTTTTATTATTTTTTCACATGTATAAATTATTTTATGTTGTTATAAGAAGAAGTAAAACAAAAATGCATAGTTGAAAACATTACCTCTTATTCAAAAAACTTCTTTAAGCTTAACCTAAATCCTTTATTTATTGGATTTATGATATAATAAAAGAATAAATTATTTGGTTATTAAATTAAGGTTTAAATTTGGATATCTTATAACCTAACAAAAATTGTTTTGAAAGTTTAAATCGAAGAGGATAGGGGTGGCCTTTTATATGTGTGGTGAGTGGAACACTTGTAATATTTCAAAATAAAAAGGTTTAGCCAGAATTTTATCATGCCAAAAGGATAAAAAATGGGAAATTATATAACCTTATAGGTCATAAAGTCTACATATTTTCAAAAAATGGGTTTTTGATATGTTTTGAGGTCATTTTACCTCTTTTATTTTTAGTTTAACACCTAGGGAAACCCTTTTTCAACATAACTTTGGTATTGAATTTTTACAATTTTTACAATTAATTATGGTCAAAATTTAAGATTACCTTATTAGATAATACAAAATTATTTTTATTACAAATATTTAATCCATTTTTTTAAATTCCATTAACATATGTGGTTAAATTTATTTTAAAATTAATCTTGTAAATGTGATGAAAAATTGGTTTTCTAAAAAGAAAAGATTAAAATGTTTTTATATGAAAATTGAATAATAAATTTAATCCAATAACCTAAATTGGATTAATATATATTTAATTGAAATATTTTTAATTTTTAATTCATATTAATATATTTTTTATGTTTTTAATTTATTTAAAATAAATAATAATTATTAAAAGAAACCCGTATTTTTTATATTATTCAAAAAAATTATATTCTCACAAAATTCTGAAATATTCACCCTAAGAATATTTTGAAATAATTCGTCAAAAAAATAATTTTTTTTAAAAAAAATAAATTTGATAAAATTATAAAAAATTAATTTTATAGATAAGTTAAAAAATGTGAGAAATTTTTTTTTTCACAAAAAACAATATTTCAAATGTAAATTTAGATTTCTTCTTATGAATTATATAGAAGACATATAACATGAATTTTAGAAATTTTATTGATTTTGTTATATTTAAATTTCTGTATAATAACTCATGAGATGTTATTTTTCTAATCTATTAAGGTAAAATGTGTTTTTATGTATAAAAATAGTTTTCAGAAGAAAAAATTATCCTTAATTTTAAAATAATATTTATTTTCATTTTGAACAAAATTTTCACCAAATAATTCCTTTTTAAAACATGATTAAAGAATATAATTTCATAATTTAGTTAATATTATTCCTACCCTCCATTCCAATGGCTAGGTGATAACTATCATATTAAATAATAATATTTTAATATTATGTCATGTTTTTTTAAAAAATAATGGGTGCAAATAACAAAAGCTATTAACGAAAACTAAATTTATTTGAAAAAAATATTTCACAATATATTTGGGTGTTATAGTAATATTAAATAATAAATGTGACATATAAAATATAATTATGATTATATATAGACAGATTATAATTCAGCTTTTTTCCCTATAATTCATTGAGAAATGAAAACGTTAATCATGTATTGTATGGACTACTACCTCTAAAAAGAAATGAATCTAAAATTTTAAATATAATATTTATTATTTATTATAATAAAAAAAAATATGATTCACACACTTAAAATTATCTAAATTATATCATTATTTTTATGCGATAATGATATTATTTTCAAAAATAAACCACTATATTAATCATAATCATCCCTTAATAATGGTATGTTCATGTTTGGGTTGGTATCACCACTTACAAGAAAAATGCTATAAAATATTGTCGTGGAAGAAAATAAGAGATTAATTACTCAAAAAAATATGATATAAATAATAAAATAAATGTTTTATTTCTGTTATTGAATGTAAATATTAATGTTAAACTCATTAATTAAGATACCATCATTTGTTTGTTAAGAATCACCGAAACATGTTTTTCTCTAATTCTGCATATAAAAATCGTAAACAAAATTCACATAGAATTAAATTATAACAATATAAATAATTATAAAACCTGAATTATAGTACCTTTTATGGTCTTTTAATGATAAAATATTTTGGAAAAATGAATAACAACAACGCTAATACAAAACTATTTCCAAATGCTTTGGATTATGCATAACAGATATTGAAAATAGATTATAATTAACTAATATAAATGTATCGAATAATTATAAACAATTTTAAAAAAATTCTATTTATAAAAAAAAGTGTATAAAAAAAGTGAAATTTATTTTTTTGTTTTTTATTCAAGATCATAGGGCATATTTGACTAAGAAAGGAAAAAAGGAAAGGGTTTCTCATCTCAATGTTTAACCCTTGAGATATATTTCTTATTATACACTATATAATATTTATAATTGTTCATATACTACCCCTTTAAAAAACTTATCATGATAACATTATATTTCATTATGTTCAATGTTATATAGCATTTTTTAATTTTATCCTCTTTAATGAGGGTTTCCCCTCATTTTCTTTAATTTTTAACTTCTAATGTTTTTCTTTATATTTTAAAGACTAATTATGTTTCATCTCATGTGTACATAAAATTTTCCATTTTTACTTTCTAAAATAATGATTTTTTATCTCTGTTTATGAATATGGTTTTCAAAAATGGTGCTTTAAAACATTAAAAAATCATTTTCCATTCTTTAAAAATAAAATATTTTATCTTCCAACCCATGTTTTTCTATACAAACTTTTTGTCCTTTTTCAATATAATTTTATAGGAGATTTAATAAAAAATAATGTTCTAATATATCTTAAAATATTTGTTCCCAACATTTTTTAAAATTAATTTTCAACGTAAATCGATTAATTTTTCCCTTATACATTCTTTTTAAAAATATCACATTCCAATTGTTTTTAAAAACAATTCACAAGAATGGATTTCCCATAATTTTTAAACATATTTCCCATGTTTCATGGTTTTACAATGTAAATTATTTTTCCATTATTATATGAGTTTTATTTAAAAAAATCATGAAAAATGGTCATTTTGACTATGATTTTAAATGTAAACTTTCATTATTCTTATTAAAGTATTATTCATCAACTAATTGATTCTTTACTTTTTTCTTCACAAATGGGAAATGTTTAATCAACATAATGGTCCACAACTTCCTTTATGTTCTATAATAATTTTCTATGTATAACCATAATTCTTATTCTAATTCCTTTACTTCGTGAATACCTTATATTTTATTCCTTTAATTGATGGGTTTTCATATATATTCCATACATCAATTAATTAGGTAAATTATTATCTTAATCATATAACCTTTACCTATATGGTGTAAATACTATATGATTTATTATATTTATTGAATTTTAATTACTTATAATGTTACAAAATATCTTTTGAGGCCTATTTATTTTCCATATGATTATCAAGTTATTAATATAGAAGTAATTATGATTGTTTTCTTGTTGTGATTCCATTTGAAAGGGATATTAAACCCAACTTATTTCCATTGGTTCTTTATGTAATTATGATGATTTATTTTATATAGAAAACATATATATGAATGATTATATTTTTTATCTATATCACCCTCAAATTAATTGGTTTATTTTTATATCTCATGATATAGTTAGTAATGTACATAATGAGTTTGTTCACATTGGTGTGTGCATAATGAGTTTTCAAACATTTTTTGGCACGGATATAATGACTTTTTTATCATAAGTAAGGTCATAACCACTTTTACTACAAATATTTTACTATTCAAATGGTTGTCCCATATCATCATGTTTTTATCCATATTATTCCATACTTTTATACATATTACTATTACTTTATCACTCTCTCAAGGAATATGATTGTTGGCATATGTTTTCAAATTATTTTGATTGAGGCGTTATATTATACCAAGATTTATTCAATGAATCATGAATTTTGACCTATGATTTATTGGGTATGATATTATTATGTATCATAATTATAACCATATTCTCATATTATACTCACTGATGTTTTTTTATTATTATCACATATGTATACTCTTACTAAGAATTTGAGTTCACCCCTTACTTATGTTTCCATTTACTTAGGTTATTAAGATAATTTATACTTAATATGTGTCTGGAAGAGTACCTCGTATAGATAATTTATGGGAGATGTGGAAGACATGTTATGGATTAATTGTGTGATTCTACAGTGTAAATAAATTTCCATTAGTTAAGAGATATATAAGTTTTCTTAGCTATTTTTTCCAAATTTTTTAAAACTCTGAAATTCAAAGTTGTGGGAATGTATTGTAACACAATATTTTCTTTAATTAATGTATGTATATAGTCATTCCCTTAAGTTTCTATAGTTGATAGGGTCTTAATTGAGATAGAACCAGTAGTTAGATGATCCATATGGATTTTAGATGTTGGTGGGTGGTAAATATGATTTATCTGGTAACATGTAAATACCATATCTGATTTTCACATGTGATATTGGATAGAGATAGTGTATTGGAATTAGGCTCAAGATGATTCTACTTTGATTTGAAGGTGATTAATGGGGTGAATCATGATTCATCACATGGATTAGGTGGTAAACCAGTTATCTATGATATGGTTCAAAGGTGAACCAATTTATCCATGTGGTTCAGGGGGATAAAAATTGATTCATGACATGGTTCAGTGGTGAACCCATTTCATCATGTGATTAAAGGGTTGAATCATGTGATGATGTTCTGTGAAGGTGTCTATTAAGATTAAACGGTTGGTAAACAAATGGAATTTGGTGTTTTGGTTTGGGTAAATCATATTTTGTATGATTGGTATATTCAATGTTTTGGTCAAGAAATTTTGGGGAAATATCAGGTGTGTTTGGGCCATGTTAATGAGTAGTGGTCACTCATATAATTTGTTATATAATTGAATATGAGAGACAATTAAATATTTTGACCAATTTTTTAAAAAATAATGTGGGGTGGTTATATGGAAACTAAATTGTGTGGGTCATTCGACTATTAAGAATGAATTTACATAGGTGGTTCTTATTGGGGAGAGACCACCTAGTTTAGAAGAACCTTACTATAGAATCAATTTAGAATACATTCTTCTGATTCCCAATATTTCATAATATGGTTTATCTATTTGAATTTTTATTATGAAACTAGGAGATATACAGCCTAATAATTTTTATGATTTCAAGTATACACACAAAAATATAGAATGAAAAATAAAAAATAGAAGCATAAATAGAAGTTATATGGTTCAGACAAAATAGTCAAAAATCCATGGTAGAACACAGTAATCACTATGATAAATGAGAGTCAAATAGATTACAAACACACTTTCTCACAACTCACACTATAAAATTTCTCTTGATTTGAAATATTGTATATCTTGTATCCTTAAAATTAAATGGTAGTTGAACTCACATCATGTCTAAAGTAATATTCTTCCAGTAAATTGGTTCCACGTCCCACTAAGAATCAAATTTTCCCATCATTTTACCATGGAAAATTCTAATAAACTATAGGTCCTCCAGTTTTATCATTGAAAACCATTGACCATTTTTCTACCTAATTGTTGAAACTGATCTTATAATACTTACAAAAAATCATTGAAAAGTCATTATTTAAATAGAATCCTTCCTCAAAATTAGATAACCACCACCTTTTTTAGAAAAACATTCCAAAAAAACACTTTTAAGGAAAATCATTCTAGATAAACTGAAGAGACTTTACATAAAACCAATAATATCTTACTCAATGAATGCTTCAGGAAACCCAACCTCCTTCTATTTTTCATCAAATTTCACATATTATTAATTCATTGTAGTGTTTTACATATCCTTATATTTATCCAATTCCAAATAAGGCCCAATTATATATAGTATATCCTTGGACTAAAACCTTTTTGAAGATATCTACAACATTCAACTTTCCATCTACCTTCTGAACTTATAACACTTTTTATTCTAGTATATTTCAATTAAAATGAAATTTCAAGTTGGCTTATTTTTTCCTTTTATGAAAAAATATATTATTAGAAAGATGAATGGAAATATAACTATCATAGAATATCATTACACCTTTGGATTCTTTCCCTATCACATTCAACTATTTCATTAACCGAAAAACATCATCCCTTATTTCCTATCAGAAACATATTCTAATTTCATTATTAATGGAAGAACAATAGGCTATAGACAAGGAACCCAACTAACCATTATTCCTAAAATAGAAAACAAAACATGTATTTCCCTTTTGAGCATCCATGTCTCCAGAAATATTTTCATCCAAAAAAACCCTTTAATGGATCATTATCTCTAAGTAATAATGTTTCATATTCAAAAACTTTTAGATATCTAAGTATCTTTTTCACAACTTCCTAATGAATCCTCCTGTATTTTACACTACGTGACTTGAAAATTCCACTGTGAAGAAAAATATCAGGCCATTTTTAAATCATTGTGTACAAAAGTATTTCCTATGGGGGAAGTATAAGGTAATTTTACAATGTTTCGAACTTCTTCTCCCAATGATGGTTCATGTTCCTCCAAATGTTTATATTTTTTAGAAAGGGGATTTGAGGCAAGTTTACATTCAATAGTTATAGCACTTTCAAAGACTTTATGAATGTATTATTTACAAGGTAATACCAAAGTTTTAGAATTTATATCCCTCACCATTTTCATACCAAATATTTTAATAGAATGTCCAAGATTCATTATATCAAACCTTACAAGAAATTCTATTTTCTACTTCTCAATATGTTGAATTTATGTTCCTAAAATCAAAATATCATACACATAAAAGTGAAATATTATGAATGTTCTATCATCCAAATTATTCTTATAGATATGTAGATCAGAATCAGACTTAGTGAAAATTTCTTCATACTGGAAAGTATCAAACTTTTTATTCCACTGTGAAGGTGATTTCTTAAATCTAAAGAGGATTTTCTTCAACTTAAAAACTAATTTCTACTTATGGTAATATTTATAACCATTAGGATGAACTTTATAGATCTCTTCCACCAAATCACCATGAATAAATGTTGTCTTAAAATATATATTCTTCAAGTGAACATTATCAGAGGAATTAATTATTAGCACCATACAAATAGTAGTGTTCTTGATGATCAAAGAGAATACCTCTAAAAAATAAATTCTTTCTTTTTATTAGAAACCATTCACAACTAAACATTCTTTGTATCCTATATTTTTATAAAATTCGTCTGTTAAATGGAAAAAAACCATTTTTTCAAGACAGATATCTTTCCATACAAAAGTTCATCCAATTCCCATGTTCCATTTAACATCATGGAATTCATCTCTTCCTTCATGTAAAAAAACCCCACAGCACTAAGTCACATAGTGTAAAAACTTATTATGAACTTTCTTTTTCACCATCATCTATTAAAAGAATAAAGTCCATATTGACCACAGACCTCTAAATGTATTTATTGATTCTAATTAATCATATCAAATTCATTATTTTATAAATTATTTCCAATCCTCTATTAGAAACTATTTCATAGAGTACTCTCTCACTAGTCTCGTTACCATTATTAATTTTTTATTATTATTTTATGTTCCTTATAGAAACTAATTTCCAATAAACTATTACTTAAATAGTTGATTTTCCCAAACATATTTTTTGTGAAAAGTTTTTATCTTTTCATAGAATTTTCTCATTGAAGGAAAACAAATTACTATAAATGAATTGAATTTTCTCATCATCCAATAAATGATATCCAATGTTTTCATCACTATATCCAATAATAAAACACACTTTGTATTTTGCCTCTAAATTATTGATATCCGTGGAATTTATATGATGATATAATAAACATTTAAATGTTCATACATGGTTCAGTTACATAATTTAACTAGATCAAAGTCCTTCCAAAATTTCTTTTTCCAGGGTTGAAGCTAAACTTTTATTTATCAAGTAAGTTTTCCTGTTAATAGCTTGCACCCAAATTCCCTTATTCATTTCAGAATAAAGTCTTATACACTAATATTTATCAAGAATACTCTTGTTTATTATTTTATCTACTCCATTCTATTGTCGAGTTCTATGAACGTTCATTTCATGCCTAACTCAATTCTTTCTATAAGAGTTCAATATTTTTCTATAGTGTAATCTCTACCACTATATGTCTAGAGGCCATTCAACTTCTGATCACACATTCTTTCATCCAAATATTTCCACTAAATAAATTCTTGAAAAACATCATATTTATTTATTAGTAAGTATAAACATAAATTTTTTATCGAATCATCAATAAAAGTCTCAAATTACAAAGACCCTCAATTAGAATTCATAAAATCAGGCCCCCAAAAATCATAATGTACAAGTTTCATTTTCTATTTCATGTGTATATATACACCCAAAGTGAAATACTTCCAATTCTATTTTATGATAACATAAATATAACATAATTCTAAATACATGTGATTTAATTAATATATTCTCCTATTTTTATAAATTTTATATTATTTTCACTAATATGGATATATATATAAATTCACTCTTCTAGATCTTCAGATTAAGTTCTTATAATCATTGAAACATTATATTAAATTCTATCAAATTATATGGTTCTATTGTTAACCTCAAGATAAATCACCATAGATCCTATATTTATCATTCATACTCAAACCAAGAAAGTTTTTTTCAAAAATACTTCATCATGTTTTCCGACATATATGACATTCTTCTGGAGATCTAGAATGTGTCAAAAATATTTCATATAAAATACACATTCATTATTCATTTGAATATTAGTATATATCATTCCAAATATCATTAAATACTCATCATAATCCAGATACACACTGCCCAAGTATCAGGATGTATACTCTATATTACACTACTTCTCACTTGTTCAAATAAAATTTCTATTAAGTTAATATCCCATTATTCTTCTAGAATATTCATATTTGGTAACAAATTTTTAACACATTCTATCGTAGTGACAAAATGATTTATTCCAAAAATTAAATCCTATATATTTAAATCCTTATGATTTCTATATTACTTCTCTATATGTCAATTATTTCCATAAATCCAATATGTAGGGCCTTGAAAAATCATTCCAATTCATCTTCCTCCTTATTAATTATCCTCTGAGGGATTATTCTGATTATCCTTGCATTGAGGTGAATGTACTTGTCTTCTAGTATTGAGAGCACTCCCAGTATGTGATTGAACATCCATCAACCTAAAATCCTCATTAAGAATTAGATTCTAAATTTCCTCAAAAATTAGACTTCTTTAACATCAATCAATTACATTTGTAACCATGGAGCCCCAACTTTTAGTAAGTGAATATAAACGAAGAAACACCCATACATTGCCTATTGAAGTGGCCTTAACTAATTTTATCTATCATTGGATCATGTTAAACTCGTTTAAATGGTATAATTTCGGTCTTCCTTTCGATAACCTCAATTTTAATAATCATTGCATCCAAAAAACCTGGTTGAGTCTCATTGGTTTCTCATATATTTTATTCAATGATTTCATAAATTCCATAGTTATTTCTTCTCGTTAATATTAAGAGTCACATTTAGTAAAATATACATTCTTACAAAAACTAGTTTCTTCCTATCCAAACTTATCAATTCTGATTTTTCCATATTCTTTGGGAATTATCTATATGATGGATTATCAAAATATTTTTATAGTGGAAGATCATTTAACTAATAAATTCATGAAATGAAATTTTATTATATAAAATTTATCAACTCGTATATTTCTTTCATCTAATTCAATTTTTCTTGTAATAAGGTGTGTATAACTAAACCAAAAAACTGGAATAACACATGTTGGGGGAGACCTCTTCATTCAGAAGAACCATTTCAGTAGCATCAATTTGAAATAACATCCTCATGATTCCCAATGTTATGTAATTTTCTCTTCCACTTTGATGTATTGTTCTATAAATAGGAGGTATAAAACCAAATTATCATTTAAAGTGAACCATACACACAAACATTCAGAATGAAAAAGAAAAAATAGAAGCACATATAGTAATTAATTATTTCACACAATTGATTTGTTAAATCCATAGGAGGACATTGGAATCAATCTGATAAATGAGAGTATAAGATATTACAAACACACTTTCTCATAACTCACTATACACAATAGAAAAAGTATAAAAATCACATATATCATGTATCTTTCTTATAAAATGGAAGTTTATAATACCCCATATTTATAGAGTGCTTCATCTGGTAAACTAGTTACTCCTCCATCCAAGATTAATGGTTGTCCTTTCATTGACTGGGCAAAACTCTAATATAAAATTATTCCTTGAGTTTGGCTAATGAAAATAAGTTATATTGTATGCGTCATAAGTGTAGGAACTACCCATTTGATAATTTCAATGGATAATTAAAATATATTGATTTAGTCAAACTACTTCCACAAAATTCAAGATCCATATTTATTTCTAGAAAACACACTCTAAAAAAGATACTTCTAGAAATAAACTTCTGGAAAACTCATTCACAGAAAACTAAATATACCTCACATAAAACCAATAGTTCCAATGGTGGGGAGAATTTTTCATTGAAATGTGATGTTATCAGATGAATCTTGGGGTGGATACCACCATAATTTAGATAATAAGTTGATTGATTAAACCACGGAGTCGTAAGATAGATGGGTCTTGTAGAGCACTTTATCAGTGCTTCACTGATGGAAATAAGAAATGTATCAACTTTTTATGGATATAGTGTCTCATGTTTTAATTTTTGAAATGGTGGTTTTTTTAGTATTCGGATATGGAACATGATGATTTGTTCATGGTTTGGAGACTCAGGTGTATCATGTTTATTGAATATATGTTTAGTGAGAATTATTGGGGATGATATGTTTGATGGTTGGGAGATTATAAAACTCTTTTTCTAGATGTGTTATGAAATTAAAAAGGGATTTGAATGTTTGATTTAGTGGATGGTTTGTTTTCAGAATCATGACTCAGAATAAGATTTCCTGATTTTGAACATCTCAAAGTGATGTTTTTTCGATGGGATTGAAGGCTCGGGTGGTGACCCATGTGTTTAGTTAGAGTATTTTCCGAAATATGGGAGGTTGGGTAGCTGTAAGGAAGTAGATATAGAAAATTCACACTATGAAACATTGAATATTGGTGGATCAATGTCTGAAAGTGTATCTGGTTGTTTTTAAAAAAACCAAGTGGGATCCCCCGACCTCTTTAAGATAAGAAATACACATGGGGAGGGTCTTATTAAAACCCTCCCTTCCCCCTTCTTACATCAATTTTAGAGGATCTTAACTGTATTTATATGGAGTTCCTAGGTATGTTATTCCTTCTCATTTCATTTGTGATTTTTAAACCATCACCACTAATTTTGGGAGATTTTATTTTTTGTTTTGGCACAGATTTCACTGGATTATGGTGGAATAATCTGAAATAAAAATGGATTTTATATTAATTGCATAAAGGAGGACCAAAGGACAAATCTAAAAAACTTAGATTCCATATGAGAAAACTAGCATCACCATTTTTAATTTTTTTTCATAATTTAATTAATTTGACCGTTGAGTCGAATATATTAATTCTATATTTTGCATGGATTGATTCGAGGTGCATGTCGATAGTGGACCATAAATTATTACTGATGGTCCCAATGTGATGAGATTCCCCTGTGAGATTATAAGATTTCAGGTTAATAGAATTTATTTATAAATTTATTTATATATTTTTTAATTAATTATAAATAGATAATAATTAATTATAGTGTACATGTTGACATGAGATTGGGCCTCATGTGCACGGGTGGTGGCCTGTTAGATAAGGTTGACCTCAGGTGAGAGTTATCAGGCTATTATTAAGAACAAAAAAAATGATTATTTGAGGTAAGTTGTCCCTACACATGCCCTATGTTATCATTCACTTAAATTATAGAATGTGATCTGTGATCTTACTACTCTTTAGTGATCAATATTTTTAATTAATTAAATTTTTTAATTTAAATTAATTACCCTGAATGAGTTGAATAAGGTGTCGTGGACTCGAGGGACCTTGGGTGAAGGATTGATTTTCATGGACGATGATGGTATAAGACTTGATTAAACTATATATATTGTTATTTATGGACCCCAATGGGTATTAATTAAATTAAATAAACATAATGTGCAGCCCAGTCCTAGGAGTTGTATACACATCTGTGTAGACGACAGTGGGGTATTTGGATGATTATCATGCATAGTCTCTGTGAGAACCTTGAGATACCTTAAATCCAATGGTATAGTTGTTATTATAATTGGGTGATTGATCCTTCCCAATTTAGAAGTTATTACCTTTTTGGGTAGACCTTCTAGATGTTTATGGATACATTGGGTGTGAGGATAGGCTAAGTGTTACATGGGAAGGGGACGATCTCGAGGCTATCTCCATTTTGTGATGTCGATTTGAGAATAAATATAAAGATAGAAAGTTTGTGATATGATTTTCAGAATTGTAGGGATTAAGTGCCCTTTGAGAGATGGGTTTTAACCTGATAGATGACTTTATATCGAGCGACCCTTGTGAGGTGTCCATACTAAGATGTGACATAGGGGATTCTAATGAGGTCCCAATGACATTTCATTACCTATGTTGTTGTTTTATAAATTAGTTTTGATTATTTTTTGTGTCACCTTATAACCAAAATAAATTGTTTGGACTTTTTATGGCTACATTAAAGTGGATCATACACATGGGGAAAAACCTTGAGTGTGTGACATTGGTTTATCATGGGTCCATTGTTTATGAGATGAATATTATCAGGTGATTCAAGAGGGACTTACTGATGAAACAACCCAGAAAATTTTAATAATAGATCAATTTTATTCCTTATTATATTCTTAAATTAGATGTTATAGAGTTACATTCATTATAAGAACACTTAGTAATTTTCAATCCAAAAGGAAACATTATTTTTCTTACTAAATTTGTTCACATGTATTATATAGTTTTATTTAAAATATTGTTATCCCGAATTTAAATTTTGAATTTTAAAAACTGAATATCATTTTTTATATTATAATTACAAAATTATCTTAGAGTTTTTTTTTGTAAAAAATATGAAAATGTTTTTGTTAGGATAATAGTAGAAAATAAATATTCTTAATAAAATTATATTTTTATTTTAAATTATTTACATAGTTACTTTTTGTATTGGTTTTTAAATTTCATTAGTTTATTTTGATTAAATATAATCCAATAAATTTTATTAGAGTAAAAATTATACTTGAATTTGATAAAAAAAATATTGGTATACTCAAAAATGAATTTTTCAAAAAAACTATTTTTTGTCACATTATGTGTTCTGATTTTAAAATTAATTTCTACCTATTATATAAATTAAATTATATAAAACAAAATCCATATTTTTAATCTTCATTTACAAATTTTTTTAATGAGTTCAATTTCATTTTTTATCATTATAAATAGTGTCTTTGATAAAAAAAAGTAAGTAACCATAATAAGAGTTATAACGAGTTAAAAGGATTAAAACTAAATTTATAACAGTTAAAATGACCTTAAAACTGGTTTAATTACTATTTAATTTCAATATTTAGAGTCTATGTTATATATTGTTTTCATATGAATTTTTTGTATCTATTGGGATTCAATAACACATTAATATATTTTCATGTATTGAAAAATTCCAAGTGTGTAATCTCCATCACTTATAAAAGAGAACACACTCTCTGCTCTTATCCATACATAATTAGATTCTAAAATCATATAAAAACTAAAATATGTATATTTATAACATCACTCAACACTTATTTTATGTCCTTTATTGATAATAATATTATCTTAGGAAGGATAAAGGATGAAACTAAAAGAGGGTGTTTGAAGAATATGTGTTGTTCCAAACTGAGTGTTTTATAATTTTGTATTCCTTTACCTCATTATAACATCATAAAAGAATTATCACATAATAATATAATACAATTTCATATACTAAAATTTTATTATTTTTATTTAATATCCATTTTCATCTACTGAACCATCTAAGGAGAAATAAAAACATCACTTGTGCATATGTGTGAACTACCACCTTTGGAGATGATGTATTTATGTTTTCATCACCAACTCTTATAGTTTATCATAATTATTTATAAAAGTAAAATAATATTATATATATGATATATATTTAAATTTTTAATGGTAAATAAATATTACACTTCATTATTTACCATCAAATGAAAATTAAAAACACCGCTCGTGTGTGCATGGGGACTACCACTACGTGAAACCATGTATTTTATTTTTAGTCACCTCCTCACATGAATTATATATATAGGTGGATTTAAAGAAATAATATGATATTTATGATATATTTCTCATTATTTAAAGATAAAATAATACTTACCTTATTTCTCCCATGTATTTTTAAGTATGGAAATGTTACTCATTTGTACGTATGGACTACCGTCTCCATGTTGTAAAGTAATTCATTTTTCAAAACAATATTACATGGTCTATTATAAAAGTATAACTAATGTATAAAAATGATAATTATAACACGATTAATATTGTTTAATTGATATAATTATGAACCATTTGACCAGAGTCAAGCTACTAAATCCATTTCCAAACCCGAATGTTTTCAAAACATTCGACGTAAACTTGATCAAATAAGAAAATAAATAACAAATCGATTTAAGTGAAAAAAAATCTAAAAAGGTTATTTATCAAGAAAATAATTAACATAATTTTTTTATTTGGGAAGATAAATATTGTATGTTACAATTCACACTTGATGTAAGGAAAACTTTATAAAAAAATTTGTTTTAAATGTTTTAAAGATATGTTTTATAAATAATTTCCCCCATCTACATATTATTAAAAAAATATGGATATTTATATTAAAATAAATACATTATGAAGTAAATTTTATGTCACGTTAAACTATATTTCAATTATCTTTAAAATAATCTTTTTATGTATTTTATATGGAATGTTTTGAATTTATCTACAAAAGGTAAGAGGAATGTTCTATTTTAAAGTATAAAATGTCAAAAATATTTTCCCATCACTGAAATTTTTTTTTAATATTTATATTAAATTAAAATATTCCCTATTTTATGCAAAAAAACCCAACATCCCTTTATTCAAGGTATTTTATTTTTAAAAGATGTTTTTAAAGGAAATTTGTATATCGATATCCAAAAATGTTTTACTTATGGATTCAAATTGTATTTTTATTATTTTAATTATGGAAATACAATATTTTATGCATTTCATGTATTTTATGGACCTTCTAAATTTTCTATACTAATGGGTGATCCTGATATAGTTCCCCAATGCATTGGTTAATTATTATTTTCACCTCATATTTATGTTGGAGTTAAACGATAATGTTATTATATTTCAAAGGGTTCTTACAAGGATTCTTTAAAGATGATTTACCATGGCACAAAAATTCATTTTAAATCCTTACTAATGTTTTTTCATGGAAACAATTTTTATTTGATAAGGTAAGTTAATGATTTTTTATTTACATGAATGATTATACCCTTTATGGGTAAAACTGTATGTTTTTTAAAAAATATTTTTTATGGGTTCTAATTTTTATAAGAAACCCTTCATAATTATGATTTAGAATTAATGTTTTATTATAATGTTTTTATAAAAAAAATTTGGTAGTGGAATTGATTTCATGTGAAAGTATAATATTTTTTGTGATCAAATTTTATAATGTTAAAGTAACACTCTCTTATATGATATCATGGATTTGAAATGGATTAATGTGTTTCTATTAATATTTTCTTATGTCACTTACTGATATTTTTTTGTTCATCCCAATTTGTCAAAAAATATCATAGGAATTAAGTATTATTATAAACAGATATTATTTAAATTTAGAAATCCTGGAATATTTTCATGAAAATAAAATGTTTTTCATTTTAAAAGTATTGTGTTCTGTAAAAAATGGATTCTGAGTAGAAATATCTTATTATAATGTATGGGTTTGTTTAGATAAGTGTCAAAGCCTAATTATCTAAAACTCTACACCTAAAAATATCTTCAAGAATATAAGAATATCAATTCTTGTTTAAAAATGAAATTTGGGTCGAATAAGGATCAAGTACTTATATGTGATATTAGAGCTGGGACGAGATGATTTTAATGGTTCGTTAAGTTACATTAATATATTATAATCAATTGTTTTCATAATATAGTATTTTTATATTACAATGTCGATCCATTTAAACCATGTCTATTCATAATGGTTTTCCACAGAGGAAATGAGGAAGCTAAAGTAGGAAAGAACCAAGATGAAAATATCATTCCAAATCAGATATCTAGAATGGTAGAAATTAGAACAAATTATTCTGTTTATGTGATGGATCGATTGACATGGGATATTATTGGTGATGGAATCCATGTGATATAGTAACCACATTCTTCATAGACAGACATTTCTATTATAGAGCATTACATGAAATAGTACCCTCCAACATTCCATGGATCATATAATCCTATGATAGTTTAATAATGGGTTAAATCTTTTGAGAATATTATTTTATGTTATGGGTTATTTAAAAAATAAAAATTTTACACTTTATACTTACCATTTTAAGGTGAATTCGATCAGTGGTGGTCAATGGTTATGAATATTAGAGATAGAAAAGATATTATTTCCTTTGAATATGATAAATTTAAGAATATTTTCGTTGAGTTGTTTTTTGGTAATTTTTTTTACTAAAAATATAGAAAATATTTTTAATTATTATAGAAAGAAGAATATTTAATGGTCACTAATAAATAATCATTCACCCCATTATAATGTTATGAATCAAATTGTATCTTGGATCTTGATAGTAAAATAAATCATTTTTACTCGAGATTGAAGCCAAGATATTGAAGGATATTGGCTTCTCATGAATTAAAAAGTTAAGTGAAGCATGTTTTATGTGATTAGAATATAGAAATATAGTATTATTATGATAATATATTCCATTACAATAATTAGAAATTCAGGTATAGATGGAAGGCAATAGGGAAAAATCCACCATGGAAATCAAAAGGTAAGAAAATAAAATTTCCATATTGTGAAAATTGTGGTATAAATCCACATATAGATTTATTTATGAAATATAGGGAGTGTTTCTAATATGGTAAGTTTGGATATCTGTCTCATGACTACACAAAAAATTATTATATTAATGATCATTAAAATAATAAAAAGTCAATATTAAGATGTATTAATTGTAAAGAGATAAGTCAATATTTGAGAACTTATACAAAGATTGGAATGAAGGATTGAAGTCATAAATATCATAACAATAAAGGGGTATTTAAATCCTTTTGTTTCTAATTTGGATGATTTTTTATCATCCTCCATTGTGGTTTCGGGTACATTATTAGTTTCTTCAGATTATATTAATATCTTATTTTATTTGGGGTCTACACATTCATTCATTTCTGATAAGTTTACTAGTAAATTAGAAATTTCACCACAACAAATGAATCGCTAAATTTTTCTAAAAACAACTTGGTATGGTGTTAATGGAAAATAAATTATAATAATCCTTTGGTTATGTTTTGTGGAAAGGATTTACCAGTAAACCATATTTTATTTCCCTTTGTAGAGTTTGATTTTATTTTCGGAATAGATTGTATTTCTATTTATCATTATAAGATAAATTATTGAACTAAAGACATTATTTTTTATAATTAGTTTTAGTTTTTATAAAATAATGAGTTCATATAATTGAAAATATATAAATAAGTATAGAATTTGATTAAAGATAAAATTAAATTTATCTTTTATATATTATTTAGAAGAAGAAGATTGTTTGAATTAGTGAAGTTCCTGAATAAAAAAAATATTAATATATATTTATTGATGGATTTTTTGGTATTATTATTAATTTATAGATTGTATTTATTATTTGATCATTGCCTAATGCCAATTTAATATCCAAACCTCCTTGTCCAATGGCTCAATTAGAACTTTTATAATTGAAAAAAAAATAGTCACAAGAGTTGCTTCATAAATACTTCATTCATCCTAGCACTTCATAATTGGGTGATCCTATTTGTTTCTTAAAAAATACGGTTATTTGAGAGTTTTCCTTAATTATTGATCATTGAATAACATATCTATATAGAATGAGTATATGTTGCCTCAGATAGATGACTTTTTTGATTAGATCTGGGGAACTAAGTATTTTTTGAGTGTTTATCTTAGGTTTGGGTAGAATCATATGAAATTGTAGGAGGATTACATTCCTAAGACAACATTTCAGAAAAGGTATGGGCATTATAAGTTTTTGGTAATGTCATTTGGGTTCACAAATTCTCCAACTATATTAATGGACCTTATAAATAGTGGTTTCCATGAGATCATAAATGTATTTATTATTATGTTTATTGATTGCATATTGATATATTCTAATATTTATGATGATCAAGAGAAATATTTGAGGTTTTTTTTAAACCTTTATTGGACATAACTTATATTTAAAATTCAATAAATGTAAATTATAGTTAGGAAAGATTTATTTCCCTATACATAGAGTAAATAGAGATGGCATAACTATTGATCCAGTTAAAAATAAAGTAGTTAATGAGTGGAAATGACCAAAAAATATCATATAGATTCATAGTTTTCATAGATTAGTAGGTAATTACTAATGATTTTTTGGAAACTTTCCTCAGTTATATATCCCACTAACCAAGTAAACTAAAAAAAGATTAAAATTAATCTTGATAAAATAATGTGATGAATATTTATAAAAAAAAGAAAATAATATTAGTTAATGTTTAAGCTTCTTCCCTAACATCTAAAAATGGTGGATTTCTTATTTACAGTGATGATAATTTTAGGAGAATTGGTTTTTTTCTAGTGTATAATAATTAGGTAGCTACTTATGCTTCATGTAAATCAAAACCACAAGATATTAATTATCCAACACATTACCATAAAGTGGATACTTTGGTTTTTTCTTTAAATATGTAGATACATTATTTATATGGATAAAATTGGTAAATATGTACTGATCCTAAATGTTTTAAAAGTATATTCACTCAAAATGAGTTGAAAATAAGTTAAAAAAGATTGCTTGAACTAATTATGTATTATGACTATATGATACATTACCATTCAAGAAAAGTAATCATAGTAGTTTATGATTTATGTTGAAAAGATAAATCAAAATTAAATATTTTAATTTTGGAACAATATACTTTGGTAAATGATTTGATTAATGTTTTTCTAGAATTCATTTACACATTAATGTCCATTATTTTGTTTTAGGTGTCTATGCAGTCATCTTTGTATGACCAAATAAATAAAGATTATAAGGAGGATATTGGTTTAAAACATTGAGTATAACCATTCAAGAATATATTTTTTCATGTGTTTTATGTTGATAAAGAAGGTATTATCAAATTTAGGGAGATTTCATGTGTTCCCAGTGATTTCTAGTTATGTTTTTAATTATTGAGTGATGATTAAATCTCTATCATCTCTATTCATCCCGGATGGAATAAGATGCATAGAGACATTTGGGAATATTTCTATTAGAATGAAATAAATAAAGTTATTTCACAGTTTAGTTTGAAATATCTGAATTTTCAACATGTTAAAGCTGAATGATAATTAATGAATTGGAGTCTTCACCATTTCCCATTTCTATTGTGGAAATGGAAAACGTATAGTCACACCATAACTTTTTCAATTTATTTTATATTATTATTTTTTGTTCTAGTGATTTTTCATTATGATTATGATGACTCAATGTTTAAAATTTTTTAGTCTTTCTGACAAAAACTCATGTTTGGGGTCTAGTGTCATTGGGTGTACGAGCAGAGCATGGTTCTAAGACTATGTGGCCCGGAAATTTTCAAAACAAATTAAAACATAAAGGAATAATAAAATGGCGATGAGAAATAAAATAGAAATAAATGAAAAATAATAAGTTTAATAAAATTTAAGAAATTTTTTTAATAATAATATTATTATTATTATTTTAGAATATTATTATTATTTTTAGTATTAATAATATAAAAGTTATTAAGTTGTTATTAATATTTTAATATTTATTATTATTGTTAGTATTTTGTTAGGTTGTTAAAACTTTTACTAATATGATTAATTTCATTATTATTATAACCAAAAAAAAATTTCATCATCATTAATTATTATCATTAAAAAATTTAACATTTTAATTAACAACATTATCATTTTAATTATATAACATCTATTACACTATTATTATTATTATTCGTATTATTATTTTTATGATTATTGTTATGGATTTAGTATAAAAATACTATTAATATTAAGATTATTATTATTATTATTAGTTTTAGTTTTGTTTTATTTTATTTTCTTCTCTTTGGGTTAGGGTTGGCCAGCACCCCCCCCCCCCCCCAGTCTCTTTCTATGTCACATAGAAAACATCGTCACTCCCTGTTTTCCCCTAGCCATCTACCATCTCCCCCCCTCTTCAAATCACACTTAACCGCTCCCATGCTGCACCACTCTTCCTCCCAGCCAGTCGGCTCTCACCGTGTCGTCTTACCCTCCCGAACAGCCCGCTCATACATCCACCCTCTTCCCAGATGAGTGGACCTCCTTCGGCTGGTGAAAAGCACACTAGCTCTGCCTGTCTACTTTGTAGCAGACCCGTGACACCCCTATTGGCCGGTTTCCCTCCAGCAGCTGACCCTCTAGGAAAACCCCTCCTATTTTCTAGGTTTTTAACCTTGATATCTTGGTTTGTTTGGTTTAAAATGGGTATGTGGTCCGATTTTAGGGTTCTAATATGAAGTTTTTTGTTCGAGTTCTTGAATTAGGGTTTGTTCTGGCATCCTTGTGGTGAGAATGTGGAGCGAATATGTTTCTACTTTATTTTTCAAAAGTTTCATGAAGTGAGGTTGGTGGTTCCACATCTAATTATTATTTGATTAATTAATATTCAATTTTAATTAATTTAGCATATTATTTAATTAATTTTTGTGGTGTGAAGTTTTTTTCTTGTTTAATATGCATTTGAATTGTTTAGTAGTTTTTCAATATCATGTGTGTGCTTTCTTCTGAAAACTCATGTATATTTAATTGTTAGTGATTTCTAAATTGTGATGTTGTCTTATTAATCTTTTCAAGTTGTGCGAATTGTATTTTGACATGGAGTCATGTGCATTTAGTCATAAAATAAGGTTTTGTGCAGGTTTAGCGGATAACGCCAAGTGATTTATTTTAAATTATTTTATAAACTTTTATTTTTGGCTTATAAAATTATATGATTTTTGTAGAAGGTGTATTACAATTGGTGTATGTTTCTTCATCAAAAAGTTTTGTGTGGTGGAGGTCACACATTAAATTTTCATTTGAGTGCATATAATGTTGGAATATGTTTTGAATGTATAAATGGATACTTTAGTGTGTGTAAAGCCTCATGAAACTCTTTTGATAATGATTTATAAACTTTTTAAGTGTTTTATTAAATTCTATCAATGGGGTGAAATGTGTTTTAAGAATTTTTAGTGTGCGCCTAATTTCAAAATGGTATTTGTGTGTGTCAATTTTGGTTTGTTTAATTGGAAGTGTCTTATTAAACTATTAAGATTTTTTAATTGAGTGTGTAACCTCTACGGGTTTAGTTTTAAAAGGATTTTTGGTGTGTGAATGGTTTTAAAAGAGGGTTTGAGTTTGAAAATGGTGATTCTGGGTGTGTAAGTACCATGTTCGGCATTTATGCATAACTGTGACATGTGACATGGACTTGGATTTAAAAAGTGAAATTGATGGTGAAAATGGTATCTTGTCATATGTAGTGTTTTATCTTGGCTTGTCTATGCGATATACACCCTTTATGAACATGAAACCTGTTTTAACATAAATTGGTTGGCCCATGTATCTAGGAAGGTGGAAAAGACTTGTTGGATACTGATTCGAGGGTGGCTTCCGCCCTATTTCATATACCAGGATTGACGATAGTAACACTAACTAAACATATGAATGACTAAGGGTTGTGGTTTCTAAGCCACATTTTACTAAGGGTCATGGTTTCTATGCCACAATTTACTGAGGTTTGTGGTTTCTAAGACTCATTTTCTGAGGTTCGTGGTTTCTAATCGATTTTCTATCAAGACATGAAGATCTAGGTACTCAGGCTATCTCATACCAATGAGGCCTCTCCCATATTTTTTTCTCCATGGTTACTTTATGACCATCGGTGTGACATGTTGGTTATTTTAATAGTGTGCGTGTGTGTTTTAATTTTATGTTGTCTTCTTTAAAAAAAATTATTAAAACTTTTCTCCTTAAAATTGTTTTCTTTGAAAACTTTTCAAGATTTTATTTCTTTTTTAATTTATTTAATTGGATAGCATGTTCATCATTTCATTGTTATAGGTGGAATTATTTCTTTCAGTATCATATTATTGGGACTTTATCCCACACCCTAAAAACACCTTTGAGTGTTTGTAGACCTTGTTCTTGTGTATCCTAGGATGAGGCATCTTTCTTAGAAATGGTGGTTCAAGTTGTTGATGGTCTTCGCATGCAGGTTGGTGTTAGTAGCCTGGGGATGTTTCTTCTTGTGTTTCCTGGAGGTTGGTATTGGAATTTTATTTTCATATAATTTTTGTAGTTCCCTTTGGGTTTTTAGTTTAATTGTAGAATTTAAATCCGATTATATTTTGAAGGCATGTTTGATAGTCTACTTCTAGTGTTAGTTTATTAATCTTTTTAGTGGTTATGTGTTTATTGTTTTTGTTAAATCATTACCATGTATTGTTTTTGACACTAAGGAACTTGTGCTAGCCCATAGGGATTGGGAATTCCCTTCAGGCTATGCTATGGACCGGGTCAGGTGCCAGGTCAGATGGTGACCCGACCTGGTTCTTGAAAAAATGGTATCAGAGTAGGTTTTCCCTCTTGGTTCATGTTCTTTTGGGATAGAGTCAAGGTTGACCAAAATTAAGGGTGTCGAAAATTGACGTTCTTGCTAAAATCTAAACACCTGGCTATCACACCTCGTGGTGGGACTCGAGTTACCAAGTTAAGTTGAGTTTTGTCTGAGTCTTTGGTCTTTATGGTTAATCTTGTCTAGGGGGAATGAAAAGGGAGGTAGGTCAGTGGTCCTAGTGAGCTCACAGGGCCCAGCAAGCCATGCAGAGCAGGGGACATTCTCTTAGAATACTCTCTATGGCAGAGGTTTGATTGGAGTATGGCTGCCAACCATACGTCCCAGTCACCTGCTGATGCTAGTTTCCTATTGCATCATTCCTCGTCTCTTTGTTTTGGATTCATGGAAATATGGTTTTAAGTTAAAAATATTTGGTCTTGGAATTTTTTTTGAAATGAATCACTTTAAAAATAAAATGATGTGTAAGGTTTGAAAAGTGTGGGTTTAAAGATTTGGTATTGAAGAAAAATAGAAACGTCTAGTTTTGATCCATGGTGTTCTCATAGGAAACCACATGTATGGGCATATATGGAAGGAGAAATGGTCAATGGTACAAGCCGATGAGTTCTTGGATGTACATGAGGTGGGTGTTGGTGTATCATGGTAACATTCATGTGTAAGGCCCATGGGACACCATTTGTGTTCGTGAAACCCAATAGCTTTGTTCATTTTAAAAAAAAAATTGGTGTTTTAATAAATAAGGATTGTGTGGTGTGACCTTGTATTTTGGAAAAGTTGGATGTGAGGCGTTTCGAGCTGAGAATCCTCTTTGAAGGATTTGTGTCTTGAGTTGGAATTCTTATCGGTAAGTTGGTATGAAATGTGTGGTTAGTGATTGTTTTTAAAAGTTCTTTGGGATTCCTTTGTAGTGGATCCCCGTACATGTTTAGTGTTTGCTTACGGTATGTCTTGACCATCGGAATATTTTAATTAGGTCCATGGTTTTATTTCCTGACTAGTGTGTGCCCCCATAAAGTGTTGACATGTAATTGAAGTGAGGACACATGAAATTAGTCATTGGATAGACCTCCGATTGATTAAATTAAAGACTCTACCTTTTGAGTGATAGTGTTAAGTCGATCCCTTTTTTCCTTTTCAGTTAAGAAGATCCCCTCATATAGGGATGACATACACGAGGGGAGTTTAAGTAATTTTTTGTCTCTCTGAGTTGACTGAGTCATCGGGTATAAAGTTTGACATCGTTGTGTATGAAGGCCCTCTAAAATGGTGAAAGGAATTCCAGTGGGGAAGGGTGAAGGTGATTCAGAGTTATCAATGCTAAATGATGTCCAGTAAATCATTTAGTGCATTCCTAGGCCATAAGGGTTAGGTTTGGTGATGTATTGTTGTGTGGTTAATCTTTGAATAGAAAGGGTGGATTTCTTAGAATCCTTCGAGAATCCCAATTTTCATATGAGTGTGTCCTCTGAGGGTGTTCTAATTTTTATGCTCAAAGGGGAGTGTTTTGAATATGTATTTCCTTATTATGTTTCTTGGTTAAGGTAAATAGGTGATGCATGTGAATCATCTAAACCCCTATTCTAGTATATGTATCACAAGGGAGTGGTTGGATGTCATGGTATGTTGTGTTGGTTGGTTTTGTCTCGGTTTTGATATGCTTGTGTGTGGAACCAAAAATGTGAATCTCTATTTGGGAGTCTACAATGCCTATCCTCGAGATAGTATATGATTCAAACATTAGGGCTCCAGCCATAGGCCATGGACATAAGTTGGTGTCTCATCAGGAACCCCGAGAGTGTATTGGACCTCTTCCTTATTTCTGTCATCAGTGATGAAGGTGAAAGAAATTCATATCGTGTCATGTAGATGTTCTATTATTAATGACCCATTTGGGTGTGTGGGGTTTCTCGTGGCTATGAGTAAGTGTGGTCGTCTTGTTACATTAAAGTCTCGAAGGTTGCATCCCATCAGATGTAATCTCTTTTAGTGGTTCTTATGTGGTATGTTTGGGGAAACTAGTCTCAATTTTGATTAGTGATCATCTAGGGATGTGAAGAAGTTGGTTTGTCTTGGGTCGTGATTTTGACGCCCTGGTTGTTGGGCCTGGCCCTCCCTACCCCTTATGGTAGTGTGTTCGGTCCCTGTCGGGAATTTTTTAAATGTTTGGTATCTTCAATCATTTCTAACAGTGGGGAGACCCACAGTGGGTCACGCACAAATTTATTTGGAATGAATCGGTGTTATCCTTCTTCATAATAGTGGGGAGTCATCTCAGGCCCCCCAGTGTTGGTCTTCTAGTATCATCTCGGGAGTTGGTAGGTTTCTAATGAGAGGGAACCCCTTAGGGAATTACCATGTTGGACATTTAGTTTTTTCCCTAGAGATGACATGGTGGTAGGTGATAAGATTGTTCCTTGGTTTTGTTTTGTCTTGTTTGTTTGTTCTAGTCAAACGGTGAGGTTTTCATTCAATGGTGATTGAAATGTTTTGACTTTTAAAGTTTTTTTTCAAGAGTGGGAGAGTTCCATTCCATGATCAATGAACAATAGGTGTTATATTACCTTGGTGTGGGTGACACAGAGCGAAAGTCTTTTTATAGACTTCTTAAGGGTGTCATTTAGGTCACTTTCTCTAAACATAGTTTGTTTTCCTCTTTTCACATGTTATTCATGGTGATCCTCTTTAATCCTTAAGGGTATATCAATTTTTTTTATCTTATCCTGGCTGTGGCTTTCCGGGGGTCGAACTGGTGGGGATATTTGTCACACCCTAACATTTTCATTTTATTTTATCTTATTGTTTTCTAGTTTGGTAAATTTTAGTTGGGTTTTGGGTGAGTCAATGTTTAAAAAAATTTCTTCCTTAGAAAAACACACATTTTAGGTTTAGCATCATCAGGTGCACAGTAAGATCATGGTTTTGATACCTCATGGCCTGATCAGTTTTTAAAATATATTAAAACATAAAGTAATAATGAAATGATGATGAGTTAAAAAATGGAAATAAAATGAAAATGAAAAGATTAATAAATTTTAATAAATTTTTTTAATGTTAATAATAATAATATAGTTTGAGAATATTATTATTATTAATAATATAAAAATTTTTAATTTGTTATTAACATTGTGATACTTATTATTATTGTTAATATTATGTTAGGTTGTTATCACTTTTATGAAAATCATTAATGTCATTATTATTATCACTATAAATTATCATTATCATCATCATTAATTATTATCATTAAAATTATTAACTTTTTAATTAACAACATTGTCATTTAAAAGATATAATATCTATTACATTATTCTTATTATTATTATTATTATTATTATTATTATTGTTGTTGTTGTTGTTAAGGTTTTAGTTTAATAAAACTATTATCATTAATATTATTATTATTATAAAATTTTTTTAGTTTTAGTATCATTTTATTTTATTTTCTTTCTTTCTCTTTAGGTTAGGGTGGTCCAGCACCCCCCCCCCCCCAATGTCTCCTTCTACATCACGCAGCAACACTAGTGCACCCTATTTTCCTCTGGTCAATCAACCTCTTCTTCCCTCCCTCTTCCTGTCGCACTACACCTCTTCCATGTTGGACCACCCTTGCTCTCGGCCATCTAGGTTGCACCACTACAACATACTCTTTCATCTAGACTGCTTGCACAACTTCCCTCTTCCTGGCCGAGTGGCCCTCCTCTGGCTGGTGAGAACCTTACTGGAATAGTCTGTCCGCTTCGCATCAGACCTGTCACACCCCTACTAGCCAGTTTACCTCTACCAGATTCCCTTATAGGTAAAACCCTCCTATTTTCTAGGTTTCTACCCTAGATATTTTAGTGTTTTAGGTTTCTAGTGGGTAGGTGGTCTGATTTTAGGGTTCTAATGTGAATATTTTGGTTCAATTTTTTGAATTAGGGTTCACACGTGGTTCCTTGTGGTGTGAATGTGAAGTGAATATGTTTTTACCTCATTTTCCAAAACTCTCACCAAGTGAGGTAGGAGGTACCAAATAAAATATTTATTTGAGGAATTAATTTTCAAGTTTATTTAATTGATCATATTATTTAATTAATTTGTGTAATGCGAAGTTTGTTTTCATTGATGTTTGATATGAATTTGAATGTTTTAGTATCTTTTCAATATCATGTGTGTTATTTCTACAGAAAACTCATATCTATTTAGCTGTTAGTGATTTTTAATTTGTGAGGTTGGATTATTAATCTATCCATGTGGTGTTAATTATATTTTTGACATGGAATCTTGTGTGTTTGGTCATAAAACAAGGGTTTTTGTGGGTTTAGCGGATAACACTGAGTGATTTATTTTATATTTTTTTATAAACTTTTATTTTTAGCTTATTAAATTATGTGATTTGTGCAGAAGGTGTCTTATTAATGGTGTATAGTTTTCCATCAATTTATTTGTGTGGTGAAGGTCACACTTTAAAGTTTCATTTGAGTGTGTGTAATGTTGCAATATTTTTTTTATGTGTACATGGTAACTTTAATGTATGTAAATCCTTGGGAATTTTTTTGATAATGTTTTATAAACCTTTTAAGCAGTTTATTAAATTATTTAAATGGAGTTAAATGTGTTTGAAGAATCTTTTAGTGTGGGTCTTATTTCGTAATGGTATTTTTCTGTGTTAGTTGTGGTTTGTTTAATTAGAAGTGTCTTTTTAAACTGTGCAGATGGTTTAATTGAGTGTGTAACCTATTCGGGTTCAGTTTTAAAAAGATTTTTGGTGTCATTATGATTTTAACAGAGTTTTGAGTGTGAAAATAGTGATTCTGGGTGTGGAAGTACAATTTTTGGCATTTATGCATAAGTGTGATGTGTGATGTTAATTTGGATTAAAAAAGTGCAATTGACGGTGAAAATGGTTTCTTGGCATATGTGGGGTTTTATCTTGTCTTTTCTAGGTGATATACACCATTAATGAACTTGAAACTTGATTGAGCACAAAGAGGGAATCTCCAATATCTAGGAAGGTAGACTAGACTAGTGGGATAGTGATCTGGGGGTGGCTTCGGCCCTATTTCACATTCCAGGATTGACAAATTCAACACTAACTAAACATATGAATGACTGACGGTTGTGGATTCTAAGCTGAGGTTTGATGAGGATCTTGGTTTCTAAGTTTTGGTTTACTGAGGGTCGTGTTATTTAAGCCACTTTTACTAAGGGTTTTGGTTTTTAAGACATGTTTCATCAAGACACGAAGATCTAGAGACCCAGGCTAGCTAATACCCACGAGGAATCTCCCATATTTGGTGCTATTTCGTTAGTTTATGATCATCAGTGTGACACTTTGGTTATTTTAAAAGTAAGTGTATGTGTGTGTTTTAATTTAAGTTATTTTTTTAAAAATTGTTTTTTTAAAATGCCTCTAATTAAAAATTGTTTTCTTTGAAAACTTTTCACGAATTTATTACTTTTTTATTTATTTAACTAGAAAATGTGTTCGTCATTTAATGTTTATGCGTGTAATATTTTCTTTCAGTGGTATCTTACTAGACCTTGTTCCTCTGTCTCCCATGTTGAGGCATCATGATTAGTGATGGTGGTTTGGTTTGTTGATGTTCTTCACATGCAGGTTGGTGTTGGTAGCTTGGTGATATGGCTTCCCATGTTTTTTAGAGGTTGGTATTTGTGTTTTAGTTTTCTATCTTTGTTTTAGTTCCCTTAGGGTTTTTAGTTGAATTGTAAACTTTAAATATTGTTATAGTTTAAAATAATGTTTAGATGTCTGTTTCCATGGACATTTTAGTAATCATGTTAGTGGTTATGTGATTATTGTTTTTGGTAAATTGTTCATGTGTGTTATTTTTGACACCCAGACACTTGTGCCGATTTGTGGGGATTGGGAACACCCTTCGGACCTTGTCGTGGACCGGTTCAGGAACTTGGTCAGATGGAGACCCAGCCAATTTTGTGACCAAATGGTATCATATTAGGTTTTCTCTGTTGGTTCGTGTTCTTTTTTGACAGAGTAAGGGAGGATCAAATTTAATGGTGTCAGAATTTGTTATTCTAACTACGAGGAAGGTGCATTGCGAGCACACCTTGTGTTAGGACTTATGTTACCCGGGAAAGTTGTATTTGTCTAAGTCTTTGGTCATTGTTCTTAATCTTGTATTGGGGAAATGAAAATGGAGTGGGGTAATTGTTCCTAGTGAGGTCACAGGGCCTGGATAGCAATGCGGATATAGGTACATTTTCCTAGAATACTCTATGTGGTGGTGGCGTGATTGGCGTATAGTTTCCAACCATAAGTCCCAGTCACCTACTAATGCTAGTTTCCTCTTGCGTTGTTCAACGCCTCTTTATTTTGGATTCATGGAAATTTAGTTTTTAAGTAAAAATGATTTGGCCTTTGAAAATATTTTGAAATTAAGCACTTTAAAAATAAAATGATGTGTATGGTTTGAAAAGTTTTGGTTGAATGTTTTGGTTTTGAAAAAAAAAATGGAAAGGTCTAGTTTTGATCCTTTGTGTTCTCATGGGAAACCTCATGCATGGGTGTATATGGAAGGAGAAATGGTCAATGGAATGAGCAGATGAGTGCGAGGATAGACTTGTTGTGGGTGCCAATGTAGCATAGGAGCATACATGTGTGAGGCTAATGGGACACCGTTGGTGTTTGTGCAACCCACCATCTTTTTTCTTTTTCAAAATGTTTTTTTAAATGAAAATTTGGTGCTTTAAATACTGGTGATTGGGTGGTGAGACCATATATTTTGGAAAATTTGGATGTGAGGTGTTTTAAGGTGAGAATCCTCTTTGGCATATATTTTTCTTGAGTCTTAATTCTAATTGGTATGTTGGTGTGAAGTTTGTGGTTGGGGATTTGGGGATCCCTTCTAGTGGTTCCCCCTATATGTTTAGTTTTCGCTTATGGTATTTCTTGTTCATTGGAATAGTTTTATTGGGTCCGTGGTTTTTTTCTTAACTAGTGTTCACCCCCATATAGCGTTAAAATGCAATTAAAGTTAGGCCTTGAAAAATTAGACTTTGGTCATCCCTCCATTTTATTAAAGTAAGGACTCTCCCTTTTAAGTGATAGTACTAAGTCTATACCCTTTTTTCTTTTCAGTCAACTGAATCCTCTCACATCGAGTTGATAGTTGTGAGGGGATCTCAAGGATATTCTAGTCTCTTTGAGTTGTCTGAGTCATTGGGTATGAAGTTTGACACCGTTGTGTTTGAAGGTCCCCCTAGAAACGGTGAAGGTAATCCCAGTAGGGAAGGGTGAAGGCATTTCATAGTTATAGGTGCTGATAGATGTCATGAAAGGCTCATAATTATTTCATCATCTACAAGGGTCATGTTTGGTGATGTCATGTGGTGTGATTTCTCTTTGAAGATCAAGGGTGTATTTATGATAATCCTTTGGGAATATTTGTATTCATAAGAGTCAGTCCTCTTAGGGATTTCTAATTTTTCATCTCAAAAGGGAGTGTTTGTAGTGCATCTTTCCTTTTTAAGTTTATTTATTAAGGTTTAGAGGTGATGCATGGGTATCATCTAAACCCCTATTCTGGTAGATGTGAAATAAGGGAGTGGTTGGATTTCATGGTGTTTTGTGTTTGTTGGTGTTTTCTCTGTTGCAGTGTGGTTGCATGTGGAACCAAAAAAGAGAAGCTCCATTCGGGAGTCTTCAATTCCTGACTATGAGGTAGAAGATGATACAAACATTAAGGCTCTAGCAATTGGCATTGGAGTGAAGCTAGCACATGGTTAGGAAACTTGGGACTATATGGGACCCTAGCCTTATATCTTTCATCGGTGTTGAAGGTGAAGGTAGTTTAGATCATTTCCTATAGTTGTTCTATTGAAAATAACCCATCTGGGTGTTTGGGGTTCCTGTGGCTATGAGGAAGTTGTTCATATTGTTACTTTAAAGTCTCAGTGGTTGCATCCCATCAGATGTAATATCTTTTAATGGTTCTTATGGGTTATGTTTGGGGAAATCAGTCTCAATTTTTATTAGTGCTCATCTAGGGATTTGAAGAAGTTGGTTTTTCTTGGGTCATGATTTTGATGCCCCGGTAGATGGGTCCTGCCCTCCTAGCCCATTTTGGTTGGGTGTTTGGTAACTATCGGTAATTTTTTAAAACTTCTGTTTCTTCTGTCAGTTCTAATGGTGCGGAGACCCATAGTGGGTCTTGCACAAAAGTCTCTGGAATGAATTGATGTTGGCCTTTTTCATAATGGTGAGAAGTCTTCTCAACCCCCCCCCCCCCCCCCCCCTCATGTCGATCTTCCTGTCTCGTCTCAGGCGTTGGTAGGATTATAATGGTGGGGAGCCCCTTCGGGAATTCCCATGTTGTCATTTTAGTTCTTTCCCAAGAGATGTCATAGTGGTTTGTGATAAGAGTGTTCATTATACATGGTTGTTCTTGTTTGTTTGTTCTAGTAAAAAAAGATAGTTTTGGTTCAATGGTTCTTGAGTTGTTTTGACTTTTGAAATTGATTTTAGTGATTGTAAGAGTTAATTTCCTTCATCAACTAACGAGTGGTGTTCTATCTCTTTAGGGGTGGGTAAAACTTAATATAGGTCTTTTTATGGACTACATGACGATGTCGTTGAGGTCACATTCTCTTATCATGGTGTCCTTTCCACTTTTCTCTTGTTTTTTGGTCTGGTAATTTTTTGTTGCATTTTGCGTGATCCAATGTTTAAATTTTTTAATTCTTGCTAAAAAACCACACGTTTTGGGTTTAGAATCCTCAGGTGCACAGGAAGAGAAAGGTTCTTAAACCACACAGCCTACCCAATTTCAAAATATATTAAAACATAAAGGAATAATAAAATGATGATGTGTAATAAAATAGAAATAAAATGAAAATAAGAAGTTCAATAAAATTTAAAAAATTGTTTTAATAATAAAAATAATAATATTGTTTGAGATTATTATTATTATTATTAAGAATATAAAATTTATTATGTTGTCAATAATATTTTAAATACTTATTATCATTGTTAATATTATGTTAGTTTATTACCACTTTTATTAATATCATTAATGTCATTATTATTATCACCATAATTTATTATTATCATCATCATTAATTATTATCATTAATATTTGTAATATTTTAAATAACAACATTATCATTTTATGGAGATGACATCTATTACATTATTGTTGTTGTTGTTATTGTTGTTATTGATGTTGTTGTTGTTGTTAAGGTTTTAGTTTAGAAATAATATTAATAATAATATTATTGTTATTATTAGTTTTATTTTTTTACATTTTTTTATTTTTTTTATTTTTGTTCTTTCTCTTTGGGTTAGGTTTAGCCAGCTCCCCCTTCACCAGGGTCTCCTTCCACATCACACAGCAACACCGTCATTCCCTTTTTCCCCTGTCCAGCCACCCATTTCTCCCCCCCCCGCCTCTTCTCATCGCGATGCACCTATCAAATGTTGGACCAACCTTCCTCCTAGAACAACCAGCTTGCACCGTGCTACCTTACCCTCCCTGCCAGCCCGCTTGCACAACCGCCTTCTTCTCAGCTTAGCATCCTTCCTTCAGCCAGTGTAAACGACATTGGTGTTCTCTATTAGCTTCACACCAGACATTTCGCACCCATACGGGTGGGTTTCCCTCTGGATGCTTCCCCTCTAGGAAAATCCCTCTTCTTTCCTAGGGTTTTACCATTCATATTTTTGTGTTTTAGGTTTTCATTGCATATGTTGTCTGATTTTAGGGTTCTGATATGAATTTTTTGTTCTAGTTCTGCAATTAGGGTTCGCACTGGGTTCATTATAGTGTGAATTTGGCGCAAATATGTTTTTACCTTATTTTATAAAATTTTCATCAAGTGAGGTAGGGGTTTCCGTGTCTAATTTTTATTTTCTGAATTGATTTTAATGTTTAAATAATTTAGAAAATTATTTAAATAATTTTTGTGGTGCGATGTTTTTCTTCCATGAATTTTGATACACATTTTAATTTTTTAGTACTATGTCAATATCATGTGTGTTCTTTCTGCTGAAAACTCCTCTCTAGTTAATTGTTAGTGATTTTGAAATTGTAAAGTTAACTTATTGATCTATGAAAGTGGTGTGAATTTTATTTTTGACATGGTTTCATGTGCATTTAGTCATCAAAAAATGTTTTGTTTTGGTTAAGTGGGTAACACAGAGTGATTTCTTTTAAATTGTTTTATATACTTAAATTTTTTAGATTATTAAAGTTTGTGATTTTTGAAAAAGGTTTCTTACAAATGATGTAAGGTTTTCCATCAAACCATTTGTGTGGTGAAGGTCACACTTTAAAGTTTCATTTGAGTGTGAGTAATGTTGGAATATGTTTTGAATGTATAACTGGTTACTCTAGTGTTTATAAAGCCTTAAGAAACTCTTTTGATAATGGTTTATAACTTTTTAAGTGGTTTATTAAATATTTTCAATGGGATGAAATGTGTTTGATTAATTTTTTAGTGTGCGTCATATTTCAAAATGGTATTTTTGTGTGTCAGTTGTGGTTTTTTTAATTAGAAGTTTCTTTTTAAACTGTGAAGATCGTTTAATTGAGTGGATATCCTATGTGGGTTTAGTTTTAGAAATATTTTTGGGGTTAGTATGGTTTTAAAAGAGGCTATGAGTGTGAAAATGGTGATTCTGGGTGTGTAAGTACCATGTTTGGAATTTATGCATAAGTGTGACGTGTGACATGGTATTGGATTTAAAAAGTGAAATTGATGGTGCAAATGGTATCTTGGCATGTGTGGTGTTTTATCTTGGAATGTCTATGTGATATACACCATTTGTGAACTTAAAAAACGATTGAGAATAAAGAAGAAATCTCATATAGCTATGAATGTGGTCAAGACTGGTGGGATAGTGATCTGGGGGTGGTTTCAGCCGTGTTTCACATACCAGGATTGACGACTGCAACACGAACTACATATATGAATGAATAAGGGTTGTTGTTTCTAAGCCACACTTTACTGAGGGTCGTTATTTCTAAGCCAAGGTTTACTGAGGGTCGTGGTTTCTAAGTCATTTTTACTAATGGTCATTGTTTCTAAGCCATGTTTCACCCAGACACGAAGATCTAAGAACCCAGGCTAGCTAATACCCACAAGGACTCTCCCATATTTGGTGCTTCATGGTTACTTTACACTCATCGATGTGACACTTTTGTTATTTTAAAATTAAGTGTGTGTGTTTGTTTTAATTTAAGTAGATTTCTTTAAAATTGTTTTTATTAAAATGCCTCCCATTAAAAAAAATTTCTTTGAAAACTATTCAAGCAATTATTCCATTTTTTATTTAATTAACTGGAAAATGTGTTCGTTATTTAATGTTTATTCGTAGAATATTTTCATTTTTTGGCATCCTAGTGGGCCTTTGGATCAAACCCAACATAAAACTTTGGGAGTGTGTTGACTTTTTCCTTATGTATAATAGGTTGATCCATCGTGATTAGAGATGGTGGTTCAGGTTATTGATGGTCTTCAAGTTTTGGTTGTTGTTGGTAGATTCGGGATTTGGCTTCTCATGTTTCTTGGATTTTGGTATTGGTGTTTTAGTTCTCTATGTTTTTTGTATTTACCTTTGGGTTTTTTGTTGAATTGTAGAAATTAAATTTGATTATTGTTTAAATGAATGTTTGGTGGTATGTATCCAGTTTCTCTTTATTTATCTTATTAGTGGTTATGTGTTTATTGTTTCAGGTAAATCATTCCCACTTATTGTTTTTGACACCTGAACACTAGTCTCAGCCAATGGGTATCAGGAATGACCTTCGTGCCTTTCCATAGACTAGGTCGGGCACTGGGTTGGATGGTGACCCGGATAGGTTCATGACACGTATCAATGGATTTCATTGTGGTATTTCCATATATATATCAAGGTAATAATGAAATATTAGTTATTATTAATATATTGACTAAATCTAAACATTTCTTTTATATTTTATATACTATATATTGGGATCATATTTCTCGATTATGTATCATTGATATAGTCATTTTAAATAGATTATTTATCTCTATTGTATCTATCCATGATCCCAGGTTTACTTTTAATATTAGGAAATTCCATTAGAAGTTGTTGGGTAGGGAATTAAATCCTTAATCTCATAGACAGACACAGTGAATGATTCAAACATTGGAAGACATTATTTGAGCATGTTCAATATAATTTTGTGTAATTTTAGATCAGTATCTATCATTAATTTAATTTTCTAATAATAACATTTTTCTATCCATTATACAGATAAAACCTTTTTGAGGTATTATATGGAACGCAGTGTCAGACACTAGATTAGTGGGATGAGGTAGGTGAAATAATGTTATTGGGGATATAATTATTAGATGAATTTTTTGAGAAGGTGAAGATATTTCAGAGATATATAAGGATGGAACAATGCTCATAGAAACATTATGCAGATAATTATAGGAAATATCATTCATTTTAGGTAAGAGAACATGTTTTTCTTCAAATTTCTCTGTGGAAAAGTGTAATGAGTTTTGGAAAAAAGGAAAAATTATGTATTTGTTTCATTAGACCTTATGAAATTATAGTCAATGTTGAATCATTTTTTTACTGAGTGGCCTCGTATACAAGTTTATACTAGGTACATGATGTGTTTAATGTTTTATTATAATGAAAATGTCAACCATATCATCTCATGTTTTGATCCCTAGAGTAGTATACTTGGAATAGTATTTTTCATATAAGGAATAATATATTCATATTCATGACTATAGATAGTGGGTGTTATAAAATATTTTGATTCAAAAAACCCACATGATTGGAGAAGAAACATTGGAATTAAAAAAATCTATGAAGGAAAAATATCTCCATTTTTTTAAGTACTGAAAAAAATAATGAGGATACAATTTCTAAAATAGGGGAAGAATGTAACAACCTTGTTAATGATAATATTAAATCAATTTCATGCCTTATTAATATTCATTAATTATATTTTATAGGGTTATATTACATATAATAATATTAACTGCTTTTCTAATCAAAGAGGAGATAGATGTATTCCTACTAAATATTTTTACATGTATTATATGGTTTTTTGAAAAATATATTTTGGAATTTTATAGTTTTAATTTTAAAAAATAAACTTATATTTTATATATTCAATTAAAAATTATTTTATTGGGATTTTTTTGTAATTTTTCTAAAAACAATTGGGTGAATAGTAGAGAAAAAAATTAAAGAAAACTATCTTTTCTTTTCATGTATTTAATGTCTAATTTTGTTTTATATTAGTTTTAAAATTTTATTATTTCATTATTATTAAACATAATCCAATCATTTTAGTTGGAATAAAAATTATACTTGAATTTGGTATAAACCCATTTTTATACTTAAAAGACATTTTTCAAGAAAATCCTTTTTTCATCGCATTATGTCTCCTAATTCTAAAATTAATTTATACAAACTAAATAAATTGAATTAGATAAAATGAAATCCATATTTTAGAATTATAATTTTGAAAAAATATTGTGCTCACTTTCATTTTTTATCATTATGAATAGTAACATTGGTGAAAAAAAAAAGTCAATTACTACGGGAAGTGTTAAAATTGGTAAAATGGGATAAAAGTAAAACAAGAATAGATAAAATGTCCTAAATATTTTTATAGATCCTATTGGATAGACATATTTTGACCCTGTAGTATTTATTTTTTAAATATGAATCATTTTGTCTTCATTTCTTTTGAGTAAGACATTAATAAATTTTAATCTTTTGAAAAAATTCAAGTATGTCCTCTCTGACACTTATAAAAGGGAACACCCTATTATCTCTTCACCAAAATTCAAGATCCTATTATCTTGGAAAACAATTAACCAAATATTTTTCTTACATTCATACCCACATACTAGAGTTCCTAGTTTTATCATAAAACCATCCTATAAAGGCTTTAAGTATAAACCTAATGTGTTTGTCCGAAGAAGATGTATAGTTCTTAACTCTGAATTTTTTACCTCATTCAAACCAATATTAGCCATTTTCGTATAATAACATAAGTTTATAAAATACAAAAAAAAATTACGTTTATTTTATGACCCGTTTTCATCTACTTAACCATTCAATGAAAAATTAGAATATCACTCGTGCATACATATGAGCTACCTCCTCACAAGATAGTATATTTCGTTTTTCATCATAGATTATTATAGTTTGTTATAATTATGTATAAAAATTAAATAATATAATATATATGATATAAATTTCATTTTTGAATGAAAAATAAATATTTCACTTCATTCTTTACCACCCAACAAATTATTAAAAAAAATTGTGTGTGTGTCTAGACTACCACAATACAAACAGATATATTTTATTTTTCATAACCATATAACATGGATTGTATATATATATATATATATTAGAATATATAATAGAATATTTGTGATATAATTATCATTATTTAATGATAAAATAATACATACCTTATTTCCCTCATTTTTTTGAAAAATGGAAATGTTACTCACGCGTTGGTGCGAACTACCATCTCCATGTTGTATCAAAACTCATTTTTCATAAATATCATACATGGTTATTTTAAAAATTATAAATAATGTTTAAAAATGAAAATTATAACCTGATTAATATTATTTAATGGATATACTAATGATCCATTTCACCATAGTCACCCTACCCAAACCATTTCTAACTTATAAGCTAAATGTACTCAAAATGTCTAACATGAAATCAATCGATTAATAAATTAATTATATCATATATATAAGTGAAATAAAAGGTATAATAAACATAAAAAAATGTTATTATGAAATAAAATAATTAACCAAAGTTTATTATTCAATAATATGAAGAATGTACTTGAAATTCATACTCGAAGTAAGAGATAATTTACCTTAAAACAACATTTTAAATGTTTTAAAGATTTATTTTCAAACTATTTTTCATCTACGTCCATAGTATAAATATAATTTTTTGGATGTATTTATATTGAAAAAATAAATTATAAATGAAATTTTATATCTATTTTAAATTTCTTTCAATGGTTTCCGAAAGGAATCATTTTACATATTTTATACAGAATTTTATAACTTTCTTTACAAAAGAGAAAAAGGAATGTTCTATTTTAATGTATATGGTGTCAATGGATTTTCTCTCCACAACAAAAGTTATTTATTTTGGGATTCCTTTAAAGTATTACATGGTTTTTTCAAAGAGAAATATTTCTTCCCTTTTTGAATATTTTATTCTTGAAAATGAGATTTTAAAGGATAGGGATATATCAATATCTGTAAAGGATTTTCATATGAATCAAAAAAGGTATTTTTTTAATAAATTTGATTAATTAAAATAGATATTTAATTCATTTAATGTATTTTTAATTCCATCAAAATTTATTGTGAAAATGAGTGAGTCCGATGTATCTCTCTAATGCAATTGGTAATGACTGTGTTCTCTAGATAATTATGTTGGAATTAATCGAGTACTCTATTCCATTTCTAAGGGTTATTTTGAGATTTACTGTAAGAGTTCTATAATTATGATATCACATGTCATCTACAATTGTTTACAATGATTTCTAATGAGTTCTCAAGGAAATTATATGGTTTTATATGGTAATCTAATGATATTTATTTTAATAGAATGATTATTCACATTAAGGTTAAAAGGTATTTTTTCAAGATAATGTTTTTTATTGGTTCTCATGTTTTATAAAAAACCATGAATATTATGATTTTTCCTTTATATTTTCATATAAATTGTTTTATGATAAACTTTGTGTAGTAAATATGATTTTATGTGTAAGTAAATAATTATTTTAGATCAAATTTTATTATGATAATAAAAAACATTCTTATATAAAATTATGGTTTTTAAATAGACTAATGGGTTTCCTTTCTTCTTTATTTCTGTGCCTTAATTAGTTTTTTGTTCTTATCCCGTATTTTCAAATGTATTTCACAAGGTGTAAGGATGACAAGGAACAATGTGAAGTCAAGTAGAAAATAATGAATATTTTTTATGAAAATAAAACACATTTCATTTTAAAATTATTGAATTTTTGAAAAATAGATTGTAAGTGGAAGTGTCAACTTTTTAATGTATGGGTTTGTTATGTAACTGTTAATAAATAATTCAATAAAAAATAAACCTGAATATACCTTTGAAAATTCAAGAAAATAATTAATTATTTAAATTTTAAATTATGTGTTGAATAATGATTGGGTAATAATAACTCCCATATGATGGAATAGATATAAATTAATGTCCATATACTTATATACATGGTTGGGAGAAACCATGAAATCTATCCTTAGGTCTGTTTTTTTTCATTTTGGTTCCCTATTATATTGATATATATTATTGTCAAACACCTTATAATTACTTCTTTGATCTAGAGTGTGTATATGTATAAATGTTCATGTACGGTTTTGGGATGCCTTGATCTAGTCCTTGGGTTTGGGGTACTCATATACATAGATATTTTTAGTTGACTTAGATCACCTTGGAATTTGACCTTGGGATCATGAATAGGGGATAACCCCCCCCCCCCCCCATAGAGTTTTTATTGTCACCTTCCTTATCCCTTGAGTGGTGAGGATAAAATTAGGACGTCCATGGGTTTAAAACTGAAACCATACTATTTGGTACACCATGAGTTTTAATCCCAAATCCATAAGGATTATTATTCAGGGATTCTAGGGATTTAGGGCCCCTCTTTTGTTCTTTGTGAATTCCCACAATTCTAATCTAGTTTAATCATGATACCTTGAGATCCATCCATTTTACTAATTTTTTTAACTCATTATGATGTGTATCATTACAAAAAAAAATACCCTAATATATTACATATTTGGATATAATAATTTGTGGAAAATCATCAGATACATAATTAGTGCATAAAATAATAGTAGGTTTAGAATAAATGATTAATCAACTTAAAAATATGAAATATTGGAGGAAGTGGGTAGGTTCGATTGACCACCTATTTGGGATTGAGTAAAATTTTGTAAAGAAATGTAAATAGGTGAGTTAATTCCATTTTCAAATAGAATAGATAGGGGGAGGATGATGTATTTTTTCATAACCATGGTCTAATTTAGAAAGGTGTTTAATTTATTTATACTAAAAGTAAGATACCAATTTATTTTATTTTATTTAATTTTTAGTTATATTTATTTTATTCTCATTTCCTTCTTTTTTCAACCCTAAAATTAACTATAACAATAAACTCATGTTATATTATATATATATAAAATAATTATTGGTTACTTCCACTATAAAAGCACTTATATGGGATGATCCTGATCTGAAAATTGTCAAATTAGATGGATAACTATACTATTTTACTAGTTTTAAATTTCATTATCGTACTGATAATGTTGTTCTAATATATCCCATTTACATTAGTTTTTCATGATCTCAATTACCTTTTATATTTTACTGATTTTTTTGCTTAAAAGTGTGTTCTTCTGGCTTTATCATTATTTTAGATCATGATATTAAAATCTTCAAATTCATTAAATTTTCTAAAAAAATTCATAAGTATGTAAAATAAGTTATGTTAGGCATTGTACTACATAGCTAAATAGTTGTGTTGAGAAATTAGCTTCACTAATCAGCTATGTGAAGAAATTTACTACATGAAATGGCTATGTTATGAAAACAACTACTTCAAAATCACATACATCAATGAATCACCAACACGGTCAATTGGATAGGTATATCAATTATCTACATGAACTGATTATATATAGTAATTGGATATAAGTTTTGGATACATGGTGAAATTGGCTACATGTTTCCAAATGGATATGTAATTTATTAAGCTACATCAAATTTGAAAGTGTGATTTAGAAGAATACATGAAAAAATTAGGGTACATGAATAATGAATATGTAATATGGATACATGAAATTGGATATGTTAAAACACCTATGTAAAGAAGAATTATTTGGATAAATTTAACTATGTGAATTCAAATCAATGTAATTTACTAACATAGTGATTTGGAATCGGCTACATCATTCTGTAACCTACTATTTGTTAAAATTAGTGTACTTTTAATGGAAATTAATGTTTTCATGCTTGCATTAAATATCATATTACCCTTTTAAATTAAAATAAATTATAAAAATTTATAATAACCATGAAAATAAAATGGTATAAGGATAATTTAATGGTAAGTACTATTACAGAGGTATTTTTAAGAAAATGACCTTTGGAATTTAAATTTTGTTATTGGATTTTTTGTATAGAACGTATTGTAACTAATAGAGTATTGTTCATGTATTTTTTCAATTGAATTGTATAATATAACATATAAATAAGATAAAAATCACTTTCAATCTAGTCCCTCTTCCTCTTGAAGCTCTGTGCAAGATGCCTTGTTTTTATGTGAAAATAATAAGAAGATCTAAGTTATCTACAAATGCACCATCAATTTCATATTTTTTTTGTATCTTAAGACTATTATCAAGATACATTATGTTCTTATCATATCTCTTAGAAATTTCTTCTATTTATAAATTGTATCTTACAACAATGAGTATCATCTTAAAACACTCTATTTATTCGCTATTTCATTGTGAAGGATCTTGGTGAAAGAAACTTGAAGGTTATTGTTTGTAATTTCATATGGGATCCCATTTAAAATCTCCTGTAATTGTATCTAGTTTTGAAAAATTGAACTCATTCATGTATTCCCTGGTAAAAGGACTCATAATTCCAGTTAAAAGAACGTGTCTAGTAGAAATCACTAAGCTCTTGTAGTTGAGTGTTTCTAGAGTAGACTATGGGATCTATATTCCCCGATCCATAATAATATTCCAGTGTCTAAACTCTCCTATTTGTTATTTTATTTCTTCTAATTTCAGGTGCTAATAAATAATAATAAAAATTATACCTTAAAATATGGTGGTTTTTTAAGTTAATAAAATTTAAATAACTCAATTCACCCCTCCCCTCTTTAAACATTGTGCATCCCTTCTCCAACCAAAAAATGGTATTATATGTACTAAATTTTGAGTCCCCATCTATTAAAGGTTGAAGTCTTAAAATAATAATGAAAATGGATTCTATGACTGGAAATAAAGAAGTTATGTATATGGTAATATAACCATACATCAAAGGCGATGATTATATTTTCTTTAAGTAATCGATGATAAATTGTTTAAAAAACCTTAGTATGATGTTTTATCTTAATTTTCTGAATCCTTATGAAATTTACAAGACAAAACATGAAACATGGGATGCTATTACTGAATCCAACAATTATCCAAAATCCAATGCAATTAATTCTACAATATGTGTAATATTTTCTTATGAGTTCAATCGATTTTCATAGTGTGAAATAGCTCATGAAATGTGGATTACTGTATTAGTTTCTTATGAAGTAATAGATAATGTGAGACCTACTTGATATAACAATACCAAGATTAAGTTTGATACTTTTATAATGAAGGATGGATATAGCATTGTCGACTAAATAGAATACTTACAGAGGTTGTCAAAAATGTTTATCCTTCTGGATAACCCATTGTTGAACATAACCAAGATCTAAAAATCTATAGTATTATACCACCTTGATTGAGTGGAATCTTATATTCCTTTAGGAAATTAACAACTATCAAAGACAATAAGATAAAAGATCTTATTGGTATATTTATGGAGTACAAGATTGAGATTTATGATAAATATAAAGATTATATATTGGTTAATAAGTAGAATGCTTCTTTGAAAGTATAAACTTCAAAAGAAGAAAATAAAGTAAGGAGATACAAATAGTCGAGTCGTCTGATGAAGATACTTTAAATAGTTCATCTTCATACAGTGAAATTTTTTATTTTTTAATAAATTTCATAAAAAATTATATCAAGGTAATAGTTTATAGAAATCCTTCAGCGAGTATAATAAGCATGATAAAAATTCCAAAGAAGTTAGATTATATGAGTTTCAAAATCTTTGGCACATCAAGTCAGATTTCCCCTAGCAGTAAGATAAAAAATTTTGAGAAAATGTATTTCAATAAGGTTGGATATAAAAATAAGTCCAATAAATACATGAAAGAATCATGAAGTTATTTTTAAGATTATATTGATGATACATCTTTAGATTCAGAAGTTTTGATTTATAATCAAAAATTTAATATGTAATTATTGGAATACTTTGACGATATACATTTTTTAAATATTCTGATCAGGAATATGAATTAGAAAGTGAAAAATTATACTTTAAATAATCAAATGGATACATTACCAAACTAGAAAATAAAAATGAATCTTTTATCAGTAAAAAATAAAACCCTTAAAAAGTCTTATGATAATTTTGTGATTAAAAAATAGAACTTAAGTAAAAAAATATTTGTTTTCAAAACCAATATGGAAAATTCTATTTCATCTTGGGCTGAACATTGTAATAAAGATTGGGATCATAAAAAATAATTTTACAATTTTAAATATGATCCAAGCATTTTTACAAAGGTGGAAATTTATTTGAATCAAATTCTGGGTAATAAAAAGTTCAGAAAAATAAATATGGAATAGGAATCCAAGGTGGAAAATAAAAGTATTATAAAAAATATTTTTAAATTAGTTATAATAATAATTACAGTTGAACGGTTAATTATTTTCAATATAGATAATAAGTTCACTCTGAAAATAGTTTTAGTTTAAAAAATAATCAATTTTGTAGACTAAAAAATGATTTTCTTTCAAAGAAAATCAAAATTTTATTGATGGATTTTTCAGAAAGAACAAATGGATTTTGGTTTCTAAATATTTAGTTTATAAAATTTCTATACCCAAGAGAATATGGGTAACCAAAAAAAATCTTGATTTATTTGTGTTTATAATAAAAAAATTTCCAAGTTCTCTAAGGAGAAAGAGTGTATGGATAGTTAATGGTCAAGACATATGATTGTATTTTTCTCGAATTACCAATAATTATCAAGAATTGTTAGAGAATATGTTACTTTTAATGACAACACAAAATGAAATATTATGGGATTTTTATCAATTGGTAATAAAAACTTAGTTCTCATAAAAAATTTCTCTATGTGAAAGGATTGAAGAACAATATTATAATTATTTCAGTTTTGTTATAATGGTTATTTTATAGATTTTTCTAACAATGAATGTTCAGTTTTTAAAGATAAAACTCTTAAATTTAAGTCACTTACAATGTCTAATGTATCTATTCTAAATCTTAAGTATTTTATTAGACAATGATTGAACTACTTAAATATTGAAACAAATAAAAAAATTATTTTTTATAGAAGACTATGAAATTCTAGTGATTTTTATATAAGAAAATTTTCTAAAAATAATTTAGTTTGAGATTAACCTAAAATAGAACTTAACTAAAAGAAATTTTTTGATACATTCCAACTAGTAAAGAAACAAAAGTAATATTTTAATCCAATTTAATATTTTTCTACTTCTATACCCAAATTACTTATTCTAATGGATTTGTTTGGGCCATCTAAAATAGAAATCCTAAGAGGAAATAAAACACCCCATTACCGATCTAACAGGTATTAGTTTAACATTGTCATTATTTTTCCTTTTCATTGAGAATGTAGAGTTGATAATGAGTTGGGAGGATGCCTATAATGGTGATGTTGTAGATTTTTTTGATTCTCAACTTTAACCAAGTTTTTCTATAGGTTGTATAAGGGTTACACGCCATGTAAATAGGTTACACGATGTGTATGGATTTCTAATGCATGTTGTGAAAGGATTCATGTTGTGAGGGTTGAATGTAGTGAATATACTTCAAACCTCATGAGTTATTTAATGAAAATCTTTTAATTTGAGGTGATGCATTTTTTTGTTGTTTCAGATATTAACTATTTTACAACATGAAATTGTATTACACGTCGTGAAATACCCTGACTGAATTTTTTTAACTGGCATAATGGTTGAGAACTTTTCATTCCACCACTCAAGTTTTAGCTCCCTCAACCTAATACCTTACCCAGAAAATATTTAAGCACTCCAACACTTCTAGATCCATTCATTCATAATTTGATCAACATTGCATTGGCGGTGTGATTCTAGGGTCAGCTTTCTCTTTCATTCTTCATCATTACCTCATTCTCCTCCTTTAGGATTTTAATAGATCATATTGAAATTGATGTATTTATTCTCTATGATGTTGGATCTTGTTTCTAGGTTGAGTTTTGAGTTCCTCTACACCTTCTTTCTCATTGATGGGTGTCATTATGAGTGTTGAGTTTTGATAAAAGGTATGGGGTTCCATCTCGATTATCTAAATTGATTAACGTTACATTGTTTGACTTAATTAAACTATTCATTTAGACTCAATTTCTAAAACTCTCTTTCAATTGACTTCATAAAACCCAATTTTAGTGAATTGGGTGATTTCAAATGGTTTTGTCATGGAATTGGTAAAACCACCAATTCTATTGAATTGGGGTGTGTTTTTTGAAATCTATTGATTTAATTTATAGATTATATGGAAACATTTTCAATTAGATTTATTAATTTAATTGTGAAGATGAATTGTGAATTTTATGCAATTGGTTTTGATAGGAATTAAAACTTGGGTATAAGGATCAATAAGTTTTGATAGTAATCCATTGGTTTTATCCTATGAAATAGGCATGTTTTTTATTAAAACCCATTTTGGTTTTAAATGGAATATTGGTATTTTGAAATAGGAGAGTAGGATTTAATTTTATTTTAAGTATTCTTAAAATAAATTTCCCATCGTTGATTGTGTAAGATCATAAGGAATAATTAGGTAGTTGGTGAGTTATTTAGACACACTCTACGCTATTACATTGTTCTGAGACATACATGCAGTAGGTCAGATCCCTAATGGGTGTGATGATTCGCCTATTTCTAGTGTTAGGGGGACCTGGGTATACACATATTGTTGAGATCACTTAGAAAGTGTGGAGACCTATAGCTAGAAAACTATCTTACCTATTTGGAATATGACCATGTTTCTCACTTCTTATTTATATTCGAGATATAAATGTATTCCAATGTTGTAAAACTTCTTTATGTGTCTTTCAGATTTATATAAACTATTTTATATAAATGTTTTATTTAATCCATTGTTATGGAAATACTCCATCACTTGTAAAGACTTGTCCCAAAGTATGTTTATATCATTTGAATTATATAACATGGTATTTTTAAATATGCTTTAAAATTCCAAACCTATTTATTTTTTAAAATTGAAATAATCCATTTGGTTAATCTATTATTGGGATCAGTTATGGAATCATTGGTGAAACCCTACTAGGATTGTTTTCTCACACCCTACTGGTGACTTCGAGTGTTTGTAGATTATCTTCTTCTAGGTTTGAGCAAGGGGAAAGGATCTCTTATAGGTAGATCCAGCTATTGAACCTTGGTTTTGGTGAGTTTTTTATTTAATAAATTGGGTTGTTTTCCAAACTTAGTTCATGGGTTTTATTGTTTTGGGATTTTTATGCCTTGTTATATTCTTGTACATTACTCCTAGTAGAGCTTCCTTTGTTATGCATATTGTCTTGTTTCTTTTGATTTTACTATGTTTTGCAGAAAATTTATTCCCACTCTCATGGTGTAAAATTTAAGTTTTTAGTCACCAACCCATGGTGATTGGGAACATCCTTTCGGATATGTCAGGGCTGGATTGTTTATTGGGTTACCAGGGTACCTATGATGGTTCATGAGAAAGTGGTGTCATATAGAGATTATTAAGCTTTTGTCTTGAATTCAGCATGCATTTTTTAAATTTTTTTGGGACTTAAGAGGTAGTTGATATTGAGTGACTGGCCATATCTCACCACAATGAACATTAAGTCTCCATGGGTGAATAAGGAAAGATATCTTATAGATTAATTCAAGTCTTTTCCCTATTGATATTTTGATAGAGTGAAATCCAAATCCTGTTTATTCTATATGTTTAGAATGATTTCCCTTATTTATCTATTGGAGAGTTAGTCTGATGTTTCCTTGTTATGTGATGATGTATTGTTGAATCACACCTCCAAGAAGACCTATAAATCGGATCCAGGAAGAGGCTACTAATGACCCTTAGTAAGAAAATCCAGTTTTGGATCCAAATATAGTCAAGGTGATTGTGTGTACTATCTAAGATCTAGGAAAGGTACCACCTCCATTCCCCATTCAGAATACAGCTACAAATTCATAGGGGATGTTCTTTGAAATCATTTTTAGGAGTTTATTGGTAAAAATCCATTACTTTTCAAAGGATCCACTAATCCTCAACATGATGAAGAATGGTTGGGGAAGTTGAAATATTTGTTTGAGTTCATAAAGACACTGGACATGATTATGGTGAATTTTTCCACCTTCGTGATGGAGGGACCAAGAAGGAGATAGTGGGACCCGATGGTGGTGATGAAGAAACATGATTGATTAGATTGTAAAGATATAAAGGTTATTTTCACCAACCATTTCTATATAGATTCAATGGTGTTGTCCAAGGATGAGGAGTTTTTCAAGCTTGAGTTAGCCGAAAGAATAATGACTGGATATTCAAATAAATTGGTTGAGCTGGTGTGGTTTGCACCATAGATTGAATCTAATGATAGGATAATGGATAAATAGTTTGATTTGGGACTTAGATTATATATCCATTCTTCGGTTTTCTTGTTAAATTTGTCCACTTATGTTGATGTGATGGATCATGAAATGTTGTTTGAGATGGACCTGGATGGAAATTATGGGTTATCAAGAGTTTCTTTCTCTCCTAGTGGTGGGGTGAGTTTCTTCAAGGTAAAGTAGAATTGTGATGATTCTAATAGTATTTATCGATGTTAGAGTCATTCTAGACCTCTTAATGTTCTAAGAGGGTGTCCTTTGATTTACTACCACTGTGTCTAGTCGGGATATTCTAGGATAATTTTCACTAAAGTACCCAAGAATTGTAGTTCTTGCTGACTTTAAAGACACTTATAGAGATTCTTCCATAAATTTTCTACTTCATGTAGTGGAACAAGATCATCATCTCCTCCTAAAACTTTAGGGTAATTCGATGCTTCATGTTTGAAAGGGTTCTGTCCATATACATCTGAAACAAAGCTACTTCACATAGGGGAAGATTCTCTTGAGGAAGCAGACACGAGTCCAAAAACTATGAGAGGTCCCATTATTATATCTTCATCATTAATGACTACTCTAATTGATATTTTTTCATCTCATTAAATTATTTCAACTTGTATTGTTAATCTATAAAACCATCCAATGGTTATTTTATCATGTGCAATGGATATTACTACACCCCTTGGTATAAAGAGATAGAAGGTTCTCTAAATTCATGAATATTTCATCTCACTAATAGATGTCGATATAGCTTGGAGTTTTCTAGTCCTTGACATGAAATATATTTATGATACATTTAGGATGGATTAGATCATTTCAATAAAGCTCGTATTAATTTTTATCTTCATTGGGTATACTTGACTACACCAAGTAGTGTGCACCATGTCTTTCAAGAAGATTAGGACCCAATGTCAAGAAAAGTAGGACCATCTTATCCAGAGTTGGGGAAAGTAATATCAATACTTTATTTTTATTTGTAGTGGGAATCTTTGAGTGGTGATCTCCCTCCAGTCATTTTCGAGTTTTCCAACATGTTTCCATCTAATTTCTCTAGTTTTTCACTGGTGATGGAGGTTGATTTTTCCATTGAATTGAAGCCTGACACTCAACAAGTTTCAATTCCCTCTTACCATATGGTTCCTATTGAAATGAAAGAGGTGAAGTCCCAATTGGACAATCTTCTTGAGAAATTCTTTATACAACCGAGTGTCTCACCCTAGGGAACACTATTTCTCTTTTCTAAGAGAGATGATGGTTCTCTTCGCTTATGTGTTCATTATAGAAATCTCTATCAAGTTAAGGTAAAGAAAAAGTATTTGTTTCCATAGATTGATGATCTGTTTGATCAGATAAGATTTCAGAAGTGGTTTCAAAGATAGACCATCAATGTGGTTACCATCAATTGAGGGTAAAATAATCCGAAATTTAGAAAACATCCTTTTGGAGTAGGTATGAACATTATGAGTACTTTTTTATTCCCTTTGGTCTAACAAATTCTCCTACAGTTTTCATGGACCTAATGAATATGATTTTCCACAAGTACGTGGATACCTTTCTGGTAGTATTTCTGAATGAAATTCTCATTTACATCAAGTATGAGGAGGATCATGTGAATCATTTCACAACAATCTTCAGTCTGCTAAGAAATCACCGACTTTATGGAAAGCTTTCAAAGTGTGATTTCTAGATTCGAGAAGTGAAATTATTAGGACATGTGGTGTCCGAATAGTGAATAACAGTTGATCCTAATAAGGTGAGGTCTTTTATAACTTGGTAAAAACCATGAAAATTATTTATGATTAGTAGATTCTTAGGATTGGTAGTATATTACCATAGGTTAGTGAAGGACTTATCGAGTTTGGCTTCTCTGATGTCTATTCTAACTCGGAAGGGGGTGAAGTTTGCTTGGATTAATAATTTCATAAGTTCTTTTGTTGATCCAAAATTTATTTTGACTACTGCACCAATGTTGACTCTTTTAGAGGTTGGGCATGGATATGTGGTATTTTTTTATTCATCGGTTTTAGACTTGGGTTGTGTTCTTATGTGGGGTGATCATGTAGTTGCTTGAAAGTCTCGTCAGCTTAGGCTGCAAAAGAAGAATTATCCTATCCATGAGCTTGTCCTTGTGGATATTACGTGGGTTCTTAAGAGTTGGTGAAACTTCATTTTTAAAGAAAGTTTTACTATGTATTCATACCATAAGATGTTCAGTTACATATTCTCACAAAAAGATATGAATCTTTATTAGAGGTGTTTGGTGGAGTACTTGCAAAATTTTTACGTTGACATCACCTATAACCTGGGGAAAGTGAATGTCATTAAAAAGTCACTGACCAAGAAACTTCCAACCCTTGTAGTGAAAGAATATTCAGAATAGTGGAATTTGATGGCTATTTTTTTACATTTTCTTATTGGAGTTTAAGAGAAAGGGGTTGAAGTTTTTTTGGACAATTTTACATTTACATTTACTCTTCTCGAGTATACTCTTTAGGATCAAGATCTTAATGATGTATTCTATATTATTAGAGACTCTCTTTATGGTGGGGAGACAGTTTCCATGTGGTCGTTCTCCAATGAGGTTATCCTATGTTATCGAAATCTTTTTGTTTTGTCGTTAGTTGCAAGGAAGGTTGTAAAGGGGGATTTTCATAATTCTTAGGGGTTTGTGCACATAGGAACCCCAAAGATGTTAAATGAAATGTTTCAATAGTTCTTCTTGCTAGGTATTAGATGGGGAATTTCTGAGTTTGTCTCACATTACCATACGTTCTAGCAGGTGAGGGTCGAGCACCAGACACGTTCATGTTTACTTCATCCAGTTCCAGTCCCTACACAGAAGGAGGATAAATTTATATGGACTTTTTGGTTGGGTTTCCACATACCCATAAAAAGAGGAATTCGATATGGGTTGTGATCGATAGGCTGACCAAGTCAGCTCACTTCATACACATTCATGATACAACCAAAATTGAGGATTTGGGAAATCTCTACCTGAGAACATTGTTCTTTTGCATGGAGTTCTATCTTCTTTAGTCTTTGATAGGTATCCTTGGTTCCCTTCCCACTTTTAGAGATTCTTTCTAGAGGCACAGGGATATTAGGTCCATTTGATCATGGTCGAACATTTGTAGTTAGATGTCTAGAGAAAGAGAGATATATAGATTCTTGAGGATATGATTTGTTTTTGTGTTCTCGACTTTGGTGGTGCTTGGAATGATCATTTGGGGTTGGTTTATTTTTATTATAAAAATAATTACCAATCAATGACCAGAATGATTCTTTTTTAGGGATTTTATGGTCGGCCTTGTAAATCTTTGTTGGGATGATCGGAGATTGGTGAAAGTTCCTTGGTTAGACCAAGTTTGGTGTAAGAGATGTCATCAAAGAATCTGTAAATTAATCATATAATATTGAAATAACAAAAAAAATAAGTATTATGTTAATATTCATTATAGACCTTTGATGTTTTCAGTTGGTGACTAGGTGTTCTTGAAAGTTTCACCCCAATTGGTTTATCGATGTCTTAGGAGGTAAGGGAAACTTTCCCCTCATTTTGTGGGACAATTTAGGATTTTTGATCATGTGGGGAAAGTTGCATACCATTTTTCTCTACCACCATAGATAACATAGATAAATAATATATTCCACATATCATAGCTATGAATTTATCTCTTTGTTCTATATCATGTTTTGAGCTAGAGTGATTTTGATATTGAACATGATTTATCTTTGATTGAGCGCCTAATCAGGATAGTTGATTCTGAGACCAAGGTATTTCATTGGAGGATGGTACCTTTGGTATATGTTATATGAAACCATAGTTTATATAGGCATGAAATGTGGTAAAATGAGGCACTGATGAGAGAGTAGTGGCCTTATTTTCTTGGCATGGAATCTTCTTTATAGGCTTTCTGGGGACAAAAAGTTTTTTATGGTGGGGAGGTTGTAACATCCTATAACTGATCTGACAGTTATTCCTTTAACAATGTTCTAGTTTTTCACTTTCATTGACTAGGTAGGGTTTATAATTATTTGGTAGGATACCTATAATGGTGAACTTACAGATTTTTTGAACTAACATCTTTAACAATCTTTTTCTGAAGGTTACAGGAGTGTTACACGTCATGTAACTATGTTACACAATGGGTATGGATTTTTGGATGCATGTCATGAATGGATTCACACTAATATGGTTACAAATCATAATTAGCCTTTATATGTTGTGAGTTATGGAATGGTTATTTTTAATTCTAGGTTGTGTGTTTTTCAACAGTTTTGGATATTAACTATTTCACGACGTGAAATTGTATTACACGTCGTGAAATACCCCAACTATGTTTTTTTAAATAGGAAGCAAGGATAAGATTTTTTATTTCCATCACTCCAGTTTCAACTCCATAAACCTAAGTACTTTCACAAAAAATATTTAATCTCTCTAAACCTTCTGAATTCATTCGTTTGTTGTTCGATCATCATTGCGTTGGTGTTGTGATTTATGGGTAAGCCTTCTCCTTCAGTTTTCATCCTTATCTATTTCTCATCGTTTGGTATTTCAATATATCATCTTGAAATTTATGGATCTATACACCATAATGTTGGATCTTTTTTCTAGATTGATTTTTGAGGTTCTTTACGCCTTCGTTCTAATTAGTGGGTTCTGTTATGAGTGTTGTGTTCCGAGAAAAGTTAAGTGCTTTTGTCTCAATTATCCAAATTGATTAACCTTACATTGATTTATTTATTCCAACTATTTATTTAGACTCAATTTCTCTAAATTTATTTTAATTCACTCTATAAAACTCAATTCTAGTTAATTAGGGGATTTGAAATGGTTTTGGAATGGAAATTTGAAAAACCCCCCAATTCCATTGAATTGAGGTATGTTTATGGAATTTGGTTGATTTAAATTATTGAATTTAAATTTTAGATTTGATGGAAATATTTTCAATTAAAATTTTGAAATTATTTGTGAAGATGAATTTTGAAATAGATGGAATTGGTTTTTAATGGATTTAAAACATGTGAAAATGGATTATTAAGTTTTTACAGAAATCCAGGGTTTTTATCTTCTGACAGAGGTATGTTTTTTATTAAAACCCATTTTGGTTTTAAATGGAAGATTGTAATTTTTAAATAAAATAATGGGATTTAAATTTTTTTTAAGTGATCTTAAAATAAATTTTCCATCACTGATTGTGTAATAGAACATGCAAGACTTTTGTAATTGGTGATTTATTTGGACACACTCTGCACAATTACAATGTTCTAAAACATACATGCAGTGGGTCCCATCCCCTATGGGAGGGGGATGTGTGTATGAACATATGTATACAGGGGGACGTGTGTATGCATTTATTGCTAATATCACTTAAAGATTACAGAGTCCTATCATTGGAAATACTATTGTACCTATTTGGAAGATGACCACATTGCTCACTTGTTAATTATATTCAAGATATAAATGTTTGTTCATATTGTAAAACTTCTTTTTATGAATTATGAATTTCTATAAAATGTTTTATATAAATGTTTTATTTAATCCATTGTTTTAGACATATTTCAACACTTGTAAATCATTTGTGTAAAGTAGTTTTTCATCATTTGAATTTTATAACATGATTTCATTAAAAATGATTTAAAATTCCAAACCTATTTATTTTTTAAAATTAATAGCATATAATTGGTTAATATATTGTTAGAATCTATTATATAGACCTTGGTGAGACCCTATTGGGATTTTTATCTCACAACCTACTTTGCCTTCGGGTGTTTGTAGATTATCTTCTTCTAAGTTAAACCGAGGAGAAAGGATCTCTTGGAGGTGGATCTAGCTGTTGAACCTTGGTTGTGGTGAGGTGTTTCCTTAGGGACTTGGTTGTTTTCCTATTTAGTACAAAGGTTTTAGTACTTTGGTATTTTTATTCCTTATTGTATTCTAATACATTACTCCCAGTAGATCTTCCTTTGTTATGGATATTGTCTTGTTGTGTTTACTTTTTTTAGGTTTTGTAGCGAACTTGTTCCCACTTTCATGTTTCACTATGCCAAGTTCTAGTCATTAACCCATGGGGATTGGTGACACTCTTCGGGCTATGCCAAGGATAGCTTGGTTATCAGGTTACCAGGGTATTTGGTATAGTTCATGACAGTAAAAAAAATTTCTTATGCGTTATTTGATGATTTTTCTATATTTACTTAGGTTTTGTTTTTGAGTGTAACAAGTGAATATTTTTTTGTTATTATAAGTTTTTAAATTCATACAAAAACTGAAAGATTCCAAAATAAATTATTTAAGAAGAGAAATTTGAGGAGTATTTGAAAACCTATATTTCAATTTATATTATTAAATAAATGGAATCAAACATACTTTTCCATCTCTCGGGACACCATAATAGAATACTGTTATTGAAATGAGGAATATGAATTTACAATATATTTCTAAAACAATGTCATTTGAATATAACTTTCCTATTGATTATTGGGTGAAGATATAAATATAGAATTTAATGAAATAAAATTTGTTATAATTAGGACTATTTTGAAGAAAATACCTTATAAGATATGGAATAATAAAAATCCAAAAAATTTGATGCTTTAATGTATTTAGGTACAAGGTTTATATTTTGACCACTAAGGATAATCATGGTAAATATGATCTGGATACTGATGAAGGAATCTTTTTTGGATTTTCTACTACTTTTAAGGGATATAGAGTTTTTTAAAAAAAGGGTTAAAGATTTTTGACTAATCAACTCATGTGAAATTTGATGAAATATTCTTTTGATAATAAAATGACTCAAGTTGAATAGTTAATATATTCATTTGAAAACATGATGCTTAAACATCTCATTGATAATAAAAAGGATGATGATTTGGAACATGATTTTTGTAATCCAAATCATGAAAGTCTGGACACTAGTGAACTAGAAATTGTGATTCCTATATATCATAGTTCCCTAAAGAATCATCCCTTAGAAACTGTGAACAAAAGTTTAGATGAAGCGATTAGTATTAGAAGAAGCTTAAGAGGTCTTATAGAATATTAAATCATTCGATCTAAACTAGAACATAAAACCAAATAATATTACTTAGTTTATGAGAGGTGGGTTTTATAAATACATGAATAATTAAACAAGTTCAAGGGGAACAATGTATAAGAATTTGTAAATAGACCCTCTGACTATACTGTTATAGAATGAAAATGGTTTTTTAGTAATTAATAAGACGATCATGGTGTGATCACAAATAATAAAGATAGACTAGTTTTCCATGTTTATAACCAAAATTAAGGTATATATTTTTAAGAGACCATTGTGACATTAGTTAGATTATAATATTAGAATTCTCATGGCCTATATTTGACGTCCTGAACCCAATTCATTCTTGAGTAACCAAACTCAGTTGGCCACATGGCCTTAAGTGAACCCACCTATACAGTAGATATTTTTGACTACCATTGAAATCCTAAGGTGTGTTTTTTGGGAGACTATTCCCTCAAGTCATAGTATATCATAGTGGTGAGAAATATGATTAAGCATTTGAAAAATAATAATAATGAATAAGGTAGTAGAAACAAGCATAATCATCAAAGAAATGAATTACAATCAAAAGTTGAAAATAGTATCATGTACAAGGATGATGGAATGTCTCTAAAAAATGTAAAACAAGCATACATTTAAATAAAAACACATAATAATAAATTATATAAAAAATAAAAAAAATAGAAAAAACATTCCAAGCATCCTGAGCGCTTCCTCTGTCATATGCTACCAAGATCCTATTTTAAATCAAGAAGTTAGGTTTCTAATGTGGGGAGCTTACTTTTCCCACACCTGTGATCATATATTATCCCCAGATACCAATGGTTTCATGGATAACTTATGATATAAACTCATTAGTCCACCACTAATTGGCTCTATATTAATCTTTCCTATGTATATAAATTGTAACTATGTATAGGTGCACAAAACTAAAACAGTACTAATGTAAACAAATAAGACCTGATTTAGCCTTAGTAGGAAGTATATTTGAACATGTAATCATTAAATTATTATTTAGGGGTTAAGAATTATGATATAATAGTAATCATGGAGTTATAATGATGATAATAATAAAAGAGGATCCATGGAGAAACTAATGCATCCTTGACCTCAGGGGTATATCGAACCCATTATGGTAACTCATGTTTTCTGGATATAAGGAAATTAGTATAAACCAATGGGTAAGCCTTAGGAATCCCACCGTAAATCATTTAAACTGAGTCTATGGAGCTCATCCATAGTAATCCTTTGTTAAAAATGATTACACCCAATGGGGTGAATCCATGGAGCCGCATGTCCGAATATATCTAGTTGAATCCGAGAAGTGTATCTAATGCATTCTAAAATGTTGAAAAGTTTGAAGTGAATATTTTTTTAAATTCTAACAAATTATCATAATAAGAAAAGGAACAAATTTTGTGATGGGTATCTCCCATGGAAATCAGCTCAATGAATTGGAATGAATCCTATGAGTTCTCAAGGCATTCCCTTAGGATTCTAACGAGGTCTCAAGTTTGAAAATTATTATAATGATGAAAAAGGTACAAAAGTAGTATTCACCTTATATTAATTTAATTTATATAAAAATTCCTTCATAGGTCATGTATACTCATGACAATTTCAACTCATTTTTTTCATTCCATAACCATTCATCCTACGTGACAAGTTGAATTAAGGACATGCAACCAACTATCAATTTAAAAATAATTTCCATGGATAGGTGATATCAATATATATACTTTTCATTTAACAAATTAATGTTTTGTTTATTATGATAAAATTGTTACCTTGAAAAAGGTCAAGTAGAGAACAACTGAATGGTGTCCCAAATAGTCTCAAATAGGTAACCAAAAAAATAAAGAGGAACACACCCAACTTAGGGTGGTCAACATTGAGGTTACAACCCTCAAAGATTTCAAGGGGTTCCATTAGGGCCTTAGAATACAATCTAGACAATTTAAAATAAAGTACCTTAATTTTAGAAGCAACTCCTAGTAAAAATCGTCTTTCTCATAATGAAAACAATCAATTAATAGTGACACATTGAGGGAAAATTCATAGATTGTCTAATTTATGCCTATAGTAGATTCCTCGTCAAGTATATTCTATTAGTTTGGAATGGATCAGAATAAAATGAAATAATATATAAAAATCCTGAAAATAGTTTATATGAACTCACACCTAAATAGAATCATCGATTGGATGAAGAAAAACAAAATAACCTTAGGAGTGGAGAGCTTACCGGTAGGTATACAACCCAATAAAAGGATCTTGATTCAGAGGTTGGATGAAGAAATAGAATAAAATCCTAGGTGAGTAGGCTTCAGGATGATTCAATAGGATAAAAATAGATGGCATTGTTCACTAGAGGAAGAAATGATAAATAGTTTTGTGAGTAATAAATAATGAGGGGGGAAAGGGTAAAAACTCTCCCACTTTAAAGAGGCATATGGTTTGGCTGCATAGTTGGCCAAACCATGCACTCACAATGAGCTAGATAATTTCCAAGGATAGTGTCCCACGTGGTTGGGGGAGAATGGTTTGTCCAATCATGTTATGCATATGTTTCCCCTTATACCTAGAAAACACACCCTTCATGGGCTGCAGTGCACTGTTAGACAAATCACTCACAGCCCGTGTACTCCCCTCTATGGATCACTACAGCACCCTACGCAGTTTTTATTACCATGAATATTTTTCTACACGGTTTATGCTAACCATAAATCCCAGTCAATACACGGGTGTGATACCATAGCACTTACCCTAAAAAAGAAATACTAGCCTCATAGAGCCTACATGCTTTGATCAACAATATGTATGGGATACTCCTCAAAAGAAGCATCAGAATCTAATTCAACGCCAGTTGGACCAAAAGCATGAGATGTGTCGGAATGGTAACAAAAATGTTGTACAATGTAGGAGATGAATTACATGGAACGATACCTATAAGGTAATATCAATTGGTATGAAACTATACTTAATCAATCTATGATCTAAAAAGGTCCAAAAAATTGAGGAAACATCTTACCTTTCCTCCATACCTACTAATTCCCCATCCTGGGTGATACTCGCACTAAAACACAACCCCTAACCTCGAACTCCAAAGGTCGCTGATGTTGATTGGAGTATGATTTATTTCTAGACTGATCAGTAGCCATACATTTTTTGATCAAATACACCTTCTTTGAAGTCTCCCACACAATACAAGGACCTAGTAGAATTTCCTCCCCTTCCTCTTACTAGCACAGAGGTGAATGGAATGGACTACCATATAAGGCTTCACACAGAGCCATTTAAATTGTTTCTTAAATATTTTTTTAAGAAAATTCAAAATGAGGTATATGCTTCTCCCTAGAACCTACAAAATAAAGGAAAATTTCTCGGAGAATATCCATCAATAGTTGTATAGTTCTTTCCAATTGGCCATTGGTATGAGGGTGAATATTTGTTCTTAGAAGCACTTGTGTACCTAAAGATATTTTTAACCCTTGTCAGGACATCGATGTGAAATGAGTGTCTCTATATGAAATGATAGTATGAGGGACCTAGTGTAGGCTTATAATTTCATGGAAATATGGTCTTCCTAGCTCATCAAATAAGATAGTATTCTAGATATGAAGGTATTTGGAAACCTTCATCAATGGATCCATGACTAACCAAGTTCTTTCTGTACCTCAATATGAACTCAGAAAACCAGTCACAAAATCCATATTGATGTCATCCCATTTCCATTATGGGATCAAAAAGGGTTTTAATAAGCTAGGAGGATACTGGTGTTCTACCTTAACCTACTGATAGGTGGTACACCTACTGATAAAACCCAAAATATGATGTTGCATCCCAGGACACCAATACTGAAAGTGCATATCATGATGCATCTTAGAGATACTTGGGTGAACTTCCCACTAAGAAGAATGGGATTCTCACAAAAGTTCATCTAATATTTCTATAAGAACCCATATATTCCCATGTATCTACAACATTTTTTCTCCATTGATAAACTAATCTGTAGGTGGTTCATATCCCAAAATATCTTCCCACAAGACCAAACCATTAGGATCTGATAACTACCTTTTCCTTTCCCAATCCAATAGTTAAAATTTAACTTCTAAGGATGTAAGAAAATATCAATCATGGCTATGTTTAACCTCCATATGTATTTTAAAAAAGAGTTCCATCGATTTTTATTCAGCACTAGATTCATGAATAACTCATGCCAGTGTTTTTTGGATTAGTGCATCAGCTACTACATTTCACTTTCTGGGCATATAGAAAAGATCAAAGACAAAATTCTAAAGGTATTTGACACATATTCATGGTCTAAGATTCAATTCATGCTGGATAAAGAAATATTTGATTATTTTATGTTATTTCTACAGCAAAAATAGATCTCCCATCATATAATTCCTCCAAAAATTCAAGGGATGAGTGACTATTGTATGATCGAGGTCGTGAGTTGGGTAATTATGCTCATGAGGTATCAAATGGAAACACTTTTAGGAAAAACAATCAATCCTACTACATCAACTCTACACCCAACTCGATACTTTATGCATTAAAAAACACAATATATCCTCTTTCGAACTCTGTGTGAATCTAGATCTATGTTGAAATAAGCCTTAATTTCATCTCCTGAAAGGAATTCTCGGACACTTCATACTACAATAACATCACTCTCTTCTTTTTCAAACATATAATATTTGCATCAAGGTGTGATAGTTCTTGTATGAAACACTTTTAATATCTATACAGGCCCAAGAAACTCTGTATATAAAACAATTTCTTGGGATACTCCTAGGAAACCACAGCACTCACCTTCTCTGGGTCAACTAATATCTCTTATTCTAAGATAATAAGACCCAATAAGTGAACATTGTCATCAAGAAGGGGAATTTTACAGGAGTGTCATATAACTGATCCTCTCTCAATGTATTCAATATGATCTCAATTTGTTTATAAGGGTCACTTTGAGTATAAGAATGCACCAAGATGTCTTCTATGAAAACCATGATGAATGAATCCATGTATGGGTGAAAATCCTATTGATAGAGTCCATAAAAATAGATCTCACATTATTAAGATTTAACGGCATAACCAGATACCCATATAAACAATAACAACTATTGAAAGTCTTATGTGGTATATTTGATGTCCGAACTCACACATAATGATAGACCAATCTTAGTTCGATCTTCAAGAACACTCTATCTTACTTAATTTTGTTGAACATATCATCTATTTGAAGCAAAGGATATCCATTATTAACTATAATCTAGTTCAAAAAAATTTAATCCACGCATAGCTAAAGTTTTTTTTTGTATTCTTGTTGAAATGTGCAGGCGAACCCCCAGGAGAAGTATTAGGTCTGATAAAATCCTTAGACTCCAAATCCTGAAACTATCTCTTGATCTTCTAATGATCAGAAGGTTCCATCTTGTATGGAGGAATATATACTAGAGATGCATTTTGAATGAGCATTATTGTAAACTCCACCTCTCTCTCATGAGGTATCCCAAAGAGTTCATTCCGGAAAACATCCCTAAAATGATCCACCACCATAACAAATTCTATCAAGCAAGGTATCTGATCATCCAAGAAAATATGGGTAATTTGGTCTATTACTTCTCCCAACCCATGATTCTCTAGTCTATCTCAATAGGAGAGGACATTACATTCACCCTTATGTACCTATATACTTCCATTAGGCGATATGAAAGTCACCCTTCAATTATTACAGTTAATGTGGGCATGATAAGGCATGAGACAATCCATCCCAAGTATAACATCTAACCCTGTTATCTCAAGAATAAAGAAACTTTAAAATATTCAATCACCACCAATATTAATAGGGTATTCCATGAATTGGAATATAACCTTTGACCATACACCCAATGGTGTTTATAGGGTCATCACCCCATAGAAGTGCATAATTTCAAGACCAAGACTTTCCATGGTCGATAAAGAGATAAAGGAGTTCGAGTCTTTATTATTGAAAATAAAAGATATGATATTAGATGCTACTAGAATAGTACCACATATAGTAGACGTTCCTACACTCTGATCCTTGGGTATTAATTGTAATGTGTCCAACATTCTAGATCCATATCCCTAAGATACATCTAAACTACACTGAGTAGGTCTATATTACTGGCGTTAAAAATCAGAAGTCTGGATTTCATGGTCACGACATCCTCCTCAACCAGTTCGGTTGGTGATACTCTAGCTTTTTTCCTTCCTAATCCTTCTCCTAAATATGGATCTCGTCTGAATCCTATTATATATGAAATATTCATAATAATCTGTAAAAACCTATAAATATGTGCTATCTAGCTATAATAATGGAATTATAATGGGTCTCTATCACATTGTGGCTTTACATGCCCCTACCATCCAAACAGATGGAATACCATAGACAAACTAGTTTTGATAATTTTTCTTCCACTTCTCTGAAGATAAACATCAAGGCTATGCTTCGTTCCACTTGAAGACCTACTTACCTTTCTCAGAACTGAACCTCAGTGGTTTGTACTATCATCTTCCATCAATTCATGTTTCTTGATAAGATCTTTGATCAGGATCTCAAGAAAAGTAGATAGGTGAAATACATTCAACTTATATAATATCTAATAAAGGATTCCATATTTGAAGAAACACTCTTGTGATATCACATCACCTTCATGAAATTATATAAAGCATTGAAGTTCGATGAAATATGATGAATATTCCATGAAAAACAAAGCACCCTACTCCAGGTGCTTGAACTCTCTGGCTCAGTCATCTCTCAATGCCTCAGGGAAAAATTAATCATAAAAGGAAGTCTATAAGTCCACCTAGACCATGCCTAGATGATGACAATCCTAGGTAATCACATCCCACAATCTTTGAGAAATCATGTATCATATAGGTGGTGAGCTGGATCTTCCTCTCTAGAGTTGTCTTTATATGATCAAATATAGATAAAATTGATCCATGACTCAGTATCTTAAGGACCACCATCCCCCAAGAAGATGGGAGGATGATGCTTCTAGAACTCATGAGTATGATCATACATCATATGTGTAGGTCATGGATCACCATACATAGACTATAACAATCATAGGAAGCTACCTTTATAATGGTCATCATTTCCCAGTTTGGGAATAGTAGGTGGTGCCGCAGCAAGAACTACTACAGGTAACATTAGTGTCTCAGGTCCCACAACATTTAAAGCATGGTTATTTCTACCCTCCAAGGGAACAACATGAGTATTTTGTGGTGTCATATCTCTACAAATTCCAAGAACATTCCTCAGTACATGATTCAAAAGTAGATAAGATCACTAATAGGATTAGAACAAAATAATAAGGGCCCACTACCAAACATACTACCCCAACTACCCCCTCGAAGGTCTGGGTATTGGTAAGTGTTCAAGTTTTTATTTATAGGGGTTCTAGTATATAGATGGTCAATTTCAAGTTAAGGGGGGGAAACTCATTAAGTATTATTTGGAATCTTCATTTACTGGAAAAAATTTCATTTAGAAGTCATAAATTATATCTTAAATCCATATATTTGTTTATACAAAATGAAAGGATCAATTAAATGGAAATTCATTCTAAGTTTATAAAGGCCGATACTCTTTATAAATTGAAATTGACAAACATTTAATTTCAACCAACTCCCTTAAATTTGGTCTCAAAATGTAACGGTTAAAATATGATGGATCGATTCGATGAATTACCCATTCCAATCTATAAATCCCCGTACATTTTAGAAATTGAAATTGGTAGTTAGATAATCATAGCCAAAGTCTCTCTCCTCTAACAAGGGATACATATCATACATAGATCAAAATTGTATTTTTAGGATTCCACTATCAATATATATAGTAAAACACCATTTATATTGATGTTGGCATTTTTAAATAACCAATTTCTCTTTCATGTAGAATAATTTAGTAGCATAAGTATATATAACAACCATGGATCACTCAACAAACATTAGAAAATGAAAGAATTAAAATTCTACAACGTGGAGTCGAATATCCATGCCATCTGAATCCCTAAGTGCCTATAATGATGCATGTAACAATTCTCCTCACCAAACCAAGGCAAGGCAGAATATTCATATGGCATGAAAATTATCATAATTCATGTGCATCACCCAATAGTGAAAATATATCAACAGTAATAGGTGAAATATAATTAAATAATTTCCCATTCCAAGGAAACAAGGTATTTACCCCAAATGTGGGTTTGATACTCCCAAAAAATGACTTAAGACCAATTTGTGACACATTACTAATCTCTTATATAAATTTCCAAAACATTAGGATAAGAAAATAAAATTCTCTTATACAACTATGTGATGTCCCATACTCATTTCTCTCTAGAGTAACTAAACCAAGCTAGCCGTATATCTTCAAGTGAGACTCCCCATAAGCTAGAGGTTGCTGACTAGTAGAAAGGGCCTGGGGTGTGTCTATGGGGAGGCAATTCCATTAGTTTATAGAAGATAACAACTATGAGAAATATGAATAAACTATGGTAGTATAGTAATAATTAATAAGGCAACAAAATCAAGCATAAGAATCAAAGAAATGGACAACCATCAAAAGGTTTAAATAGTAACATGTACAAGGATGATGTAATGTCTTTATAAAAATTGAAAATAGGTTTATATGGAAGTAGGTAGATAGAACAATACATGATATAAAAAAAGACAAAAAATCCAAGCATCCCGAGCACTAGCTCAGTCATCTGCTAACAAGATCCCATCATAAAGTAAGAAATCATGTGTGTAAAGTGGGAAACTTTCCTTTTTTGGAACCTAAAATCATATAATATACCCTAGTACCAATGGTAACGTGGATAGGGTGTGAGATAAACACAATAGGTCACCACCAACAATGTCTGTACAAATCCAATCTATGATTATAAATTGTAACAGTGTTAAGGTAAACAAAATTAAATTAGTGTTAATATAAACAACCAATGCCAACATCATCATCATCTGGAAATGTGTCTGAACATGTGATTATTTAATTATTATCCAGGGGTTAAGAATTATGATATACTAATAATCATGGAGTAATAATGATGATCAGAATAAAGTAGGATACAAGGAAAAATAAAGGAATCCTTGGCCTTAATGGGCGAGCCAACCTAGTGTGGTAACTCAAAAAGTCTAATTATAAGGGTAAGAGTTTAATTTAAGGGGTAAAAATAAGTAATTCCACTATAAAAGAGTCTGATTGATTCCATGGTGATCATATATACTAATCTTGGGCTAATCATGACAGGTCTAAATGGGGTGAATCCATGGCATTGTGGGTCCATAGACATCAAGCCGAATCCATCAAGTGTATCGATGGTATTATAATATCTTGAAAAGATTCAAGTGAATCACTATTAAAACATCAAGGAGTTCACATAATAAGATAAGAACCATAATTTTTTGTCGGTATCACCCATGAAATTCGGCTCAATGAATCATAATGGCATCCACTAAGTGATCAAGTTATTCCCTAAGGAATTTATGGCGAGATCATGTTTGACCATTCCTATAAAGATTAAAATGGTCCAAATGTATTGGACACTTTATAATCATTTCATTTATATATTCATTTCATCATATGTCATGTAATACTCTTGCTAATTTCAATTAATTTGGTTCATTCCATTACCTATCACCATATGTGATAATGTGAACTAATTACATGAAACCAATTATCAATTTAAATACATTTTTCAAGTCCAAGTGATATTTATATACTTTCCATTTAATAATTTAAGGATTTGTTCATTGGGATGTATCAATTACCTTAAAAAAGGTCAAGTAGATGACACCCAAATGGTTTCCCAAACAATATAAAATATTTGACAAAAGGCATAAAGAGGATCACACCATTATTGGGGTGGTCAATATAGAGGTTTAAATACCCAAAGATGTTAATTGGTTCCATCAGTGCCTTACAAAACAATCTAGACAATTTAAAATAATGTAGATGAATTTAATGAGTAAAGACTGGTAAAAACCGATGTTTGCACAACATCAAAAATTTATAAATGTAAAGACTCTTTGGTAAAATTCAAATACCACCTACCATATTCCTATAGTTGATTCTTTATCAAGTATCATCCCTTGATTTGGACATGATCAGAATAAAAAGGAATAATATATGAATGCCTTTAAAATAGGGAATACGATCCCATACCAAAATAACATCATTGATGGGATGAATAATGATGAAATGATCATAAAGAGCAGAGATCTTACCAATAGATATCCAACATGATAGACAGATCTTGATTCAGAGGTTGAATGAGTAAATGGATCAAAGACTAGGTGATGAAGCTTGAGTATGCTTCAATGGAATTAAAAAAGAGGGTATAAAACATTAGAGAAATAAATTATAAAGATAGAGGTGGATCATAAATAGTGAGTGGGAAAGGTAAAAACACCCAAATTTTAAGTGACACATGGTTTGGCTGCATGGTTGGTCAAACCAGGCACCAACCACATGATAGCTACTATCCAAGGAACGTGGCCCACAGAGTTGGTGGGGGTACGATTTGTCCAACTGTTCTCAACCTATGTGTCCCCCTCAACCTAAAGAACACACCCTGCATGGGCTTCAGTGCACTATTAGAAAAAATTTGTGTAGCCCATATGCTCCCCATTATATAGAACTGCAATACCATGTATGGTGTTTCTGACCATACGGACTTGAATGTATAGTTTATGCTAACCATGTAACCCTATTGGTTCCCCCAAATGTCGAGGCTCTAGGCTCCAAAAAAGCATTAGACACCCTTATTTCCTCCAAATAAATACTAGGCATTATTGTAAGTATAAAACAAAGGAATTAAACTAAAATTATAATTTTCTATGCCTCATATAAAATCTAGGTTCTAACATTGTGATTCATATATTATTTTCAAATTTTATCAGATTGATGTAAAATTTTCTTCTTAAATTGGTTTTCTTAAGGAGGAAGTTTATGTTGAAAAACCTTATAGTTTTGAACATCCTCATTTTTTAAATTTAGTTTTAAAACATATCAAAGGCCTTTATGAACATAAAAAATAACCAAGATATTGGTATTAACATTTAACATATTTTCTTTTAACAAATGGATTTTTGGTAGGATTGGAAGATACTAATCGTTGTAAGAAAACATCATCATCTAATATATTTTTTATTTCAAATATATATTAATAATATGATTTTTAGTTCTATGTATAATAAATTGTGTAATTAATTTTCAAAGATCATGAAAAAGGAATTTTAAATTATTATGTAGGGTGAGATAAATTTTTTTATAAATTTTTATATTTTACAAAAATAATTTTGGAATGTGATGAATCAAACTAAACACATACTTGACTTAAGATATTTGGAACCAAAAGAATTAAAATACATAAAATTTATATGATTTATAATGGAAAAAATTTATATGGATGAAACTGGGAAACTAGTTGAAAATAATCTATACTAAGGAATAATTGTGATTCTATTATATATAACTACTAGTAGACCATACATTATGTTTGTAAAATTATTATGTACTATATTATAATAAAAATCCTATGGAATATTATTTGAAATATTCTATAAGAATTTTAAGGTATTTAATAGGAAAAATTTCTCTCTCTTTATATTTTTCAAAAACTTATAATTTTATTTTGACTTCTTATTTGGATGTAAACATTGGTGGATGTAGGCAATATATGAAGATTACATTTGGAACCTTCCCTTTTCTAGTAAAATCATTGGTATCCTGGTCTAGTATTAAACAATATAATGTTTCATTATCTACTATTGAAGATAAATACATACCTATTGGAAGTTTTTGTGCATAGGTGTTGTGGATGAAACACACCTTAATGGATTTTATATTCTATTATAATAATGTCTCAACAAAAATGTGATAACAATAGTGTAATAAACATTTCCAAGAATTAGATATATCATTCTTGAACAAATCAAAAATAAATAAGGAATCATTTACTGAGAGATCACGCTAAAAAGTTGATATTACTCATGATTTTATCTCTATTGAGAACCAATTAGATTATATCTTTATTAATCCCCTTGTGTGTGAATGTTTTTATTTTATTAAAAGAGAATTAGGGTTATTTGAATTTAAATAAGTTTATTTTGTTTTATTTCTTTAATTTTCTATTTTATTATTATTTATTAATTTTTTATTATCTTAATTCATTATAGAAATTAAATTTTTTATTTTTTATTTTTTTATTCTTATAAAAATTTATAGATGATTAATTTTTTTGAAAAAAATTGTAGCAATTTTTTTAAAGGAAAAAACCTATTTTATTTTATTTTTCAATATTTTTTTAAAACTTATGATCAACCCAAATTTCCAAATCAATTACATACCCCTTTTAAAAAATTTATTTTATAACCTAAAAACGTAAATAAGTCATGGACACATTTACCTATCATGTACATCCTTTCTCTTAGAAGCTGAAATTTCACTCCTTTCCATCCATCTATCATGATTACCTCTCAATATTCTATTGATCTTCTATAATGGGATAGTCCAAGCATGGAGATGATGGAAACTATGGTTATTCCAAGAAAGTGAAGTAAAGTGGTGTACCACAAAGATATATCATTATTAAATTCATAAATATGATGTGGCTAAGACGAACTAATGTGTTTCTAAAGAAAATATTTTAGTTTCAAGGATGGGAGTTCATTTTTGGTGAAAATAAGTCGAGTTTTTTTTAATAATAAGTGAATGAGTTCATGAGTAATTCAAAGTTCCAACTTAGTAAAATAATGGATGTGTTGTCAATGAATGTCAATAGAAAATCTATGTTTATTTTAACAAAGGGAATGGTGGAAGTATTTAATTATTCCCATATGGGGAATTTTGGATTTATCTATACACTAGTTAGTATGAGTTTCGTGGTACCAATAAAGGTTTTCAATTTATTGTTTGGAATCTCTACTTTTGAGAAGAAAGTTGTAAAGGACTTAGAGCCTAAATGGAAATTTCTTTATAATTTTTTTTAGACTATGATTTCTGAGAGAGCTATTTAAATGGAGAAGGTGTTTTTTCAGGGCATGTGTCTTTTATATGTCATGATCAACAATATAAAGATGAATATTCTAAGTTATATGATGTGTTTTATGCATCATTGATATAAATGAAAAGGAAAGATTAATTATTACCCTTATGGTAGTATTGTTTCCCTTTTGTTAAAGAAGAAATAAGTGGATCTCAATTAGGGAGAAGTAATAAAATATCACAAGAGTTACACTCTTTCAGCATTGATCTTGAATAATATTAGATAATATTTGGATAAAACATCAAATTACTTAATACATGTTGTTCAGAAAGGTGTAACTCATGGGGATTTATCCCAAACCATACCACCTAGGGATTAATCACCTTCACGCTGGTGCCTAGTTGGGAGGTGTGGGTGTTATTAGTTTCTAGAGAAAAGACTCAGTTTCTAATGATTAGTCTTAAAGTAGAAGATATAATCCAAATATGGAAGTAAAAGTTATTGGATTTGTTTAAGTAGTTCAGAATTTTGAGCCAACTATTGAGATAGTTGATGTATCTCTTAAGGAAAGTCTAGTTTAAATGGGGCCTTATGCACCAGATGTTGAAGGAATAGTAGAATATGAGTTTCAACATCATATGGATGATTCAATTCCTCTAGGATATCCTTCTCATAATAGGGATAAATATATATAAGTTATTATGGAGTCAATTGATCATTCTCAAAATCCAACACCTATGTCATCATATCTACTTATGCTCGATGATAATCTATCTCTAAGTAAGAGTTATTATATTAACGATATGTAGTCATTATCTTCTTCTATAATTACTACATTTAATAATATCATAAAAAATACAATGAGTATAAGGAGGTATATATATACTCTAAGTATGAGATCATATTACTCAAGAAAAGTTCAGTTTCTAGAGCTGATTTTGATAGGATAGTTAGTATAATGGTAGGTTAGACTATCATGATCAAAAATCTGATCCTTATGAAATGTTTTATCTTTGAAGTGAGTGATAAATATCTTTAGGAGATGAAAACTGAAGTATATGGACTCAGATAATTCTATGCTGCTATATTTGACATCAATGATATTTGTGTTATTATTGCATCTCAAAGTTAAATGATTCAAAATCTTCCCATGGTTTAATTTGATATGTATTAGGATACAAATTATTAGATTTAGTGTTTTATGATATAAATGAAAGAGATTCTACATTATTTTAATAGTATAGTGGTAAGTCTATTTTAGATTCTTAATATATTGTAATAAATATCTACTTCTACATATACACATTCAGTGGTTTCTGACTTTCAAAATCAGTTTAATCAGATACATTTTGAGTTGAATTTAGAGTATTTTTATATTTAGTCTCTTCAATGTGATATGTTCACCCTTGTAATCATTTAATAATTCAATAAATAACTTTTTTTTATTTCTAGGAAATAAGTTAAGCTTTTATAAGTATTTGTGTTCAAATAGATATCTCATTAAATGAAATGGGTTGATATCTTGAAGAGTCACTGAGTGGTAAGTTTAAAGATATCTTGGGAGTATCTCAGGATGTTCAAGGAATGATTTATCTTTTATTTGGTCCTATAACTAGAAATCATCATCATTTAACAAATATTTTGAACAAAATATATAAAGAAGTTGAAGACCTATAAAAAGACTCATCAAAATAGGATTCTAGTTCTTTAAAGTTTAAGGAAACTCCAATTATTCTAGTTGTTACTATAGGAAGATATCTTATATTCTATGAGGCTCTCAGGATTATCCTTTCAATGAAACCAATTGCTCCTATCCCAGTTATACCTACTCCAGTTTCACCTATGATCGATATTGCTGCTACTAGTACACAAGTGTCGAAATATCTTATAAAAATGTTCAAGGGGTATCTCATGTTATAGTAGATAATATATAAAATTTAAAAAAGATTCAGGTATCAATGGAAGGTAGGATGGTTAGTATGAATGTTTTAGTAGAATATATTCAGAACGGGTTATATGAAGAACCTTCTTCAATAACCTTTATTTCTCAGCCTGCTAACGTGTTCAGTGCTTCTTATATTTTTTATTTGATTTAGGTTGAATCCTTCAAAGGAATGCTTAAAAAATATTATCTATATAGTTTACCAAATACATAGATATGCATCTACTACTATTCTATAGTTCTTTAAGTCAGATATAATCTAGAGGATTGATAGTTGTGTAGATTCTCTATTTTACTTCATTTGTAGAAGGAATCTTGAGAAAAATCCTCCATATACATTTTTAGTTACCATGAAAATAATATAAGTTTCTTATAATCCATAAATTATTTACATGAAAGAGAAAACCAAGGTATATGTTGCCTTAGCTACTAAATTGTCTAGAGAAGATGCTTCACCTTTGGAACATCCAAAGAAGTCGGCTTTTCATCCAACCAAATCCTATGACTTCAGTATTGATTTACAAAATATTTATAAAGTCCTTGACCAACCTAATTAGTATCCAATAGATAGATCAGCTACTGTATCTAAATACCATGTTGTTGTAGAGGTTGAAAATAATTATTTCCTCTAATGATGGACCCTCCCACTACCTCTCCATCCTCTCAACTTCCAAGAAACCTCCACCTGAAACACCTTCTTAGTTTAAACCTATTCAAAAGCATGTGTCTTATAACTAGTGTGTTATATACGTAATTTTTTGGGTTTTTATTGAATATATTTTTTTACCAATATTTATTGTTAATTAAATCCTTGTTTACTTATTTTTTATATATTTCCTAGTGATTATTTTCATCTAATGTATTTTAAGATCTTTTTTTTTTGTTTCATGGAAATTGTTTTAATTTATTTTTTTTCAACTTCATTAATGTTTATATCATGATACATGTTCAAAATTCAGTCCTTCCACAATTAAAATTTAGTTTCAGCACTATGCTTAACCATTTTATTACTATTAATGCTAAATTAAAAGTGTTTTCCCAATCCTTGCCCATTTTTTGTGACACAAAAAGGGGAATAATTTTACCCAATGAAAATTTTACCCAAGTAAAAGTTTACCCAAGTGGGATAAGTACTCCAAAGTAGTAGAATTTTTTAATTAAGGTGTAGAGGAAAAGGAAAAACACAATATTTTTAAAAATAAATATAAATATTACCTAGATTTTCAACAAAATAATTTAAATATATTAAAATTCAATGTTTAATGTTTAATGAATTTTTTATCATAAAAAGGGGGAGATTATTGGAATAATAATATTGTTACAATAGATCCCATGTACTGTAGGTTTTTATGATCTCAAATACCCATCATATGTTAATGATTTTTAAGTTTTTTTATTAGTTTTTATTATTATTTTAGTTCATTATTTTGAAATCTTCAAATTATGTAAGTTTAATGATAATTTTACTAAGTACGGAAAATCAGATACATGATGAATTCAGCTACATTGAGAATTTTTTTTGTCGGTAAATTGAATACATTAATCGGCTATGTGAAGGAATCACTTACATGAAATGACTACATCTTGAAAAAGACAGCATGGAAATCATCTAGGTTGATGAATCACCTACGTGAACAACCATCTATATAGATCAAATGGCTATGTGAATTAGTTATGTTGATTAATAAGCTATATAATTTGGATATATGATGAAATAAACTCTGTGGTTCCAAATGGATACATAATTCATTCATCTATGTCAAATTCTGCTTTGTGAGTAATAAGGCTACATGGAGAAATTTTTTCTATGTAAAAAAATCCTATATAATTTGGATAGAAGAAATTGAATACACAAAATTAGCTATTTGAAGAATGGTTATGTAGATCAATTTAGAAATATAAATTATAATCAATGTAATTCTGCTATATGGTTATCCAAAATCCACTATGTCATTCTATAACCAACTATTTATAACTGTTGGTGTAAATTTAGTGGGAATTAATACCATTATACCTACATTAGATATTGGATTACACATTTGTGGTAAAATATATGATAAAATTGTTATAATTAAAGAGAAACGAAATAGTATGAGGATAGTTTAATGGTTAGTACTATTATTGAGGTATTTCTGAGAAAATTATATCTATAACTTATATTTTGAGACCATCATTTATGGATTGAATGTTGTGAAACTAAGTGAAGTTTTTACATTTATTTTTTCATGTTAAGTGAATAAGATAATATATACACAAGAATAGAAGCACTTACACTATCGACTCTCTTACTCTTAAATCATTTTACATTCTTCTCTATTGTTACATGAAAAGAATAAGATGATCTAAGTTATCTACAAGTGTACCACCAAGTTAATCTTTGTTATATAATAAAACTCTCCTAGAGATTCATTTTATTCCTATCATATCTCATAGATATTTATTCTCTTATTTCAATTGTATCTTACAACTGTGTGCATCATCTGTAAACTCTATATTTATTCTATCATTCATTTTGAATCTTCCTAGTAAAATAACCTTGAATTATATTGTTTGTAAAGACTTCTGGGGCCTGGTTAAAATCTCGTGTTATTGTACCAATTGTAAAATTATTTCTCTCAGTCATATAGTCTCTAGTAAAATTATTTTCAATCCCCAATAAATGTAATAGTCTAGTAAGAATCACAAAAATATTGGAGTTAAGTTTTGGTGGAGTATACTAGGGGATTTCAATTTTCTAATCCACTATAAATATTTCATTTCTGGTCTCTTTTATTTGTGATTTTATTTTTTTATTAACATGTGTTAGGGAAGGATAAAAAAAATTCGAACCTTAAATGATGGTGGTTTTCTAAGTGAATAACATTTCAAGAACTCAATCCACCCCCTCTTGAGTCATAGTGATGTCATTCTACAACCAATAGTCATGAATAATGATATTTTTTTCAAAGAATATTGACAAAGAATATCACCATAACAAATAGGATATATTTTTACATTAAATTTATATTTAATTTAAATAGACATGAAGAAAGAATACTTGGGTATTGAGATCTTTTTTTATTAATATGATGATCATCTGAAACACTTTTCAGTAAACTATAATTTCTCTTATATGATCCTAGGGTAGAATCCCAATGGAAGTGATCTACACATGATCATATGATCTCTTAACAACATCGATAGATTTTTGTGTTCTATCATAGTGTATTAATAAACGTTTGGTTATTGTATTTATCACTAATAAAATTCCTTCTAACTTAAAGAATCATCCTTGTACTCTCATTCTTGAGATGGTAGAGGATAACATAGAATATATAGAGTGTTATTTGGTCTTGAGGGAGAGGTCATGATTTTATTCTACACAAAAATTATCAATTTTGATAAATCTCTACACAATAGACATAGTAATATATTTATATAGTTAGGGTTAGGGTTAAAATACAATTTATTTAAAAAAATCCAATAAATAATATATTAAATATTATATATCCCCATTCTTGGTAATAAAATTCTTATTATTATTTTCTTATGTAATTTTCTAATTGGTGAAATGATAAATATTATTTTACCAGTTTGAACATTAATATTTATCAGCAGACATGATCATGGCCCTCTATTCCTCCTTGAAATTTTTAAATTAGTATTATATATCTAAATAATAATTAATTTCTTTCCTAATAAATATTTATTTTATTTATGACCTTAATAGATCCTAAATAAAATTATTTCTCGGTCTTGAGAATAATATTAATTTCAATACTAAAATTTAAATATAATTAAATTGAGATCCCTGAAAACATTTAGTGTGTGACCCTATAGGCTTATTTATCATTGTAATTAGGTGGGATTTCCTAAATTCTAAGATTACTATCTAGAAACAGGTCAAGTAACCCAAGATAAAAAAGTTAATATCTCAAAGTCGAGAACCACACATGAGGACTCTCTATGTAATATAATACTTTTATCATGATATCTTAATAAGAAGATTACATATCTAGTCATAAACCTTTATGATTTATACCAAGAAAGCTTAGTCATAGACAAAGTCTCTAACCATTTTTTAAAATAAAGTAAAATTGCAGCAAAAAAGCATCACAAGACAAAACATACAATTGCATATCATAAAATCCATTTGGTTTGCCATATCTAGGATCAATTGCTTCATCCGCAGTAGCTAATTCCCACTCTGAGCATTCATAAAGATACTGAGTCTTCACATACTTCTGCCTGAGATTTAACTTTTTTAAATACAAAAACTCATCAGAAGACTGCATACCTTTTCTTTTGCTGATGGATGATCCGGTAGGCATCGACTTCGGCATAAAATAGAAGTCCTTATTTTGTCTTCTTCTTTGTGGAGCATGCAGAATGTCCTCATTCCCTTCCACATTCTGCTTTCCATGCTGAATAGCATCGCTATATGAGGTTCAAACTCTACCAATAGAATTCTCCTTCTCACTGTCAGAAATGTCCCCCAATTTCCCAGGGATAATCACCTCTTGATGACAATCATTCACCCTCTACCCCTGCTCGACGTGGAAATTATATTCAAGTATTGATAAGAATTTTGGATGCACCACAAGCTCATTACCTTCTTGCACCCCTTTCTACAATAAAACTTCTCTAGATGGAACATCCTCAAAATAAAGAACAATCTACATATTCCCATCTTCACTCCTTGGAAGTCCATCCTCAGCATGAGATGATCCCCCATGATTTAGTTCTTTTAATATATTACAAGATCCATGCCCTTGTACCTTCCCAGGCTTGCTTCCACTTTTATTGTCACTCTCTCCTGGAACCAGAACCCCATTGTCATGCAGCTCAACAACTTCAGCCGAGACCCGGCCAGGAGACAACGCAGGGGAAACATGACCAGTCAGGGGAGAATTCCGATCCAGTCCCACTTCTAAATCTCCACCCTCCAGACATGTAAAGCAGTTACTAGTTTCAACAAAATCCACATTCTTCTTCAGCTATGTTTTCAGCCCACCTGAGCCCCTCACTCAAAGGGCAGCTTCATCCAAAGATTCCACTGCCTGCGGGTTCAAGGGAGGAGTACCAGCCTCATCACGCCCAGCAGGTACCACTACCCGGTTCACACTGGCCACCCAATCATATTGAACTGCAGGCTTCACAGAGGACTCTAGACCTCCTGATTTGATGACCCCAAGATCATGCCACAGTCTTCCAAACACCTCATCCACCCTCGGATTCAAAGACTTATTAACTTCCCTCATTCTACTGTCATTCACTAAATTACTAATAACAAGACAAGGTCCTATCTGCAATCATGTACCAGGTTCTGCTTCCATTTTTGAGAATCCATGTCCACCACATCCTCAACCTGTTGATCCAAATCCAGCTGTGGAAGCACTTTTTTCTTTCTACAGTCTTCTATTTGATTCCCAACTTTACGACAATGGTATAAGTAATCAATCCATGACTCAAATACTACAGACTATTTATATCGAAATTACTCACTCACAGCAATGAAAAACAACTTAACAGGATGTTTCAATATATCTACTTCAGCAAATATTCTTGATGAAACCGGATGGCAAACAACCCTAGTTCTACTCTCCGAGCATAAATAACGACTGACTATATTTCCAAGAAGGCGAAGGATGGCAGGATTTTGAAAAGGAAGTGGTAATTCTGGAAATAATACCCAGATCGCCATGGTCGAAAAGTCATGTTTCATATTATATTCATAAGACCATCAAAAGAGACAGAATCGGGAACCATCTCATGTACACGGAGCGGATGACCATGCCAAGATCAAATCTTCCTCAGAATCAAAGTGAACCATTATGTGCATTGAGTCAAGAAGTCCCACCATGGCACGCTTCTATAAGTTCCACAAATCAAAGATGAATTGGTCAAATCAATCCACCGATGGGCATCATTTATTGAAGCGTGCAATCAGAGTCAAATTTAACAGGGTTGAATCATCCGTAAACTCTCGTGTCGTGACAGAGAGTTGTAGGATTCCATCATGTAACTCAAGAACTTTGGGGGAGAGAAATATTTCTGGAAGCGAAGCCAATATTTCAGGATTTATATGTCCTTCATTAATTATCATAAACAAACTCTCCATTACATCATGTCCATGGAGTTTAATGATATTGTTCCATTTCAATAAAATGGTTTAGAAATATCAATTAATATGAAAGGTAAAAATCCTTCCTTGATGTATTCATTAATAACGTGTCATTTGTGACACACCCAATATATCTTACTTCCTGTGAACATATGGTGCCATGATTTTGGAAATAAAATATAAATCCAAGATTCATGGAATGTATTAATAATAATCTTAAATTCCAATGACCATTACACACACTTGTATATAGGAATATCTGATGACACATAAATATGAATAATTCTTACTAGTGGGTCTTCTATCACAATATCTCATCTTAAATATTACCAAGTGTGAACTTCATGAGATGAAGTCTCATCTACTTAAGATAACTTTCATATGACCATAAACATACTATATTCCCCATCATAGATTGTTATCCAACCATAGAACTAGTTATAATAATGTCATCATGGAATTTCAAGGTTCTCATCATAATGATGAACTTCTATTTTCTTTTCAATATGAAAAATACACTAGAACATTATTACATAGAATTAATATGGAATAATGAATTATATGTAATAAGTTTTTTTAATCAATATTTACTTCATTGAATGTACATATAATATAAAGTATAAAAATTTGGTATTATTATTCCAAATCCAATAGACTCCAACTTGGAATAGAGCCAATATCCAATGAATTTTTTTCCGTTAGACCTCACAAGAAGATCAGTTTTCTGTTATGTTAAGGCATTAGTCAATTCGTCCACCATGTTTTCTTCCATAGAGACTCTTCTCATAGAAACTTCACATCTTTGAGAAAAATACCTTATGTGATGATACATCCAAAGTATGTACTTAATCTACTAATATGACTTCGGATCTTTAGAAAAATACATCAAAATAGTATTATCATAATAAATTTTGATAGTTTCTTTAATTATAGGGATCACATAAATATCTAGGCCTAAGTTTTATATCCAAATTACATCCTTAGATACATCATAAGATGAAATATACTCAAACGTTTTTGTAGAATATATGCCCATAGATTTATTTAAGATCTTATAACTCGCAGTACCTCTATTAAGAGTGAAGATATATCCCAACTATGATTTCAAGTCACCCTGATCTGTTTGGAAACTAGAATTTTCATATCCCCTAAGGAATAGTTCCGCATCTCCTCCATAGACCAAAAACATATCCTTAGTATGAATTTAATACTTAAGTATAGTCATGAATTCCCTCTAATTGTGGTCACTTGGGTTATCTTGATATCTTCATATCACACTTAAGATGTAGGAAAATCTAGCCTTTTACATATCATAACATACAGGATTGATCCAATTATTAATATGTATAAAATCCTTTACATCCTCTATCATTAATCATGAGCCTAAGGAAAAAATTTCTTAGAAATACAAATGTCATTTGACAGTAGACAAAATACCCCCTTGGATTGTTCAATACCGAATCCATTCTATATCTTGTCAATATGTGTACTTTTATTTAGATTGTGTAGCCGCTTGGATATATTAATATGGATCCCTATTCACATAATATATAATGTTTTTCCTATGTCCTCTGTGTATAAGAATGTGTCTAACTATTCTTTGACGGACTGTAGGATTGGTATTTCATTTTTAATAATTAGTATGTCATCAATATAAACTATTATGAAAATGACTAAGCCCCCACTAAACCTTTTATAAACTCAAGTATCACATTTATTCTTCATGAATCCAAATTATATTATGGATATATCAAATTGAATGTTCTATGATCTGGATTCATTATTTAATGCATAAATGGATCTCTATAACTTGCATACCTTTTTGGAATTCTTTAGAGTCACAAACCCTTTATGTTGTGTTGTATAGACATTTTAATTATTTTTCCTACTATGGAAGTCTATTTTGAAATAAATTTAAAAATATATAAATTCATTATAAACTTCTATGGAAAGTATAATTTTAGTAGATTTTATCATAGTAATTGGTGAAACAATTTCACCATAGTGTATGCCTTAATGATGTTTGAAACATTTTATAACCAATCATTCCATATATATATTTACTTGTCCATCCATGTCTATTTTTTTATTGAATACCCATTTAAAACTAATTATTTTACTTCCACTAGAGGATCTACCAAAATCCAAACTTGGTTTTGATACACAGAATCCGTTTCAAAATTTATTGCTTATTTTCACTAGGAAATGTCTATTCCACTTATTACTTCCTTACAGGTTATAGGATCATTATTATCAACTAATAATGAGTCTCTATCATTGGTGACTATAAAATCATATTTTTTAGGTTCCATAACCTCTCTTGTACTCCTACGCAATACTTGTGTCTCTAAAAACATTTATTACATGGGGCCTTATGGAATCTGTATATATTCCAACTCTTGAATATATTGAACCATGACTTCATTGAATTATATCTATATCCCACCATCACTTTTATATATATTATCCCTCTCAATTAATATGGAATTTTATGCCACTATTACCTTTTTTTATGATGGTTTTTATAGGTAATATCGGTTTATTTACTTAGATTATCCTTTAATGATACACGTTGTTCCTTGGGCAGAAGTTTTCTGACTGAAGAGGTCTTAATGAATGCTTCACAACCCAACACATCTAAATTTTACTGCATGGATTTCCTTCTACACCAAAGCTTTTATGGAATACTATTTTTCTTTTGTTGGAACTCTTTTTATTAAATGTGTTGATGCTTGTAATGTGTATCCCCAAAATCATAATGGAAGACTCGCATGACTCGTCAATGATCTCACTATGACCAACAAGGTGTAGTTCTTTCTTTTTCTTACACTATTCCATTGAGGTTTATATGGAGGATTTAGTTGATATAGAATCAAAAACTCTAATAAATAATCAATTAATACTTGATTAAAATATTATTCATCATGTTTTGAGTGGAATTTCTTAATATTCTTATCAAGATGGTTCTCAAAATCTTTCTTATATTCCTCAAATATATCAATGAAATCTGACTTCTACCTCAATAAGTATACATATTCATATCTACTAAATTCAAAAACAAAAGTTTTTAAATATGATTACACACCCCTATATTAAACTAGAAATAGTCTACACACATCGGTATGAACCAACTTAAGAATCTTATTGGACCTTTCACCTTTTCTCTAAATAGGGATTTGTTTATTTTTCCTTGTAAACATTCATAACATAACCTAAGTGGTTTTAGTTTAATGGAATCCAAATATCCATCTTCAGGTAATTTGGTCAAATTTATTTTATTTACATAACCTATCCATTTAATCCATAGTTAAGTGTTGTATGAGTAATGCAAACTGTTTTTTTATTAATTCTCATTATTTGGTTCATATAATCCAACACATAAAAGTTGTTATTTAAACATGAATTCCCACAATAAATGCCTTCATTATAAAATATGAAAAACTTATTTAGAAACATGAAAATAAATTCATATGTATCAATTATGGACATATATATAATATTTTTGGAAACTGAAAGCACATAAAATAAATATTTTAAAACCAATATCATTCTTGTCGGTAATGTGTGGTGGTATTCCCCAATATCCATAGCATCAAGTATTAATTCACTGGATTATAATATATCTATATCTCAATAGGAAATATTTTGGAGTCTATTTGTTTCTTATATTTGAATACATATTTGAGAATCACATTCTATATAGAATACATAATTTGTAGAAATATAAAATTTTCACTCAATAAAAAATGCACCTGAACCTTATCCTTTTTTCTTTTTTTAGGTGATTTTTTTTATTCCACTAGACCTTCTATACATATGTGAAATATATAGAATCATGTTCCTTTGTTTATCCCTTGATACTTATCTTCTTGTAAGGGCATTATGAATAATCTTTAGTGATAGATATTTTCTCCTATAATTTCTTTTCATTCAACATAAGAACAGAAGACTTTTTCGCTTTATATACTTTTCAACTTGGTGAGGAGATGTGAGAAGATTTTGGAGAGACTTATCTATGTAGTTCATATTTTAATTTACAAAAAACTAGATAATATCTGATAAATTTATTAAAGAATGACATTAGTGTATAGTTCTTTAAGTATCTTAATCCTAGAACCTCTAGAAGCTCAATGTACCTAATGATTTATACTACGTGAGGTTCAAATGGCACAAATTCTCATAGTTGAATCTAAAAGAGTGCCTTATATATCTCAAGACTTTCTTGTATCTCTCTCTCCTGATAAATACCACATATATGTTGGATAATTATATAATAATATTTGTCTTCATGTGACTTCATTATTTTATTAGACATGGATGAAAACACTAAACACCAAACATCAACTATATCACTCGAGTGTTATCATATAAAATGAACTTTTCATCAGCGATATCTTTTCCATGAAGATCATGCATTGATTATTCTAGTATTTAATAATTTCATTCATGGAACAACAATACATGTTGGAATATGAACCATTCGTTGAAGTTGCTATAAGTTATGTGATGGTATTTCTCTAGAATTAATCACAGGGATAATGTGGTTGATGATCTTGTCATTATTATACAATATTAATAGATCAGGTTATTAGTAATTGATAAAAATTATGTGAGACATAATAATTTTAAATTTTTATTAAGTATCCCACTATTTTATCAAGTTACAAAATCCTTCTCCATTACACTCATAATTTTTGGTTTCATGTATATTCTAGTGGAAAGGATTCATATTCCTCTTCTCATAACGCAACAAAATGCATCGGTCAATTACCTGATGGTATTAATGTAGGTATGAATTTTCCTAATATTGGCTTTCAACCCCTTGATCTATTGAGTGGACTCCCTATTAGCACTAAAATATTAATTCCATAGGAATAGTCAAGGAATTCACGGCCAGCTCAAAGATAATATGAGCTCAAACGACCCAAAATCCCTCTAAGGAGTCTAATTTTTGAAGCCCAATTACATTGAAAACAATTGGAGTTCTCCAAGATCCTTAGCCAAGGGGTTTCCTTCATGAAAGTGTAATGACCTAACGGTAATCCTTTACACAAATAAATTTGAATTCATGGAGTGCTTCATGAATTCATGAATGGTCAATGGTTTCTTTACGAGTCTGATAGATCCAAACCCATTTGGTAAGCCTTAAAATTCTTCTTGAACTAGTACCAATCTTCGTGGAGCCCCTTTCTTATAAATACCCACCTCATTCTGATATTTTAGGGATGTTTACCCAACCTTTAGGCTTCTGAATTTCTCACAATTCACGAACCTCCTAAGCATCATGAACCAAATAAAAATTGACCATTAAAGGTATAAAATCTTCATGAAACTCCATTTTATGTGTTCATTAAACCTCTACCAATGGTGGGGATTCCTTTCGTAAAAGCCTGCACCCTTCATGATGGAAGAAGCCCCTATTGGGAACTGGAGTATTTGCAAAGCATTCAACTTTCACAAAGAACTCATCTAACGAATAAAGACCTTGATCCAAGGTATGGTCACCCTATTTCATGAAGCCCACTTCTTTGTGAATCCTCTAACCTTGATGAGTCGCCCGGTCTTCATGAAGCACCTCTTTACGAGGCCCCAAGATTTATGAAACCTCTCTTCATGACCTCTCCCTAATGCCTCCCTTCTATAGGTCCTCCTTCAGAAAGGTTGAGTGCCTAGTTCCCCCATACCCAACCAAGACCAAAATGGCTACACCTCAAGTCCCCATATGACCTATGCCACCCATTCTTGTGTGCAACCCACAACACTCTAAATATAGACTGAGCCTACCACATACCTTTTTATTCTCAGAAGAGGTATTGTAACCCCTTTTCTTATCAATATTAGGAACATAATGTGGACCTCGTGAGTGTTCACTCATCCCCATCATTTCACCTTGTCAATATCAAATCCATGCCCTACCCAGAGGTGCATGACTGGTTGTCATGTAAGACTAAGGGGTGAGGGGTGAGTTTCCCATATCCGAGCTGCACAACAAAATACTTCTTTGTCCCAACATTATTATCGCATAATGTAAAATTGTATCTTATCCTTGTGTGATGAATACAATACTCCCCTTGTAAGTCTTAAAGAGATTCCACATCCTCCCATTGTGGAGCACAAACCTTCAATATCGGGCAGCATCCATTCATAATCCCCACTTATCCTCTTCGAGAAGCACATGATGCTCCATGAATGACCCACATAGAATTATATCCTACTTGGGTAACTTCCACATTTAAGATTCACCCATATCATTATTGCTTTCATAAGAACCACAACATCCATCCACTAGTAGACCAAGTGGATAGTGTAATCATCATATCTATTTCTTCCTCTTATTTATCATACCAATAATGAATCACATGGGCTCAAAGGTTAGTAGTGATCATGATACCTGCAAGATTACAAACCTTATTTGGGTCTCTTATCAAATATAATCCCCAACCTCCACCTAAAATGGGCCTCCTATTAGGTATAATCCAAATCCTTTCAAAACAACATGGGATTTTATTCCCAACAAACTAGGACAAGTAGGAAGACTCTATGAGGTCCAAATACAACATCAATGTCCATTTTAATGTTCTTCGAGCAACATACCCAGTATGATCATACCCCTCACTTGGGAGACCACATCTATTTCAGGTCCCTTGGGAAACTCAATGTGTAAGTCACACAACATTACAACCAAGAGCAATCCACTTGTGAATGGAATCTTTCACACATAATCACCACATTGTCCCTTATTGATGCTCCATTCAGGACACAAGTGTACTTACAACATGATGTTAAACTAAATGGACTATTCCTATCACACAACCTTAAAATGTGTATAAAACTAAATGGGTTTTCATATCTGTCCTCTAAACATGGTATATTGGATTCCTCTATGAGGTTCAATCCCAGGCACGATAAACCCACAGTTCACCCTCCTAGGGATACACCATCCTGGATCCGCCTCCATGGGGTGTTAGAACCAACCATCCTAGTTTCACCTCTATAGGGAATTAGATCTAACCATTATAGTTACACCTCCATAGGGAATTAGATCCCATGATCCTAGTTCTTCCACTATGGGGAATTTGATCCAACCATCCTAATTCAACCTCCATGGGGAATTAGATCCAACCATCTTAGTTCCGCCTCCATGAGTCGTTAGACCCAACCATCCTGGTTCTACCTCTATAAGGCATTAGATCCAACCATCCTAGTTCCCCCTTAATGAGTAATTCCCATCAATTGATAAACCTCTCAATTGGGACATCCTTTCTCCTAGAGAAACATATTATTAATCTACCTCTATGGTGTGTCCTGAATAGTCTCATACCATTTTTGTGAGATAGTAAACTTATGCCTCGATTTGTCTTAACCAGACACTCAGATCCATCTCCATAGAAAATAAAACATTTTAATTAACCATAAATATATATTCCATGAAGAGCGTGGAATTCATATGGTGAAATCCTTAGAATATATGTTCCTATAGAGCCATCTACCTCATGTAAAACGTGGGATTCTCAAGGAAAAAATCCTTGGAAGATTCACACCCCAAGAATCATTACCTCATGGCTAACATGTGATGACTTGGATTACACAACTAATATTACTCATTAAGATACCCTCCTATAAGGAATAATAAAGGTGACTAATGTTCCTACCGTTCAGACATTTTAGTGATCCCCAACGTGACTACACCCCTAACTAAAGGTTGCTACCCTATCCGGTCAAATAGAATATCCAAATAAAATTTGTTTTATTAATAGGTTACCAAAAAGATATGGCACTAGGAATGAGTTCCATGAACATGAATTAACTTTATTATAGATACCCAGACTAGGTGAAGAGTTCTGAGGAAGAATCCTTGGAAAGAGGAACTGACATCCCATCTTCTCGTTTTGACTGAGGACTAGAAATCACCATTGAAAGTGATGAATGATTCCCACCTTTGGAATGTGGGAATAGAGGGAAACAAGAAAAGACAAAACATTCAACCATGTGCGGATTCATGGGTGTGCCTTGATGAAATCATCAGAAACATAAATATTGAACCCGATATGAAACTCCTCTCCTCAACATAGGGAAAGTAGCATTCGGGACATTAGCAGTGTAACATCCCAGGTAAATAAAGAATAAAGAATTTTCATAATTATTAATATTTAAGAATTAAATATTAATTTTATTTTAAAGGGGTTGCTATGTTCGATAGCGTACCTGATACGCAACGATGAGTTTCTTTGAAACTTACGTAGCACACTAGTAATAAAATAATATTATTTTAAATGTTAGTTAACAAGTAGTCATTGTACTGGCGGGAATGGATAGAAATAACTAAAATATGATTAGATATGTTTTTAAATGTTTATTCATTTACCCAATAAAAGATAAAGGATTAAAATACGGAAAGAGTTCAATTTTACGGGCATATATACTCTAATTTTCACTAAAGGTTCACTTATCACCTTTTAATGGTGAAATGACATTAAATATAGTTTTGATCACTCTTATACTTTATTTTTAACCAAATATAACCCTTCTTTAGAATCGGGACATCAAAATTTACTTTGTGTAAATTTTTGGTACCGTTCTGATAAAGTTCATTTTTTTTATGAATAGTGTAAAATGTTGTATTTTAATTCAAAACCTCTTTTTAATCTAAATTATTTATATGATTAGATTATTATTTTAATTGGTTTTAAAGTGAAATTAGAAAATATTTTACCATTTAATCCAATGGTGGTCATTGGAATCAATTTCACTTTGAAATTGGACTTAAACTGGTGTCAATCTTTTGATACTTATTGTTTCACAAAAACACGCTATTTGTCATGACAGCGGGAATTAATTATTAAATTAATTAATTTGACTTATATGTTTTGAATTTTTTAAAATGGACTTCATTTTTGAATTCGGAATATCAAATATAGCTTAGGGTGAATTTTTGGTAATTTTCTGAAAAACTTCAATTTTTGATGAATAGTGAAACCACTAAGTGGTAATCAAGCAAACTGATTTTTCAGTTAAATGAAAGTTTACCACTAATGTGTATTGAATTTTGAAAATCCGACATACATTTTTTTCATTAAGAAGTAAAATGTGGTTCAATGAGATTAAAATAATTTTTTGGTGAATAGTAACTTTTTTTCATTAATCGCGATTAGAGGTAATTAGTGTAGTTTAAGGTAAAAATGGTATTATAAGAATGTGAAAACACCATGACACTTGTCCTACACCTATTGGGTGAGTCATGGCCGACCAATACAAGCCATGGGCCAACTTGGGGACCCCATGGAGCCACTTTAGTTGGAAAATGACATTAATATATTTTTATTTAATGTTAAAGTGAAAATGACACTAACATAAATTCTTTTACTAAAATAATTTTTCAGTGGGGTTATACAAGTCCAAATTTTGATTATAAATAGTCATTGTAAATCTAAAACGATTTCCTACATCATAGTATTTTTTTTATAATTGTTAGACATTAAATAAATTAAATTATATATGACATAATAATGATGCAGCGATGACATCATTATTTGACGATTTAAATAAAATGGAAAGATAATGAAAAACATAAAACCTACACATGGCCAAAACCAATTGGATGAGTGGATTTCGAACCCTTACCACCTTATCCACGAATTATATCAATATGGGTCCTTTTAAAACCGAAACACATTTTCAAATAAAGTAATATTTCTTTACTTTCCAAAAGTGCCCCTCCTCTCCTCTTATAAAAGGCCCCCACCTCTACCCCATTTCACACACTTCTAAAGCCTTTGGCTCGGACAAACCCTGCCCAATTACTCTCTCCACATCCCTATCCTCATCCTAGAGGATTCCCTTTGGGCAGAATCCTTTCAAAGGAAGCCTTTAGGCTCAAATCAAAAGGGAGTTACACTTTTAAGGTAATTCATTCTCTCTTTTTCATTTGTTTTATTTTGCTTCTCCAACCCTCTAAACTCTTTTTATTTACTTCTTTTGTAACAACACCAGTATCTTCAATATACTAGGATTTTGTTATAATATTTATTTGATCTACACTCTCACACAACTACATCAAATGGTTAAAGAACATACGGTTTCCGTGGATGGCAAAATTCTGCCTCCCGAAACGATGATTGTTCAATACTCATTTAACACCTTCAAGGGTGGCCATTATGATGTCACTATTTTTATATATGATATATAATATGTTTATGTTTTCTTTAAGCTTCTGTATTTTTCATTTTTGGCATACCTTTATGGTTTCCATTATGGGTAAACACGATATCTTCATTTAAGGAAGTGCGGACTACCGCCCCCTAAAAGTGATGTGATTCGTTAATGCCATATGTGGGACGTGTAAAGGATGGATTTAAAGTTATTATATATGATGTTATACTGTAATTATAATATACCTCTATATCATTATTATTTCTTTCCATTAAAGTATGAGATAGAAATGAAAGTAGCGTTCATGCGTACGTACGGCTTACCGTCTCCATGAACGGTGCATTTCATTTCTTATCCCCAAATGTAATGTACTATTAAAATTACATGTATATAATGTATATATATAATTAATGATATATCTAAATGATGAATATAATTCTGGAATTAAAATATACATACCTCTCATTTAGTTTTAATTCCATTAAAATGACAAAGAAATGAAAGTGGCGTTCATACGTACGTACGGCTTACTGTCTCCATGAATGGTGCATTTCATTTGAAAACTCTAAATGATTATGTAATATTATAAATACATGTATATGCTGGATATATATGATACATATTATATCCAAATCGGGAATTTCATTCTGGATATAAAGAACTTTTGACCACATGAACAACATGTAATTGTAAGAAGTCAACTTTCGACTTAAGAACCAAATATTGACAAAACAAACATTATTAACTTAAATGGTTACATAATGTTTATAACATGGAAATAAGTGATATAAAAAGAATAATTAACTTTAAAAAGGTTTTTAATCAAGTATAAATTAACTCAAGTTTATTATTCAGGACGTTAAAGAATGATCGAGTCAAGTCGGACCCAAGGTAAGGGACTTCGTCTCAATCTCCTTTCATTGAGGCATATTTCGTTTTATACACAACTTTCTTTTATACGGTGTATAAACCCTTTGACTTTTACTTTTATACAAAAGGAATCTTTTTCTACGAAGCGTTTTACTAAATGACAAAAAGGAATGTTTTTTTTAACGTACGCGGTGACAACGACCTTTTCCGCCGCCACAAGTATTATTTGATCTTTGGCTTTCTCAACAAGCCGTAATGTTTTTAGAATAAAATAAATTCCATATACTCTTTTATGTATTTTGGTATTGAAAATTTTTTTGAAAAAGGATTCTATTATGTCAATATATTTATGATATATTGTGATTGAAATGTGGAAATGTTATCATTCCTTTATATTGGTTTTATGTTTTATGATTTTATATTGGTACTTGGACATTTTAACGGGTGGTTACGTTATAAACCATATAACGGGTGGTGCCGTGAATACCAGGACGGGTGGTTACGTTATAACCTCCAATGCATTGGGTATGGAAGTCGGCTGTATGGATATTCCATTATGTATGTATGGAAATTGGCCGTATGGCTATTCCATTAAGTGATATGTGTGGAAGTCAACCGTATGGTTATTCCACTTAAGTATGTTTATGTCCCAAGTTACCTTTATATATTCTATGTGTTCTTTATATGGGTTTTATGGTAATCCTTTGGTTACAAAAAGGTAAGTAATGATACTTTATTCAGTGAAGATTTTTTTTTACTACTTCATGAAGGTGAAGGTATTACTTTGATATAGTATACATGGTTTACTTGATGTTTGAAAAACTAACAGTTTTCATTCTTTTTGTATCCCTTACTGAGCTTTTTATGCTCACCCCAAGTTTTTCGAAATGTTTTTCACAGGACTTAAAGTGGAATAAGGTCAAGGATGGGATCAAGGGAATTTCATGCTATCTAAAACATGGAATCTAGACATCTTTCTTTTTAAGAGTTTTTTTTATGGAGACTTAGTAGAAGTGTCTACTTTGTAATCTTTTAAGATGTAATAGTTATGTTCTAATTCTCTAAAACTCTAAACCTGAAAAGATTCTCAATGTGAATTATTCATTTAATTCAATATTAAGTAAGGTTTAAGGCTGGGGCCTTATAGTTGGTATCAGAGGTCGGTTTAGACAACTTTAGGAATTAGAAAAGTGTTAAATTATAATATGATTGAAATGATATAGCATTTACGGATTACCATGTTGCTTCGCCTAAGATATTTCTGTGTTCAGAATGGTTTTCCACAGAGGAAACAAAGCATCTAGGTTGGGACGACATTAGGAGGAAGATAACCTTCCAAATCAGCAACCTGAGATGGTCGGAATCGGAACTGAATAGTTTGTTGCAGTGATGGAACAGTTGACTCAGGCTATAAATGGTGGTGGTATCCATGCACGAGATTAGCCAAATCAACCGTAGAGGAACATGTCAGTGGTGGAACATTTCATGAGGCAACATCCCCCATCATTCAGAGGATCATCTGACCCTGTGCAAGCTGAAGGGTGGATTAAAGCACAGGAGAATATTTTTGATGACATGGGGTGTTCAGAACATCAAAAGGTTAGTCTTGCTGTTTACCATTTTGAAGGTGAAGCTGATCAGTGGTGGTCGATGGTGAAAAATATAAGGGATAGTGATGAGATTGAGGATCTTCACTGGGATGAATTCAAAGGTATGTTTCTTTAGAAATATTTTCCTAAGGTTGTTCGACTTAGGATGGAAAAGAAATTCTTGGAATTGAGGCAAGAGGAAGACTCAGTGGATGCCTATGAAGAAAGGTTCACTCGATTGGCAAGGTATGCTCCAAATTTTATCCGGGACCTTGATAGTAAAATCAATCGTTTTTACTCAGGATTAAAGCCAAAGTATCGAAGGGCATTAGCTTCTCGTGAGTTTAAAAGTTATGAAAAGATTGTTTGATGTGCTGAGAAGGTAGAAATGGAGTTTTTCGATGATCAGGTGTTCTATGACAAACAAAAGAATAAGAGGTCTAGTTGGCAGGAAAAGGGGAAGAATTCATCAAAGAAGCAAGGAGGTAAGAAAACCAAATATTCATCCTGTGAGAACTGTGGTAAAATGCATCCTGGAGAATTTTTATCCAAGTCTGGTAAGTGATTTCGGTGTGGTAAGTCTGGTCATATTGCTCGTAACTATAAGGAAGATGATCAAGCAGGAAATGAAAATCCAACGGTAAGATGTTTTAAGTGTAATGAAATGGGTCATTATGCAAACGAGTGTCCAACGAAGAACTCAACTGGGGGAATGTAGCTAGACTACAATCAGAAAGGGGTGGTAAAATCATTTGCAACAACTTCAGTAGATGTTTGGCCATCGAATGAAGTGGTATCAGCTCCAGGGAGCTCAGTATTTTTCGAAGATTGACTTGAGGTCGGGGTACCATCAGTTGAAAGTAAAAGAAGCAGACGTTCCGAAGACTGCGTTCCATACTAGATATGGCCATTATGAATTTGTAGTTATGCCTTTTGGGTTAATCAATGCACCTGCTGTATTCATGGACCTTATGAATAAAATTTTCCATGAGTTCTTGGATAAGTTTGTGTTTGTGTTTTGAGGTTTAGGAAGAGGTTATGTGTGCCTTGTGATTCACAGTTGAAGAATGAGTTGTTATGTGAGGCTCATAGTTCCCCGTTTTCAGCAGTACTAAGATGTACAGAGATCTGCGGGAGTATTACTGGTGGGATGGAATGAAAAGAGATATTGTTGATTTTACTGTGAAGTGTTTGACATGTCAACAGGTTAAAGCAGAGCGGCAGTTACCGAAAGGGATGCTTCAGCCTTTACCAGTGCCAGAGTGGAAATGGGAGAATATATCCATGGACTTTGTTGTGGGATTACCGAAGAAATCTCAAGGTAATAATGCAATCTGGGTTGTTGTTGATCACTTGACCAAATCTGCTCATTTCCTTGCTATACGAGATACTTTTTCCCTAGATTAACTTTCCCGTTTGTATCTTAAAGAGATAGTCAGGTTACATGGAGTTCCTCTCTCCATTGTATCTGATCGTGATCCCAGGTTCACATCTAACTTTTGGAAAGGCCTTCAGAAGTCGTTGGGTACTGAATTAAATTTTAGTACAGCTTTTCATCCTCAATCAGATGGGCAGTCAGAACGAACAATTCAGACATTGGAGGATATGCAACGAGCTTGTTTGATGGATTATCAGGGAAGTTGGGACCAACATCTTTCTTTGGTTGAGTTTTCTTATAATAACAGTTTTCATTCCAGTATACAGATGGCACCATTTTAGGCATTATATGGGAAGCGGTGTCGAACTCCAGCATTTTGGAATGAAGTGGGTGAAAGGAAGCTGATGGGACCAGAATTGGTAGAAGAGATGGCAGAAAAAGTTCAGTTGATTCAGAAAACACATGAGAACAGCTCAGAGCAGGCAGAAGAGTTATGCAGATAACCAGAGGAAGGATCTATCTTTTGAGGTAGGTGATCATGCTTTTCTCAAGGTTTCTCCTTGGAAAAGTGTGATGAGATTTGGTAAGAAAGGAAAGTTGAGTCCATAGTTGGTTGGACCATACGAAATTCTGGAAAGAGTTGGATCAGTTGCATACCGAGTGGCTTTACCTCCGAGTTTATCTCAGGTACACAATGTTTTTCACGTTTCGATGTTGAGAATGTATATGCCAGATCCATCTCATGTTTTGAGTCCATAGGTAGTTTAGCTGGAAGAGAACCTATCTTATGAGGAACAACCGGTCCAGATTATTGACCACAGGGAGCAAGTGTTACGAAATAAGGTGATTCATCAGGTAAAGGTTTTGTGGAAAAACCATGTGATTTAAGAGACAACGTGGGAATCTGAAAATGCTATGAGGGATAAATACCCCCACTTATTTTGATAAGTGAATAAAATTGCGAGGACGCAATTCCCAAAATGGGGAAGGATGTAACATCCCAGGTAAATAAAGAATAAAGAATTTTCATAATTATTAATATTTACGAATTAAATATTAATTTTATTTTAAAGGGGTTGCTATGTTCGATAGCGTACCCGATACGCAACGATGAGTTTCTTTGAAACTTACGTAGCACACTAGTAATAAAATAATATTATTTTAAATGTTAGTTAACAAGTAGCCGTTGTACTGGCGTGAATGGATAGAAATAACTAAAATATGATTAGATATGTTTTTAAATGTTTATACATTTACCCAATAAAAGATAAAGGCTTAAAATACGGAAAGAGTTCAATTTTACAGGCATATATACTCTAATTTTCACTAAAGGTTCACTTATCACCTTTTAATGGTGAACCGTCATTAAATATAGTTTTGATCACTCTTATAATTTATTTTGGACCAAATATAACTCTTCTTTAGAATCGAGACATCAAAATTTACTTTGTGTAAATTTTTGGTACCTTTCTGATAAAGTTCATTTTTTTTATGAATAGTGTAAAATGTTGTATTTTAATTCAAAACCTCTTTTTAATATAAATTATTTATATGATTAGATTATTATTTTAATTGGTTTTAAAGTGAAATTAGAAAATATTTTTACCAGTTAATCCAATGGTGGTCATTGGAATCAATTTCACTTTGAAATTGGACTTAAACTGGTGTCAATCTTTTGATACTTATTGTTTCACAAAAACACGCTATTTGTCATGACAGCGGGAATTAATTATTAAATTAATTAATTTTACTTATATGTTTTGAATTTTGTAAAATGGACTTCATTTTTGAATTCGGAATATCAAATATAGGTTAGGGTGAATTTTTTGTAATTTTCTGAAAAACTTCAATTTTTGATGAATAGTGAAACCACTAAGTGGTAATCAAGCAAACTGATTTTTCAGTTAAATGAAAGTTTACCACTAATGTGTATTGAATTTTGAAAATCCAACATACATGGTTTTCATTAAGAAGTAAAATGTGGTTCAATGAGATTAAAATAATTTTTTGGTGAATAGTAACTTTTTTTCATTAATCGCGATTAGAGGTAATTAGTGTAGTTTAAGGTAAAAATGGTATTATAAGAATGTGAAAACACCATGACACTTGTCCTGCACCTATTGGGTGAGTCATGGCCGACCAAGACAAGCCATGGGCCAACTTGGGGACCCCATGGAGCCACTTTAGTTGGAAAATGACATTAATATATTTTTATTTAATGTTAAAGTGAAAATGACACTAACATAAATTGTTTTACTAAAATAATTTTTGAGTGGGGTTATACAAGTAAACATTTTGATTATAAATAGTCATTGGAAAGATAAAAAGATTTCCTAAATCATAGTATTTTTTTATAATTTTTAGACATTAAATAAATTAAATTATATATGACATCATTATTTGACGATTTAAATAAAATGGAAAGATAATGAAAAACATAAAACCTACACATGGCCAAAACCAATTGGATGAGTGGATTTCGAACCCTTATCACCTTATCCACGAATTATATCAATGTGGGAACTTTTAAAACAGAAACACATTTTCAAATAAAGTAATATTTCTTTACTTTCCAAAAGTGTCCCTCCTCTCCTCTTATAAAAGGCCCCCACCTCTACCCCATTTCACACACTTCTCAAGCCTTTGGCTCGGCCAACCCCTGCCCAATTACTCTCTCCACATCTCTATCCTCATCCTAGAGGATTTACGTTGGGCATAATCCTTTCAAAGGAAGCATTTAGGCTCAAATCAAAAGGGAGTTACACTTTTAAGGTAATTCATTCTCTCTTGTTCATTTGTTTAATTTTGCTTCTCCAACCCTCTAAACTCTTTTTATTTACATCTTTTGTAACAACACCAGTATCTTCAATATACTAGGAAGTTTTTATAATATTTATTTGAGCTACAATATCACATAACTACATCAAATGGTTAAAGAACATACGGTTTCCGTGGATGGCGAAATTCTGCCTCCCGAAACGATGATTGTTCAATACTCATTTAACACCTTCAAGGGTGGCCATTATGATGTCACTATTTTTATATATGATATATAATATGTTTATGTTTTCTTTAAGCTTCTGTATTTTTCATTTTTGGCATACCTTTATGGTTTCCATTATGGGTAAACACGATATCTTCATTTAAGGAAGTGCGGACTACCGCCCCCTAAAAGTGATGTGATTCGTTAATGCCATATGTGGGACGTGTAAAGGATGGATTTAAAGTTATTATATATGATGTTATACTGTAATTATAATATACCTCTATATCATTATTATTTCTTTCCATTAAATTATGAGATAGAAATGAAAGTAGCGTTCATGCGTACGTACGGCTTACCGTCTCCATGAACGGTGCATTTAATTTCTTATCCCCAAATGTAATGTACTATTAAAATTACATGTATATAATGTATATATATAATTAATGATATATCTAAATGATGAATATAATTCTGGAATTAAAATATACATACCTCTCATTTAGTTTTAATTCCATTAATATGACAAAGAAATGAAAGTAGCGTTCATGTGTACGTACGGCTTACCGTCTCCATGAACGGTGCATTTCATTTAAAAACTCTAAATGATTATGTAATATTATAAATACATGTATATTCTGGATATATATGATACATATTATATCCAAATCGGGAATTTCATTCTGGATATAAAGAACTTTTGACCACATGAACAACATGTAATTGTAAGAAGTCAACTTTCGACTTAAGAACCAAATATTGACAAAACAAACATTATTAACTTAAATGGTTACATAATGTTTATAACATGGAAATAAGTTATATAAAAAGAATAATGAACTTTAAAAAGGTTCTTAATCAAGTATAAATTAACTCAAGTTTATTATTCAGGACGTTAAAGAACGATCGAGTCAAGTCGGACCCAAGGTAAGGGACTTCGTCTCAATCTCCTTTCATTGAGGCATATTTCGTTTTATACACAACTTTCTTTTATACGGTGTATAAACCCTTTGACTTTTACTTTTATACAAAAGGAATCTTTTTCTATGAAGCGTTTTACTAAACGATAAAAAGGAATGTTTTTTTTAACGTACGCGGTGACAATGACCATTTCCGTCGCCGCAAGTATTATTTGATCTTTGGCTTTCTCAACAAGCCGTAATGTTTTTAGAATAAAATAAATACCATATACTCTTTTATGTATTTTGGTATTGAAAATGGTTTTGAAAAAGGATTCTATTATGTCAATATATTTATGATATATTGTGATTGAAATGTGGAAATGTTATCATTCCTTTATATTGGTTTTATGTTTTATGATTTTATATTGGTACTTGGATATTTTAACGGGTGGTTACGTTATAAACCATATGACGGGTGGTGCCGTGAATACCAGGACGGGTGGTTACGTTATAACCTCCAATGCATTGGGTATGGAAGTCGGCCGTATGGCTATTCCATTATGTATGTATGGAAATTGGCCGTATGGCTATTCCATTAAGTGATATGTGTGAAAGTCAACCGTATGGTTATTCCACTTAAGTATGTTTATGTCCCATGTTACCTTTATATATTCTATGTGTTCTTTATATGGGTTTTATGGTAATCCTTTGGTTACAAAATGGTAAGTAATGATACTTTATTCAGTGAAGATTTTTTTTACTACTTCATGAAGGTGAAGGTATTACTTTGATATAGTATACATGGTTTACTTGATGTTTGAAAAACTAACAGTTTTCATTCTTTTTGTATCCCTTACTGAGCTTTTTATGCTCACCCCAAGTTTTTCGAAATGTTTTTCACAGGACTTAAAGTGGAATAAGGTCAAGGATGGGATCAAGGGAATTTCATGCTATCTAAAACATGGAATCTAGACATCTTTATTTTTAAGAGTTTTTTTTATGGAGACTTAGTAGAAATGTCTACTTTGTAATCTTTTAAGATGTAATAGTTATGTTCTAATTCTCTAAAACTCTAAACCTGAAAAGATCCTCAATGTGAATTACTCATTTAATTCAATATTAAGTAAGGTTTAAGGCTGGGGCCTTATAAGCAGTTTAGCATGCCACCAAATTCAGACATCGAGTGCCAACTCCCACCATAAAAACTGTGGGCCTAGCATGGAACTCACCAAAAATTGGTGTAATAAACATTGGGAATTCTTGGCATAAAATATTTCCACCATGGATCCTTCACTGTTTAAAAGATTGGATGATGTTGGTGAACTGTACATCACTTTTATTTTACCAATACATACTGTTGAATCCACCTTCATTGAAGGATCATAGTTATAGGAAAGCAGTTATCCAATTCCCTTAAGTGAAAGGGTAGGAGAAATTTAATGTAGCAATCCCACATAACACCACCTCTACTGTGACTTCCAACACAACTCCGCCTATCGATCACCCCTACCCTATCTCTCCCTCTAAAATAATCCATATGAGGGTGATGGACACCCTCATACGTCGGTACGAGAAAGAGAGGACCATTACCACAAAGTAAATGGCCTACCAGGACCAGGAGGCTTCTGCACCTCATTGGAACAGCTTCCCCAAAGGACCACGTAGGGAAAAACCACTCCCTATTCCAACAACAAATATCTTCATGAGGATATCCCTAGATAGATCCTATGACTCTTTTTCCTACACTAAAGGAGGCGGGTGATACCCGAGTCACCCTGACCATGACTTCCAGTTAAGAGATTCCATGGAAGGCTCCCACCAGGCCCCATTGGCACCAACAATGACCGGTCCTTTAGGATATAGAACATGTGTATTTTACCCCTACTCTACTAGCGTCAGTCTAAACCACCCAACACCAATGTTATGGACAGACCCAGGAGGATGCCCAAAAAGTTCAATCGTCTTACATGAATCAAGTGGCCCTTACCACTGTAGGTGCATTCTTCTAGATCCCTACAATAAAAAATCTTATATACATATTTTCCTGGTTGGGATCGAGACCTCATTCGTCCCATTGGTAAGATCAGTTGACTCCATTAATATAAGGCACCACCAATAGTCATTATTGTCCAAGCCCTGATGATGGGTATCAATGCAGAGGTCCTCCTCACATAGTCACCAACCCATGTGTAGGTCCTCCCCACTCTCAAAATTAGCATGAAGGTCCACCTCATGTCATCACCAACCCAAGAAAAGGTCCTCCCAACTCTCACAATCAACGTAATGGTTTTCCTCATACCATTCCCATCTCAAGCGGTGGTCCTCCCTACACTAAAACCAATCCAAGTGGTCATCCTTTCCACTCTCACAATTAGAGTGAAGTTCCTCCTCATTATATCACCAAACCAACTGGAGGACCTCCTTTTTCTCATAATCATCATGAAGCTCTTACTCATTCCATCACCAACCCATGAGGAGGTCATCCTCGTTCTCCGAATCAACACGAAGGTCCTACTCATTCTATACTAGTTAAAGAGAAGGTCCTCCCTTATCCGACATCAATCAAAACAAAGGTCCTCCCCACATTATCAACAACCATTACAGAGGTCCTCTCCATGCTATCATTTCATCCAACATGGAGGTCTTCCACATATCATATCCAATTAGAGTGGATGTCCTCCCCACTCCTATGAAGTCAACATGGAGGTCCTCATCATGTTTCCACCAATAAAATTAAAGGTCCTCCCACACCTTCAACCAACAGTATATAGGTATTCTACGTATTCCTTCTCATAAATACACATGTCCTCCCCATGTCCATTTTTGGCCAGCATAAAGTTCCTCATCATTCTCAAACCAACCAGTATGGAGGTCCTCCTCATATTGTTACAACCATTCAACATAAAGGTCCTCCTTGTGTTGTTTCTAATAAATGTGGAGTTCCAATCTAGTTCAAAACTAACTAGAATGGAGGTCATCCCCGTGCCAAATACATACCATACCCTAAAGAACAATCTTGGGGTAGAAGGGTGAACAAAATCCTTTGTTGAAAAAATAAATGGAAACTTCATGTAATTGTTGACCTCATCGACCTTTTAGATTCTGAGGACACAGACAACTCGATCATGGTAGCCCTACAATATTCACACTAACTACTCGATTCTGGGTAAGGATCATAATAAGTGAATTTATCTATCTTAGAATGTCAAATCCACAATATCCTCATATCACTCTATAGGTATATACATGTGGACGATATTATAACTCCCTTTTATAGGATCACAGTGAAGCCATCTCTATCATCTCCAGTATCCCTCTCTACCACTACTCAAGATAATGGAGAGTTGTTTTGTACTGGTTTGACTCATTCTGATGGTGATCCACATGAAGACCCACTTATGAGAATTTTCACCCTTAAACATGTGGTGGTGGTAAAAACTCTATTATATAGGGAATTGATGATGTGGATAGCACCATACCCAAGAGATGACCCAGTGTGTAGTGAATAGGTAGCTCAAACATTGGATCCTCTTTCATCAAACCATTCATTTCACTGATTCACATCAGTTTCACCACCTATCTCTTATCCAACAACATTTTTATATTGGACTAACCAATAACAGGGCCCTATCTCTAAGAAAGAAATCATGTGGGGGAATCCAGTTGTTGATCAATTTTCAGTGGTGTTTCGGCCAACTTCAACTTCCAAATTCGAAATCCCAGAGTCCCTCACCAAGGGACATGCTTTGTGTTTCTACCAAACCCTCTAGGAATTTCTACACCGCCTCTTTTTTCATCGGTTGGATTAGACAAGAATCTAGGGGAAGCTTGAGGTTATCGATCAATAGTGCCAAAATGTTGATTTGATGTCACTCCCAGTGGCTCATCACCCGGATCTCTAAACTATCACCAGAAACTACAAAAGAGATGCTTCAAGATAATCATAGTTCTTTGAAGAATCATGGAAGAGGTGTCTCCTCATGTGCAGATAAGGGGTTGAGGAAAGTATGATACTCTCCAAATCATCCATATCCTGCGAAAACCTAACCTACCTATTGATGTTGAGGATTTCCCTCCAGGTATAGTTATGGTAAACATGGTTTTTTCTGAGTTTTCCTAGGGTAAGGAATATTATGTATGGTTTCATGGTGATAATATACCACCTAAGTAAGAATAGTACTAGGTATACCCTCACATAGGTCTCTGCACCCTCTAGTAGAAGTAGTTGGTCCACCTTAGAGATACCTCTAAGGAATTACGAACCAGCCAAAACCCCAACATGGCTAAAGAGAATATTGGTTCCACTAATCGATCTAAACCATATGATATTATTCAATGAAAAAGGATGATCCCATGTTGGTCACCTTTCTATAATAATTACATAGAAAAAGAGGATCATCAATGAGCTCATAATTGATCGATGCAGAGATTACTATGGCGCCCCAAGAGATACTATTTCTCCTCCTGTGGGGCTGTAAGTTCTTATTGTCTAGTTGTTCCTAGACAATCCTAGTAATACCACTCATTTAGATATATCACTATATGGTGTTCATTGTAAACTATTTTGGAATGGGTTTCCAAACCCTTGTAAGTTGCATGATCACCCTCTTTGGGATCCAAGTCGTGTCGCTCCATAATTCGTTGACTCTGCTTACCATGTTGATGATCCTATCAACGTATTGGGGGTTACGAACCCTCACCAAGATAGATATACCCCCTAAGAATATTTTATATCCATTCTAACAGATCACCTAAAATCCTTAGAGACATGATAGTTTGTGATCTAGCTGAATGGGAAATCATACTCTGTATGGGTGGATGACATGCGAGCAGCCTCGAACTTCAAGAACGCTAGATTTATCCCCTTTAATGGGATGGGTGACCTTCTATGGTATTTATCCCACTTCACCTTAAGGTGTGGGTGCATGTCGGGTACCCTAGAGCATTATTATATCATCAATATCTCGTGTTTCATCCAAACATTGGATGTGCCTTAATTTCTCTGGTACAACCAGTTAACAATCAAAGTCTATTACTTGTTGGGAAGATCTTCATAGGCGGTTCATCTAACATTTCAGCTCCACCATGAACAAGAAAATCATTTCTGAACTCTTCAAGTTAAAAAAAACTACATGAGGAGCCGAACATATATATTTTTTAGGTGGAAAGGCTTCACATACTCTCTAGACATGCAGCTTACTAAATAGTAGTTTCTAACGTTGTGTGTGGGGAATGTCTAGACCAGACTGGTCCATAACCTTATTGTAATGAACTATATTTTATATGTATTTTTTGGATAGTATAAGGATTATATTAGAGATAATGTGATGAGAAGGTGCAAAATTCTGAGGCCTAATGTTCCTGAAATAAATTTTTGAAATATATTAAATATATTAAATAACAGGTGTGTGTATTTTTCATGAAAAGGTGTAATAACTCTCAAATAGCTGCTCATCAGAAATCTGAGGGAACCATTGAGTTTAGAATGCATTTTTACCCTAAGTGTGATATAATCCTAACCATCAGGAGCCATTTGTGAAAAAATTGTCACGGTAATAAATAAAAAAAATAGATTAAATAATTTATTTCATTTTTTTGATTATTTTACTGAGTGACTAATTTATCTTATAAGTATACAGATATATAAATTTTTTATGGTTGGTTTCTCAACCCCTAAAATTTCAGATAACCTTTGGAGATATTTCATGGGGAATGATTATGGATTAGGATCGAATTATGGATTGTTGCGTCAACAGCTTTTGTAGTAACATCAACGACGATAATGTGGAAATTTTATTCATAAATGATAGATCTAAAATATTGGTAGGATGTTTTTTTATTTCTATTTTTTTCTTAATTTTGGATGAATACAGATAAATTCCACAAATATAATTGATACATGCATCATTGGGAAAATTAAATTGATGGAATTATTTATTTTTTCAGTTTCATTTATCCCTCTTAATTGGTCTTCTTCTATGAAAACAAATCAAGAAAAACTGAAAAACATCCAAGGTTTGTTTCTCACATTTTATGGCTTATTTATTTCTCCCATATTTAATCATTTGATAATCATTGGTATTTATTTTGGCCAACAGTTCGACCGATACATATTTTTCGATCATTGTGCGACCATTATTTGATGTAATGAATCAAAACTGAAGGTACGGCATGTGGTGGAGGTTGTGGCTTGAGGATCGAAGATGACAGCTGGTATATTAGGGGGGAACATAAATAAATTGGGAGTTATTAATTTTCCCGATCATCATATGGTGACGCGGTCAATGATTGTTGTTTTCTAGATATATTTGGTGGTTGGAATCCAGTAAACGGTAAACAGAAAGGCCAATCAACCCCAAATTTGGGGTTCCTAGGTGAGATTGATGGTGGAGGTGGAAAATATGAGAGATTCATAAACCATGAACATATTTATAGAAAATACCAACCAACACGACATATAAATCAGGATTACATTCTGTTTGGGGGCCTCTCCTTGGTGACTAAGCTTTCGTGATGAAGTTAAGTATCACACGCCATGTGACAAGAAGGTTTCTTTTCCAAAATCACTTTGTTAAAAATGGTAAAATAAAAGAAAATTCTCTTTTAAATATTAGAGGATAATATTAGAAATGTTTTTTTAAAAAATATAAAACATTGTTTTGAGAGAATACAAATTTTCAGCCGAAGAGAAAGATATAGTCAAATTTTCTTAAAAAACTTTCTTAATTATCTTAAGTAACAAATTGTGTAAAAATGGTTCCATTACTAGAATATATAATGAATAACCAGATTATAATAAAAATTAATGATATTTCTTGGTATATGGTTCATAATATTTCATAAATTTGAGTATAATCATAAAAAATCTTGATAAACAATGAGATTGTAGCAATAAACGGTTTCCACGTCGATAAATTTGAATCATAATCTCCATGAAATAACAACATTACATGAAGCTTAAAATATCATGAAAATAGTTATATTCATTTTATATCATGTCAATGTTAATTATATATATCTTGTAGAAGAATATAGGTGCATAACATGGCATGTATCTCAAATAAGGTAAATGGAGACAAATTTACTTTACTGATTTGATAAATTTTGTACCATAAACCCCATGAGAGAGAGATCACCAAATGGATAAGTAAATACCCATAAATTTAAGTATATAAATATATAATATATTAGTGGGTATTATATACATCACACAAAAGAAATAAGTGGTTAATAAGGTATGTATATCATGGATATAAAAAGACGATATGAAATCCCCTTACCATATGAGTAACTTTTGAATCGTGATCCCCATGATAGAATAACATCAATTAAAACTTATATTATCATTAAATAAATTAAATTCATGATATAACATGTCCTAGGTCAGTATATACACTACAAAACAAGAATAAGTGGTGAATATAGCATATATCTCTCAAACAAAGTGAGATGAGAAAACCCTTAACATAAGCCTTAACTTTCTCCATACACGTTCAAACCTCTTGTGTAAAAAAATTATTATAAATCAACCCAAAACCCATATTTTTTATATATAATACCATATATGGTTTTATTATGACTTTATATTACCTTTTTATTAACAATTTCATGTTAATGTTAAGTTTCGAGTAATATCCTCTTTGTTTTTCGTATAGGTTTTGATATGATATTCTTGATCCTCTTAATTAGATCATAATTTACTTATTTAATAATGTAAAAATGATATAAATATCATATATATTCATTTTATATATATTTATAATAATCTATAAATCATATAAATATTAAATGGAATACACAGTTCTTGGAGACGGTAGGTCGTACGTACGCATGAACATTGTTTTTGTTTTCTTGTCACATTGAAAGAAAGTAATTGGTATATACGTGCATATTTATATATATTATCATTTCAGTATAATAATTATTTCATATATAATATAAATTTTCTATACCCGTCCTTAAAAAATTCCATGTAATGTGTGAACGAATCACATCGCTTTGATGAGGTCGTAGTCCACACAGCCACAAACGAAGTTATCGTACTTCCAGAAAATGGAATGTTTGAAGGTGTGTATTATATGATAACTATAGAAGAATAAATAAATCATATATATCATATATATCATATAAAAACATTAATTACATCATTATTATCACCTTTAATAGTGTAAATGGAAGAACAAATGACATCAGTTCATGAGGTCGTAGTCCTCCGTACACACGAACGATGATTTCATATCTCATTTGATGGAAGTGTTTATGAGTGTAGGTCATAACCTTAAAATAAAAATATATCAGTATATTTATTATATTTATTTTATTATATAATCATTTAATAAGAAAAATTTAGGGGGTGTATAAATAAATAAAATAAAATTTCTTGTTGAATAATGTTACCTCTAATTTGGGTAAGCCCTTTTAGTTTGCACCAAAGGCCTTCCTTAGTTGGATTTATGTCCAAATTTAGGTATCTAGGATTAATGAAGGTAATTTTGGAGGATAATTTGGTGTAATTTGGTGTATAAAAATTTATTGAGAGGTTCGACGAAGTGAGGGGGTGAGTACCCTTTTATAGTGGAGGAGGAGTCACATTCTTGTAAATATAAAAAGTTAAAACACATTTCGGAGGTCTTTCTTACATCATGTGCTATGAATAATTTTATATTTTAGAGAAAATGGATGAAAGGATATAAATAGGTCCATAAAATATCTTTTCAACATGTTTGTAGGTTATTTTTACCAATAATTTAAAGTTTAATCACTAACTAAACTTGTTATTACCATAATCACTATAATTAATTCCAATTACTTTTACTAAAACTTTTGGACGAAATCCAATTTAAACAAACTATATATTATATATTATGATACTTCAAAATATGGAATCCATTTTTAAAATTCCAAACATATAATTGGTAATGATAAATTTAAAATCAATCCCACAAACATGATAGGAAAGAGGGTTTGTAAAGAAATATTTTCAAAAGTTTCAAATATTTTTATATCCAATTTTTTGGTAAAATTGATTCCAATAACCTAAATTAGATTTATTATTATATAATTGAAATAATTATACTTTAAAACAATTTGAAATATAATTTATCTATATAAATAAATTAGATAAGAAATGATTTTTAATTAAAATTCAGTGTTTCACTGTTCATCAAAAAATGAAACTTCTCATAAAAATATTAAAAATTCACCCAAAGTAAATTACGATATTCCAATTTCAGAAATAGAGTTTATTCATCCAAATAAAAAATAAAAAAGTGTCAAAATTATATTTAAAATTGGTTCTCCATTAAATGGCGGTAAAATTTTCTTTTAGAAAAATACTTTTTTTATTCAAAATTTTGGATTTATTTTTATCTTATACTTATCAAATCTATTGGATGAGTGTCAAAAAAATTGATTAAATTTATAATATAAACATTTTATTTAAAAAATAATCCTAAATGGTTTTTTAATTTATTGAAAGAATATTGTGTTTTTACATAGAAATGTATTTTTTTAGAAAAAGAGTTTCTTTATTTTCAAATAGTTCTTACTTTCATTTCTAACTATTTGATAAATGACAGATTCTTTTTATATACATGTCTAAATAATATTTTCATAATTTAGTTAATAATATTTTTATCTTTTATTCCAAAGGATATATGGAAACTATAATAATATTTTTATAACAATATTAATAATATATTATAGTTCGGTAAAACTCACCCTTGCATATAACACAAGCAATCAAAAGAACTAGGCATTGTGTATAACGTAAGCCGGACATAGTGTTTCATGTACCCCAATATAATATAAGTGTTGCATGAAGCTCAATCTTGACTCAATTTTACATAAAAATAAATAATATCTTTGTTTATTCATATAATAGAAGTTATATTATATGTTTCATGAAATGAAAAATATTAAAAATATTAAATTAATTTTATAAAAAATTACAAAATCTTGGGGTTTTACATTCTACCACCTTAAAATAAATTACAACCTAGAAATTTATCTAGGTTATCAAAGGTTTAATAGTTGAACTTTCCTTTCATAAAACCCACATTGTAATAATTAATACTAAAACTTCCTTTAAAAAGATTAAGTTGGAACCATAATGGTTACCAAAAGTAACTCATAATTGGGTTTCCAATTAGGAGAATATAGAAGGAAAGTAAAAAAATGAACATTTAAGAAAAGAATAAATAATTATAGAGTAATAAAAGTCATTGGTATCCAGAAATTATATGATTAATGGAATAGTAAGTGCCTCAAAACCATTAATATGTGATGGTTTATAAGACCATCAGTTCAACAGAAACAAAGGTATTAGGAAAAATATTATTCAACATCCTTTTCCTAGAGTTGATGAATTATTTTACTGTCTAATAACTTAATAAAATATACATACTTGATTTTATTCCGTTACATATTCACAATCTCACACTTTGGTTATGTCTTTCCCGATTTATAATTCACCTCTTACTCTAAGAAAGGAAGGTGAATTTTTCATTCATGGTGTACTAATAGATCATGAGGTAAAATTATAAGTTATTACATCTATATTTAGTTAACATTAGAGAAATAAAGTTATCAAAGGTTATTCAACATGCATAAATCATCATATGGTGAGATAAAACGTTAATATCACAAACTTTATCTGAATCTTAACGTAAACTCTCCATAAATGGTTAAACTTATAACCATTTTAAAAGCTATAAAACCAAAATACTATAATTAAAGTCAATAAATTTATCAAAATATGATTTATATTAATCCCCCATGTATCATAAAGTAGCTATTGGTTGTTACATACCAAAAATGTGATTTCCTTCATTGTGTATTCGCTTGAAATATGGTAATAACCTGAATTATCATAAATCCATATTGAAAACTCACATGCTTATTCATTTTTTACATAAATCACAGATTATTGAATATATTCCTTAAATTCAAAAATGTTTTAAACTCCATCCATGATATCATAAACCACTTTTTTAGAAAAAAATATTAATAAGTTCTAATGTAATTAGTATCATCTAATTTAATTATTCATATCCAATATATATTTATTCAAACATAATTTTATCAATATTGGTAGTATATTAATAGTTATATTTACATTAATCATGTGTTTTCCATGAAAATCAACTTGCAATTAAAACATTTTTGAAAGTCATCAACACTATTAAATATATCATATTGAATCCTTAATGAAATTTTTTTACTAAAAATACTTATACATTTCATGATTCTTATAACATAATCTTTAAACTCAAAAAAATATACACATTAATTTTCCAACTTTATTCTTAAAATGTTATTCAAGATTTATAATATTATTCCTTAATACCAATTTCCTAGAATCACTACTACAAAAAAGTCCTTTAATAGTTCTATAATAAGCCTTTATCAGTGCTAAAAAAGCGATGACGGTCGTAGTGTGGTTAAATGGATAGAGATTTTATTAGTGCTAGAAAATCGCTAATATTGGGGTGCTTTATTACCTAAAAAAAGTGATGGTAATTCACACGTTTATAAGCGATTTTAGAATCACTTAAAAAAGATACCATTTATCAGTTCATTTAATTATCGCTGATAAAGGAAATATTTATCAGTTCTTGTAAAAGCGCTGTTAAAGGGAAATAATGTAATGTGATGGTACAACACTCTACAACACCAGAAATATGGCCTGTATTGTGTTATAACAACGCACTATATCACTGGAAATAACACCAGAAATAGAAACATAAATTAGAAAAATTAGATACAAATATAGAATTTAAATGAAATAAAATTTCTAACACAAATACAAGAAAATAACACTATTATATTGTATGTTAATATTTTTTACTAAAATTATGTTCAATTTTGAATAAAAAGTCCCAATTTGAGTCATATCATTTACAACGTGAGTTGGATTTAGGTGTGGATGATTTCTACACAACACAAATGAATTATGGATCATTTTTCTAAATTAATAAAACAATATAAATATGTTTTCTTCATTTTGATTATGTCAGTTTTTTCACTAAAATTAATATCAATATTGAATAAAAAGGCACACTTTGAGCCATATCGGTCACACTATGCATCAAATTGAGGTGTATCTAATTCTGAAACATATCAAATTACTTATGGATTGTTTTCTTAAATTATCAAAACATCCTAAATGTGTTTCCTCAGTTTTGGGTAAGCCACTTGTGTTTTTTACAAAAAAAATCATTTTAAACTAAAAACATGCACTTTTAGTCATACAAGTTGAATTATATGTGGGTTTGAAATGAGACTAATTCCTATAAATCAAAATTGAATTATTAATCATTTTCTTAAACTATCAAGAAAATCCAAGCACATTTTCTCAGTTTTCAATGAGAGGAACGTTTTTGTATTAAAATATGAATTTTAAACTAATAACAGACATTCTTAGTCATACCAGTAACACTATGAGTCGGATTGTGGTTCTGCTGATTCCTAATTGTCAAAAATGACATATGGATATTTTTTCTAAAGTACTAAAATAATATTAATGTTTTTTCTTAGTTCTGAGTATATGAATTGTTTTCACTAAATTTAATATCATTTTTTAAATAAAAAGACACACATGGAGACATACCAGTCACACCATGCGTTAGATAGAGGTGATGTTGATTCCAACATGTTTCAAATGACTTATGGATAATTTTCCTAAATTATAAGAATAATACGAATGTGTTTCCTCGGTTTTGAGTATGCCACTTTTTTTACTAAAATGTCATTTTAAATAAGAAATATGAAATTTTAGTCATACAGGTTGCATCATGTGTGGGTTTAACATGAGACTGATTCCTAAAAAATCATGAATATTTTTCTGAAATTAACAAGACAAGAATAAAGTGTTTGCTCAGTTTTTCATGAGTGACACTTTTTTGTATTAAAATTTTAAATTTAAAAAGATAGAAAAACACTTTGACTCATACTGGTCACACCGTTATTTGAATTGAGGAGTGTCTAATTCCTACACATCACAAACAACTTATGGATCATTTTAAAAAAAATTAAAAAACAATCTAAATGTGTTTTATTGGTTTTGAGTATGTCAGTTTTTTTCACTAAAATTAATATCAACATTGAATAAAAATCAGCAATTAGAGTCATATTGGTCCCACAGTGCATCAGATTGAGGTGTGTATAATTCTAAAATTTCTCAAATGTCTTATTGATAAGTTTATTAAAGTATAAAAACAATACTAATTTTTTCCCTTGGTTTCTAGCACTACAATTTTTTTTTTACTAAAATTTCATTTTAAACTACAAACATACACTTTTAGTCATATAGGTTTCATCATGTGTGGGTTTTACATGAGACATATTACTAAATGTCATAAATAAATTATCAGTCATTTTCCTAAATTATTAAGAAAATTCAATAAAATTTTCTTGTTTTTCAATGAGTGACACTTCTTGGTATTAAATTGTTATTTTTAAACTCGTAACAGACACTTTGATACATACTGGTCACACTGTGTGTCAGATTGAGGTGAGGTTGATTCCTACATGTAAAAAATTACTTTTGGATAATTTCCCTAAATTAACAAAATAATCATAATGATTTTTCTCAATTTTGAGTAATTTGGTTGTTTTTTTCCCTAAAATTAATATCAATTTTGAAAAAAAATATTCACTTCGAGTCATACTGGTCACACCGTGCATCTGATTGAGCTGAATCTAATTCCAACACATCTCAAATGACTTATTGATATTTTCTTGAAGTATCAAAATAATTATAATGTGTGTCTTAAATTTTGAGAAATCTTCTTTTGTTTGTTTTTACTAAAATGTCATTTTAAACTCAAAACATAAACTTTTAGTCAAACAAGATTCATAGTGTGTGGGTTTGACATGAGAGTTATTCCTATACATCAAAAATAAATTATGAATTGTTTTACGAAAATATAAATACAATATGATCATGTTTTCTTAGTTTTTCAATGAGTGAAACATTTTGTATTAAAATTTCATGTTTATACTTAAAACTAACATGTTGATTCATATCGGTCACACTATGAGTAGGATTGAGGTGCAGCTGATTCATACACATAAAAAATGATTTATTTATCATTTTCATAAATTAGTAAAATAATACAAATGTGTTTTATCAATATTTATTATGTTATTTGTTTTTTTCACTAAAATTGATGTAAATATTAAATAAAAAGATTCACTTGGAGTCATACCAGTCACACTATTCATTAAATTTATGCGAGGCTAATTCTAAAACATCTAAAATGACTTATGTATTTTTTTCTTAAAATATAAAAACAATATGAATGAATTTCCTTAGTTTTGTGTATTCCACTTGTATTTGTTAACAAAATGTCACTTCAAAATAGAAACATGCACTTTTATTCATAAAGGTTACATCGTATATGGGTTTGACATGAGGCTGATTACCACATGTAAAATATGAATTATGAATCAATTTTCAAAATTTATTAAGAAAATGTAGTCATGTTTTCTATGTTTTCAGTGACTGACACCTTTGGTAATAAAATTTAAATTTGAAACTGATAACAGACACTTTGATTCATACTGGTCACACCATGATTTGTATTGAGTTGTGGTTGATTCCTATATTTAAAAAATGATTATGGATCATTTTCTTAAAGTACCAAGACCATAAAAATAATCTTTCTTCATTTGGAGTATGTTATTTTTTTTCACTAAAATTAATGTCAATTTTAATAAAAATGGACTCTTTGAGTTATACAAGTAGAATTGTGCATCAGATTGAGTTGAGGTTGATTCCTATGTATCAAAAATGAATTATAGATCATTTTTTATAGTATAAAAACAATCATAGTGTGTTTACTTATTTTTGAGTTCGTCCCTTATGTTTTTTACTAAAATGTCTATTTAAATTGAAGCATGTACTTTAAGTTATATAGGATACATCATGTGCGGGTTTAACATGAGACTGATCTCTACACATCAAAAATGAATTGTGAATCATTTTACATAATTATCAAGACATTATATGTATGTTTTCTTGGTTTTCAGGAGTGATATTTTTTATTAAAATGTTAATTTTAAATTGGTAATGGACACGTTGAGTCATACTAGTCACACCGTGATTTGGAATGAGGTGTGGCAGATTACTTCACATCAAAAGTAACTTATGGATAGTTTTTCTAAAGTACCAAAAAAATAGAAATGAATTTGATCAATTTTTGAGTATGTCAGTGTTTTCACTAAAATTAATGTTAATTTTGAATAAAAAGACACACTTGGAGTCATACTAGTCACATTGTGCATCATATTGAGCTGAGGATAATTCCTAAATGTCTTGAATTTCTTATGAGTATTTTTCATAAGGTACAAAAATAATCCTAATTCATTTCCTTGATTTTGAGTATGCCACTTTTTTACTAAAATGTCATCTTAAACTCTAAGAGTTCACTTTTTGTCATACAGGTTTCATCATGTATGGGTTTGACATGAGACTGATTCTTACACATCATAAATGAATTATGAATAATTTTCCTAAATTATAAACGAAATACATGAATGTTGTATTAGTTTTCAGTGAGTGAAACTTTTCTTTATTAAAATGTCAATTTTAATTTAATAATGGACAATTTGACATCATCCCTCCTCGATGACCATGATATATCAATGCTAGTTTTACTACAATAGTTCTCTCACACACATGTTGACATCAGTGGTCGGTTACACACATATTTATGAAAACATTTAAGTTGGATTATATACCTATTTGACAATTGGTGGTTGTAAAGATGTTGCTTCAATAACACTAAGGGATAAATTGAAGCTTGAAACATAGAATGGTCATACAGGTAGATTACTACCCTATATAAAATCACTTAAATAAGTGGTGAAAAACATTATTTCAATAATCCACTTGAAACACTTTTACAATGGATCTTATCTTAATTGAAAAGTGTTGTGTTCACTTTTCAACAATTGTTATCAAACACAATCTTGGGATTATCCTCATCCTACTTCATTGCCCAACAATTTTATTATTTGCAATCCAGTACTTCATCTCCTCCCCCACCTTAGTATCTACTCAGTATCCACCTCTATATCCTCCTCAATATTAGTCTCTGACTCTGACTATACCTCTGACTCCACCTCCTCCTACACCTCCTCTTATGCCTCCACCTCTGCCTCTCATATGCCTTCGTCATTTCCCAACAATTTTATTGTTTTTCAAGACATTTCTTCTAAAAAATTGTTTTCTTCCATTATAATTATCCTTGAAAAAGATATAAAAATAATAATATATAAGTATTCTGACACAAATTATTCATAAAGAATATATATTTTTAATGTCATAAATAAAACTAGATCAAAAAAATAGAAATTAATCACCTAAATTTGTTATTGGCATACATTCTGACCAAAAGTACATTGCACACTCATCTCTAAAAAAATTATTTCTTCTTTTGAGTATCTAGGATTTTGAAAATCCTAATAGTACTGAGAAAATATTGAAACAAAAATTATTATGGAATATATTTATTGAAATTTCAATTACCTTAAAAACCTACCTTTTGGGAGATGTTAATTTTTACATTCTTTATGTTCTCTCTCATAAATATTCAAACATAATATTCATAATAGATGTCATTATACTATTTTGGACACTGAAAAAACATTGACCAAAATAAGAAAATTGTTTTGAAATTTCTTGATAGTTAAATATTTCTATATATACATTAATTTATTCAATTTTTAGTAATTCATATGCTTTATCTCTTTAGACAATGACTTCATTCCAAGATTTAATCTATATTTAGATACCTCAATATCATAAATTGTTTTTGTTAAAACACATATTGAAACACATAATTAGAATTTGTGTATAAAATATTTCTTAAAGTGTATTTAAAATTCACAATACACTCATGTGTGTTCGGTTGGTTAGATATCCATGCATTGAAGACAAAAAATAAATATTCGAGGTGTCTAAATTGACTACAATCAGCATCCTTCTCCCTAAAAAAGAAAAAAAATAATAAAAAATTAAAAAATATATTTTATGTGAATAGATTGTAGATTATTAATTTTTCATTATAGGAATAAAAAAGTGTTTATCGTATGATTCCTTTTTATTAAATGCTTCAAGTAACTCATATTTTTTATTTTAAATCTCTCCATCAACTCATATAATTTCTATCATTGAAATGATACAGGTATTAATGAATCCAAATCATTATTCTCATAATATTCCCTTTACATTATTGTAAAATAAATTCCTATAGAAAATTTTAATGTTTATTAGTTTTAATAAACATATTATATCACTATTTGGATAGAAATATTATTAAAATGTACCTTATGTACATATTCACAACTGAGGTTCCCAGCCATTCATGCTTGAGAATCTTGTTTAGAGTATCAAGACCAATTTTTTATATCAATAAAATTCTATAAATTTCCTTTTCAAATTATATGTAAGATATATAGGTATATATAAATTCGTTCTCTTCATGAATTTGTAATGATAATAAATTTTTCTCTGGAACTGGCAGGGAGAAGATACTCTCAAAATGACATTTTGTTTTCTTAGTTGATTCACTAGATTTTTTTAATTCGGCCTTCTGTTTCCCCACCACTTTGTCCATATGTAATTTCATATCTCACTTCATACCTTTTATCATCAACCATTACAGGTTTTTCATATGAAAAAAATTGTTAAAGATATACCTCCTGTATCTTTATAAGATTATATAGACACTCTATGAAAACACCAATGGAATCATTGACCGTTGTAATATCTGGACCATCAAGTGGAATAGGAAACTCAACAGTTGGCTCATGAGTTACATCAATACACATTGTCATGTGATCTTTTAGGAGGTCTTGATGGTATATCTTGGCTCTTGGGATATTATACATTGTACTCATGGCATCACGGTGGTGAGTGGGTGTTCATGAATACAAATAAAATACAACTATACCCTATAGAATTTTATTAATATGAAGTTATTAAAAGTTGTATGATTCAAATTTAAGATATAGAGTAATTAAAAAATTTATAACCATGTGTATGATAAGTGGTTTGGGGGAATGAATATCTTCAAATCAAGTGGGATAAATTGGTCCATGTATGGATCTCTACTCCACCTTCGGTACACTTTGATATCTTCTCATACATTAATCTTCTAAACCAGACCAAACAATAATATCTTATAAATAATATATTTGTGTTCACAATCACCGCACCATATTATATGTATCTTAATGTGGTTTTATCTTTTCAAAATATATTCCAGGAGAGACATCAAAACCTAATACTCTAAAATGACCATATGGTTCAGACCGCTTCAAAGATACTAAAAGTATCATGTCTTATAGTAGGACCATTTTTTATCCTTATGTCTAAAATATATAAAATAATATGAACATAAATAGATATTTTTATTTAATATTTTTATAAAGAAAAACGAATTATAATTATATCATACTTACACATGTTTCTGATACTATTTTTATGTTTTAATCAACTAATTTATCCTCCTTAATTACAGGAGCCTACTTCCATAGCACATGATGTGGGATGGAATAGGAATCATATTTTGTTTCATCAACTTTCATAACAAAAATGAACATATGTTGTTTCAAATCATATAATTAAAATTTTATTATTGATTTAAAATAAATACCTATATCATCTCTAATAAACAGTACCCCTTCTTTTGTATGATAGGGGTACATTGGTTTGGATGCATGTTCTTTATTTTCGTCACCTTTTTTTGTTTCATAAATTAACAACTTTGAATCAAGTTTCCTAAAATAAATAATGTCAAATAACATATTATCGACTTCAATTCACCAAAAATGATTTCTTGTTATAACGATTGATGAAAGTAGAGCATGTCTACTATTTTATAATGTGTGTATAACTAACTAATGGGTTGTACTTTACTTTCACCTCGTCATCCCAAAGATTTAACTTCATAAGAAGTTCCTGGAAGCCTCTTTTGGATTTTACAATAGGCATTAAGAAAAATTTATTATATAAATATTATAAAATAAACAAACTCTGCAAGGAATAATGAAAATTAAATCAATGTTTCATTATATAATTTTTCTGTAAAATAGATAAAGTATATCATAACATTACCATTATATCAATCCAAATAATTTCCTTAATTACAGGTTATATTTTGTGCCATGAATCAATATCTATTGGCACATTCATCCTCATTGTGACCCTAATATAACTAATTAACATTGAATTTTTTTGGTAAATAGGTTGGTCGTGTTGATTCCAAAAAACCTCAAATTTTATACCCTATCTTATTTCCTTGATAATTTTATTCTCCATTGTGATGTCATTTTGTTGTTGTTTTCTTTTCATCAACATGTTGTTGATCCCCTGATAATTATAAAGTTTCATCATTAAACAATTGTTCTTCCTCGGGATTGGTAACATCATCATGTATAGAATACATTATCTATAGGAGTAGTAAAACATTTATTTTCTCTTGAATTATAATAATACAATACAATAAATGCATAAAAGTCCACATTTTCATGCATCTTGCATGAAGATTATTACTATCTTGGACAAAGATATAATTCTTCAATACTCTAGTACAACTAACCTCCACTGACTTTATTTAATCCATCCTCAGTCTCTTAATTGTATTCTATATCTTGACGATGGATCTGACTCCCTCTATCAAACTATCCCTCCTCTCATCATCTTGGTTTCAAATTTCCATGATGGAATACCTCTTGAATAGTTATTATTAATTATTTTTCTTTATATCCATTCCCCATATTTTTTGGACATCTACCTATGTTACTTGAACTAATCTAATAAAAATTCATCTTATTGTAGATAATGGTGATCATTTCGGATGAATACTTCTCAAAGTAGTTTTAAAAACATAACATATATGGGGGATGAGTCTCAGATAACAAAATAAAATAATAATTATTCAGTAGATGAAAGGTCTCTAACACTACCATGAGAAAATCAACTCATACCCACAGAGCTTCACTGACTCTATCCTAGTCCATTTCCCTAACATGTATCTCAAATATAAGATATCTTTATCTACTAAGGTTCAAAAAAAACATAAATTCAATTTTACTTAGGAACTCTAACATATTACATTTAATATATGAAGGAACAGACATTCAAATCCACATGAATTCCACCCTCATCCATTTACTACCACTAACAAACAATTAATATTTTCTACTTCCTCTGAAATGTTTCTTTTTTTAGAAGGTATTATATTGTGTACTATTTTAAAAAGCTGTAATTGTCATGTGAGTTGGTTTTTTAAACAATTTCTCATGGATAATGTTGAATGCTACATATTTATGATCAATCCTTTCCAGGTTGGTTGATGGTTTCAAGGGTTGAGTAAAATTTTGATTCACCTCATGTTAGGTTATGATTAGTTAGACTATATTGTGATGTTGTAGTTTTATAAAAGAGATATTTATTGATAATATTACACACACACAAATATAGAAAATAAATTTTCATACATCAGGTCACTTCATCAAAAATAACTTCATTCTGGGAGAGGAATTTATTTATAGAATAATTTGATATAAAAGTAAACTCATATATAACATCTTATATATATGGAACCATATATGGAAACTCTTCTAATGGAATCTGATATGGTTTATTGTGATATGACATGTTTTTGTTTATAAATGTAAAATAAAAAAATTCATAAAATCTATTTACTATTATTTTATAAAAATTCAAACTTTATTTTAACTCATTATAAATTTAAAGGGCATGGGAAATTATTGGAAACCATTCATTAATAATAGAAATAAAAGGTATCTCCTTAAACGATCTCCCTAACCCATTTAATATCATATTCTATATAACATATTGATAATGTTAACCAATATAAAGTGGAAAATTTAAACATTAGTTCCTGGGATTAGATTAACCCATTCACATTAAAACAATATGTATATTAACCTACATTATATTATTCATATCTAATAACATTCCATCTAAAATTTTTCCAATATAATTTAAAAACAAATCATGTCCATGTCATATTGTGGAAAAAATATTCCAATAATGACAAACCACACTATCTAAATGGTAACAAAAAATAATATAATGAAAATATCAAAAAAATCACCATCAGTTGTAACAGTTGATGGTGATGCAGCTTGCAGTGGTCTCATATGAAGATGGAATGAGTTTACATAGTAGGGGTGGTGTTGTGTAGGTATAGGTAAGTGAGAGAGAGAAATAGATGATATGTAGGGTTATTGATGGTTAAGAAGAGCACAAAAACACAAACTGCGGAACCCAAAAAATTAAACAATGAGAGAGGAATGGAGGAAAATAACATGCATTAGGATTCTAGCCATGATTCGTTTGAGAGAATGTAGAGTAGTGCCTATAATAGGAGAGTGATGTGAGAGCTAGAGAATCATGACTAAATTAGTTTCGGTTATAATTCTGTTAAATAGATCAGGGACACTTTTATAAGAACTTTCAAAAAAGTCTTGTTAAAGAGCCCTTTTATTAGCACTAGATTGATAAGCACTGATAAAAGTCATCTTTATCGACGCATTTTTAGCACTGCTAAAATTAACGTTTATCAGTGCTAAAACATTACCACTAATAAAGGATTTATAATTATATTTATAAATATAAAAATTGTACAAATTTTTAAATAATTATATATTTGTTTATTATAATTTTATAATTATTTAAATATATAATTATTTATTTATTATTACATTAATATTTTGTAAAAAATATATTATTTTGTTTATAATTATAAATATATTTTTTATAAATATAGTAAATTTACATTTATAAATATATTTATAATTTTTTATTTATAATTATAAATATATTCATATCATTTTATAAATTTATATAATTATATATATATTTAAAAAATATATAGAAATATAAATATAGTAAATATAATCATTATTTAAATATATTTATTATAATTTTATAATTATAAATATATTTATATAATAATATATAATTATATAATTATATATATAATATATAAATATATAAATATTCATTTATTAAATATATTTATTATAATTTTATAATTATTTAAATACATAATTATTTATTTATAAATATATGAATAATAATTTTCAAAAAATAATATTTATATAATTATATAATTATATATATATATAACCCCTAGGGTGCAGCTCAATGGTAGTTGCCCCTATGGGTCTCAGCGAGGTCTCCAGTTCAAGTCTCGTCAATTACATTATTTAAATAAATTTATTATAATATTATTATTATTTAAATATATATAACTATTTATTTATAATTATATAAATACCTTTTTTTAGAAAAAATATTTATTTATATATAATAATTATAAATAAATAAATTTATAAATATAGTAACCATACATTTATATATTTATTTATAAAATTTATTTACAAATATATTTTTTACATTATTAATGGATATATAATCTTAAATACAGGCATTTTAAAAATGAGTGAAATTGAATAATTCAAAATGAGTAAACTTTAAAAATATTGAAAAAATGGATAAGTTTTATTAATTAAATATAAATTTTTAAAAAATATGGATATATATATATTTAAGTAAAGATGAATAAATATTGAAATTACTAAAATAAAGTAAATAAATATTTATAAATAAATAATAGAAGATGATTAAATTCAAAAATAAAAAATATTCAAAATGAATAAATAATGTCTAACTATGATAGTATTAAAAATAAATAAATAAAATTGAGTGATTAAAAACAAAATATATTAAATGTGTCATATAATAATGAAATTCTAAAATATACAAAAATTTTAATAAATTAAATAAATATTAGGTGTATGTGTTTCAATATAAGATTTCATTAATTACATAAATATTTGTGAGTGTGCATTGTATATAAAAATGAATTAATTACATATATGTATGTGAAATCAATGTAACACAAGATATTTGATCTATGTTAAATTAAAAAATCAATCAACATTAAAATTAAATAAGATGTTAATATGTTTACATTTTATTAATTTTCAATATATTTTTATAAAAAATATATTATTTATTACTATTTATAATTACTATATATATATATTATACTTATTAATTTTTATCAAATATTGTTTCATTAATAAATTTTTAAATAATTTTATTATTTATTCATTTTTAATTATTTTGATTAATTATTACAATTTACTCATTTTATATATCTATATTTAATATATACTATTCATTAATATCTATAATTTATATATATGTATATTAAATTTATTCATTTTTATCAATAATAATTTAATTAATAAAATGTTTAATATTTTAATTATTTTACTCATTTTAAATGTTTATTTGTTTAATTGTTTCATTTGATTCATTTTACATATTTACATATTTAATATTTACTAATTATTAATTTTTATAATATATATATATATATATATATTCATTTTATTCATTTTTAACAATAACTATTTAATTAAAAAAATTGTTAATGTTTTTTTTTTATTTTTATTATTTCATTTTATTATTGACCTTTATGAGTGCTAAAAATGAAACGTTGATAAATGGTATCATTTATCAGTACTAAAATTAAAGTGATGATAAAGGGTAGTATTTATTAATGCTAAAAATAAAGGGCTAATAAATGGAACTATTTATCAGTGCTAAAAGAAAGCAATGATAAAGGTTACCCTTTATTAGCACTTTTCTTAGAACTAATAAAGGATTCCCTTTATCAGTGCTTCTTTTAGCAATGATAAGTGTTGGTGTTGTTATAGGCCTCTTTTGTAGTAGTGAATATGAAATATGAATCATGTATTAAGGTTCCTAAACCTCAATCTAATCATGCTTCTTATGTTTAATGTAAACAATAATGTTAGGATATTTCATACCATTCACTTATCATTTTCACTGCCTTTATCTTCATCAATATAATGAATACTCTAACCACCTTTTGGATTATCTTCATGATATATCCACTTAGAAAATTTATTTTCATAATTTTTATACTTTACACATCTGAAACATTCAATGTTAACCTAGTTCCTTCTAGTTCCTATTATTCACTAAGACTATAAAGCATAGTGTGAGTAAAAATTATCATGGTAGAAAACCACATAATCATAAAAATTTTCTTTTAAAATGAATAAATCATGACACCTTATTTAAAATCAATGGAACCATATCATTATATCTAGAAATATCCCTAGAAATATACTTAGAAATATCCCTTGGGATCTCACTAAAGTTGTATCATCCTAGTTTCCAAAAGTTGACTAAATCATTCATTTGATACCAACTATAGAAACACAGGCTTAACATACATGAATATTACATCATTTTATATTAATATTCAGAAAATTAAAAAATTACATTCTTGAGGACCATAATATTTTAGTTTATTTGGAAGATTGGATCACAATTTCTAACTTGGTGGGTGATCTTCAATGTCTCCCACAAAAATCTTCCCATTTAGTACTCATACTTAAAACGTTCTTCATAGCATGTGGTAAGGAACATAAGAAAGGGTTAGATTATAATCTCATTAAGGGTAAATAAAGGAGATATTTAAGAATAAAATAAGCATAAGGGTATGATAACATCATTATATCATGGGAAAATCATACATTCCGTATCAAATAACATAAACATGAATCATGGCATAAAGATTAGCAGTTTATAAGAAATGAATCATAAGGAAATCAAGAAAAAAATCCATGAGAGAATAACATAGTAATAATTCTAGTAATTTGTTTCATGCACATAAACATATAAAATCATTCCCAATAAGTAAAGGCTCATTGTAAAAACTTTTCAGGGAACGTCATGGGGAAAACACCTGGTAGAAAGGACACACCATTATCCCCAGTCGCAACCCTTTATTTATAGTGGACCTGGTTATACCTTCGTCTTATAGTGGATCAAGCCCATAAACTTATTCCTATCATTATTTTATGAGATATAAATATTTACCCAATGAATTATAGAGAGATATAGATCACACCCATCATGTTAGCAATAACTGGATCATGTGTTGTTATCTAGTCCACACCATCATATAAGTTATAACGAGATTACCCGGATCTATATGGGCCACCCAATCAAATAATATATAACAGGATTACCCAGCGCTATCTAGGCCATCCCATTGTAGAATATATAATAGTCTCTCCAAATTCTATCTGATCCACCCCATCTTATAAGCTATAATAGGATTACTCAGTGCTATCTGGGGCACCCCATCGTATAAACTATAATTGTCTTACCCAAAACTATATATATCACTCCATAATATAAGTAATTTACATGAAACAAAAAATGAATAAAGTAAAAATATATTTCATATCATCATAAAAATTATTATTTCATAACGTGATTAACCCATGTAAAAGAAATTGGTTTCATGTCAGTCTATTTGAAACGTGATTTCCTCCTGGAAAAGAAAGGGTTCCATAAACATCATGTCATCAAAACATAAACAATTCAGAGAAGGAATATGAATTGTATCCTTGGACCATATCCCTAGTAAAGTATAAAATGTATCAATGGATTTCATCTAAGATGGATAATAATTTAGAAATATTACTTGAAATAGTTATTAAGTAAAATATCATTTCTTCAAAAATCTTAAAATGTTTTCCAATATCATTTTCTTTGAAGACCACATTGAAAAATAATAAATACTTAAAAATCATTTAAAAAATTCTTGTGCAAAATATCCTTTCCACTTTGAAAAAGATTTTTTAAAACATAAAACATTTTTAAAACCATTCTATTTACTTATGGTCAGGAAGGTGGATAAATTTTTACATTCTGAACTTTCCTTTTATGATGATTTTTTTTTATAAAAGTTCCTCTTTCCTAAAATGACAAGAAGGTTCCTTTTTAAAAACCATTTTGTTAAAAAAGTTAAAACATGGGTATAAATTTCTTTTAAAGATAATAGGATAATAGTATAACATTTTCTAAAATATTTTTAGAAAACATGATTTTGAGAGAATGTATATTTCTGACTGAAGAGAGAGATAATGTTGGATTTTCTTAAAAATTATTCTTAAATTATCTTAAGTAATAAAGAGTGGAAAAATGGTACCATTAATTAAATATATCGTCAATAAAAATAGGATAATAAAATTCATGTGTGTTCTTGATAGATGGATTATAATATTTCATCAATTGAAACATAATCATAATCAATCCTGATAAATGATGAGATTGTAGAAATAAATGATTACCAATTTGATAATTTTGAATGGTAATATCAATGAAATAACAAAATTACATGAATCTTAAAATATCCTTAAAATAATTATATTAATCATATAATATTTCAAAAGATAATATATATATCTAATTAAATAAAATAGGTGCATAACATGACATCTGTCTCAAAGAATGCAAATTGACACAAAATAACTTTATTGATTTGATAAATTTTAAAACATAACCTCCATGAGAGAGATATCACAAAATTTATATTTAAATATCCAAATATTTAATTATAATTATCTTATAAATCATTCATGGTTATTTGATACACCACAAAAAAGAAACAAGTGGTGAATAAGTTATGTATCACATAGATATAAAAAGGTGAGATGAAATTCCCTTACTACATGAGTAAATTTTGAATCATGATCCTCATGATATAATAATATCAATTAAAACTTTTAATATCATGAAATAAATTAAATTCATGATATAAAATTTCATAGGTCATTATATACACCACAAAACAAGAATAAGTGGTGAATATAGAATATATTTTATAGAAATAAAAGTTAGATGAAAAAACCCTTACCTTAAGTCTTGAATTTTTTCGTACACATTCAAAAACACTCTATAATAAATATAATTTTATTATAAAACCTAAATTAAACCATATTAATAAATATCATACCATTTATTATTCTATTATGACTTTATATTTCACATTTATTAACAATTTCATGTTAAAGTTACATTTCGGGTAATAACCACTTTGTTTTTTGTATATGTTTGGATATGTTATTCTTGATCATATTAATTAGATAATGATTTACTTATTTCTAGAATTTAAGACATGATAAAAATAATATATATTTAGTATATAAGTATTTATAATAATCTATTAAATATATAAATATTAAAAGGAATAAACCGTTTATGAAGATGGTGGGTCGTACGTAGGCATAAACGTTGTTTTCGTTTTCTTTTTGTATTAAAAGAAAGAAAGAATGTGAAATATATGTGTGTGTGTGTGTTTATATTATAATTTAATTCAAATTTTTATTTCATATATATCATATATGTTTACTAAACTCATCCTTAAATACATTTAATGTAAATTGTGAATGAATCGCATCGCTCTGAGGAGTTGGTAATCCACACATCCACAAATGAAGTTATCGTAATTCCACAAAATGTAAATAATGAAGGAATTCCATATATGATAGTTCAATAAGAATAAATAAATCATAAATATCATATATATATATATATATATGTAATATAAAAATAGAAATTACATCATTATTCTCAACCATTAAAGGTGGAAATGGAATAAAAATGACATCAGTTCATGAGGCGGTAGTCCCCCGTACACATGAACAACGATAACATATCCCATGTGATGGAAATGTGTGTGAGTGTAGGTTGTACCCTTAACATAACAACATGAAAGTATATTTATGATACTAATTTTATTACATAATAATGGAATAATAATAATTGAGGGGGTGGAGAAACAAATAAAATAAAGGTTATTATTGAAGGATTTTATGGCTTCTTTGGGTAACCCCTTTTGGTTTGCACCAAAGGGATTCCTTTATTGGATTTATACCCAAAGTGAGGTATTTATGATGAAGGTAGGGAATTTTGTAGGATATTTTAGAAGGTTTCTTCAGATACAAAGGGCTTGATATGTTTGAATAATTGAGGGTGGGTGAGTTCTTTTTTATAGTTGAGGAGAAGTGGCATTCTTGTAAATATAAAAAGGTAAAAATTATTGGGATGTATTCCCTTACATCATGCACCTCCAATAATTGTCTATTTTAGAAACAATTGAGGTAATGGTATAAATATTTATGTAAAATGTATTTCAGACAATGTTTTAGGGTATTTTTCCCCATAAGTTAAAGTTTAGCCATCAAGTAAACTCATTTTTACTTCAATTTCTACAATTAATTTTAATTACTTTCACTGATATTTTTAGTCAAAAACTAAGTTGATATTAATATAAATTATAAATTATTATGATTCAAAATATGGAATTATTTTTTTTGAATTCCAAAAATATATGTGGTAAAAATTATTTTAAAATTAATCTCACTTACATTATAAGAAAGAGGGTTTTTAATGTAAAACTGCTCACAAGTTTCAAATATTTTTATATCCAATTTTAGTGTGAAATTTGTTACAATGAAATAAATTAGATTTAATTTTGTATAATTAAAATAATAATTCTTTAAAACTAATTTAAAATATAATTACTATATATAATTAAATTATATGAAAATGAAGTTTTAAATTTAAATTCAATGTTTGTAATTATTCATCAGAAAATCAAACTTCTTAGAAAAATAACAAAAAATCCCCCAAAGTAAATTTTAATATTCCTCTTTAAGAAATGAATTTTATTTTTCAAATAAAAGTAATAAATGTTTCAAAAAAATATATTTATAATAGTTGCACCATTAAAAGGTGGCAAAATTACCTTTTTGAAAAATACTTCTTTTTGTTCATAAAATTGGATTAATTATTATCTTATAATTTTCAAATCTATTGGATGGGTGTCAAAAAAATTTATTGAATTTATAATATATAATTTTTTTTAAACATTCCTCAAAATTAGTTCCTTTAATTTATTGAGATAAAATTTTGATTTTACATAGAAAAATAGTTTTTTTAGAAAATAAATTTCTTTATTTTCAAATAGTTCTTACTTTCATTTATAACTAATTTATTACTAAAGTACTGATTTTATATACATGTGTAAATCATATTTTCATAATTTATTTAATCTTATTTTTAACATTTATTCCAATTTCTATGTGAAAACTATAATAATATTTTAATAACAAGACTAATAGTATATTATAGTTTGGTAAAACTCAGCCATACTTGTAACGCAAGTTATCTAAATAAATTGGCATTATCCATAACATAAGATAAACATTTTATTTCATGTACCTAAAGCTAATATAAGTGTTTTTTATAGTGCATGGTCGATTTGGTGTTTCATACGAAGTAATAATAACTTGGTGCTTTCATATAACACAAGATATATTCAAGGCTGCCTGAAATGAAAAATATTGAAAAGATTAAATTAATATAGAAAAAATACAAAAAAAAATATCGGGGTATTACATAGATGATAGTGGTTTTGGTAAAGTTAGATAATGAGAAATAGAATATTTCTAACACCATCTAGAACCCAGTGGTATATCCAGTAGTGTCCCTCATACCACCCACCATAGAGTGACACCCTATGGGCAGGAACGTGCATCTATTGTGGAAGTAGGACATGATAAAGCACCTAGAAAACATACCTAAAAGAATTATGATAGTTGTGTCTCTCCCATTGTAAAAGGAAATGAGTAAGGTCCTTGCAAAATACTTGAAAATCCTTCTCCAATTTGAATAGGAAGAAGCATCCATGGAGACCTACTCTGAAGAGGAGGATGAGAAGGAAAAATGCAAAGATGTCATCTCATTCTCTAGAGAAGATTAGGGCTCCCTCACACAGGGGCACATTTTCCCTCTGTATACTAACATCCAATAGGAAATCATAGAGATTATCCTCTATCAATTGGACACTGGTTATAAGATTAATCTCATCATGACCTGGACACTCCGTAATCTAGGGATGATCGAAGTAGATTTGATTCCATCTAACCTAAACATTCAATTTTATGACAAAGCTGAAAAGAAACTGTGTGGTGGGATTCGAATGAAGACCTAATTAAGAGGCTTGATAGTAAGCTCTAAATTCATGTTTGTCTCCAAGGATAGCTCCTATAATGCATTGATGGGTAGGCCCTATATTCATATTCATGTGGTAGTCATCTTCTCATATAATCAGTGCCTTAAGAACTCCCTCAATGATCAAGTAGGGGTGATCCATGGTTAAGTGTACCCCTTAAACTCCTTTGAATCTCACTATCTGAAGATAAGCTATTATAATGGAGAGGGGATGTAAGTTCAAAACAATTAGTTTGATTAAACAACCCTTATAGTTAGCCCATGGGAAGACTTGGATGATGCCTTCATTCTTCATATCCATCATTTGGAGGCCACGACATCAAAAATGGGAAGTTATTTTGTCATTTTTGAGAGAAAGGGTCGTCGCATACCTACATGGAAGGAGTGTCCACAAATTACCTCGTACTCCTACACAGTACAGGAATGGGTGATACTGAATCCCCTACCCCTATAAAGTACCAAGGGTTTCATTCCATGGACACCATCTCATTACATGATCACCAGTTCCATACAGTAGGGTTGTCCTAAAATCCATCACGCCACCATTTCTTATATTTAAATTATTGGAATCATGGTTGAAGCCCTGATGTAATTAGATCGATAACTTCTATCTCCAAGGTTTTAGAAGAGAAGGAACCCCTGAGTGGAAATTTCACATCCACCCTAGTAGGAACCAGTGTTCCCCCCGAATCAGCTAACCTATATTTACCTCCAACTACTAATTTTCATGACTCAGATATAAGGATGATTTTGAAGACACTCTCACTACCTTCAAAGAGGGAATCTCCACCACTACCAATTAGTTGATTTAGGTGAACATCATAATTGAGACATAACCAAGGCCGACATTGATTATTGCATCCATTCTTCTAGAGAAACAGCAGTTGTATGTGACCTTCTTAAATAAATATTGTAATTTGTTTTCTTGGAGTTACAATAAAATTCTAGGACTAGACCCACAGGTCTCCATCCGTTGTCTTGGTCTCCCAGTGAGTCATTACTGGTTCAAGAAGCCTCCTAGGAAAATACACGCTTATTGTGGTGTTATGGTTGAGGTAGAGGTTGATAATATTATCAAATAAAACTTTAGTAAGGAAGTTTAGTACCAAAAATGGATATCCAAAATCATCCCATTCAGGAATAAGGATGAGTAGATCAAGGTCTGTATCTAATTTTGGGATCTTAACCGCTATTGTCTGAAGGATTATTTTTCCCTTACATTTATATATCTATTTACCAATTTTATAGATAGATTCCAAGATCTCTCCTTCATGGATGGTTAATCCAAGTACAACCAGATCCATATGGCCCCTAAGGATTAGTATTATACCACGTTCAGGGTGCCCCAAGGGACCTTATGCTATCAGGTGATTCCCTTAGGCCTAAAGAATGCATGATCCACATATCAGTGGTCCATTAATCACATCTTCAAAATCATCCTAGGATTCTAGTGGAATACTACATTGATGACTTGGTGGTCAAACCTCGTCATCTTTAGGAACATCTCAAAGACCTTTAGAAAGTGATTGGCCTCTTTTTCTGTAGGTATTTGAAGATGAACCCATTAAAGTGTTCCTTCAGGGTTACCTCTGGGAAATTTCTCAAATTCATCTTTAGATATAGAGGCATAAAAATTGATCTAGATAACATCAAATCCATTATCCATTTTCCTCCCCCGAGCAACCTTTAGGAGATATATAGCCTTAAAATACACTTAACTAATATAGGTTTATTTATCATGACTCTATCTAACAAGTCTAAACCCTTTTCTATGATCATGAAGAAATGTACCATCTACCTGTGGGATAAAGAGTGCTAGACCACCTCTAAGGAAATCAATCAGTACCCACTAAAACCTCAAATATTTATGTTACATATCTTTGGGAAGCATGTGTTACTCAATGTGACTTCTCTAGAATGGTACCTCAGTGCCCTTATCACCGATAATAACAATGAGGGAAAAGAAAATATTTTATACTATCTCAGTCATTTGCTCCATGACATAAAGAACAAATACTTCCCCATTGAGAAGAGCTACCAAATACTGGTTTTTTAAGTGAAAATGTTAATGTATTATCTATAGCATCACAAGATAGAGTTGGTTTCCTTATTAGATCTGAAAAGGTATACCCTTGATCACCCCATGTTGGAAGGAAAACTATAAAATTGGGCAGTAATCCTATAGTAGTTTTATATTAAGTTTGTTCTGTAGAAATCTATCAAAGGTACGACATTGTCCAACTTCCTAGCTACCCATACAGCTTCTGAAGAACTTCCTCTAGATATCAATATCCTAGATGAGGTAGTCCTTTCAGTATATCAGTCCATTATGTTCTAGAAGATTCATTTTGATTGTTCCTACCAAAGCCTAACTTGTAGAAGGCTTGACAATCCCATGCTCAACAAAGTGCGCTTTGGGTCCTTCTTTATCACTCCTGCATAGGTTATTCTACCCTATTCATTCATTCTATCATAAGTTAACACCAACAATGAGGTAGTGTATCAGGCTCTCATTAATGGTCTTGAGATGGCCACCGAGATTGATATTCCCTACTTGTTTGTTAAGGGAGACTCTAAGTTATTCATCAAACATATTAATGGAAATTATATTGTTAGGAAGCCAGATCTTATTCCCCTAATGGAGTGTACTCACCAGCTAATAGTCCAGTTCCCTTCTCAACCAGAAGTGACTCATGTACCTCAGTAGTAGAATAGTCAAGTCGACATCCTGGCTATTTTATCCACATCCCTTGCATAACAAGAGCAGGATGATCTATTCATTCACATGGAGGATAAGATATTAGTCACTCTTGTTATTCTTGATGATGATGATGGGAATTAGGTAAACCAGTTGACCATCTATGATTCCACATTAGTACCCCCTGGGATCCCCCATAGTAGAGGAAACCTCTAATTGGATAAATCCTTTCATTCAGTACCTTGAATAAGGTACCCTCTCACCGGACCGAGCTTAATTTGAGTCAATATGTTAGTATGTAGCATATTTTACCCTCCATAGTGGGACTAACCTTGATAAGACTCTCTAAAAACATGGTTTTGATGGAATCCTCCTCCATTGCATTTGTGGAGATGAAATTTCCTAGGTTATGTAGGAAGTTCATGTCATTTCATGTGGTTCCCATAAGGTGGTATTGAAACTTTCCCACCGTATTCATAGGTTAGGTTACTCTTGTCCCATCATGGTTCATGATTACATCAAGTATGAAAAGAGGTTGGATGTGTGTTAGATCCCTAACAATTTTTTGCATCGATCGTCAGAGCACCTCCATACCACCAATTAGTCTTGTCAATTTATAATATGGGGACTTGATGTTGTGGGACTATATCCACCAGCAATAGCTTTCTATTTCATGTTCATTCTGACCATGAAAGTTTTATTTTTCAAGTGGGAAGAAGTGATTCTCCTCAAGGAAGTCATGTAAAAAATACATGATTGGATTCATTAGCTCCCAAATAATCCATTAATTTAGATTCCCTCATTCCATTCTCTCCAACAATGACACCAACTTCTGAGCTAATGAATTAAAGATGTTTTACACCGAGTACGGCATCAGGTCTAACCATACTCCTCACTATCATGCATAGGAAAATAGAAAAATGGAGGCGTTTAATAAGAACCTCTCTATAATTATGTATAAAATAGTGGTCCAAAATAAGAAGAGTTAGTTAAAAATGATCCCCAATTACCTATAGGACTATCAAATGATAGCTCACAATTCCACCCAGGAGACTATATACTCTCTGGTGTACATAATAGGGCAGTCCATCCCATTGAGGTTCATTTTTTGATACTCCGAACAATTTTATATGACCAAAAGACTCTATAAAAATAGAATAATTATATTTTTATGGGCTAGAATCAATCGATGTGAACCAACTCGAAGCCTTTAATAATCTAGAGAGGCATCTAAAAAAGATATAAACAGTTTTCAACCAGAAGGTTTTCCTATGATCCTTCCTTCAGGGGTACATGGTATTGGATATCCATCCAACATTACCATTTTTATTCAAAAAAATATAGATACACAGATAAGGATAAACAATGTCTAGTGGGCCTGAAATAATTAAGTCCAAAGTAATCAACCCATATCAATTTCACCCCCTAAGGTTTAAAATGAGAAACATGGGTTAGTAAACTGACCATGATACCAGGGGTCGTTATAGATGCCAAGTGATCTGCCACCTTTTTCCCTCCCTCCACGCATGAGTGACTCTGGTGCTACTATCAAGGAGATATTTTCATTTATTAATTATGTATAATATAGATTGGGAGATTATAACTTTACCAAGTGAGGAAATGTGAATAACCATAGAGTCAGTCTCCACTTAGGAGATGTACAATGCCCTCTACCTACAAATGGTGATACCTATAAGAAACGCCTTTTACTCTACCTGTAGAGAATTCCTAGAACCATAATGCACTTATAAATACAAGGCCACACTTCCTCTAGAGTCTCGGACCACACCATGGCAACACATTTCACCCAACATACAAGAACCAATAGTGTTCAATTTGAGGCCAACTTTAGGAGGACTCCACCGTCCCCAATGCCCTTGTTTCCTGGTATCTGACCGTTGAGCCGTGTTATGTTGTACGTACAACATGAGAAGAGAGGGGTCTGCTTCTAGTTGTCATCAGTGCCATGAAAATCGACCAGAATACATTTTACTATGGAGGTAATGGATCTATCTATAGATGTGAGCCCCTCGAACCTAGCTTGGTTCCTTGCTTTCCATACACACCAACCACTTGCGTTGAAGATGTTGGATCTCTCCGTCTTTTCATTTACAGAACCATCCATCCCCTAGAACCAACACTCCATGAAGGAGTCAAAGATCGACGCATTGGGGGATTACCATGTAAATTCCATGAAGACTACCCAAACCTAGCGGGCCCAGTCACCCTATAAGAAGATATGGGATATTATCTCTTCATTATTATGTATGCAACAATGAAAGAAATAATACAATCTAATTCTGAGTCTCTTGATTTTATCTTTGGCTAGTGAGGCTAGGTTCTGGATCCTCCAAGTTAAGAAATTAAATTTCATTGGGATCCTCTTACACCAAGCTACATCGTAATCACCTCCTTATTGGTCCTAAGGCAAGATTAACCTCATTGAACTTAAGGGAGGTGGAGGGTGTGAAGACGCACCATTATATATTTGATCTCATAATAACATAGTCAAAAAAATCCTGTTGTTACGCATCCAGAATAGTTCTGAAAAATGTGGGTACTGACTCACCTCCTTGTATGTGATCAAAGGGGTTGGGAAACCTGGATAACCAAGAGTCCTTCCTAACCAGTTGTGGTACTATAACTGGATGTTTCCCTCCCCAATAATCCACTGTGATCTTTGGAGGATGGTCAGAATAAAACTGCTAACAGAGTACCAGAGCAAAGACCCACTGACTGTAGAAGATTCGGTGTTAACCTGGCTTCTGCAGGACTTCAGGATCCCCCACAATGTTTGATCATCAATTACCTCCCACACCATCTTCATGTGTATATATGGTATAGTGTTCGCAAGGATTTTAACGTTGATACCTCCCTTCGAAATTGTACAAGCCATCTTACCCCAGGAAACCCAATGTCTCTTCCCAATTAAATATGCATCCCAAATGAAACGGGCCAAAAGTATATCAATGGCCCTGATAACTCCCTTTGGAACATTGGTGGACGAAAGAGAATATACCAAAATGGACGAGAGGATGCTATTCACAAGAGTAATATGACCACCTAAGGATAAAAAATGGTTCTTCCAATTGAGAATGTTCCCCGTAATCTTTCTCACCATGGGGTCAAAATCCCTGATGTGAATTCTACCTAGATAAATGGGGGTACCAAGATACTCCATGGGAAATAAAAAGCACCTCATACCCAAGATACATCCCATATTTGTCACCGTTCTCAAATTTCATGCCGAAGAAACATAGAATCCACTCTTCTCCCTATTAATTTGTTGACCAATCCAGTGGTAGTACTCCTCAAGGATCGTGATAGTCCCCAACATAGATTGTCTTCCCACATTGATGAAGATGAGTGTATCGTCTGAAAACATCAAATGAGAGATGGGTGGGAGCCTCAACCTCCTTCAGTAAGGAAGAACATCCCCATTATAAATTCCTTTTCTAATCATCCTATTTAAGGTATCCTGCATAATGATGAAACTACTTGGTGATAAGGGTCACCATGATGAAGGCCTCTAACTGTCTTGAAGAAATCATGTGTATTACTCACAAACGACACAATCATCCAGGACGAACTGAAGCACCTGAACATAATATCAGAATAACATCTTTTTCGTGAACCTATTAATAAATCTCTTCACGATCTTGTCATATGCCTTATTCATATCGAGATTTATGGTCATATTAAAACCATAAACCTTGGTATTAATATCTCTCAACATATCCTAGTCTAGTGATATAGCCCCCTAAATATAGCGGTCTTTCATGAAACCATGTTGTTCCTTGGAGATCCACCATGGAAGATTCCCAGAAAAACTCATGTTAATGATGCTCGCCAGTATTTTATATGTAATGTTACACATACTCACGGGCTGATAATGAAGAAGGAATAAGGGTTCCCTGATCATTTATAAAAGGAAAAGAGTCATGGTAGACACAATCCATGGTAGTCTACCCCCTATGAAGAATTCCTAGAAAGCATTGATGATATCCTCCTTCACCATCTCCTAGGATCTCCTATAGAAAGAACATGGGAATCCATCAGGGCATGCGGCACTCTCATGGTTGATATTCACCATAGCCACAAGAATCTCATCCTCCTATAGAATACCCTCCATAAAATCATTATCCTCAGGAGATAAAAGGTGTGGAATCCCCTCCCAGAACTCATCCCCCCCCCCATAGGGTAATCCTGTAGAATGTTTGGATTGGGTCCTGCAAGAAGGTCCTTGAAGTATGAAAACACCAAGCCCCCAACCACTTCCATATCATTAGTGAAGGGTATATCTTCCAAAGCTAGGTTTTTTTGGACCACACACCACCTCTCCCATATAAATTCATGGAAAAAAGCAGTATTCTTATTTCATTCCTTAAGACATTTTGTCCTCAAACAATCCCTCACCCTAATTTCGTGCACAAGTAGTATAACCTTAAAGGAGTCTTTTTTCTCAGAGATCTCACCAAAGATAGCATCATCATAGACCTCCTCAATACTATCTTCAAGCTGTTCGATATCCAATCTTAGCACATCCAACTCCTTTTCCAAGGGGGGAATGCTTTTATCCCATGAACGGAGGTCCTTCTTGAGATGCTTCAACATGTAGTGCAATGCTAATAAGGAGTTCCCCTAGATAAGTTCCTCCCAATTTCTCCTTGCCATCTACTGATAACCCGTATTACTCGACCAGTAGCTCATGTACTTGAAACCCAACTGTGGGGCCTCCCTTCTTATCAAATAAATATAGAGAGGAGAATGTTCAGAGATGCTACGGGTAAAATTCACCAACCTTCACCTCCAGAAACCTATAAATAGATTGTACATTTGATAACCACTGATCAAGATAGATCCTGCAACGACTATTGCTCCTCTGGTTGTTACACCATGTGAAGGGGTCACCTTAATACCCCAAATTCAGTATCCCCTTGTCTGCTATTAAATGATTGAAATACCTACTATCCCTCCTTGAAAAATTTCCTCTCCCCTTTTTCTCCTCAGGGTCTGATACAATATTAAAATCACTACACACCACCCAAGGATAATTCTATGGGTCAAAATCATTCAGTTATCTCTATAAATCTTCCATTGTTTGTCCATCACAGCTTTCATCAATGAAGTAAACAAATAGAGAGTCTTCACCACATGACACCCTCATCAATACATGTTGATCTCCTTCTTGGATTAACTTCACTAAAACCTCCCTATGGAATAAATTATAGATAAAATTATTGATCGGATCCCCATGAATAGATTCAGGTAGCATCACCTTGTGCATGAACTCATTGATCTTTGCAGAGTTCTGCTTGTGCTCGAGGATCACAACCACCTTGACCTTATGTTTCTTAGCTTCTGAGACAATAAAATCAGTATTTACTCTCTCCCCAATTCCTCGAGAGTTCAAGATGTAGTTGGGATTCATGGAAACTATATTTTACTATCATTGGCCTCAGGAAACATGGTATCTTGCATAAGGGAAATAGAGCACTCCCTATCCCATAGCCTCTTCGACAACAACCTTTTGCACACTCCTGAACCAGTAACAACAGGGAATGATTGTGAAGATATAGGCATCGATGCAAAATTAGAGTCCTTTCCTTTCACCTTAATAGGAGGAGAATGGTCCATATAATCTGATTTAGATAGGTCCTAAACACTTGGTGGTGGTGCCCCAGTAGAAAGGACACTACTGACTAACAAACCATCCTCTATAGGGGCGAATTTACATGATATTTTTATTCATCAAGACATCTAGCTGTGTCCGACACCCTATTTCCATTAAGAAGATCCACTCTAGGAATAGAGGCTTCATGTCATGTATCCTCCGTGGGAATCTTCTCATCACATGATCAATGAGATGGCAGTGCTCGGGGAGGGCCAGAGTAAAGGAATCCAAAAATCTCAGAGCAATCTTCATAAGAGTATCCAGCAATGTACCATTCAAGATCATTCAGGGCTGCAAGCATGACCATGTCGATGGCACCGGGGGAACCATTTTATTAACACAGGGCACATAAGTAACCATAGATGCACCTATGAAAGCCTCTAGTCTAAGAAGTAAAGGGGTGATCTCTTTACTAACTACGAGAATAGGGGGATTGCTGCATGGGCCACAAGATACAGATGCATCTGTGTACACTACCTGAACTGGGGATGAGCTACACTCTCCACCTGCAGATAAGGATAGAACTTTTGGTAGGATAACTCTTCTAGCTTGAGGCCTCACTCCAAGATTTCATCTCCTGCAGTTCTGCACCAAATTCCCCTATAAAAGACACTCCAAACAAAACCTTTGAAAAAATGTGTAAACTATTTTTATGTCCATAATATGGAATCATGCACCTTCAGGAAAACTTTCTCTAGGATAGGTATGGAGAGATCCAATTACATGTAGATCTATGTGGCCATAATTTCCTCACCTCTATTATAATGTTGCGTGCACGTTGATCACCATGGAATGATAGCATATCACTCCCCCAAAAAAGCTACATTCCATGAACAATGCTTCACAAAAAGGGAGGAAAGGGTCCAAACTCCATGTCCATAAACGGAGAGTTTAATTCCAAGAATTACTATTATAAAATTATGTGATTCTTCATTGTAAAATGTAGTGTGGTGTTGGGCCTCCTAGGCTATCATTCACATCGATTTTTTCACTCCATCACACTATAAATATCCATTTGATAAATCCAATCCATGGTATGAGCTCTACGACATTAATCTAAGAGCCCCAATTCCAAGCATCATTACTTTAAAATATATGTGGGATTCTCTTAGGAGTGTGTTGTGTGGTTTTGGGCCTCATTAGTCCTCATTCACATCGATTTTTATAAGACACAACATGACACATATTCATTTTATATTTCCCTAACACTGGTCTAAACTATATGACCTTAAACGAAGAGACTCATAGTCTGATATTTAAGACCTTAAACTAATTTACATTGTATGGTCTAGGTGATGTGACCTTAAACTATTGGCAACCAGTCCACGAATTATGAACCTAAAAAATTTTCAACCATTTTAATATGATTTTTATGACTCTAAACTGAAAATCCTACCATCCTCAATGCATGAAATCAAACTGTGATTCTACCCCATACAAAATTTGGATTCCACCTAATAAGAAATGGTTTTTCCATCGCTTCATATTGGGATGCCTCGCATGATATGTATGAGATGATCGAAAAACCTCAACCCATTTTCCTAACATGTGATACCTCATGATAACTATAGGATGCCTCAAATTCTCTCACTACAGAGGATCATCCTAACCGGAATCAATCTCTTACAACACTGTGTTTCGGAACTATGTGTGTCTTGATTACCATCATTATAAGATACATAGAATCTCCCAAACTTTTTATTTCAATGCCCAGCCAAAAATTCTCCCACCCTTTGTCCCTCTGGCCATGGTCCAAACAATACAGCCTTAAACAATGTTCCATTATCTTCTTGATACTTGTATGGTATGTGGGCTTCCTTTGTCTCATTCACATCATGTTTTACCTATTTCATGTCTCATAATAATTATTATAGAAACCCCTTTTATGGTCCATGCATCAATACTTTAAACTAGTTTCCTATAGTCCAGAAACAAGACGATACATGTTTCCCTGGCCCATACCCTATGACCTTAAACAATGTGTAACTAGATTAGGGATTGCTTCATGTGGGGTTGGGCCTCAATGGCACATTCACGTCAGGTTTTATCTCTTGAACTACATGGACATCCTTGAATTCCCATTTTCCCATGTTTAAGAACATGTTACCTTAAAATGTTTCTATTCTCCTTCATAACTATGTGGGCCTTGATTACCATTCTCAGGGAATACATATTGATGCTGAGAATTTTTTTCTCCAGGCCCAGCCACAAATTCAGGGTAAAACCATCCATCCTCTATGGTGTAATCACCCTAAAATATCCCAAGAGAATCCTTTTAAGTATAAACTCCACTCAAATACCTTAACCCATAAGTTGTCGAGGATTCCCTCACAGTTCGATATGAGGAAGGGAAGAATGAGAAGGCTGATTGAAATTTCATTAACATACTCAACTCATGGTGATAAATTGTAGCCTTACCCTAGATGGGTTTGGGATACCTCTAAATAAGATATGATCTTACCTTTTATCAAACCAGGATTCCCTAAATGAAAAATATGCGATGAAAAAACGTCCCCATTACACACAGTTATATTGTAGCCTTACCCCATATATGTTCAGGTTGCCTTGTATCCACGTATGAGAAGATTCAACACTGTCGTTCGATAGACTAACCCCCCACCAGCATTGGTCACTTACCATGTCGTGTTTTACGACTACATGTGGCTTGATTTCCATTCTCCTGTGATATGTAGTGATTCCTAGATATTCAATCTTGGATTCATACCCTCTATCAACTCATCATGGGTACTTTCATTCCCCAAGGTCATGATGTCGACCTATGGTGATGTTTTTCAATATTTGTGTAGAAAAGGTTCCCTTGTACCCTCCATTCACGTTGTTTTATCACTCTTATTGCTACAAAAGCCCATTTCTAGACACACTCGTGCTAATTTAGTCTTATCAACATGACCTTAAACTTTTTTCAACCCACCCCTTAAATTTTACATGGCACTATGTCCTTCCAATACATCATTCACATCAAGATAATTCTTTTTTATGTCATGCTAAATGATTTAGGGAACCCCTTCATGTAAATTATATGACCATAAACCAATAGAAAATCCTAGGTTCAACATCATGACTCTAAACAATGTTTTATTTTTCACAAAGTGTGTCTTATATAACATATGGTGGCCTTCAAGGCCCCCTCATTTGAGTCAGGTAACCTACCTTCAATGTCACATATATCCCCTTGAGACACTTCCCCATTTAGTCCATGAAAGATGAATTTAAACTATTTTTTATGGTCTAGTTTATATGACCTTAAAATATGTGTAATTCCCCAGTCACATGAAATTAAATAGTGGGATACATCATGATCACATGATGATAAACTATACAAAAACCCATCCTCATTGTATGACATAAAACTACATGCCCAATGTCCACACCATTTGATGTTAATCCATGTGTCTATAATCCTCATTGCATGATGCAAAGATACAAGTCATCCAATTACCTCTCCGAACAGTTCCTATAATCATGTTCTAGTTGTCTACCACATCATTCAATTTTTTTTGGAAATCAGCGTCCAATATTACACTCTCTTAGAAGATGATTTTTACTTTTTCTCATATTAATACACCTACACCAATGTGCTAAAAGATATGGTGGTGTAATTTATAGAGTATTGGAATCCATTTGAATATTAAATTACTTAATTTCCATGATTTGTGTGCCCCTTATTTGGATCATCATCCTTATACATGTATTAAGGGGCCCCCTAATGACATTATGTCTAGCTAAGGCCCACCTAGAATCCTGGTTTAACACCTCAGAATACTTTGGATAAATTTTTGAGATAGGTCCCACATTTCAAATATGGTCAATGGAAAACCCTCAATTTGTTTCCCCCCATTCACTAGCTAAGTGATACAGATGTTGTGTTTTGAACATGGTCAACAGTTATCCAATATTGTGACACCACTCTCACTGTTTTCCAGATTTTGGGAATTGTGATTCCCACTCCCCACCCCCCTTTTTTAAGTAAAATTCAACTCCCTAGAGTTACCTAATTTTTTCACTAGAGCACATTGGAAAATTAATTTGGTTATTTAGATGACCCCATTATCCAGCCATAGCCTCTCTTATCTTCAGCGCTCTCATTGGTCGGCCAACAATAGAAAAACATGAGTGTTTGATGATTGTCTGACACTCTCATACAAGTGATCAATCACATTAGCATCCTTTATTCATCAAACCCATAATGACTCATGTGATATTTGGGATTGGTGGTTGTTTATTTTGAAAATATTATTGGAATGCAATAATAAAAAAATAAAGATACTAGAGCATGTATAAATTAAACAATGCAAAGTTTTATAGGGTCATACACATATTGGAGCCTCCCATTTGATAAATCCCTTCAATGATTGATCTCAGTAACTAATTGATCAATCTCATCCATCCTATGTTCAGTAGCCTCCAGGGACTTTTTCCACGCCTCTAGGTCCTATTTCTATTCATTTTCCTTGGATAAAAAATCCACTTCCATGATCTACTATCAATTATGCTCATCCCTACACTCATCCTTTACCTTCTTGACATCAAACTCCTTAGACTCATCCATTACCATTTGATCCCTCATACCACTAACGATATCATCATGGGTAGCAGCGACCATTGCATTCTCTCATGCCTACCCCTCCAAGAGGAAGATATGTTCCTCGTCTTTCTAAAGTACCTAAGAGCCCTCACCCTTATTCCTCCACCAGGCCAAGTCGAGGTCTTTCCAATCTGCACATGCCTACTAGATAATAAAATCTTGGGATGGTATGTGATGTTTGATGGATTTAACCTCATAGGTCCCCATGCTAACTAACTAGTTGTGGAGAGATCACACTCATTCAGATAGTTCAGCTATCCAAGTGTGGGTGATGAAATTATACACATCCTCTATGCCTTGCGGTGCATGACCCTATTCTACTCAAACACCTCTGAGCTGGAGCCTTCAAATTCATTGCATGATACAGGCTTATATAGAGGAAATGACATTAATATATTATCAGTAGGTCCTCCAGTTGCATGTCCTAAAACATGAGAGGTTGGATAATTGTTCCATATTTGGGTGTGAGTGGCTGGATAATTATCCTAGGGAACAGTTCCTTTTCATCCTCCACACCTTCTGAAGTGGCCTCCACTGTACCTGGTGGAATTTCTGAGGTGGACTCAATTTTCCCCTCTTCTTCAGCTACCCTTGTTTATGGTACAACCTCGACATCAACTCCCACAACTGCCACTAGCCGTAGTTCAAGGATGGGTGTTTTCAATAAATATTCCTCATTCACTTCATCTGTTGGCATAATCTCTACCTATTCTATTGAAACATCAAATCTGGCAGCCACCTCTTGTGGCACCTATGTGATTGGCTCAGCCACCATGACTCCTTTGGGAAGCCTTGTCCTGAACCTGGCCTCGACCACCTCTAATAAGGGAATTGTCTCAACTGTCCCCTCTAATGGAACCTTCATGGCTGGATTGACCATCACAACCTCTCTAGCTATCTCCACTGGGAGTCCAGTATCTACCAACACAACATCATCCTCAGGTGCATCTAATGCGAGTGTTGGAACTGGTGGTTGAGTCCCAAGAACTGTTCAAAATTCCATTCCAAAAATGAATCATTCAAACATAGGAAGGAAATTATAAAGAATCAAGTGTGTCAAGGAGAAAGATACTTATGTAAATTTTATACTCCAATGAGGATCTCTTAGAGGTTGACAGGTAACCACCTAAGAAAAGTTCCTTCTCTAGCTACCACATCAGTTGCAGGCACTAAGGGTAGGATACTCAAAGAAATATATTCATAGAGGGACCCCACATTTTCCAATTTTTGTGTTGAGGTCCCATATCCCTCCTTTTCAAGTAAATTGTGAATGTACCCCTCTTTTTTGGTCAATTATTATGCAAGTGGAAAAAATAGATTTTTTTATGAATTTGTTATATCTGAAACATATAATATCTAGGTATTTACTAGGTCATACATAATTATTCCTCATATAGAAGAAACATGATAGGTATCACTTCTCCCGGAATCATATGACTCTTTTGGAAGAGGTTCGCACATATCTAACTCAGTTGTCGACAACTGTGGGAGAGGGGTCATGTTCATTAGTACCCTTACCTGATCGGTTATAGGATTCATAGTGACTAATAATGTACTAGGTCTACCAACTCTGACACATATTTCCCCACCACATCCTAGGATGTGTGGAAACCATCCTTATCATGACTAATCAAGGCGATTCACATAGCATCCTTATTGAGATTCTTCCAAATCCTGTGAACACCATAAGACTGCATGTAGACATTCAAGTTATCTTATCCGGGGAAGATGAAATCATTTGGAATTTCCACATAGCGTAACTGCTTCCCAGGAGCTTGGAATAATGTCTTCAAGATCTCTCCAGATGGATCCTCTTCTTTCATTGTATTCATTCCAAATATTATTGAGCCAATTTTTGCTTGTATCTCTATAGCTCGTGTCAGTCTGGGCCCACAAACTTTTCGAACCATTGTTGTTTCCCAACCTATCGGTCTAGCTCATACACCATGGTTCACTTGGATCACCACTTAGCCTTGGTCTCACAGTTGAGGGGAAACCCCTTCATTGGATCAGGTGTCCTACCACCTCATCATATCCTTGGGATATATGCTCTCCCATCTTTTCACATACTAATGAATCAGTCCATACATAGTAGTAGGTGGTGGAATATCATTTTACATCTTCCAATCTTCACACGTAAATATGTGCCAAATCATTATCATCATATAAAGGTTGACACTCATGATGCACCTCGGAGTACACCTTCGGTGTCAGCCTTTGTAGACACCTAAAATATCTCATAAACCAGTGTGGTTTTTATGGTTTGAAGACTGGGTCACAATCAACTCTAACCACTAATACCCCACCTCATGAGGCCAAGAGGTACGATCTCTACTCTTCTGTTTCTATGCATTCATTGGTCACTACAACCATTAAAAAGGGGAACTGATGCAATATGAAGTTCTCTACCAACCAGACCTTCTTGATTACTTCCACTAAACCAGACTTGAATGGGTTAATTTCTGCGATATTCAAGTTCATCGGCTAGAAGTTTGTTTTCGGAGGGTAAATGGGGTTCAATTACTCATAAACTCCCATGTGTGCATCCACCCAGCTATAAAAAACATGAAATTTCCCACACATATGCACCAGCATCTTCTCTTCGCTGATATGATGAATTACCATGTCAAAATTCTCTATTACTAAAACGGGAAGGCTGGAACGCTGGCCCATCACCAACATCATAGCCATTATGAAGGTGTTTGGTTTTACCCCCCATGTGTGAACCCTCATGGGAGAATCCAAAGACATATGAGCGATGTTATGAACCCCCCCCCCCCCCATTATGACTATAGTTTGAGGTTCATGCCTAATGTTGAACCCCCACAACTACTATTGGCTCACCTCCAAAACCCTCCAGTAAGAGCCCTCCTTTCCACAATGGTATCCTTCAAGACATGAGTATAGGCTATTCAGCATCTTATTTGTTGGATACACCCCATTAACTGGGTCTACTATTGGTTCATTCAAAAACTATTTAACCACTACTTACAGGTAACTTCTTTCATCCCTAGATTATCTTTGTTGGTGCCCTTCACTAGATCCAGTTGCGATATCCCAAAAGCCTGAAACTTCTCTTGATCTTCCCACACATTCTATGCAGGGAGGAATTCATCATATATCACACCTAGGATCAGGATTTTTATCATATGGTCAAAGTATCAAAGGCTTACATCGACCTCTCCATGATACAGAAAAGAAAAATTTGGTCCTCAGTGGCCATCTTTTTAGTAACTCTATCATGATCTCCTATGTATGGGGGATATGGAACTCCAAAGCCCATGATTCTTCATAGATCTCTACTCACCTTAGATCTGCATAAAACTTGTGACATGATTCACATGACCATTATACCCATTCCCACTCAACCATTAGGTTTCCAACCTAGCACAAATCCCAATTTTCATTCCATCCCTTGAGTTAATCCCCCAAACCCACCTTGATGATTGTATGATACTATGGAGGGGATGACTAATCTTTCAGATTATCCCCATCGATGTTGTTGATTTTTATTTAGATATAATACAATATAACTGGTGAATGGTCCTTCTATACATCACTTGTAGTAGTGCATGAAATGATTTTTGTTTTGATGAGGTCAGAATGCTCTCCCTGATCATGATGTTGTCATCCAATTCTTCCATCCAAGTAGCAACAACATCAACTCGTTAATAAGACATTTTATCCAGGACTTATTTGTTTTCTTTTACTCTGGTTCATGAAGGGAGTTCACAAGGTACATTCATGGATTTTGATCATGGAGCTCTGGCTCGCAGATGTCTCTTCGTGAAGATGCAGTCTGTGGTGACAAGTTCACTAAGAATCATTCGCAGAGCAAAGGTCCAAAATTCTGGTTTGCTGTGAAGCATCCATATAGAATCTTTTATAGATGTGAAAATATTTTCAAAAATATATCATAAAGATTTTATTTTCAGTAATTCAAGTGTCTTTTAGGGGTTTCCCTCCACAATTTATAGGCGTGTGGTTGGCTCGGGCTTTGTGATGGCCTTCGCACCATCGTCCATCATGAATGAGCATCATGAGTGAGCATCGCGAATGATATTCATGGGAAGAAAGATTTTTGAACTTCTTGTTTTATTTATAAAAAATAATTTTTCTACTGATATTAATGAATTCTGTTGTTTTTTGTAATTATTTCATAATCTGATATTAGTGACGAAACTGATAGAGTATGATTCACCGCCAGTCACCGCCAAGGAGGAGACACCATTGAGAATAACACCACTGAGATCAAGATTTTTCTAAGTATGATTCACTATTGTTCATGTCTCACTATCAACCTGGAAAAATAGAAAACATATTGAAATGAATCACAATCACACAGGACATCGTTGTACATGAGTCACCACAAAGAAAGAATTTTGACAAAGACTAAGACATTATCGCATATGATTCATCGTTATCCCAGACTCACTGTAGGAATTAAAATCATTCTAAGTCAAATAAACCATCAGATGACACACCTATAGAGTTTAATTTCGGTAAAGTATGACTCACTACTAGCTAGAACATGCATTAGAAGACATGCCACCAGACATGAGACACTGTCGCCCAGACACCACCATCCATACAAGAAATTTTGGTTAAGTATAATACATTTATGGTTTGATATCACCAATACGAGACATCTTCATCCTAAGACACCACTAGAACAAGATTCCACCAAACTCTAGAGAAACCACAAGTATTTATTCACCATTACAAGACTCCCCACCACTATTTATAAACATAACCTTTTCATTTAAATATTTTCTAATAGCTATATTATTGAAGTTAATGTCAATTCATATTTCAATGATTGTCTCTTAAATTATTGATAGAACGCATTGAAAATTATGATATAAATGAAATATGAGGGAGAAGATAAGATATGTGTATTCCTATTTCAAGTAATAAAATGAATAGGTAAATGATCATGCAAAGTAGATAGAAAGATGAGATCTCTCTCTTACAGAACACACATAGAGATGAAGAGATGAACTGTTATATCATGAAATCAATCGAATGTGGAACCAAAAATATCAAACACATCTACTACTTTCCTACAATCAAGAACAAGATTCAGTGACACTATATTTTTGAGAATATTTCAATAAAAACCGACACAAGATTTTCTATAATTCAAATCAAGGAGTTACGAGATACATTTTAGTAGATCGATCATCTATATCCCTACACTTTTATATTTCGCAGTTCAGTTTATTTGTTCTTAAATATTGAATAGTGTGTGTGCATACTCTATTTTATCACATGCACATATTCTCTTGTTCTAAATAGGAAGACACTTCATATATTTTATTTACTTTTATTACACCTTTACTCCCCGCGTATAATTGTGGAAGAGGTCCTTATGTGACATGTTTGTTTGTACTCCCACAGATATAGTGGAATATGTCGTTTGTGACCTGGATAGTTTATAAACTGTTTTAAACCCCGATACAGGTTGTGGATCATGTTTTTAATTTTATATAAACTTCTTGGCAGTGGTTGATCACCAAATAGAGGGGGCTAATTTCCTAAAAATAAGGAGGGATAAGTCTCAACATGAGATTGAACTGCTTGTTTCAAAATTCCATGGTGTGTCTTTGTTTACATTATTTATTATTTTAAAACTGAAACTATTTTAACAAAAAAATAATAATACTTTGATAGTAAATCTTTATTAGTGTTTTTATAATATTATAGTTAAATAAAAAAATTTCAAAGAACTAATTAATATTGTATATTTCTTACCCAAGAACTAGTCAATCTTTAAACAAACTTTTAAATGATTATAACATATAATGACCCACTGTATTGATTAACTAGGACATCTAAATTAATTGAGGGTTTCAAATCAACCCAATTTGAATAGAAATTTATATTGGGCAGTCAATTTATCCCCCTCTTGAGATACTCAATTAGACTAACATTTGGTATCAGATGGTTTATTTATTTGGTATTAAAGTTTTCAAATATTTTTAACTATGATTTTAGTAAATCTTTAAAATATTAAATTTATTTTATTTATAAATTTAGTTATTTAAATAGAATCTACAAAATAAGTTTCTACTACAAATAGAACTACTTTTTTTAATGGTAACATCTACTCTTAATGGAAAATTATAATGAGAATGTATATAAAAAGCATGGGTTTTGATATTTAGTATGAAATTGAAGATCCATATATTATTCCTGATACTACTATAAAATATTGGGATGAACATAATATTATTTCATAAAATAACAATTGTAAAGCTATGAATTCCCTTTATTGTACACTAGAAGAAGAAAAGTATAACCGAATTTATGCATGCAAAAATGCTTACGAAATTTGGGATACTTTTTCTATCTCACATGATAGAACTTCTAATATTAAGGATATGAGACTTAAAAATTATATTATTAAATATAATAACTTCAAAATGAATCTTGATGAACCTATTTCTTATGCGTACCTCATGTTCAATAAAATGTTCAACACATTGTGCCTTCTTGGAAATCCTATTTCTACCAAGGGTCGGATCATGCGACTGTTAAGATGTCTACCTAAAAGTTGGAGAGGAACAACTGTATTCATTAGAGAGTCTAGTGATATTAGCAAGCTACTAGTCAAGAAGCTGATTAGTAAGCTTGTGATGTATGAAAAAGAGATAATGGTAAACTATGAAGAAGATGAATAGCCTAAAACAATATCAATGTCCTTAAAAACTATTGCATCTAAACATAAGGAAAAAAAGAGAAAGAATAGGATAAACTTCAAGTTACAAATTCCAGTGATAGTGAATCTCCACCAGACTATGATGAGGAGATGGCTCACCTATCCATAAGACTAAAGAAATTTTATTGGAAAGAGAAATTTTTAAAGAAGACAATATGCCATGGGAAATATGATTATAGAGGAAGATGTAAGAAAGACTGGAAGAGGGTTGATGGTCCAAAATAAGTTGTCTATTATGAATGTGTAATGAAAGGAAATATAAAATTATACTATCCATATCTGAAGTATAAAAATTGATATGGGGATAAGAAAAAAAGATACAAAAGGTATATTAAATCCATATAGAGTTCTTTTGAAGAAATATCTAGTGATTATAATTCATCACATGAGGAAAATATTGATCGAGAAAATATGTGCTTTATGAAAAAGGAAATGAGGTACCAACTGCCTCTAGTATTTTATCTATGCATAATGATGATATTTATGAAAATTAAAATAATGATGATGATATGTCTTATGAAGAGATGTTTTCATATTATATAATAGTACAAGACACCTTTAATGATCTTAAGGATAAATATAATGTCCTCAAAAAATAGCATGCTCTAATTGTAAATAGTAAATATGAACTATTTGTCAAAAAAGGAAAAAATACTCAACTACTCAAAGAGAATACTGAACTAAATATTTTAAATTAACAGTTAAATAAAGACCTAGAAGAATTTAAAAATTCTATATAAAATCTTTCTCATATTTTAGGTAATCAAGTTCCACCTAAATTTGTAACTGGAATTTAATATCAAACTGAAAAGAGGAGTGTAACAAAGAACATTTTTGTACCTAAATCCAGACTAGAAACTTAAAATTCCAATTATTTATCTAAAATACCTAATAGATTTTTTATTTAAAAAATATTACAATATATTAATATGAAACACATTAATAAAATTTCAGTTTCCAAAACATTTATTAATAACATTTCTGGACCCAAATAGATTTGGGCATCAAAGATACTTCTAGCATAAATGTTTTTTCTAGGAAAACTATTTGAAGTCCTCCTATAAGAGTATATGGTACATTGAAAGTGGTTTCTCAATACATGTGATAATAGATTATTCTTTATTCAAGATCCTTATTAAGGTTTATGTTGGTCATGTTGCCTTTGGTGACAATACAAAAGGGAAAATCATCATCCTTGGTGGAATCGGTAACAAAAATACAGTTTTGATTTCTAAAGTATTATTTGTTGATGGTTTTAAATATAACACGATTAGTATTTTATAGTCATTTTATGATGGATTTTATTTCGAATTTGAAAATGATTATTGAAATGTTTGTGATTCTAAAAATGATTTAATTTTTAATGCTTTAAGAAATGATAATGTTTATGCAGTTGATTTAAACTCTTTAGTTTCTCAAAATGTGTCATGCTTAAGTGAATTTCACAAATAATATTGTATTTGGAATATGAGACTAATATATTCCAATATACACTGTCTTGGGAATTTTACTAGGAAAGGGTTAGTTAAGGATCTACATAAGATTGAGTTCCTAACTAAAAAAGTCTATAACCCCTACCAAAAATGGAAACAGCACAAAGTTTCATTTAAATTAAATAAAGAAGTGTCAACTTCTCAACCTCTCAAGTTGGTTCACATGGATTTTTTTACCTTATAGAGTATATATATTAAATGAAAAACACTATGTTTATGTTCTTATAGGTGATTCCTCTAGGTATACATTGGTATACTTTCTATCTCAAAAAAAGTGAAGCTTAGTCATATGTTACCAAGTATGATAATTCTATACAAAATCATAGTGGACTTAGAATTAATACCTTAAGAAGTTACCATGTCTGTGAGTTTGAAAATCAATATTTGGAATCCTTTTTCTCGCAAAATGGATACACTCATAACTTATCTACACCTATAACCCCAAAGTATAATAGAGTTATAGACATAATAAATATAACTATACAAGAGATAACCTAGACCATGTTAAATGAGTATAACCTACCTGTTTAATTTTTTTGCAGAAGCTGTCAATACAACCTCTTATATTATAAATAGATTATTGATCAGGCCTATCCTAAAACAGATCCCTTATGAAGTCTTAAAAAATTGTAAGCCTAAGGTTAATTACTTTATAGTTTTTAGTTTCAAATTATTTATTCTTAACACTAAGTATAATTTAGAAAAAATTTAATCCAAAATAGATAAAGTAATTTTCTTTCTTTATTAAATCTCTAGAAAATACTATAGAGTTTTTAATAAGACAACCAAAACTATGGAAGAATCAGTTCTTGTAAAATTTGATAATATTTATCCACATTATCCTAATACCTCCCTAGAAAACCTTGATAATGATTTCTCTTCTCTGAATCTAAATTCTAAACCTTTATACTTTACTATCAAATAGTTGGAAATCATCCAATTATGAAGAATTTTCAAAACTTCTTAATTTGAACCTATAGAACCAGAAGTAACCAATAAATCATTCTTTAGATCTATTAGAACTCTTCAGTAACACCACATTGATATTATCATAGGATATCCCAATAGAGGTGCTAAAAATAGATATTCTCTTATAAATCATTTTGAACATCAAGAATTTTTGTCTATTATATAACCTAAGAACATTAATTAATCAATTAATGATGAATTTTGTCTGATATACATGCAACAAGAATTAAATAAATTTGAAAGAAACGAAGTGTGGGAACTTTTAGACATACCCATGGACACCCTGACTATTGGCACTAAATGGGTTTTTAGAAAAAAAAAATTGAAGAGCCAGGAACAATTGTTAGATACAAGGCTAGAATTATTTCATAAGGTTATAGTCAATAAGGAATAAACTATAGGGAAACATTTTCACCTATAGTTATACATGAGTCTATAAGAATCATGTTTTGTTATGCTGCTCATCTAGATTTTAAGCTTTATCAAATGGATGTCAAGATTTCATTCTTGAATGGTTTTATAGTTGAGGATGTTTTTGTAGAACAGTCCCTAGTTTTCAAAATCCCTATATTCTAAATCATGTTTTAAAATTAACAAAATATTTATATGTTTTTAAATAGGCTCTAAAATCTTTGCATGATAGGCTATGCAATTCTATTATTTCAAAAGGTTTTTAAAATGGTATAGATGACCCTTCTCTTTTTATAATATGTATTTCAAAATATTTTTTATTAGTAAAAATATATATTGATGATATTATTTTTGGATATTTAAGAAATTATATTTGTATGAATTTTTCTAAAATGATGAAAAATGAGTTTTTAATGAGTATAATTGGTGAACAAAAACTCTTTCTTGGATTTCAAATCTTTCAAAATAAAGAATGAATTTTTTTAAATCAAATTAAATATACAAAAGACCTGATAAAACCTTTTAACCTAGATATCAATAAGATTAATGATACTTTTATGAGTACTACACTTTTTTTAGATCTTGATGAAGCTGGGAAACTAGTGGATCAAACCAGTTACATAGGTATGATTGGAATTATTGTCTACCTAACTACTAGTCGGCTAGATATAATGATTAGTGTGTGTATGTATGGTTTATTTCAAGATAATCCTAAAGAGTCACACATAAATGATGTTAAAATAATTTTCAAATACCTTCAGTATATAACTAATTTTAGACCGATTTATCCTAAAGGAAAATAATTTGATCTAGTGAGTTACTCTAATGTTGATTTTTTGGATTCATGTTAGATATAAAAATCACCTCTATACCATGTCCCTTTTTGGGAATGTCTCTAGTTTCATGCTATAGTGTGAGGAAAAAATATATTTCATTATCAACTAATGAAGTTGAATAAAGATCTATTGGTATTTTATATGCAAAAAAATTGGATGAAACACACTTTACTAGACTATGGATATCAATTTTAAATATTTCTAAGAATCTAGTTGTAAATTCTAGAATGAATCACATTAACATAAGAAATCACTTTTCTAAGAGACCATTTGTAAAATGGTGATATCACTCTTGAATAAATTGGTACAGAACATAATTTAGTTGATATTTTTACAAAGACTTTGAATTATGAGAGAATTAACTATATCAAACATGAATTAGGAATGATTAATTTTGGTTAAGTTAAATTTTCAGGTGACACACAGTTAGGTGACATACCATTGGGTGACACACCATTGGGTGACACACCATTGGGTGACACACCATTGGGTGACACCCCGTTGGGTGACATGTCTTTGGGTGACACACCATTGGGTGTCACACTATTGGTTTAAGGCCTTTTTAAATTTTTTGATTCTAAGTTATATGAGTCGCCGATTTTATATTTTGAAAATTTATTTCTATAACCCAATAAGTATATTTTCTCAAATTATAAATTCAATTTCAAGTATTATTTTGATTTTTCAAATACCTAGTCATCAAATTATAAAAATAAAACCATTTGTATTTACATCACATATCTACTATCCCGCCTTTCTCTCTTGATCCCATTGAAACCCTACTCCTTACAAACCTTTTGAACTTCACCCTTGACCGAGATTTCAAAAACTATCTACATTACAAGAATGGTGCACCCTTCTAAGAATTATCTAGATGAGTCGAGATCAGATAAGAAGAAAACGAGAAATTCAAGTTTGTTAGATTCTGTAGAACCTATTAACTCCACGCTTTCAAACAGAGTTGTAGTAGATGAAAGGGAAGTTGAATCAAAATGGTTGTTGTTAAGTAAATCTCTGGTGATGAAGTTACATCAACATCAAGGCTGGTTAAAATGGTTCTCTTTGAATAATAATCCATTTTATTCTAGATTATTAAATCATTTTTCCAATATTTCATGTTTGGTTTTAATGATGAAGAAGAATATTGGATGAGATCAAGAGTTAATGGTCGCAGAATAATATTTTCCTCAAAACAGTGAGCCAAATTATTTGGAGTTCCTCGTGAAAGTGTTTATGATGATTATCAGGGATATATTCTTAAGGACAGTGAAATATTTATTTATTAAAAGTATCTTGAAGAGCTGACAAGTTTTGGAACTATTAGAAGGTCGGTTTCCTCAGAGTAGGATGGGGAGTGTAGGCTGCTCTTAAAATTCATTCAACACATTATATTCCCTAGGAAAGGTGATTTTTCCACCTTAATATACCAAGATTTATAATTTCATAGTCCTATGAAATGAGTAATTAATATCAATATATATATATATCTCATGGTTCGTGTGTTAGATATTTTAAATCCTTTATCTAGATATAACTCTTTGATTTATCTGAAGATGATTTCTACAATGTTAAAGGCTAAGGGCCTATTTAATGATGATGAATAAAAAAATACAGACTATGGTGGTTTTTTCATATCTAAATCAATCTTATAAATGTTTAATATTAGATGGAAACCTAGTAAGAGACATTTTGTTAGAGATAGTGATAATATATATGATGAGTTTAATTTGGTACACCATCCAACAAGAAAAATCAATACTGTGGATCTAGGATTAGATCCCGATGAGATTGTTTTATATTCGGGTGAGGAAGAAGAAGTTTTTTGAAAAAAATAATAAGACAAGTAACCATCTATTGATGAAGTAAGTGATCCATACTTATCTCCAAAATCTTCTCCAATTTCTTATGGAGCTCCTAGCCAACCTAGGAGACTTCCAAAATAAGAAATGTTGGTGAAGAGTGATAAAGTAGAAATAGAGGTTTATGGGGAAGATCCATTAAAACTTATCTCAAAGTCTAATAATGAAGAAGATAATGGTGATGATGAATAAGAATATGAGAATGGAAATATAAATGAAAGTGATAATGGAAAATGGAGATGATAGAAATGGTAGCGTAGCTAATGATGATGATTCTGACCCTAATGGTTCAGGTGGGAGAATCAAAAGTATATATGTAGATATACCTCAAGATCTTGTTACTTCACTAAATTTCTTTACTAAGAAACCATACTTAACTAGAGAATTTGACCCAGTTCTTAAAAATAAATATGCACTTGTTGAGGGGAAGGAATCCCTATATGTGGAAATATTTAAAGAAATACTAAATGTTGATGGAGTTGAAACCAATTCTGCTATTTCTAGACCAGTTCTAATTTTGATATGGTTGAGGATATGGGTGTTATTTCTATTATGGAACAACATGTAGCTAAATAAGAGAAAAATGATCTTATTGAGGAAGAATATGTTTATGAATAGTTTATTGTTGTAGATTCTTAGGAACCTATTATGGATAAAAATATGAAAGTTGAATCTATTTTTGTTGTTGTTGTTGTTGTTCAGAAAGATTATTTCCAGATGTTAGATGCAACTGTAGTTGATAAACATTTAGAAGTTAAGCCTACCAGTTTAGTTTCATGGATCTAAAATTCTTAGAAATCAGATGTGATCCTTACTGTTGTTATACAGACTATAGCTGGAGAGAGTCTAGATAATCAAGTAAGTGTTGAGATAGTTGTGGTTTTACGTACTATAGTGGTACTGCTTGTCACTAAATTTGTTTTTTTTAAGTTTCAGACTATTGTCTTGATCCTATGACTGAATAATGAGATAGATTCAGGTACCATATAGTTGGAATTAAAGATATCCTAAGGGATATATGATATCTCAAGTTTATTTTGATGGGTTGTTAGAAAAAATTTCCACAGTTATATCTCATATACCTAACCATGTTTATCATGTTGTGCCAGTTGATATAGTCACAAGGAGTGACTTAGATTCTTTTGGTAGAAATTTAATTTCATCTTTTGAAAAGTAGTTAAAGAATCAAACTCCACGCCTTACCAATATTAGTGATAATGATGCCATATCTCTCATTTAATTGAAAATTCAACATATATAGCCTAATATGATGCATCACATTGAAGAGTTTGAGATTGAAAATAAAAATAAAAATAAATCATCTTGAGTCTATCAATCATTTAATTGAGGAGATGTGATATTCTTTCAAAGATTATTTGGATGGTATTATTAATATTCTTGAATGTGTATCCTCATATACATCTTTTTCTACACCTCCACCACTAATTTTTGATGTTGACATGATTAGATCTTTTTTTAGAGAATAATTGAGGACTTCCTCAGTCAGTGCTTCATGTGTTATGCTTGATCATCCCCATGAAAATTTGAGTCGAATAATATATAATAGTTACCATGTTATTAAGTTGATTACCTCATATGTTCAGGATGTGAAATCTTCCTAGGAGACAATAACTAAATTTATCAAACATTATCTCTCTCAGATTTATACCAAACATGAAATGGAAGAAAACATCTATTTTTTGGCTAAAACATTGAGGATACCACCTATGAATACGGCCTTTAAAGATCAAGTAAGATAGTTGAAGGAGATGTATCATATGTTAAATCGATTTATGGAAGAAAAAGGGGCCTTATTTAGTGAAATAGAAAGAGGTGTCCAGATCATTATGGATTTTATAAACTTGATAAAGTTGTTTCCTCATGTGCATGGTATTGCAGTTGTTACTCAGGAATTCATTCTTATTACTCCATAACTATCTTTCAGACTATGAGTGACCAAATATCCCCATGCACCATTTCCTACCTATTTCCAAACTTTTCTTGTGCCTCATACACAAGCTATATGGCATATTAGGACAATTATTATTGTAGACTATCACCCTTCATAGGCTATAGTAGTACTTCCATCTCGTGATCCATGTTTTATGCCTATAGATTCTTTAGATCGTGTTGCTTTAGATACAGAGAGATCCAAAGACCAGGGAAAATAAAAATGGACCCTTCTGCCCAACCTTGATAGTGTTAGAGTAAACAATTAATTTTAATGGGACTACTCTTTTTTATTAACTTTTTGGTTGACATTTTTTTTATTACCTTTGATCAACTTTATCCATGAATATTTTTCTATTATTTCTATTTTTACCACATTTACTGTTTTATTCTTCTTTTCTTTACATTTTTTTAATCCCAAAATGGGGAGAAAATTATGGAGTTTCCCTTCAGATAATTGTTATGGCATATTTTTTATTTATATGCACCTACTATCCTTATTTATCTATGATACCAACTGAATGTTTTATCATTATATATTATAATTTTACCATTGATACTCGATAATTTCATTTATTTTCATATTATTTATATTTGATACCATCTTCACATTTTTTTATGATAAGTTGTGATTTGTATTTTTAATATTACCATTGACATCATTTGTGATACCTTTGATTCCTTGATTTGTGTCATCAAAAAGGGGGAGATTGTTGACCTTCTGATTTTAATAATCACAAAATCATGTTATTCCTAATATTAATGAATTTAATTTCTTCTATAAGTATTTCATAATCAGAGTTAGATGATGAAATGATAAATTATGAGTCACTGCTAGTCACTTCCAAGGGTGAGACACCATTGAGACTGACACTGCTGAGATTCATATTTTTTAAGTATGAGTCATTGTTGTTCATGTCTCACCATCAACAAGGAAAAATTTAAAATTCATGAAATGACTCAATGTCACACATGACACCATTTTAGATGAGTCACTAATAAGAAATAATTATGACAAAGTCTAAAACATCGTTGCATATTAGTCACGGTTGTCCATAACTCACTGTCACCATGGAAATCATACTAAGAATGAGACACCATCAGACGCACACTTCTATATTGTAATTATGGTAAAGTATGACTCAACACTAGATAAACCTACCTTCAAAATAAACACTTCTAGAAATGATACACCATTATCCAAACACCACTAGTTGGACATAAAATTTTGGTTGAGTATAAGACATCGCTTATTTCATACCGCCAAGATGAGACATCATCAGCCTAATACACTGTTAGAATGAGATGATGTCGGACATTGAGAAACCACTAGTATTGAGTCATTGTTCCATTTATTACAACCATTATTTCTAAAAATAACCTTTTCATTTAAATGTCTTTTAAGGCTATATTATTTAAGTTAACTCTGATTCATATTTTTATTATTTTATCTTAAATTCTTGATAGAAAGCATGGAAAAGGATTCTAGACTTGTAGTATGAGGAATCAATGAGTACCTAGACATACATGTTGTTGAAAATAAAAATAATGAGTGAATTTTCTTGAAAAGTATACAGAAATATGAGAGATTTCTCTTCCATAACACACATATAGCTGAAGAGATGAACTACTACATCCTGCAATCACATGACTGAGGAATCCAAAGGCTCAAACACATTTGATGCTTTCCCCCAGTCAAGAAACAGAATCTATGACACTATATTCTTCAGAATACTTCAAGAGAAACTTACTCAATCTTTACTATGAATCAAATTAAGGAGTCGGAAACTGCACTACAATACACTGAGCATTTATATATCTACACATTCAGATTGAACGGTTCTGTTTATTTATTTATACATATTGATTAGTGTGTGTGCATACTTTATTTTATCATGAAAAAACTATCTCTTGTACTGAACTAAATGATACTTTATATATTTTCCTTACTTTTCTTACACCTGTACTCCAATGAATAATTGTGGTAGAGGTCCCTGCATGACCTATTTGCTTTCACTCCAAATGATAACAGTGGAAGAGGTTGTGTGTGACCTGGAAAATTTGTAAACTTTGGTGAAACCTATTATAGGTTTTGGATAGACTTTTTTATTATATATAAACTTCTTGGTGGTAGGTGATCACTAAGTGGAGAGGAGGAATTCCCAACATGAGACTGAACCTCTTATTTCAAATTTCAACTGTATTTTTTCTTACTTTATTTCCACTTTTAAAACTAAGATTTTTTTAACCAAATAAAGTCTAATACATTGATATTTAATCTTTATTAGTGTTTTTATAATATTTTAATTAACTAAATTTATTTCATAGGACTAAGTAATATTTTATATTGTTTACTCTAGAACTAATCAATATTTAAGTAACCTTTTGAATGATTGGAACCTATAATGATCCTTATAATGATTTAATGTGACATTTTAAATTAATTAGGGGATTTAAAATTAAACTATTTTGAAAAAACAAATATATTGGGTACTCAATTATCCCCCTCCTAAGATACCCACTCCAAATAACAATTTTGATTACCAATTTTTGGTGATTCTTCCTCAAGATCTGACCCTCCTATTTCCTTATCATCTCCTATTATGAGAGGGGACATATGTTGGTTATGAAATATTAATTCCACAAAAATAGTTGAGGAAGTCATTTCCAGTTCGTATAAAATCCAAGATCAACTGAACCAAAATCCCTATATGGGGTTTGATTTATAAAGCTTATCTCCTTTGAGAATGGCCAGAGTTCATGAAGCACCCTAACTATGGGGTTTCCATTATGTACGCAAAAAGACTGATGGTAATCCTCCATGAAATGATTATCAGATTCACATAGCTCTTTGCTAATATGCAACAGTTGATGGTGTCTTCGCAAGTCCAATAGAGCTACACACATTAATAAAGTCCATTAAATCTTCATGAACCACTAGAAATATTCACAAATCCTTTTTCCTTTAAATACCTCCCTCGTTCCAATATTTTAGGGTTGTTTACCAAACCTTTCGAATTCCAAATTTCTACTAATTCAAAAACATCCTGATGATTATGGACCAAAGAAAAATGGACCATCCAAGCTATCCAAGCTTCTTAAAACCACTTTTCAATTGTCCTTGAACCCTCCACAAATGGTGGGGTTTCCTTTTATGAAGTTTTATTCCTTCTACAAGGGAAGAAGGACCTATGGGTAACTTGAGGCTTTTTGGAAAATTTAGCCTTCTCAAAAGACACCTCTCATGAATAGGACCTCCCTCTAAGGAAAGGTCTCCCTATTTCATGAATTCTACCCCTTTGTAAAGTCCTTAACCTTTATGAGGCTCCTATTCTTCATGAAGCACCTCTCTGTATGGACCCAGGCATCTTGAAACCTCTCTTCCAGGCCTCTCCATGGTGTCTCCCTTCTATTAGTCCTCCTTCATGAAGGTTGAGTGCCAAGTGCCCCCATACTGAACCAAGATCAGTCTATTTTCACCTCAATACTCCATACGCCCTATGCCACCCATTCTTATGTCCACTCACTCCAATCCAAGTTTGGACTAATACTACCACCTACCTTTTTCATCATAATATAGGTTTTGTAACCCATATTTCTTATCATCATATATACCATAATGTGGACTTCCTGAGTTTCCACTCCTCCCTATCTTTTCACCTTGATATTTCCAAAAACATGCCCTAACCAAACGCGTATTGGTGGTGGTCACATAATCCCAAGGGGTGAGGAGTGAGTCCCCCACATTTGAGTTTCATGATGTAAAACTACCTAGTCCGAACATCCTCAACACATGATATAGAACTGTAGCCTTACCCTATGTGATGAACACATGATTACCCATGTATAGTCATCAGGGGTTGCCACATCCTCCCACTATGGATGAAAGACCTTCCATACCGGGAATCTTCCATGCATAATTTCCAATTAACTTATGCCACAAGTAAAAGATACTCTATGATTGAAACACATAGAATGAGATCCCCCTTGAGTAGCTTCCATGCATAAGCCCCAGCCACATCATTGTTTCTCCTGGAAGCACACCAAAAACCATTCATCAATGGACCAAGTGGATCATGTGATATTCATATCTACTATTTCCAATTATTTCCCACACCAATTATGACTCATGTGGGCTTATATGTTAGCGGCGATCATGAAATATTCATGATCTAAACCCTTATCTATACCTCCTATCCTATATAATCCCCAACCTCCACCTCAAATGGGACTCCTATTAGGTATAATCCCCACCCTTTCTAAACTACATGGGATTTGATTCCCAACTAACTGGAATATGTAGGAAGCCTCCCTGAGGTCAAAACCCAACATCTACATCCACCCTAATACTCTCCAGGCCACATCCCTGGTAAGATCATTCCCCCCACTTGGGAGACCACATATCCTCTTGGTCCCTCTGAAATCTCACTGTGTAATCCCCTGACCATTACGAACAAGAGAAATCCTATTGCAAAACGAATATTCCCCAAGAAATCCCCACACCATCCCTTATGTATGATCTTTTCTTGACACGATCATCCTTATTGCATGATTTCAAACTACATGAATTAGTATTGTCACGTGACCTTAAACTGTAGCATTAAACTATGTGGGTTTTCATCCCTGGCCTTTAAATAGGGTACATAGAAAACCACTCTAAGGTTCAATCCCAACCATGGTAAACTCATGGTTTTCCCACCTAGGGATGCACCATCATGGTTCCTCCTATATAGGATGATAGATCCAACCATCCTGGTTACACCTCCATGGGGTGTTAGATCATACTATCTTGGTTCCACCTCCATAATGAATTAGATCTGACCTTCTTGTTCTGCATACACATGGCGTTAGATCCAACCATACTAGTTCCACCTCTACAAGTTATTATATCCAACCATCTTGGTTCCACCTCTATGTATAATTAGATTCAACCATCCTGGTTCTGACTCCATGGGGTGTTAGATCTAACCATCCTGGTTCCACTTCAATGTGGAGTTAGATCCAACAATCCTGGTTTCTCCACCAAGAGGCATTACCATCCATTGGTAAATCTTTATAGTGTGAAATCCTTCATCCTAGGGACACATCTTATTAATCCACCTCTATGGGGAATCTTAATAAATATCGTCCCATCTCCACAATATGTTAAAATCACTCCCCAATCCATCTCAACAAGACATTTTATCCATATCCAAAGGATGTAGAACATGTGACTTAACCCCAAATATATACTCCATTTAGAACATGGAATGCCTGAGGTGAAATACTTGGATGATATGTATCCATGGTTCTATCTAAATCATGTAAAATATGGGATTCCTGGGGTAAAAAAATCCTTGGAGGATTCAAACCCATGGAATTATTAACTCGTGACTAAAATGAGATACATTCATTTTCATGCCTATGATTCCTCATTGAGATTCCCTCTTAAGAGGTATAATACTGGCGACCAATTTTCCCATAATCCAGACATGTCAGTGATGGCCAACGCGGCTACTCTCCAGAATAAAGGTAGTGACACTACCATGAAAAATATAATGTCCATATCAAAGTAGTGTAATTAACCAGTGTCCACAAAGAGATGGAACTAGGAATGAGTTCCACGAAAATGACTTAGCTCTATGAGGGAGACCTGGACTAGGTGATGAGTTCTAAGGAAGAATCCATAGAAGAAGGAAATGACATCCCATAATCCCATTTTAATCAAGGAGAATACATCCCTGTTGAAAGTGGTAAATGATTCCCTCCATTGGAAAGACAAAATGTGGGTAAACAATAGTATCCAGTGAATTAAACCATGTGCAGATATGTGGGTGTGCCTCAGTTAAATTTCCAAAAACACTTCCCAATCTAGAAAATCTTTCTCGGGTTGCCTAAACACTTTCCTCCAAGTTGTATCAATCCTATAAAGTGACGATCGTCTTGATTGAAAAGGTTAATTAAACTAAAAAAGTCATAATAACTCATCAATATAAGTAAGTGTCCCAACAAGGGTTGGTCAAACACTTTGTTCTATGATTTGATTCCCAATAAAGTAATGGAAGGCATAGTTTGACATAATATTAAGTTGTGTGATTTTATTTATTATGAATAATGATGTATTTTATTATAATTTATATTTCTTATTGATATAAATTGGATTTTACTTTATAGATTAAACATTTTCTAATAAAACATTTACACATAACCCATTTATTTTAATTACATTTTTCATGTTAGATAATTTATTTATGTGATTGTGGCCTTGAATCCATAAACAAATCGTGAAAAATATAAATGAAATAAATAAATAAATGATGTGAAATTGATCTTATCTAATCGTTGAATTTTTTAGTAGATATTAAATCAAAATATGAACCTTGTTTAATTCTCGTTATGTGAGTCCTGTCATGAGTTACATCATTTTACCTTTACATATATATATCACTTGAGTTGGTTCATCTTGGTCCTGAATTGAACTACCACCAACATGGTTCCACCTTAAATCGGATCCATTAACCTCTAGATACTCATTTTATTATATATTTTTTATAACTCATAGCCATGTGAGGGGAACCAAAGGATAGGTTAAGGGTAATTATAAAAAACAAATTTAGACATGCAATTCCTACAAAATAAAAGAGGGAGGGATGACTTAGAGGACATAATTAATTTTATAATAAATAATTTCAACATCATGAAATAAAATTAAATTAAATTAAACTGATACATACATTGTTCTACTAAAATCTCATGATTCATTATATACATGAAAATATTACACATTTAAAAAAAATAGATAGAATTCATTACAATTTGTTCTTCAATAAGATAAAACATTCTCGAATTAATCTAATTAATATTCTTATTAATAAATTGATTATTTATTTCTTCTTCCAACCAATCATCCTAAAATTACCATCCACTATGATTTTAAATAAAATAAATATTTTTATTTTATTTAAAATTTAATAAAATAGTACATAGATTTTTACTTTTAAAAAACTCTATAAATACTTTTCCAAACTACTCAGTATAGTTTAAATTGTATACAATTCACTCATACAATATATTGTGGGTATATAATGATTCATAATTTCATGATTTTTACTACCAAATCAATTCCACATAGAACACATGAATATTACATTGCATGTATAATTTAATGTGTTGATTCTTTAGTATGTAATGACCATAAATTAATTGAAGTTACGAATATTGCATGGAATTAATTAATCATTTAATATAATATAAAACCTAATTAATGATTTTTATTGTAAAATTAATTACCCACCAAATATAGGTTGATGAGTTTTATTGGATGAATTTATTAAATTTAACAAATACATATCAATAGGTAAAGTACAAAGTCTGTGAAAACTGGCCCCATGACGTGTACATTGCATAAATAGATATCTGTAACACATGCCTAGAGACATAGAATATACTTATTGCGAACATTTATGAAGTACACTTTGTATAGAATATATACACAATGTGTATTTCATGTTACCTGAGTTCCAACCTGTACGTATCACGTATTGAATACATGCGGTGTATTAATAATGCAATACAACTTAACCTCATGTTTTTCACATTTAAAACACATGGAATACATTGTGTGTAGGTGATATATACATCATGTAGTATATCAAATCCATGTTTCAACATGTCCAAAAACATATTGGGAATTTAATGTACATGATGCATATTTATAACACGATGACCTGATGTCCATGTGGGTGTCCGGAGGTAATGAACAAGGGTACATAGTGTGTGATAAAGAAGTAAACTATGTGTAACCCTATGTTATCTAGATAGAGATCATGGCACATATGGATGGGTTCTTAATATACGATCTTCATTAATTATAAACTGATCATGGTCAACTGGGTGACAAACAAAGAGGAAGAATATATTTTGACGATGAATCAAAAATGGATTAAAAATTTAAATGAAATTTAAATTTTAAATTCATAATTATCAATGATAAAATAAATAATTATAAATTTGAATATCACCTTTTTTATACCACTTGTTAGTTTTGGTCGCAATGGAAGAACTTATCAGGGTTGATCCCAACTCAAAAATGGCTGGATTCGATGGATCATTCGCATATTGTACAAAAAGTAAATTTCATGAGCAATGAAATTTTTCTAAATAATAATGATAAAAAATGTTACTGAAACCAAGAGGATATATTTTCACATTAACTTTATAATTGATTTATATATATTATAATAAATAATACCTCTTTCTTGAGATCTTTCTTTGATAAAGATGTTGGTAATCTAAAACCCTTTCAGTCAACTACCATTTCTGTTATATGATCCAAGTGTAAAATCCCTCTAATAGTAATCATCATGTGCTTATATAATCTCTAAAAAACATGGATAGATTTTCTAGTATTGTAATAGTAGATTGATTGTCTTGTGTTATTTATATTAATTACTTCATTTATTTCTTCAATATTGAAGAATCGTCCTTAAACTATCATTCATGATATGATGGACAAGAATAGATAATCATTTCAACATTCTTTGGTCTTAAAAGAGAGCTCTAGATTTTTTTTGTGCACAAAAAATATCAATTTTGATCAATATTAACACAATAGATATAGTCTTATATCTATAGAGTTAATGTTAAGGTTAAAATATAATTTAATTGGAAAAAATACCTTAAATAATATATTAGATTTAATTTGAATGAATTACATGTACTATTATTATTATTAGTACTATTATTACTATTTTCTCATAGTGTTCACTAACTGTAAAAATGATAAATATTATTTTATGATCTTGAAATTTAATATTTATCATCGGACATGACCTTGTTCTTCTATTCCTCCTTGAAATTTATAAATAAAAATTATATATTTGTGTAATAATTAATTACCTTGTGAATAAATATTTATAAATATTATGTGATAACAAATCATAAAACAAATTATTCATCAGTATTTAGAATTATATGTATTCCAATAATTAAATTCAAATATAATTTAATTGAGATGTATGGAAACACTTAGTTTGTGGACCTCAAGGATTCCTTTTCATTGGAATTAGGTGCACATTCCTAAAGTCAAAGATTACTATCTAGAAACCTAAGAGAAAGAAGATAATATTTCAACATCAAAAACCACACATGAGTGTTCATTATATAATATAATCACTTTGTCATGATATCTAATCAACTATATTTCACACCAATGTCATCAAACAATATGCTTGAAATTTCTTTCTTTGACTATCTGAAATAAACTCGTCATTACACCATGGACATGGAATTTAATGTGATGGTTCCATTTCAAGCAAGGGATGAGATATCAACTTCTATTAATATGGAAGGTTAAAATCCATCATTGACTTATTTATAAATAATATTTCTTTAGTGAAGGAACCAATTTACTCTACTTTACTTGAACATATATAATTATGGTTTGGGTTAATAAATATATGTTTACGAGTCATGAAATTCATTAATAATAATCACAGAGGAAAAATACACCCACTCATAGATACTAATATTCATTGACATATAAACATATGAAATTTCTATCAGTGGGTTTTTTCTTATAATCTCTCAACTTAGATATTACCATGTGTGAACTTCATGATTTGGAGTCTTATCTTCTTATGATTACTCACACTTAAAATCCATAATACTATGTTCCCCATCATAGAATTGTATCCAACCATAGAACGTGGAATAACATTATCATCATGGGATTTCAAGGTTCTCATCATATAAGGGAACTTCTATTCCCTTATCAATATTACAAATACTCTATAGAATTATTACATTAAAGTTATTTAGATTAATAAACAGTATGCGATAAGATGTTTTAATCAATATTTAATTCTTTGATTATACATGTAATCTAAATTACAAACAATTTGTTCTAGAACACCAACTACAACAGTAAATATACAATTAATTATTAAACATTAAACAACCTTGATTCTTACTAAAACTTTAGCAGCTAACAAAAAAAATATATTATCAAAATATAAAATTAAATAATAAAATTTAATATTTATGTTAATTTAAAATTATAGAGTTTATAGAACTTATCAGTGAGATGTCTTTTCTATCGATGGTTTCTTGTTTCAATTAAAGGATTTGTAAGGATATAATAAATCTTATTAAATAAAATGTAAGACATGAAAAACTTCAAAATATAAGATCACTAAGTTATAGAAAACTGAAACAATTTATACTTTAAATAAAGAATATGTACCTATCACCAACAATGTTCAAGCGTATTTATTCAATCATAGTGCTCAGTGAAGATCATTGTGGAACAACCAATGGAATCTTCCCTCTATGATGTATCCATGGATGGATATGAATTACCCAAAACTTAGGTAGGACCCTCTTCATAATTATGATATCCTTGTACCTTGCGTGGTAATTAGAGGATAAAGAGAGAGTTTTGGTAAGAAAAATTAGGATAGGACATGGAAACTGATTCAATAAAACAACCATCTATATGGATTGTCCTTCTTTATATAGACTTTAGGACACTCTTATGATATCTATGAGTAATTAAATTACAGTAATGATAGAACATATGATCAATTTGTGTACTTGAAGTAATGATAGCTAGCATGGAATCTATTTGAATGTTAACCACTAGATGCCTAATATACTTGTTAATCTCTAGATGACATGGTTACCATACACTATGAATCATAACATTACTATAGGCCCATGTTGTGCACTATAATATGCTAAGATAGTAGCATGATATTCCTTATTATATACCCTTCACAAAGGAATATGATCTACCTTAGGATCCAATGTTTTATACCATATGAATTATATTACATCCTAAATGATATAGATAAAATACATCATATGCATATAGGCTTTAGGGAATATCTACATCAATCTCGAACCTACATTTAAACCTCAAAGAATTTATTCCATTTCACCTTATATTTTATCATATATAATGACTTGTGAAATCATATCCAAAAAACCTTTTGGAATTATTATAATACATTTTTTGAGATATTTCATTAATTTCACTACGTATAACAATATATGAAATACCTTGTGAATATCTATCTAAAACTCCTTGTGGATAAACTCTAAAACACTTTTAGGGAAGCTCACTAAGTTTTGTGAAATTAAATCCCCATTCAGTCAGCCATAAAGTGTGCCCACATGGATCTTTATAGCACTAAAAATAAATAGAAATTTATAAATTTAATCAAGTAGTGGAATCTAGAAAAGAATCGGTGTAACTCAAGATATAATGATATTCCGCAGGATCTACATCAAACACATGTATCTCAATACCTATTTCTATAAGTTATATCATATATAAACATTAATAATCACACAATACCTTTTTCTAAAACATTGAGTGACCAAGGGAAATAAAGTGTGTCAATCATATATAGCCAACTCATGCATTTTTAACTCTCCATGTATAGAACTACCAAGTCAATGAATACATCACAAGTCATTTATCTAAGTGGATGAGTACATTACAAGCCCCTCATCAGAATAGATAAACACATTACATGATCCTTATCTTGGTATGGTCATACCCTTCCAAAATCTATCTTAATTATGGGCCCATATTTCATACTCATCATATGATAGGAAAAAACCCATCTTGGTTTAGCCTCAACTAATGATAGGATCAATAATATACGAAACCACCCCTGGATTAGTGAAGCCTCTAGGAATTTATAATGATGGTATAAAAGTATGAAGGTTATCATGATATATATCTTTCAAACCTAATTTATAGGGATTAAATATAAAATATAAATCCATTGTATATAAAATATATAGTTTATGACACTATATGTGGTATACTTGGTGGGTTATCTAGCACACAAAACTTCTTTTATACCTCGTGATCATATTTAATATCTCTATACGAAGTCCCACCCATTTTAAAATTAACATTTCACCACAACCTATAATACTCCATGATGAACATTAGTTAGTGATAACTTAAAGTAATTCTTTGAGAGTTTAATTATCTTTTCACTTCATACCATATATGTGTCCAATGTGAAATAAAAATATAGTGGATACTGACTTTCGTATACCATGATATATTTTTTTATTCTTAAAATATTTTATGAATATTAAAAACTTTAGTGACCCGACCTAATTAATCCTAGATCCAGTGTATAATAAAATTACATTAGCATGATTACAAGGAATCAAATCCTGAAGTACTGAAGAGTTTAGTAGTGTTGGTAAACCAAGTATATACATGTTTCTTGCATTAAAAATAAATACACTGATTACAACATAGTTTTTTCTTGAGGAAAGTAACTTTATTCCATATAGAATAACCTTAAATATCTTTCTTAATACACTTCATGGATTCCTAGGGAAAGGAAAGAAAATAATGTTTAGCTCAAATGCACAGTAAGGGATAAGTATAGCATAAGTAATAATGAACCAGTGAGAATAATTTTTATAGAATAATAAATAACTGTACACACATATCATGTAATCAATAAACTGAGAAAGAAGTTAATAAACAATATTTCATGGTGAATGACTAAAAATAAATTCAATTTAAATAATTGGATAAGGCATAATCAATATAGAAAGGTAAATAACTAAAAACCATGTCATTTAATCAAAAAACAAAGAATGAAATGTATCTATAGATTTTTTCACAGTGAAATATCATAGATTATGATAAATGGATCAAAATGAAGGAAATTATTAATTATTATATGAAATGTTTCCAAGGTACAAGTTACCATTACCGTCAATGACTTTCAAAAGATGGTTTATAACTTACTTGGTGAAAATCCCATTTACATAGGCTAGCCGATTGACTTGATCTCGTGAGACTACCGATGAATCAAGGGGATAAATATAACCGGGACCCACCCGTGTTCTACCTATCAAAATCATTCATCCTATATCTAATAATCAATTTAATTCACAAACAATATGCCTTATCAAATATCCATATTGAGTAAAATATACAGATTTATAAATATTTCACTAAATATCAAATAACTTTCAAAGTAGACACCATATATATAATTGGTATACAGTTTTAAAAATAAAAATATCCATGATAAATGACATGGATATTAAGGGGGAATTTAATGTTCAGTTTGTTTTTAAATGTAGAAAATTTTTATTGATAAAAAAAGAGGTTACACAAGTCTAAAGAAAGGTCTTTTACTAACATCTCAAGCATAAAAAGGGATTAATTAAGAAGGGATATCATCCATACAATGTATGTCATGAGTAACTCCAAGATTGGAAATCCCATCAGTGGTCATGTTGGCTTCGCGAAATGTGTGAGTGGCAATGAAGTTAAGACCAACAAGAGAATTCAAACAGTCCATCCAGCGGGTAGTGAGAGTCCAAGAAAGGTGGATGGTACCATTCAAAATAGCCTGAATGATTGTAGTGGAGTCTCTCTCTATCCAAATATTGTTCAAGCTATGTAATATGAAAAAAGAGGTGGCATGGATGATTCCCATCATCTCATCTTCCAAAGCGGAAGAGGAACCGTAAGAACCATAAAAGCATCCAAGAATCTAGTCCATGGGTTAACATTGAAATCAAGGTAGTGAATGTCAATACTATCCTTAGTCAGAGAATTATAAAAAATATATCATAATACTAAAAATTTTATCAATACAAGATATCCTGAGTGGAGTAAAATAAAGGGTTATTGTCATTGAAGAATGGAAATACTATAAAAAGGACTTTTAAAAATATTATTTAGGAAAAGATCCTTTAAATTTTGAAAAAAAAATTGAAAATTTATTTTCTTTGAACAGTAATTTTTTTAAAAAAATATTTAATAATTAACCTTTTAATATTAAAAAGCAAGCTTTAAAGAAATAGTGTTGGGTAATTTTGTACATGTCGTACAAGGTAAAAAAACAACACTCTTTATATAAGGTAAATTGTTATAAAATTTTCTTGTTTGGAATGTGATAATAATATTCCTTTAAAAAACATTTTAAAATAAAAAAAGGGTAAAAATTTCTATAATAATTCATTTTGGAAAGGTTAAAAACATTTTTGAGAACCTTTTCAGAAAATATTGTTTTTAGAAGAAAACAGGTTCTCTAACTAAAGAGAGAAATGATGTTGGGTTTTCTTAAAGACATTTTCTAAAAAAATTGAGTACCAAAGGTTGGAAAATGGTACTATTACATGAAAAGGGTCATAAATAAATATAGGTGGATAAAATATAATTCTTTACTAAATAATGATAAAATAATTTCCTTTAATGGAAATTCATGTGTAAACAATCCTAAACAAAATGAGATTGTGAAGAAAACCCTTGAAACGACCATAATGATGAAGTTATAATCAATAAATGAATATATTATGTGTATCAACTATAAATACCTATATAATAAGTTTAAATAAAAAAAATATATAGTCAAAATTTATTACACACATAATCTTATAATTTTAACGACAATGAGGAAGTAATTTAACCCAATCAAAAGGTATATGGTTATGAAATTCTTTACCACTTGGTCACATTTAATTAAAATACCCTAAAATAAAATAATTCAGATTTGATATTAAAATTACATGAATATAAAATAATTCAGTATATAATATATCAAAAATCTCAATAAATACACCACCCAAAAGAAATAAGTTCTGTTATGATGTATGCCTCATGAAAGTAGATGTGAGACGAGAATCTATTACCCTGTTTTTCCTTTTGGGTGAACATCATTTAAATTCCTACATAGTGGTTTTAAAAATTTAAATAACTTATTAAATAACCATAATCATATTAATAATATCACATATGATCTTATTATGACATCTTATTACCCATTTGTTAACAACCTTTCATTATTTTCACCATTCTGGGTGTTCATCGTCTAGTTTGTCGAGTATGTTTTAACTTATTATTTTTTTAATATTAATTAGATCATGACTTAATCATATAAAGAATTAAAAAACATGATGTAAATTTTATATATATTCTGTACATATTCATTTAGAATAATCCATAATATTTTTAGATATGAAATTAAATGCACCATTAATGGAGACGATAGGTCGTACGTATGCAAGAATGCAACTTCAATTTAGTTATCATGTTTAAATGAATTAAAAGTAAATGATATTTATGTATATTATTATTAAAGTATAATTTTATTTCATATATATCACATAGTTTAATTAAAACAATCTTTTATATGTTCCATGTATAGTGTGAATGAGTCACATCGCTTTAAGGTGGTGGCAGTCCACACATCCACAAATGATGTTAACATATTTACACAAAATGGAAATCATGAAGGTATGTATTATATAAAAACTATAGAAGAATTAGGACATAATAAATATCATATCTAATTTATATAAACAATTTTTCAATCATAATTTCCAACTATGAAAGTTGGTAAAGTAAAATCGAATGACACTGTTTCGTGAAGAGGTAGTCTATTGTACATAAAAGGAATGTTTGTTGCGTATTTGATGAAAGTGTGTATAGGTGTAGGTTGAACCCTTAATGTAACAAAATTTCAGTATATTTATTATAATTATGTCATTATATAATCATTTAATAAGAATAATTTAATGGGTGGAGAAATTCATGCTTGAAGAATATTACAACTTTCTAGGTAACTCCTTTTGGTTTTCACTAAAGGATTCCTTCATTTTATTTCTACACAAGGTGAAACTTCTAGGATGATAAGAGATATTTTATGAGATTATTTTAACATATTTTGGGTGAAAAAAATGACTATAAATTTGTGAATAACTGGGAGGGTTTAGTTCCATTTTATAATGGTGGAGTAGTGGCATTCTTGTAAATTTTTTAAAAAGAAATTTCACCCACATTTTCCCCATGTCCAATGGATAAAATAATGTAAAATCTTATATAAATGGTATTATAGGGTGTAAATATGAACATAAAATGGATTTTTGACAAGTTATTAGGTCATTTTGTGCCTTAAATTTAAGTTTTAGTCCTTTGTTAAGCTAATTTTTTCTTAATCATTGTAATTTATTTTAATTACATTCCGTAATATTTTTGGTCCAAAACTAAGTTGAAATTATTATATATTATAAACTATTTTTATTCCAAATAAGGAATCCATTTTTACAAATTCTAATCACATAACTGGAAAAAATTAATCCTTCAGACGGGGTGACAATGCAGGTTTTCAAACTAAAAAACGTTTAGAAGTTTGCTATGTTTTTATATCCAATTTCTAAGTGAAATTTACTAAAATAAAATAAATTGGATTTAATTACATAAAATTGATCTAATTATATTTTAAAACTAAATAAAAAACATAATATAACTTTATAAATAATTCAGTTAAAAATTATTTTTGAATTACAATTCAGTATTTTTCATTATTCATCAAAAAAATAAAACATCGCTGAAAAATAAAAACAATTCACCCTAATATAATTTTGAAATTATGATTTCAAAAATGAAGTTTATTTTGAAATATAAAATTTCTAAAATTTCTAAAATTTAGTTTTAAATAAGGTTCTTCGTCAAAAGTTGGATAAATTACCTTTAGAGGAACATTTCATTTTTATGCATAAATTTGGGTTTGTACTTCTTTTATGTCTATAAAATGTATTTTATGAATCTAAAAATACTATATTGAATATATAACATATATTTTTCATTAATATAATTCACTAATAGTAATTTATTTAATTTATTAGGATAAAACGCCTTTTTTTCATAAAAACATTTCCTTTATATTCAATTGGTTTTAATATTAATTTTTAATTAATTGGCAACCTATGAATTCATTTTATATTTTTATAAACCTTATATTTTCATATGTTAGTTAAAAATGTTCATAACCTCTAATTTAATGGCTATTTTATATATTGTTACATTAAATAATAATGATTTAATAATATATTGTTTTTAGAAAAACTCAGTCTTGTGTGTAACACAAGTCATCTAAGAACTTCATTGTTTCGTGTGACACAAGATAACTAAGTATCCTATGCATTGAAATATATATCATAGATTGAATTTATTTAAAATATTAAATATATTTTAAAGTATTGGGATATTATATTCTCTTATTCACTTGTTGTTTCATGTTATACATGTTATTGAATAAAAGTTACTCTTTTAGAATTTTTGGGGTCTTGTATTCTCCTCGCATTAAATAAATTTCATCCTCACAATTTAAACTTGTTTTAAAAATTATAGGGTTTGATATTTTAAAATACATTTTTTAAAATCCCACATCATGTGAATAGTTAATAAAACATCATCCTAATAATATAGAATGAGAATTATAGAGGTCACAAGGAATAACATATAACTAGGTTTCTATATAGGATAACATTAAAGGCGAGTATAGATATGTACATAGAGGAAAGATTAAAAAAAATTAAGGAGTGATTGGGTTCATAAATTAAAAACAAATTAATAATCTATGCAAATTTGGGGGCCTCAAATCCATAAATCTATGATGATTAAATGATCATCGGTTCAAAAAAATTAACATATTAGGATAACATTTCTGTTTTACGATACTCTTCCTAATATTGAGGAATTATTTTGTTGGCCAATAATATAAGGAAATATAATCACTTTATAGGTTTCAATTTCATATGAAATAGTCCATATTTTGGTTGTCCTTCAATAAAATTATAATTCATCCCTTAATTCAAGAAACAGATATAGAAAAATTAAATTTGATTCTTAAAGCATTAAAATTTACTTTTTATGAATCATAAGATCCAAAAAAATATTTATATTTGTCTCTAACTATTTTCCAAAACCAATAAACATAAAAAGGTAACAATTTTGGTTCATCATTAATATATATTCATCAAATTGTTTAACTAAAAACAATGACATATTAACTAGGACATTGTATAGGTCAGTGTTTAAAACTAATCCCTTATCATCCTTTAGTCATGGGTTAAAGTCTCGTAGCCTTATAGAACTTGATGGGCTGTCACCCAACATACATTTTGTCCTTTTCTAAAACTATATTAATATAATTTCCAAAATAAATATTGTGGAAATCCTTGAAATAAGGTTAATCACTAAATATCCTTTTAAATAAGGTTTTCAACAAAACCCCAATATATAAATACATCATCCATTTTATTTCCACATATGTTATTCATTGGTCTGGGGTTTATCCTTTAGAATATATCACTTATTTTAGTAATTCCCAGGTTTCCCACATTTAAGGAAATATCCATAAATAGATACTCAAGTTTAGATTTATTTCCTTCCATCGTACTCTACATTTTTCCTCAGTAATTCTTGGATTTATGTTCTTATTTGCCACACATAAATCGTTTCCCCATTCTATAAATACACATTCCTAGGTTTCTCCTTCCACAGTTCTTACATGATTGAAGTCAAGCCTTATTTTATCTATGGTATCCACCACTCGAGCTCTTAAAAACCTCAATCCTTCTTTTCTTTGGTGACTTCATGAGTTGGTTAAGGAATATATTGTTGATAAAATTTCAGGAATCTTGATTAGGCATAAACATGATAACTTTCACTCCTATCAACACCTAATTAGTTTTCTAATTTTCACCACATTTTCCCTCTTTTTCAATATTAAATTGACACCTTCAGGTTACAACCATTAACTAAAACTAGAAAGAATAGTGTGTGTAACAATAATCATAGTGAAAAAAATCATATGATCATTTATAGTATATATAAATCATGATTCCTTAGTTTTAACCTAGGTTATTCATTTACATCACATATTCAAATATTTCATAATGGTTTATAGAGAAAATGTGATTTATCCTAAAAATATCACTCAATAGTGTCAAACGATGTTCATAGTAAGGCCCATTACTGTGTATCAGGTTACACTATAGTTAAGACCAATGCACCTTTTCAGAGTTTTTACCCTGATATATATATATCACATAACCACATCCAATTTTAGTATCCATAGAGGGATGTATTTCCAAGAAGAACCACTTAATCTCTACCTTACCAAAATTTTAAGATTTTCTTCTATACTAATCCACAAAATCTACCTTAGGGATATGTTCTCTAAACTATATTTTCCTAAATCTAGTTTCCATGATTGTTACTAAACTTTCTTTGATACCAACTATAGCAGCCCTAACCCAATAAGCCTAGAGATAGTGTCTACTACCATTACACTGGCATGATTTCGAGATATCAAATCACAAAGGACCAAAGAGTTTAGTATTCTTGGTAAATGTGATACATACATGAGTATTATATTAAAATTTAATACACTAATTACAACATAATTTTTTTCAAGGATAATAACATTATTCCATAAAGTGTATCCTTGCATATCTTTTTAGTACACTTATTGTATTATTAAGGAAAGGAAAAAAATAAGGGTGAGATCAAATTCTCAATAAGGGTTAAGTATAGTGGAAGAAATAATAAATCAATGATTATAATCAATATGGAATGTTAAATAATTGAACACACATTACATGTAATCAATAGAATGAGAAGGAAGTTCATAAACAATATGTAAAGGTAAATAACTGAAGACACATTCAATTTAAATAATAGGGTATGTAATTATCAATATAGAAAGGAAAATAACTAAAAACCATTTTGTTTAATCAATAAAATTATAATGAAATGCATTCATATATTTTATCATAGTTAAAATCTCGTGGACAATAATAAATAAATCAAAATAAAGGAAACTCTTAATTAGTGGATGACATGTTTTTTAGGTATATTGTGACATTACTGTTAAGACCTTTCACAAGATGGTTTATAACATAGTCGGTGAAAAACTCATTAGCTTAGGATATCGAACTAAATTCTCCTAATGAGGCAACTGATGCAATAAGGGGATATCTATATTGGTCCCCATATGTGTTATACCTATCTAAATAATTCCTCATATATAAAATAATTCATTTAATTCATAAATATTGTGCCCTATTGAATATCTATATGGAGTAAAAGATGTGGATTTATTAATATTTCCCCATATATCAAAAAAATCAAAGTAAAAAACTATATGTAAAAATGGAATAAGGTTTAAGAAATAATCATATCCATGATAAACGATATGGATATTTTGGATAAATTTAATGATCAATGATCATAGGAAATTAAATATTTCAGGGGGACTAACAAATAAATTAAGGTAGTGAATTTTAATGTTATCCTAGGTAAAAGTAATCATAAAACATGTAGAGGAAGAAAAATATAGTATTAATATAAAATATCCTAAGTGGAGTAAAATAAATGGTTATTATCGTTGATTAATTAAAATACTATAAAAGGGACTTTTAAAAACATTCTTGAGGAAAACATCCATTTCATTTTTAAAAATAATTTGAAAATAAGTTTCTTTGAAAATCACTTTTAATAATATTTTTCTAATAATAAACCTTTTAAAATTACAAATTAAGCTTCAAATAAAGAATGTAGACTAATTCAATACATTTCATACAAGGTAACTAAAGAACATTCATTTTGTAAGGTAAAAGGTTATATAAGTGAATTGTTTGAAAAGTGATAAGAAGATTCTTTTAAAAACATTTTTAAAAGAAAAAAAGTGTAAAAATCACTAATAAATCATTTTGTGAAGGTTAAAAACATTTTTGAAATTTTTTTTAGAAAAAAGGGTTTTTGGAAGAAAACAAGTTCTCCGACTAAAGAGGGAAATCAAGTTATATTTTACTAAAAACATTTTATAAAATATTTTGAGTACCAAAGAGTGGGAAATGGTACTATTTCATGAAATGGGTCATGGATAACCACAGTGGGAGAAAATTAAATGGTTTATTAAATTATTATTAATTAATTTCTTTTAATGGAAATTCAAGTGTAAACAATCCCGAACAAAATGAGATTGTGAAGTAAACCCCTAAAAAGACCATAACATTGAAGTGGGAGTCAATAAATTATTACATTATGTGTATCAACTATAAATCCACATAAAATATTTGGAAATATAAAAATAGATAGTTAAAATTGAGTGTACACATAATCTTATAATTTTAAGGACAATAAGGATGTAATGTAATCCAATGAAAAGGTATCGAGTTATGAAATTCCTCACCACTTGGTAAATTTTAATTCAAATCCCCTTAAATAAATTAATTCAGATTAAAAAATAAAATAAAATTATGATAAAATAATTCATGATATAATATATCAAAATAGATAGTAGATAAACCAAACAAAAATAAATAAGTAGTGATTATGATGTATGCCTCGTGAAAGTAAAAGTGAGACAATAATCCCTTACCTTATGTTTTATTTCAGGTGAACATCCTTTAAATTCATATATAAATGTTTTAAACATTTTAATAACTTATAAATGAACTGGAATAATATTTATAATATCACATATTATCTTATTATAAGATCTTATTACCTGTTTTTAACAACCTTTCATTCTTTTCACTATTTTGGGTGTTAATTATCTAGTTTATTGAGTTGTTTTTCACCTATTATCTTTATTCCAATTAATTAGACCATAATTTCATCATATCCAGAATGTATACCATGTTTTAAATTTTATATATATTCATTATATATGTATTTATAATAATCCATAATATTTGGATATAGGAACTGAAATGCACCTTTCATGGATATGGTACGTAGTACGTACACATGAACGTTGCTTCTATTTCATTGTTGTATTCAAAAGAATGAAAATTATATGATATATATATATATTATAATTAAATTATCATTTTTATGTTACATATTTTACATAGTTTTATTAAAACTATCCTTTATACATTTCATCTATAGTGTGAACGATTCATATCGTTTTGAGGAGGTAGTAGTACACACTTCCAAAAACGACATAATCATATTTACACAAAATGTAATGCATGAATTTATGTGTTATAATAAAATTATAGTAGGATAAATACATGATAAATATCATATATATCATATAAAAACAATTTTTCCATCATAATTCCAAACCATTAAATGTGTTAATGAAAAAATGAATGAAATTCTTTCAGGTGGCAGCAGTTCTCCGTATAATAACAGTAAGTTCATTACCCATTTGATGAAAGTGTGTGTATGTGTAGGTATAAACCTTAAAAAACCATTTCAGTATATTTAGGATAGTTATTTAATTATATAATCAGGTAATAATAATAATTTAATGGGTGTATAAATAAATAAAATATAAATTCATGTTTGAAGAATGTTACCTTTGGGTAAATCCTTTTGGTTTGCCACAAAGGCTTCCTTTGCTTGGTTTATGACCAATTTCATGCTTCTAGGATGAGGGTAGGGTTGTTTTTATATTATTTTATTAGATTTTGTGTGATCCAAATGGATTTATATGTGTGAATAAGTGGTAGGGTTGAGTGCCTTTTTATAGTGGAGGAGAAGTGGTATTCTTGTAAATTTTTGAAAATAGAATTCCACCCATGTTTTTATCATGTAAACTGGCTCAAATAATAGAAAACATTAGATAAATTAGATTATATATTCAAAATATAAACATATAAAGGATTTTTTCCAATTTTCTATGTCATTTGGGGCCTTAAGTTTAAGGTTTATACCATTGTTAAATTAATTTTTCTCTTAATCATTGTAATTAATTTTAATTACATTCACTAATATTTTTGGTAAAATAATAATTCGAAATTATTATAAATTACAAATTATTTTTATTCAAAATATGAAATCCATTTTTCAAAATTCCAATCACAAAAGTGGTATAAATTAATCCCACGGATGGGATGAGAATGTGGGTTTTTAAATTAAAAAAAAAAATCAAATGTTTGCTAAGTTTTTATATCCAGTTTTAATGTAAGATTGAATATAATAGCCTAAATAGTATTAAATTATAGAAAATTGGTCTAATTATAAGTTAAAACTAAATCAAAGCATAACATAACTATATAAAAAAATTAGTCAAAGAAGTAGTTTTGAATTAAAATTTAGTATTTTTCATTATTCATCAAAAAATTAAACATTATAAAAAATACGAAAAATTCACCATATGATAATTTTTAAGTTACACTTAAATAAATTAAAGTTTATTATGAAATATAAAATTTATAAAATTTAGAAAATTTAGTTTTAATGAATGTTCTTCATCAAAAGATGGAAAAATTTACCTTTAGAAAAACATTAATTTTTTATGCGTAAAATTTGGTTTATTCATACACTACTAGAATTTTTGGTAATTGCGAAAGACTATTTGCGAAAAGATCCCTTCACAAATAGGCTTTAGCGACGGGGCACCATCGCAAATATCCCATTGCAGAAAACACCGTCGAAAATACAAGTATTTGCGACGGGCCGGTCGTAAAAAAAGTTATTTGCGATGGGAAACATGAACATCGCAAATAAGCTTCCGATTATATGTATTATATATATGTAAACATTTTCGTGATGGGCCCATTGCAAAAACTATTTGCGACGGTCTCTCGTCCCATCACAAAAAATATATATATAACACTTTCTCTGATGGGCTCGTCACAACAAATTATTTGCGACGGTCAAGTAGTACCGTCACAAATATGTTTTTAAAAATATTTAGTTAGACTATTTGCGACGGGATCCCGTCGCAAAAGGTCATGTCACAAATAATAAATTATTTTTTAAAAAAATAAAATTTAATAAAATTACGATTAATGAAAAAATAATATTACTATTATTAAAAAAAAAATATTAAAATTTTCAATATTCACAAAAAAAATAAAAAATTAAATTATGTAATATTTGTACCGATATAAAAGACAGAAAACGTAAATAATTCATATTACAATATTAAATTCAAATGTTTATAACATAAACAAATCATTGGGGGTCGTCTTCTGTAGGAGGTGGAGGAGCTGAAGGAGCTGGTGGAGGAAACTTCATCCCTAAACTTCGAGTCAGATGGCGCATGTACTCCATCTGCTCGTGATGCTGCTACTACAATTGACGCATCTGCTCATTGTAATTCTGCTCCTCCTGCTGCTGCCACCGACACATCTCTATTTGCTACTTCTGAAAAGTCTCTATATTCTCAGCATGAGCTCACAATTGCTCCTGATACTGGGAGCCAGAAGATGATGCATCTACTTGAGTTCCTCTCGAGCTGGACGTCGACATTGCAGCAGTACCGTAATAAGTACCAGGAGTCAAATGAGAGTCGATTCCAACTATTATGCCCTTCTCAAAGCCATATTGAGTCTCCTGCATCCATGTCGCCTCATCGAAATGGTGAGCCCTGGTCTGCTCATCCGTCTCGTCCTGACCCTCAGCCTGTGTCTGAGAGGTCGCATCCTCATATGACTCCTTCAATTCCAATTTAAAATTAAAATTTCCAAAATATTATATGCAGTTAATTGTTAAACTTAAAAAATAATACTAACCACAATCCGACGATGGAAATCACCTCTAATCTCTCGAGTAGCTGGATCACTGTACATCCTCTGATAAACGTCAAACTCTATAATATCGGGATGCTCGAATACCTATAGAAATATAAAATAAACTGTTTATATTTAAAGTTATATAAAATATTTAAAAAAATATACTTACCATATTCTCTCTATGTGAACTTAATGGACGGCTACCAGCTCGATGCATCACCTCTTCTCTCCCCCAGTTCTGTCGTCCCACAAAAGATCTCCTCTAAAATCCACCACCCAACCAGTGTAAACATAATCCATCCCAAACATTAGATGAAATCCATCCCAAACGTGAGATGAAATGTACTCTGGTCGGTGGTCTCTACATGACTCGTCAAATTCATTCACCCCTGCTTTCTTAATGGTTGTCCTTCTCAAATTGTGCAAAAACTAGAGGAAACGGTCACACATAGAAACATGTCATGCCGCATGGACAACGTCATGCATGCTATCATCGATAGGATGCCATAAACCCAAAAAAAAAATTTAATATCAAATTTTTAATAAAATAAATTTCAAAATAATTATTATTTATTTACGTACCAACCAATACTAGAACATGTCGCATCGTACATCAATGGGAATCTGTTCCAATGTGATCCATGGTTCAGAATAATAATTACGCACACTACGGGAAAAATGAGCAATTGCGACGGGTTATTTGCGACGGGATTTATTCCCGTCGCAAATAGTCATGTTAAGAACTTATTTGCGACGGGGGTATTTCCCCGTCGCAAATAATGAGGCTTTTGCGACGGGATTGCTTTCCCCGTCACAAATAGTTTTCCCGCGATGCGCGCCAAATCGCGAGAAACTTATTTGCGACGGGGGAATATTCCCGTCGCAAATAACCGGTGGCAGTAAAAGGTAGTTGCGACGGGAATATTCCCCCGTCGCAAATACTATGTCGGCAGGGGTTATTTGCGATGGGTCCCGTCGCAAATAACTATTTACCGGTTGACCGTAATAAATGTTGGCTAAGGTATTTGCGACGGGTACCGTCGCAAATAATACTATTTGCGACGGGAATCCCGTCGCAAATGGGCCCGTCGCAAATAATCTAACCTATAAATACCCCCATCCGTTTTTTTCATTTCATTCTCATTCCTTATCTTCTCCTTCTCTCAAAATTATATTTCTAGAGTTGAGTTTTTCTCCAGTTTAATTTTTTTCTCCGGAGCTGATATTAAAGTTTTGAAGAACGATCAGAACAGATCAATTTTCAAGGTATTTATCTTCATTTTAATTTTTTATTTATTTTGAATTTTTTATTAGTTTCAATTATTATTAATTAGTTGTAATTTAATTATGTTTACATTGTTTTATTACTTAATAAATTTAAATTATTAGTATTTTTTATAGTTAATGGTAATTAGGAATAATTAGTAATAATTTTTAATAATTAAGAATAAATATTAATAATTAGTAATAAATACCAATAATTAGGAATAAAAACATTATTACATTATTAGTTTATTTTATTATTAATATTAAAATAATATAATTTTTTATATATATGCAATTCTTTTTTGATCTATGTGTTTGTTGTCTTCACATGTATTATTTGTATGTGGAGATAGAAAACGCACAGATCAAAGAAGAATTGTATATAAATTAGAAAATTATATTATTTTAATATTAATAATAAAATATATTAATAATGTTATTATTTGTAATTATTGGTAATTATTTCTAATTATTGATAATTATTCATTTAATTACTAATAATTAGGAACAATTATCAATAATTATCAATAATTAAGAATAATTAGTAATAATTAGTAATAATTACCAATAATTAGTATTAATTACCTATAATTAGTATTAATTACCAATAATTAGTATTAATTGCCAATAATTAGTATTAATTACCAATAATTAGTAATAATTAGGAATAATTAACAATAATTAGTAATAATTAACAATAATTAACAATAATTAACAATAATTAGTAATAATTACCTATAATTAGTATTAATTACCAATAATTAGTATTAATTACCAATAATTAGTAATAATTAGGAATAATTAACAATAATTAGTAATAATTAGGAATAATTAGTATTAATTAGGAATAATTAGTAATAATTACCAATAATTAGTATTAATTACCAATAATTAGTATTAATTACCAATAATTAGTTCAACCGATAAAAGCTTGAATCATCCAGCCGATGGTGATTCATGGAAACATTTTGATAGAGTGCATCCATCATTTGCTTTAGAAGCTAGAAATGTTCGACTGGGCCTTTCCACTGATGGTTTCTACCCGTTTGGATCTTATGGTAGTCAATATTCATGTTGGCCTGTTTTTTTAACTCCGTATAATTTACCTCCATGGATGTTGATGAAGGAGCCATATATCTTTTTGACTTTACTAATTCCAGGACATCCGAAGAAAAATATTGATGTTTATTTGAAGCCATTGATTGATGAATTAAATTTATTGTGGAGTACTGGTGTCAGTACATATGATGTTGCAACGAAACAGAATTTCATACTGAGAGCAGCATTGATGTGGACAATAAGTGACTTCCCGGCTTATGGGATGTTATCTGACTGGAGTACACATGGTCAGAAATCATGTCCTTACTGTATGGGAGAGAACAAAGCATTTATGCTCATTCATGGAAAGAAACCGTGTTATTTTGACTGTCATCGCAGATTTCTTCCAGCTGATCATCCTTTTCGCAGAAACAGATCTCATTTCAGAAAAGGAACAGCTGAAAGGGATGGACCTCCAAAAATGCTATCAGGTTCGGAGTTAAAATCGGTTGTATTTTCATTACCTCCCATCACTTTTGGTCCCACAATAAACCAACAGAAAATTTCTGGTTTTGGGAAAGAACACAATTGGATTAAACGTAGCATATTTTGGGATTTGCCATATTGGTCTGATTTGTTGGTCCGACACATGTTAGATGTCATGCATATTGAGAAGAACTATTTTGATAATTTGTTTCATACAGTTTTGGATAAGCCAGGAAAGAGCAAAGACAATGTAAATGCACGTTTAGATCTTGCCCAAATTTGCAGGCGTCCAGAATTGGAACTATTTGAGAATGTCAGAACAGAAAGGTTACTGAAACCAAAAGCAGCTTATACACTGTCTAAAGAAAACCGTTTATTATTTTGTCAGTGGATTGCAGATTTGAGACTTCCAGATGGCTGTGCTTCCAATTTGGGTAGATGTGTAAAGAATGGTCATATTAGTGGATTAAAAAGTCATGATTGTCATGTTATAATGGAGGGACTTCTAACCATTGGATTAAGAGGTCTGTTGAATTCTGTGATTTGGGATTCCATAACAGACATGTCTCATTTTTTTCGGGAAATTTGTGCGGCTACGGCAGATTATGATGCTCTAGGAAAACATGAAAAAGATGTTGATGTAATTATATGTAAACTGGAAAAAATATTTCCGCCATCTTTCTTCGACTCAATGGAACATTTGATGTTACATTTTCCATATGAAGCCAAATGTGGAGGTCCGGTACAGTTTCGATGGATGTACCCATTTGAAAGATGCATGCAAAAATTGAAAAGAAAAGTACGCAACAAAGCATCTGTTGAAGGATCTATTGCAGAAGCTTATTTGCAAGAGGAAATATCTTTTTTCTGCTCCCATTATTTTGAATCTGAGTATCCTTCAAAACACAACTGAATGGGATGGAATGAGAGGAATATTGATGAAATCGAAAATCAATTATCTGTTTTCAACCAGTCAGAGCTTGGTTTTGGTGGAGTTTCTGAACGCTGGCTTTCAGATGATGAACATCATAGAGCTCATACGTATGTTCTTCTCAACTGTGAAGAGATGACATCAGTTGTACTGTAAGTGTTTATATCACTTATTCTATCATTTATGTTACAGTAAATAACTTTGGTTTTTATAGGTTGTATGATAATCATATCAAGAAAAAAATTCCACAAATTACAGCAGCTGCTCTCGAAGAACGTCGACTGAAAAATTTCTCTCAGTGGTTTCAAAAACTGGTAACGTAAATTCTTTATCATTTAACAACTCATTCAATGTATAGTTTACTATATTGATAATTATTTCACAAATCTTCAGGTGTCTCGACATGCTGATAAAATTGACAAACGGCTGTGTGTATTGAGTAACCCACCTTCCAAACTTGTTAAAACTTATAATGCATATGTGGTGAATGGATTTCGATTCCACACACATGCATATGGGGAATCAAAAAAAAACAATGAATAGTGGAGTTAGCTTGAGAGGATCTCATCATCGAGAAAATGAAGTTGACTTTTATGGCATACTTGATGAAATCATTGAACTCTGTTATCTTGGACAACATTACATAACCATGTTCAAATGTCGGTGGTTGGATACAGAGAGAGGCGTGCGTGTTCATCCGACTCATGGAATCATCGATATTAAATGTAAAAGTGTTCTCGCAGTAAATGAACCATTCTTATTGGCTCAACAGGCATATCAAGTTTATTATGAAAAGTACTGTGCAACATCAAGAGACTTGACTGATTGGTGGAGTGTAATAAAAATCAAAATTCGAGACAATCAGTTTAGTCAAAGTGAATGTGCTTTCACTGATGTGCAAAGAATTGAAGTTTTTCAAGAGAGTACTCAAAATCAATCTTTTTTACAGAGACATGAGTATCGATGACGACACCCCACATTTAAGAGTCGGTGATGACGATGATGTTAATGATGTCACACATGAATTTGAAATGGTAAGAGATGAAGCAACTGCAACTCGAATGGATATCGATGATGTTGAGGAGGAATATGAAGATGACATTGACATATATGAAGATGATGATGAAGATGAACACTTATAGAATTCCATGGTATTTATATACAATCATAATATGTATATATGTATATATAATAGTAATTATCAATTATTTGCTAACATTAACATTTTTTGTTTCAGATGGACGAGGCCACATTTCGTGCATTGGCGGATGCTGACCTGCCTTTCGATGCGGATGAGTTGCTGGTAGATGACCCTCAGCCTGCAGGCGCTCCAGGGAGTACGCGGAGGGGGCGCGGTCTTGCACGATTGATGATTCCTGACCCCGTCCCCGAACGACGTCCACGTCTTGGGTTTGATCCGCGCACCCGGAGGTGTGATAACCTGTGTAATAACCTATGCATTTGACTAAGATTTCATTAATCCATTCACATAATAAATGTTTATTATTTTTTCAGTTTTTCGCATATAGCAGTCGGACAGGGCAGCGCTATTTTGCGCAACTATTTCTCTCAGTCGTGGACCACATGGGAGCAGATTCCCATTGATGTGCAGCAGGCCATGTTCGGCCATTGGTTGGTACGTACGTAAATAAATAATTTTTATTTTGAAAATTATCTCATTTCTAACTTGATATTTTGATTTATTTGTAGGGTTTATGGTATCCGATCGAGGATACCATGCGTGACGCCATCCACGAGGCATGGTAGGTGGCCATGCGTGATCGCCTTCTTCAGTTTTTGCACAATTTAAGAAAAGTTGCGATGAAGAAAACAGGAGTGTCAGAGTTTGATGAGTCATGTAGAGAACACCGACCAGAGTATATTTCATCCCATGTATGGGATGGATTATGTGCGAACTGGTTGAGTGGTGCCTTTCAGAGGAGATCATCGGTGGGGAGGCAGAATCGAGGGAGGCAGGAGGTGACTCATCGAGCTGGGAGTCGTTCTTTCAGTACTCATAGACAGCATCTGGTACGTACATTATTTATAAATATTTTATATAACTATAAATGTTAACAGTTTATTTTTTATTCTTATAGGCTGTCGAGCACCCTGATATTACAGAGTACGACATATATCGGAGGATGTACAGTGATCCTGCTACTGGGGATCTCAGAGGTGATCGTCAGCATCACATCGTGGTCAGTATTATTTGTTTTCAAGTTTAAAAATTAACTGCATATAATTTATTCACAATTTTAATTTTAAATTGCAACTATAGGAGACATATGAGGCCGCAGCGGCACAGGCCCGGCCTGAGAGTCAGGCCAAGTCATCAGATCAGACCACTGCCCGTCAGTTTGATGAGGTGGCATGGATGCAGGCCACCCAGTATGCCTTCGAGAAGGGCCGGGTAGTTGGTATCGGCTCTCGACTGACTCCCAGAGATTATTATGGCAGTGCTGCGATGGCGGCGTCCAGATCGAGAGGAGCTCGTGCATCTTCTTCTACACAGTATGAGGATCAGTTGCGATCTCAGACTGCACAGATAGAGAGTCTCTGACAGGAGCAGGAGCAGATGCGTCAGTAGCATGAGGAGGAGCGTCGACGCCAGCAGCAGCTGTACGAGGAGCAGACGAGTCGGTGGCAGCAGCAGCATCAGGAGCAGATGGAGTACATGCGCCGACTCACTCATGCTTTAGGGATGGAGTTTCCTCCACCACCACCTACAGATCCCCCACCTCCCCCCCTCCCCCCCTCCTACAGATTAGAGTTTGTATTTCTGTTATAAAATTTGTGAAATCAAAATATTTTTTTTTCTATTCGTAGTTTCTGTCTCATTATAAAATATTAATAATATTATATTTTTAAATAACAATATTAATATGAATAATAATATTATTTATATTTTATAATATTAAATTTTATATATATATTAAAATTTTATTTATATATTAAAATTTTATATATATATTAAAATTTTATAATATTATAATTTAATTATTTTTTTGTAATACTTGAATTATTTTAATATTTGAATGTAAAATAATTCTATTATTTTTATATTAATTAAAATAACTTATTAATATTTTTTTTTATAAATTATAATTGTAATATTATTATATTAATTAAATTATTTATTAATATTCTATTATTTTTATTTTTGAATTATAATTCTACTATTATTATAGTAATTAAATTGATTTATTATTTTCATTTGTAAATTATAATTCTATTATTATATTAATTAAAATAATTTATTAATAATTTATTTTTTTTATTTTTTTTATAGTATTTGTGACGGGATACTATGTCTGTCGCAAATACTAGTATTATAAATAGTTTTTTATTTTTTTTTAAAAAATTATTTGCGACGGGTCCCGACTCCCGTCGCAAATACTAGTATTATTAATTTTTTTTTATTTTTTTTAAAAAGAGTTTTTGCGACGGAACCGTCGTAAAAGCTATTTGCGACGGGTCCCGTCACAAAAGGTATTTGCGACGGTTCCGTCGCAAAAACTGTTTTAAAAGTTTTTTACAAAAAAACGGAATACTATTTGCGACGGGACCCCGTCGCAAATAGCCCGTCGCAAATACCTGTTTTTCTAGTAGTGGCAATATAGTGCTCCCCTATCCAATAGCTACATGCTGAAAACTATGAAAAAGGAATAAATAATCAAACAATTAGAATATATATAAATAAATTAATGAAATATAACTAAAATATACAGGTTATCATACCTCTGTGTGCGTGAATTGAAACCAAGATGTGGACGCTGCTCGGGGATAGGGTCAGGAATCATCAGTCGTGCAAGACCGCAACCCCTCTGTGTACCTTCTAAACCACCATTAGGCTGAGGGTCAGATGATCCCACATCCTCATCATACAAAGGTAGCTCAACCTCCTCTAACTCACACAATAGATCAGAGTCCATATGAAACACAAAATGATTGTTATTAGCAGATAGTTGAAAATAACTATTATATATAGATATTTATTACTTATGATTATAACCATCATTTAATTGTGTCAATTTTCATCTTCATACTCTTCTCCATAGCTATCAATGTCAATGTATTCATATTCCTCCTCAACATCATCAGTATCCATATGAGTTTTAGTTTCAGCATCTCTTGTCATTTCAAATTCATTTGTAACATCATTAACATCTTCACCACCATCGATCCTTAATTGTGGGGTGTCATCGTCGATATTCACGTCTCCTTGTAAATCAGATGAATTTTGAGTCGTCTCTTGAAAAATTTAAATTCCTTCCACTTCAGTGGAACCACATTAAGTTTGAGTAAACTAATTTTCCCGAGATTTCATTTTTATTATGCTCCACCAATCTCTCAAGTCTCTTGAAGTAGCACAGTACTTTGCATAAAAACTTTTATGTGCCAGTTGAGCCAGTAAAAATGGTTCATTTACTACAAGAAGACTTTTATATTTAATATTGATGATTCCATGAGTCGAATGAACATGAAAACCTCTCTCAGTATCCAACCACTAACATTTATACATTGTTATATAATTCTGTCATATATAACACAGCTCAATAATGTCATCCAAAATTCCATAAAAGTCAACTTCAGTTTCTCTGTGATGTGATCCTCTCAAGAAAACTCCACTGATCATTGTTTTTTTATTCCCTGTATACATGTGTATGAAATCAAAAACCATTCACCACATATGCATTATAATATTTAACCATTTTGGATGGTGGGTTACTCAATATACATAGTCACTTATCAATTTTATCAGCATATTGAGACACCTGAAAATTTGTAAAAAAATCATCAATATAATAAATAATAAACAAAATTGATATTAAACCATCAATAATTTATGGTACATTTTTTGAAACCATTGAGAAAAAAATTGTATGTGTTCTTCAAGAGTAGCTGCTGTAATTTGTGGAAGTTGTTTCTTGATATGATTATCATATAACCTACAAATAAAATAAGTTTAAATATTGTAACATAAATTATAGAATAAGTGATAGAAGCACTCATAGGAAAAATGATTTCATTTCTTCATAGTTGATCAGAACGTATATGAGCTATGTGATATTCATCATCTAAAAGCCATCGTTCATGAAATCCACCGAAACGAAGATTTGGTTGATTAAAAACTATTAATTGATTGTCCATTTCATCATTAACATTCCCCTCTTTTAAACCCATGTAATTCTATTTTGAGGTATATTGAGATTCAAAATAATGAGAGCAGAAAAAAGAAATTTCCTCTTGCAAATAAGCTTCAGCAATTTAGCCTTCAACTGATGCTTTGTTACGTATTTTTTTCTTCACTTTCTTCATGCATCTCTTGAATGGGTACATCCATCGAAATTGTACTAGACCTCCACAATTAGCTTCATGTGAAAAATGTAATATCAAATGTTCTATTGAGTCAAAGAAAGACTATGGAAATATTTTTTCAGTTTACATATAATTATAGCAACATCTTCTTCCAGTTCTCTTAGCGCATCGTAGTCTATTGTCGCTACAAAAATGTCATGAAAAAAATATGATAGGTCTGTTATCGAATCCCAAATCATAGAATTAAACAAACCTCAAAATCCAATCTACATTATTATTTCCATTATAACATGACAATCCTGACTTTTTAATCCAGTAATATAACCATTCTTAACACATCTGTCCAAATTAGAAGCATAACCATCTGGAAGTCTCAAATATACAATCCACTAACAAAATAATAAGTGACTCTCTTTGGACAGTGTATAAGTTGATTTTGGATTCATTAACCTCTATGATCTGACATTTTCAAATAATTCAAGTTCTAGTCACCTGCAAAATTGGGCAAGATCTAATCATGATTTTATAGTGTATTTGGTCTTGCCTGGGGTATCCAAAACTGTATGAAATAAATTATCAAAATAGTTCTTCTCAATTTTCATAACATCCAACATGTGGCGGACCAAAAAATCAGACCAATACGAAAGATCCCAAAAAATGCTCTGTTTTATCCAATTATGTTCTTTTCCAAAGCCATGAATTTTTTTTGTTTACTGTTGGTCCACATGTGATGGGGGGTAATGAAAATACAACTAATTTTAACTCTATACCTGAGATAATCTTTGGAGGTTCATCCCTTTCAATTGTACCTTTTCTGAAATGAGATTTGTTCCTCCGAAAAGGATGATCAGTTGGAATAAGTCTACGGTGACATCAAAATAGCATGGTTTTTTTCCATTGACCAGCATAAAGGCTTTGTTTTCTTTCCTATAGTAAGTACATGATTTCGGACCATGTGTACTCCAACCAGATAACATGACATATGTCGTAAAGTCACTAATATTCCACATCAATGCATCTTTTAATATGAAATTATGTTTTGTAGAAACATCATATGTATTAACACCATCACTCCACAATGCATTTAACTCATCAATCAATGATTTCAAATAAATATCAATATTATTTTTCGAATATCCTGGGAATAATAGAGTCAAAAAGATATAAGGCTCCTTCATCAACATCCATGGAGGAAAATTGTTCGGAGTTATAAAGAATGGACAACCTGAATACTGACTACCACAAGAACCAAACGGACAAAAACCGTCAGTAAGAAGACCCAATAGCACATTTCGGGGTTTTATAGAAACATACGGATGTAAACGGTCAAAATGTTTCCATGAATCACCATCAGATGGATGATTCGAGATTTTATCTGTTGAAATCTTTGTTTTGTGTCATGACATAATTGACGATGTGTTCTGAGACATAAATAAACATTGAAACCTAGGTGTAAGGGGGAAATATCTCAACTATTTTACTGGAATTGATCAAGACTTCCCTGGTTGAGCTTTTTTATACCTCGATTGTCCACATGTGAGACAAATATCCAATGACCCATTTTTTCCAGAGTATAAGATGCAATCATTTGGACATGCATGAATCTTCTGATAACTAAGGCCCAAATTACGAATCTTCCTCTTTCTCTAATAGTAATTTGTAGGCAACACAGTTCCTTCAGGTAACAGTGTTTTAACCAAAGAAAATATCTAATCAAAATAGTTGTTTGACATTTCATTACCTGATTTGATATCCATAAATTTTTCAACCGCTTCTAATTTTCTTATCTTGCAACCAGGACATAATGTATCCTCATCAAACCTCAACAACTCATAAAATTCTGATGGTGCCAACTCAGGAGTTAAATCAATATCATCGTGAGTTTCAGTTTGTTGCACAGATGGACCAAAAAAATCATGTACCAAATTTTAAAATCGTGATGGATCCAGAATCAAGTTATTAGGATCTTCTCTGGAACTGCGTTCACCGTGTTGATACCAAAAAATATAATCTGGTTGAAAACCAAAACGCAAGAGAAGTCCTCCAACCTTGTCAAATGTGTCAAATGTTCTCAGAGCACATTTTTTACAAGGACACTTAATTGTTCCTTCTGAAACATATTCTGGTTTTGATTTTGTAAATTCTAAGAAAGCATCAACACCCTCATTATATACAGGATTTAAATCAGAACCATTGGGATTTTTGTAATTAATTATCCAAGCCCGATCATCTAATAATGACTGATGTCTACTTCCTTGTTCCATATTTTTCTACATAAAATATAAAATTATCACTGCTTTTGAATAGATTGAAATTATAAAAACACTATCTGAAAAAGAATATAAATAATTACAACTACTTAATAATTATCATTAATTAAGGACGACACAATTTTTAGTGGATTGACGGCTACACTTTTGTCTGATAGCTCATTTAATTGCATCTTTCTCACACTTATTATCGCTAATTATTGCTAATTATTCCTAATTATTCCTAATTATTACTAATTATTACAAATTATTACAATTAATTACTAATTGTTACTAATTATTACAATTTATTACTAATTATTACAATTTATTACTAATCATTACAATTTATTACTAATTATTACAATTTATTACTAATTTAGAAATACTTAGAAATACTTATCAAAAGGAAAAATTCTTGAATAGTGAAAGTAAATTTGGTTATCATCGTTGTGGAGATGATTACAAATTTTCACTTCATTATCCAAGCATATTTCATTTACTAATTATTAGTAATATAAAAAAATTATATTATCAATATTTACGAAAAAAATATTAATATTATTAAATATTAAAAAATTTATAAAATATTAAATTTATCAATATTCACAACAGACTTTTTTCTATTCTTAACATGTTCAAATCTCAAAGGGTTGTTAATTGTGAAGTCATGTGCAATAAAAAGTTTTTGTTAGTCATGTCCAATGTAAACTCTATAATTTTACATTCATGGTTGATCACCTTGCAAGTAGTGTTTCAATAGGAAGACCAAAGTAATGACGTTCTCATCTCTAAGAATCATCTCATGTGACACTTTACATAGATCATTCTTCTTTAAAATTTTGAGGGGATATCATTATTTTTCTCTTAAATTTTCAAGGAAGAATGGTCTCTGTAAAGGTTCACGTGAGATAATTCTTATAGATAAGAAGGGCATGACTTGGTCTGTCAAATTGCAATATTACTTGCGAGGTGATCAACCATGTAAGGACAATTATAGAGTTTTCATTGGACATGGCTGACACAAACATTTTATTGCGCATGACCTAACAATTGGCGACCCTTTAAGATTTTAACATGTTTAGAAAAGAGAAAAGCCTATTGCTAATATTGATAATTTTAATATTTTATAAATTTTTTATTATTTTAATAATATTAATATTGTTTTTTCATAAATATTGATAATATACTTTTTTTTCAAGTTATTGCTAATTATTGCTAATTATTGGTAATAATTGCTAATTATTTCTAATTATTCCTAAGTATTCCTAAGTATTCCTAAGTATTCCTAAGTATTCATAAGTATTCCTAAGTATTCCTAAGTATTATTAAGTATTCCTAAGTATTCCTAAGTATTCCTAAGTATTCCTAAGTATTCCTAAGTATTCCTAAGTATTCCTAAGTATTCTTAATTATTCCTAATTATTACTAATTATTAGATATTACTAATTATTCTTAATTATTACTAATTATTTTTAATTATTACTAATTATTCCTAATTATTACTAATTATTCCTAATTATTACTAATTATTCCTAATTATTACTAATTATTCCTAATCATTACTATTTATTCCAAATTATTATTAATTATTCCGAATTATTACTAATTATACCTAATTATTAATAATTATAGCTAATTATACCTAATTATAGTTAATTATACCTAATTATTGATAATTATACCTAATTATTGCTAATTATACCGAATTATAGCTAATTATACCTAATTATAGCTAATTATACCAAATTATTGCTAATTGTACCTAATTATTGCTAATTGTACCTTATTATTACTAATTATAGATAATTATTCCTAATTATAGCTAATTATTCCTAATTATAGCTAATTATACCTAATTATAGCTAATTATAGATAATTATACCTAATTATAGCTAATTATTACTAATTATAGCTCATTATTACTAATTATAGCTAATTATTACTAATTATAGTTAATTATTACTAATTATAGCTAATTATTCCTAATTATACCTAATTATTCCAAATTATTTCTAATTATTCCTAATTATTACTAATTATTCCTAATTATTACTAATTATTCCTAATTATTACTAATTATTCCTAATTATTACTAATTATTCCTAATTATTACTAATTATTCCTAATTATTCCTAATTATTCCTAATTATTACTAATTATTCTAATTATTACTAATTATTACTAATTATTACTAATTATTACTAATTATTACTAATTATACCTAATTATTACTAATTATACCTAATTATTACTAATTATACCTAATTATTACTAATTATACCTAATTATTACTAATTATTCTTAATTATTACTAATTATCAATAATTATTACTAATTATACCTAATTATTATTAATTATACCTAATTATTACTAATTATTACAAATTATTACTAAATATTACTGATTATTGCTAATTATTAATAATTATTCCTAATTAATCCTAATTATAGGTAATTATTACAAATATTTCCTTATTATAGCTAATTATTACTAATTATAGATAATTATTCCTAATTATAGCTAATTATTCCAAATTATAGCTAATTATTCCAAATTGTAGCTAATTATTACTAATTATAGCTAATTATTCCTAATAATAGCTAATTATTACTACTTATAGCAAATTATTCCTAATTATAGCTAATTATGCCTAATTATAGCTAATTATTACTAATTATAGCTAATTATTACTAATTATTCCTAATTATTACTAATTATTCTTAATTATTACTAATTATTCCTAATTTTTACTAATTATTACTAATTATTACTAATTATTCCTAATTATTACTAATTATTACTAATTATTACTAATTATTACTAATTATTAAAATTATAACTAATTATTAATAATTATTACTAATTATTCTTAATTATTCCTAATTATTCCTAATTATTCCTAATTATTACTAATTATTACTAATTATTCCTAATTATTACTAATTATTACTAATTATTACTAGTTATTACTAATTATTACTAATTATTCCTAATTAATACTAATTATTACTAATTATTACTAATTATTAGTAATTTTTACTAATTATTCCTATTTATTACTAATTGTTCCTAATTATTACAGATTGTTCTTAATTATTACTAATTATTCTTAATTATTACTAATTATTCCTAATTATTGCACATTATTCCTAATTATTACTAATTATGCCTTATTATTACTAATTATACCTAATTATTACTAATTATACCTAATTATTACTAATTATACCAAATTATTACTAATTATACCTAATTATTACTAATTATACCTAATTATTACTAATTATACCTAATTGTTACTAATTATTACTAATTATACCTAATTAATACTAATTATTACTAATTATTCCTTATTATGACTAATTTTTACTAATTATTACTAATTATTCCTAATTATTTCTAATTAATACTAATTATACCTAATTATTGCTAATTATTACTAGTTATTCTTAATTATTACTAATTATTACTGATTATTACTAATTATTACTAATTATTACTAATTATTACTAATTATTACTAATTATTACTAATTATTACTAATTATTACTAATTTTTCCTAATTATTCTTAATTATTCTTAATTATTCCTAATTTTTCCTAATTTTTCCTAATTTTTCCTAATTATTCGTAATTTTCCTAATTATTCATATTTATTCCTAATTATATCTAATTATTCTTAATTATATCTAATTATTCCTAATTATATCTACTAATTCCTAATTATTATTATTTATACCTAATTATTACTAATTATTCCTAATTAATACTAATTATTCCTAATTATTACTATTTATTCCTAATTAATACTATTAATTCCTAATTATATCTAATTATTCCTAATTATAACTATTTATTCCGAATTATATCTAATTAATAAAAATTATAACTAATTATTTATAATTATAACTAACAATATCTAATTCTTAGTAAAACTAAATATAAATAAAAATCAATAAAAATCTAATTAAATTCGAACTAATAAACAACGATTAAAATGAACATAAAATAATTAAAATATAAATACCTTAAACTTTGATATTCTGAAGATATTGATGCCCTCCGATTGATCTCGTATAAAAAACTTCAACTAAAAAAATTTCTCATTAAAACTGAAGAATGAAGAGAGAGAAATCAATATCTGAATGATTTGTGAAAAAAAACGGATAGGGGTATTTATAGGTTAGATTAGTTGTGACGGAATTATTAGCGACGGGCTTCCCGTCGCAAATTGTTATATTTGAAATGGGCCCCGTCGCAATTACCCTCGCCCGAATTAATTACAGTCGGCGGTTAAAAGGTTATTTGCGACAGGACGCGTCGTAAATAGTACATACCGACAGTCTTTTTGCGATGGGATGACTGCCGCCGGGTATTTGCGACGGGTCCCGTCGCAAATACATCTGCGCGGTTTGGCGCGCATGTCACACCAAACTATTTGCGACGGGAGGTGAAATCCCGTCGCAAATACTTGGTTATTTGCAACGGGCTACTTTCCCCGTCGCAAATAGATTCTTGGAGGGGTTATTTGCGACGGGAAGAGATCTCGTTGCAAATACTGATTTTTCCCGTAGTGATATTTTATTCTAATAAAATCTATTGGATGAATGTAAAAAATACTGGATTGAATATATAACATATTGATTTAATTACTATCATTCACTAATAGTAATTAATTTTATTAATTATGCTAAAACACTTTTGTGATCATAAAAACATTTCTTTTATATTCAATTCATTTTTATATTCATTTCTAATTAATTGGTAAACTATGAATTCATTTTATATTTTTATCAACCATATATTTTCTTAATTTTTTAATATTTTTCATAACCTCTAATTTAACATCTATCTTATATATTACTATATTAAATAATAATTTTTTAATAATATATTGTTGTTTGGTAAAACTCGGTCTTGTGTGTACCGTATGTCATCGAAGAACATCATTGTTGCGTGTGATGCAAGCTAACTCAGTGTCACATGTGTTACAAGATATATCATAGATTGAATTTATTTAAAATAATAAATATATTATAAATTCTTGAGATATTATATTCTCTTGTGCACTTGGTTTTGCATGTTATACACGTTATCAAATAAAAGTTACTCTTTTATAATTTTCAAGGTGTTACAAAAACCATACATAGTTTCATTCATAATAATATCCCATATAATAGACAACTATATATGCTATGTGTTTGCAACATTTTTATGGTTTTGTTAAAATTATTACATTTCAATGTAATTCTTTCTATATATCTATGTGATAACATAGTAAAACCCTCCCAAAAAAACTCGTTTAGTGAGCAACATCTATAAAGCGGGAATTTTTTTATAATGGTGAGGTTTAATAATAATATTCATGATGCTAAAATCTTGGAACATAGTATCCAAACTCCTTGAATTCAAAAAATCCATTTTTATGATGTTGTTAACTTTTTTGTCTACTTAAAACTATTTGTATGTTCATCATCATCATCATTCTTGGAACATTTCCATAAAACATTTCATTGTGGTTTGATTGGTTACAAAATATTACAATTTAAATCTATCTTTATGAACACATCATAAACACTTTAAGGACATAAAGTAATAATCACATTGTATTTTAATGGAATAATCTTTCATTTTTTAAATTTGAACTTCTCTAAGTCCAAAAGTATTATCTCTAGTCTCTTAAACACTATATTATTTACCAAATATCATGCTAAGATACATAAAATATAAATACCGAGACTCCCAAATCTTGGACTCTATAGTTATATTACATTATAGGAATAGAATAAAAGATTCTATGAAGGATCCAACATCTTAATAGTCTTGGAAGACCATATACATACATATAATTTTGAAACATAATATAAAGCATGAATACATTATTAGAAAATTATTGTCCATTCCATCATATCCTTGAAGATTCTACATATTTCTCCTCTAGGTTTCTGGGGGGAAAGGAAAATAAATAAGGGTAATCACAAATTCTTAGTAAGGTGTAGAATATAGTGGAAGCTTCCATAACACAAACTTGGAACAAGAGATATAGAAGGGATAAATAAACAACATGAAGTCATAATTAACTAAAATTGAAAGCATAATATATCCATGGATAGAAATGAAATATAATGGATCACATGAATAACAATAACCAATTCCTTAGTGATGAAATTCATAAGGTCTTATAGTAAATTACATACTATAATCGAGTACATCATGATCTTAGACCTCATGATCTCATCATCAAGGAAAAATATTGTTATATAAATCTATTCACTAAAGTACCCATACATTTTTATCTCATCAGACATGTCGATGTATCAAGGGTATATATAATTTCAAGCCCCACACATCACTTGTTTATGTCCAATGCATTCATCATATGAGAATATGAATAAACAATTCATTATAAACATTTCCAATAATAATTTATATTGGAATAACAATATATATAATGCCAATGATTTTCCCCATGTTAATAAAAGGGGTAACATGATCATAACCCATTTGGAGAGATATGGTGTATGGTTAAACAATAAATAGTCAGCATTATGATAATCATCCATTTTGGAATAATGATATATGGAATTTAATTACTTTACCCCATGTCAATAAAATGAAAAACATGACTATAACCCATATAGAGAAAGAATGTGGATGGTTAAATGATACAAAATTAGTGAGACAATAATAATTTGTATTAGAATAATGGCATATAGAAATCAAATACTTTTCCCCATTTCAATAAAATGGATAACATAACTATAAACCATAAAGATAAATAAGGTGGATGGTTAAACAATACATAATCAACAAAGAAACTATGGGGTATTCTCAATATAAAAGTAAGTACCCTTGTTAATGAAATAAATAATAGGTAGTGGAGAATGGTACTTTCAATGTGTAGGGTTATCTATAAGAAGATATTAATTGACTTTAACGGTTTGAAATAGAAGGAGGCTATATCAATCGAATGAAAAATCTTTCACTAGGGTTCAAAAAGCACATCTGAATATTTCAAATCATATCCCCCAAAAGTATCTTTCACGGTGTGTAGTCTTAGGTCCACTCATCCTACATCAGGGTGATGTTATAGTCAAAACCTTAACCAAACCTTTTTGTGTTTATCACCCCTAGGTGAATCTATTCCAAAATCTTATCCACATCTTAGTATCCGGACCGGTATTCCATTTCAAAGAAAAATATACCCTAATTACTTTCCAAAAATTTAGGATTTTAGGGAATTATGATGACTTAAGAAAATGATTTAATGAGATGAAATCTCATTTAAAATATATAAAATGGGTTATTATTTTATATAATTACAAGCATGGTGATATTACAATAATGTTTAGTAATTTGAAATGGAAGGGTGGAATGAAAACCCTTATATCAAAAAAATAATGGAATAGGAAAAAGGCTATAATGAGAGGGGATATGTAGTCTCTAATTAACAACATATAAAATGGGATATAATACCATGAAATTAAAATCAAGGAATTATCTGTAAATGGTATTATAAAAATTTGATCAAAAATTAAAGAGTGGGATTTGAAATCCTTACCTTGTTAAGTAGAATATTAAATATTGGGAGGACACCTTAAAACCATACGAAATACATGGAATGGATTTAAGGAGGGATTGGTTGGGTAATTCATGAACAATTAATTTTTGGTAGAGTGGTTGAGATAATGTGTGGTAGATATCTCCTTTCATAGGTGAATATGTGGGTTTTTTTAGGGAAACTGATGTCAGGTAAGGGGTAAGAATGGAATCACATTGGTGTTAAGTGGGTTGGGTGAGTTAGGTGAGCTAGGGAAAGAAATGATAGTTGAGACATGTGGTGTGGATTTTATACCTAAAAAGGCTTTATGGAAGGTGTAAGTGACCTTTTAATTATTAGAAAGTTCAAGATACTTTATTTACCCATTATTACCCTTATTAATCTTGATTAATAAATAAACATGGTAGTTATTTTATTACTAAAAATATATGAAGACCCCTCTTACCAAATTTTGAGATTATGAATTCAAAATTGGACTCCGTTTAATATAATTCTACTTTTAAATATGACAAAATAAACTTTTAAATTAAAAAATAGGAATATGAAAATAGTTTTTATAGAAAATTTACTTTTTATACATTAAATTTTTGTATTCTTATTTCCTATTAATTTTTAATTTAATGAGTTTTCTTATATCTTATTATGGGTTTAAAAATAATATTAGAGTCAAATTTTAAAATAGATTAATCTAATTTATTTATATTGAATTTTTATAACTCTAAAAAAATCAATTCCTTCAAATAAATCACTTTACTTTTATAGTGGTAATTAATCTTTAATCTAAGTAAATTATTTCTAATGCCCAAAAATAATATTAGCCTTATTAAAAAAATTGAACCTACTAATTTTAAATATAAATTCCATTTTATCAAATAAATTAGTATGTGTAGGTAAAATTTAATTTAATTTTAACATTAGCACGTGTAAAAATCACTATTAGTAAAAGTACATTTTTAAGCATAAATACAAATTTTTGGATAAAATTGTTCCTGATTTTGATTTTCATTACATAAATTGTTTTAATATAAAAAATTTTTATGTAGCTTACAAAGAAATAAAATACTGAATTTGAAAAAAAATATTTAATTAAAACAAAATAGAGAAAGGATTATCTTTTATTATGAAATATTACTTTAGTTCATAAAATGTTAAACATAGGTTTAATAATTTAATAATAGTATTTTAAAAACATATATATTTACTGCTTAAAAACATATTTTACCATTTAAAAGGTTTTATAAACTTCTATGTGTTTCTTATAAAATGTATAGTTTTGGTAAAAACTATATTTTTCAATAATAAAAATCCCAAATTTTTATCTTAATCTAAAATATTTATGAAGATATTAAATATGATTCCTATTTTGTTAAAATTAAATTCTAAAATTCAGAAATTATATATCTAAATATACTCAAGAATAAAGTCTCTTTAGATTGCACATTGTGTGAGAGTTTTAGAAATGTTTGTTACCTATAACAGTTGAAATATATTGATATTTTAAAAGAAAACTATGTTTCATAGCATATACGACATGAAACCCTTATCCAAAAAGAACCATAAAATATTATTTTTTAAATATGACTATTATAACCCAATTGTTAAATTACTGGGTATGAATAGTATAAACAACATTATTTAATATATATATATATAAATTAAAAGTTCATAATCAATACAAATATATGGATCAATGCTTCTAAAAAAATCACTCAATTTTTAGAAAAGTTTTTTTATGCTTTAAAAATATGTTTTTTTTTCAAAAATGATTTTTATTACATTTTTGTGAGAAAATAATTATAATTAATTTTTGGGATTTTTAAAAAAAATTAAAAAAAATTAATTTTTAAAATCATCATTTCAATATTATCTTAGAGTGAACTTTTTAGAATTTGTTGAAATGTTTAATTTTTTTGTGAATAGTGAAATCCAATTTTCGTAAAACTATCATTTTATGTTTATTAAAAAGCATCATTATGATTTTAAATTTATCTCAAATAAAAATAATTATTATTTAATTTTATATAATATAATTAACTTCATTTCAATCATTATTATGCTTGTTTTTTTTATAAGTGCATTTTTGGGCCTAACAACTCATTTTTCTGAAACCTATTTTTCATTGTGTTTTACACATTTATATTCAAAGTAATTTATTCCAATAATAAAATTTCAAATTGAAAAATTGATTCCATATTTTTAATTATAGGGTGATTTTTTTTAAATAAGTTCCTTTTATTTTTGAACATTATGAATCACAGATTTAGTAATTTTATTACCACAATAAAGGGTAAATCGGAAAATTAAGGTTAAAAATAAAATGATAGGGACTAAAAAATGAATATAAAACTTAAAATAATTATATTTTATGAGTATATATCATCTATAATAATCCAAAAGTTTAATATTTGGAATTTGTTTCCATTTTTCTAGGATTTTAACCTTTATAATATTTAAGTGAATATAAATACAAAAATGTAACACTCTTGCTTTTGATAAATAGAATATTTTTAACATTAGGGAAAACATAGGATATGTTTAGTTATAAATTTTAATTTAAAATATAAATGATTTATTTTCATCATGGTTATTTATTTTAAATTTTTAGTGAATACATAATTGTCTTAAATGCTTATTCAACACTAACACAGTGCTTGTGCAAGCAAAAAAACTCAATAAAATGATTTTGCAAACTCTAAAAATTATATTATTTGAGTGATTTTTTGGGTTCCATGATTTTTTAGATAAAAATGAAATATTATATAGGTTTATATGTATTTTATTTTAATAAAATGTTCATATTATGTTTTTAAAAGTCAAATTAAATATATAGTTCCAAATTTAACATTAATGTTATTTTATGTTAAATAATGTCTTATTAAATGATTTAAAATTCATAAAAATAATATATTCTTAAATTTAATATTCTATTGTCTATAACATGAAAACTTTTCCATTTATGGGCCGTTCTTCCATTTATAGTAACTATATTAACCACTAAATATTAAAAAAATTTGTTTCACAGTAATAGTCAAAAGGGATAAGTGGGAATTAAAATAAAAAAATCAGGGTAAAATAATCATCTAAATTTTTTAAAATTTTATTTTATGAGAATATTTTGACCTCTAATCATCCAAGATTAAAAAATAAATAAATTTTGGTCCATCTTTACATGAATATTAATTTATATTGATTTAGTATTTTAATAAATTCCATATGGGCTTTTCCCCTCTCTTATAAAAGGGAACCTCTTATCCTCTTTTCTTAACACTTTAAAATCCATTTTTTCATCCAATATCTACCATAATAACATCTCTTACCTCATTCTAGAAGAATTATTTTTGTAAAAATACTAAATTTAAATGGATTAAGGTGAAAAGGAAAGGAGGTCGTCTGAAGAAGAGGCATAGTTCTTAACATAGTGTTCTCATTTTATTTATTCTTCAACCTCCTTAAAATCTTATTAAAATGTGATGAAATGATAGAACTGGTGTCTTAAATATTTTTATATGATATTATTTTAATTTAATAACCTATATCCATCTTCAAATTCCATCAAATAGGAAAATAATTCATCATTCATGTGTACGGAAGACTACCGCCTTGAGGTCCGATGTAATTCATTTTCCATCACTAATGTCTTAGATATTTTTATATGATATTATTTTAACTTCCAATTCACTAAATATGATAATGTTGTTCATGCATACATGTGGACATCCACCTTCACGAAGCAGTACGGTTATTTTTTTCATCACGAAATAATTTGGATGACATATATAAGTGTATTTAAAGACATAATATTGTATTTATGATATTATTATCATTATTTAAATATAAAATAATACTTACCTTCGTTCAATAATGACCATTGAAAAATGGAAATGTTACTCATGTGTTTGTACGGCCTACTGTCTCCGTGATTGTAATGTAGATCACTATTCATAACAATATTTCATGATTAATTTTAAAATTATAATTTATGAATAAAAATGATAACTATGTAATTATTATTATTCTATATATGATTTAATAATGAACCCTTTTGACCACAATCAACACATCGAAGCTGTTTTCAAATTACGAAGCGGGCGTCCTCAAAATACCCAACATGGACGTAACGGATTATGTAATTAAATATGTGATTAAAATTTATTAAATAAATGGTTTAATAATAAGTTATTAATCATTTGAAATTTTTATAAATAATTAAAAATTAAAATAAGTTTATTATATGGGAGTAAAAGTACATTCATTGAAGTGTAGACCTGAGGTAAGGGATCTCGACTCAATTTCCTTTCATTGTGGAATATTTTATTTTTATAAACCTAATTAAATTTATATAGTGTATATAATACCCCTTTTATATATTATACCATCAATTATTCATATTAATTTTATTTTAACTTGAAACTTGAACTACTTCATCTAAGGGGATTTGAATTGAAAGTGACCAAGTGGTAAAAGGATTCTTAACTCAATTTCCTTTTATTGGGTTATAATTATTCTTCATTGACTTAATTATTCCATGATTATATGTGAATTGACCAATAATATTATTTATTATATATCTACAATATTTTTTTATCTACATCGGTTACATTTAATATCTTCATTGATTAATTCTCAATTCAATGATATGGTCTTTATAAGGGTTATTCATATCAAATTCTCAGTCCTTTGAACATATATTTATGATATGCACCTATATTATTTTATAAGGTGAATATACTACCCCTTCGACATTATATATCATGAATATACTTATTTTAATTCTATTTAAAGTTTTATTTGAATTTATTCTTTCATGAGGCTTATGATTGTAGAGTTTCCAAAGTCGAAAACGATTTTTGTTACAATCACTTTTATTTATGGGATTATTTATGTTCAAGGTTACTTAGGGGGATCAATGACCTTATTTTATTTAACCACATATATTTCATTATAATATTGTTATAAAATTTTTTTAAATTATTTATTTCCATTTCACCCCATTCTTAATAAAGAACCATTGAGAAAAAATTTTGTAAGTACTACCGATCTTGCATCTTCTTTTAGATTCAGAATCTTTCTCTTCCATATCCATGTTTTATAAAATGTTTTCAAAAATGTTATTTTCAAAACATAAATAATTTAATAAATCAATTTCAAATGGTATTTTTCTTTCTTTTAATGGTTTTTAAAAATGAAATTTCTTAGCAGTTTCTAAATGAGTCACCTTAGACTCCCTTTACAAAATGTTTGAAAAGAATGTTTATTTTTAACATTTACAACATGAGTATATTTTCCCACCATCATGACCATTATTTTCATTGAATCATTCTTTGTAAGTTTTCAATATAATTTTCAAATAAAATTATTTTTATAATATTTTTTAATTTTTTAGTTTTAAAAAGTGATTTTTGAATTGAAAAGTGCATTTTCCTCAAGAATGACTTTAAATGTATTTTAATAATATTTTCATTGATTATCATCAAAATACCTTGATGTTACTTGTGCTTTAATAGGGATATTTTTATATATAAAACCCTCATTATATATTTATATGAATTATGATTGTTTTAAAGAGATTCCCATGCAACCCATTTCTTTTCTATGGGTTAGTCAAAATATGAAAGGAATAATGAATGTTTCTATTATTTTGATGAAAAAATGAAATATTTATATACTTTATTTATTATATGATTATTTGGAATTGTTTAATATTATAGGCGGTTCTGTTATAAACTATGAACAAGTGGCTAAATTATAACCAAATATTTTTGGGTCTATAATAGTTCTTTATTGAATTGGTTATAGAAATTTATTGTATGGTTCTTCCATTTATAATAGAGATTGTAAAAGTGACATGGAAATGATGCCTCAAGTTACATATACGATTTATCTATGACTTTTATAGGATTTATATGAAAATATTATGATTTATCAAGGTAAATTATGTGTCTTTGTTTAAATAAAAGTATTTTATAATTCTTATGAGTGAAAATATATGGGTTTTTATTGATTCCATTGATCAAGGTTGGAATCACATGGAAAATTATTATTGATTATTATGAATCTTTCCTTTTTTTAATCTTTATTCCTAGTATCATGATTGATTACCCATGTATTTATGTGTATGAATTATCTTATTTTATACTTATGAACTTTGATTATGTGATCATACCCTTATGATCGTATTATTCTCACTGATGACTTTGAATTTTAAATTCTCATGTTTACCCTTACTGGGTTTTTGATCTCACCCTTTTTATGTTTTATTTTCCCAAGGTTATAAATAATGATGATAAATGATTTGATTCTAGAAAGTTTTTATATGTGAATAATTTTATGGGAAATGTTGAATCATTAATATGTAATATTAAAATTTATGTATGGTGGGAAAGATACTCTCTTGAAGTCATGTGTTTTTTTATATAAATGTTTGTCCTAATTCACTGAAACTCTAGAACAAAAATTTCATTGGGTATGTAAGTGATCCAATATTTACTTTTGATGGTTGTATGTTTTGGGTGTAAAAAATTGGGTCTCATTTATCATCATCAAATGAAAATGTTTAATGTTTATGTTTTTAGCACCGAATCTAGGAGTTCGGTTTCAAGGATGTTACTGTTAGTATCAAATCATGGTTTAGAAAAAATTTGTGATTATGATATTTTCATGAGAGTATATCTTAAGAGTTATGGATACCATTATGAGTTTATATTTTTATTATTGATCATTAGTTAAAATTCATAGACACCCCATTTTAGGTTTTAAGTGATTGAAATTTTAGGTGACTAATGATATTTTGGGAGAAGTTTTATTAGGTTAAGGTATATATATCCCTTAGGTTTAACATGAATTATTATTTAATTATTCAATATGTAATTATATTTTGGAATAATATATGATCTTAATGTTACTTTATGGTGATTCAGGTTATTTAAGGAGATCATTATTTTATTTTCTAGATTATATGATTAGAACATATAGCTTTTTGAGTATATGATAAATAATTAGGATTTTTGGGTTTCATGCTTGGTCACAAATATTTTGAATAATTTAAAGGATAGTTATTTAGGAAATTATTTTGTTTGAACATTGGGTATTACTATTGGATTTGGGAAATTAATGTGGTATTTATTCGTATGAAGGTTTACTCATTTTGGGAATTCTATTACCTTGTGCTAAGAAATTTGGTTTTGGTTAATAACTAAATACATGATAAATGTATTATTATTCATTTTTGGAACTAGGTGACCTATTATAATTTGATTCTAGTACTTCATGGAGGAAAAATTCATCTTGAATACTCATCGTTTGGAGAAACAAATGAGATTGTGGTGTAAATTTATTAGAGGATGAAATTATACATGTCAAGTATGTATATTTTCTTATATTGTTAGTCTAGATAGTAAAATAATTCCTCAAATTTATTAAATGAATCTTTAAATAAAAAAATTCATATTACCTTTATTACTGATGAATTGATGGTCTTTTCCCTGCCTTATTATGTTATGGTTCTTTTGTTGTTAATTTTCTCTTGATCATTCACTTTCTTATAATGAATGATACTTTTAACTCTCCATCATTGTTTTGACATTATTTTTTTCTTCCTTTTCAATATTTTCACTTCGCACTGATGTTATTATATTTGGAAACCTAGTGAGTATTATTTTAGATGACCTTCATATTTCCATTTCTCTCATTTCAAGAGGAAGTTTTATTAAATCTTTTTAGAATGTAGGATTTCAAAAAAGGTATTTTGAAATTTCAAACCCCTAGTTACAAAGACTAAGTTAAAATAAAAATCATGTGATTTATTAAAAGGTTATAATGTAACATCCAAATATTTTAAAAGAAAACTATTTTCGATAGTGTATATGACACAACATTCCAATCCTAAACAAACCATCAAATATTATTATTTAAATACGACCGTTATAACTAATTCATTGAATTGAAAGGTATAAAGAGTATATATACATTATTAAATATACATAGTTTATAATCAATACAATTTTATTAGTAAATTCTTCAAAAATAAGCGCTCAATTTTTATAAAAATCATTTTGGGCTTCAGAAATACATTTTCTTCAAAAATGATTTTTATTGCTTTTTGTGAGAAAATATTATTATTAATTTTTGAATCTTCTTGAAAATTTATTCCACAAAATGAAATTAATTTTTTAAATCATCATTTCAATATTAACTTAGGGTGAATTTTTGATAATTTTTTGAAATGTTTTATATTTTAGTGAATAGTGAAAATACTCATTTTTGTAAAACTACCATTTTCTTTTCATTAAAAAGTCTCATTATGGTTTAAATTTGATCTCAAAGTAACATAATTATTATTTAATTATATATAATCTAATTAAATTCAATTTAATAAACATTATACCAGATTTTGGTATAAGTACATTTTTTAGCTTAAAACACATTTTTTAAACTATTTTTCATTTCATTATACGCATTTATATTAAAATTAATTTCTAAAACTTCTATAAATTTAATCTTGAAAAATGTAACCCATATTTGGAATCAAGGTTCCCAAATTTGTTAAATAGTTTTCTTTTATTTTTAGATATTATGAATAGTATCTTTCAAATTATGTTACTATGGTAAAGGGTAAATATGATAATTAAGGTTAAAATTAAAATCATAGGGACTAAAAAATGACCCTATGAATTGAATTAATTTTATAATATGTGTATATATCATCCAAAATTATCCAAAAGTAAAATATAATGTAACATCCGGAATTTTCCAAGAGGTACAGATACTTTAATTTTCATTCTAAACCTGTTATTTTATTTTTATAAATGTACTTAAGATTTTAAGGAAATGTATGGGAGCATTCGGGCTTGATCAGAGCCTGGAGCTCTAGTTTTTAGAGAAAACATCTAATTTTCACCATTAGATCATGTTTAGTATTAACGTTTCTACCTATTAAAAGTAGTTTCATAGTTTTTTTAACTGTGTATAGGAGGTCGCATGCCTGTGTGAGAGAAACTACAGACATGTTGCAGAGCTGAAACACATGGTTAGTGCATGGTTTGTCTAAACCTGCACCAAACCATTTGATAGGTTGGTTCCATTTGATAGTTATATAACATATTTGGTGCATGGTTTGGCCAATTGTGTAGCCAAATAGTGAACCTCATTAAAATCCACGGAAAATGGCCATTTTTCCCTTTTGTATTTAAAACATAAAACTATCCTTTCTCCTTTTAATTTTACATAGTATATAAAACTATGGAAGATCCTTTTTACTCTCCTAATAGGCCTTGATAACTCACCTTCATCTAGAATTTTATTTTATCAACATCGGTTGCGTTGGAAAGATAGTGGTAAGCCCTTCATTCATCTTCCTTATTCCCCTCATTTATCTCTTCTTCATGAATTCTATTTATGGGTGAGATAATATTCCATATTTTAGGTAATTTTTTAATATCATTTATTTATCTCATTTTATATATAATTAAAGGATAATAACAGATGAGGAGTGTACTACTAAGATAAGGTAGGTGATCTAGTAATTTTTTATAAATTCAAGTTTCTTAATATCAAGTGTCATCGTGTTATATATCGGTCCTTCTGAGCGATGTCAAAAAAATAAGAATTTCCTCTTTAGAATTTTTAACCATGTTAAATGAACTATCGTAGACCCTCGATTATTTTCAGAGGTTTCCCACCTTTATAGATACTTTCCCTTTATATATTCTTACAAAATTCCCCTTGACATATTAAATGATCATGTTACCAAGACACCCACAAGTGGTCTTGGATTGACTCCTTAAATGTTAATATGGACAATCCACCTTCTAAGTGGTGTTTATTTGCCTCCTAAATTAAAATATTATTGAAATTAAATGATAATTGTGTGGTGTGACCACATCATATGACTCATATATGAATAGAGGATTATGCCTTTATTGAATGGAATATTAAATGATTTATAAACCAACTCATGGATTCTATTAAATCATGACTAGTATTGTTTTTATTTTTGATACCCAAGCATGGATTCCCATATATCTGTGATACATGGGCATGGAGTCTCATATATTTGTGATACTCAGGCATGGTGTCCCATATATTTGTGATACCCGAGAATGGTGTCCATATACTTGTGATACTCATTCATGGAGTCCTATATACTTGTGACACTCAAGCATCGCATCCCTTACTACTATATGAACCTATTGTGACTATGCATGGATATATGAGTTATACCTCAAGACCTGGATTTCATTATGTATCTATATATATGAATATATGTGTTGCTACATATATAGTGCATATATATATATAAATACATGGTGGCACACATTCAAAGATACCTCAGCCCATATTGAAGCATGTAGTGTCAGCCTAGTATTCTTTAAGAATCAGAGCCGATTCATTTATATTTTACTTGTCCACTTCACATTGTTGTATATGTGCACTTCCATTTACATGAACCAGCTGGATTATACTAGATATCATTAGTGAGTTCCTGGTGAGTTTATCTCACACCCTATTCAGGCCACTAATTAGTACCCAAACATACCTCTTGGTTGCACGTAAGGACAAAGGAAAGGGTCCAACTTTGGATTCTTGAGTGTCTACCTATGATGGAGTACGGGATTTGAGGACCTATCATATTCTCATGATGCTATTGGATATAGATTTTGTAATTTTTTTCTTTTGTATAGCATGTGGTATACGATTGTTTATCTGTTTCCTTATACTGTTAATTTTTTATAGAGCACAATGAAATGAGCATCATTTTTTATATGATATTTATTTTATTTCTACATGTTTATTATATCTAGATAACTTATGCTTCTATAGTTTATTTACTATATTTATTTAATGATTTACTTCTATTGCATTCCATTGTGATACACTCTAATCATAAAGGTATAGTCACCCCACCATACCACCAAATACCCTTGCTATTAGTCAAAAGCCTCTGGAATATGGGGAGGCACGCTTGATGACATGTGGCTAATAGGTTCCAGTTACTTATAAGTGAACTGGATTCAGAATGTTATAAGTGGTGTTAAATACCTCCTTTTCTTTTTCTTGCTATTTCATTATATTAGAAAGGTGTCTAAGAATGTGTCTGAATTTGGTAATGAGCTTGTTCTTGGGAGTATCTAACTCGCGTACAAGGTAAAGAAAAATTACCTAGGATAGGACTTTATTATTGTGGTTTTTTCCTATTACAATTGAATTGATTTCATTGTTGGGTGACATGCATGATTTGGGGAATTGTTGTTATTATTATTATTATTATTATTATTATTATTATTATTATTATTATTATGGATTTTCATTTTTTCTTAGCCTAGTATGGAAAGGGGTTGTTCATCATGCATCATTATAGGCACCTAAGGGTTTGCGTGTCATGTATATATCATGCCATATTTATATTACTGTACGCATTACTTGCATATTACTGGTAAAATTACTATAACATTTGGAAATGATCTAACATTTCTTTAACTAATAGAATAATTGGATTAATTAAAGTGTCAACATCAACAGAAATAGTGTTTTCCCATATAGATTGATTGTGACACCTTAATTAACCAATTATTCCATGTTTGATCCATGGACTACTAGTATCGTGGACTGAAATGTTATTTCATTTCATTACATGATTTCTAATTTTAATTTATAAACCATGTACTTTTATAAATTGGGAATATAAATTCATCTAATTTAATTACTTTACACAACCTATTACATCTGGATACCAGATGTAAGGGTCAAGTCGTGGTTACATAACGTGCAAATTGAAACTTATATAGATTATTCCATTATAAATTGGGAATAATGTATCATCTAACAATATTTTCATATATATACATATGAATGAGTACAAATATATAAGAATTTAAATTCTTGAATAAAATTGTTACAATTAAATGAGATTCCAATTTCAACAAAAAGAGTGATTTCCTTTATACCTTGCAATTAACACTCCATATACTGGGACCACTACTGTGTAATGTGAAACCTTGACCATGACCTGACCATAGTAGTAGAAAGTAGGTAGTGTATATTCTAACATTTATGATCTTCCTTATCAACTAGACCTTACTTTAAAAGTAGGCATAGTGGTGTAATTCTTATATATGAAAGTAATATAATTGTCCTCTTTTGTATCATGGGATATGTTCTATTATCCATTTCAATTATCAGGCATGTTCTTGGAAATTATATTGTACTGCCATGACATCCTTCAGTCATGTTCCCAATGGGTGGTGAGGACTACGCCCCAAAGGTGGTGGGTTCGGATCCACCAGTACTACCTCCTATAGTTCCTCATGCTTCACCTCTTGAATTTTATAATTTGGGGACAAATGCTCAATTCTAAGTGAGATTAATATGATTTATGTAGTATTTTCAAGGATCTCCATGACATGTCCCTACTATGGAAGATTTGATGTGATAATTCCAGCAAAAGCATCCACCTATATTCTCAAAGGATAGTGGCCCCAGGTTATTGAGTCATGGCAGGAGGTTATGTTTTCTATATTTGAGCATCTGGAGATTCCTCCAAATATGAGGTTCTATCTCAAAACCTATATATTTTGTGATTCAACTAATTAGTGGTGGGATATTATCACCCAAGATGATCAGCATTAGGTTATATTCAAGGCATATATTCATATAGACTTATATGATTACTTCTTCCCTCATATTCTAAGAATGAACCGAAATAGAGAGTTTATACACCAAAAGAAGGGTGCTATATATGTGATGGAGTATTCATATTGATTTAACAAGCTTCAATTCTTAGTACTGACACTTTCTAGTTACAATTTGATGCTAGAGAGATGGTTTGAGGATGGGATTGTATAGACCATCTAATCATGGGTGAATATCTTTCAAATGACCATCATTTCTAAGATAGTGAATCATGACCTTATCACTGAGCAGAATTTGAAGGAAGTTGATAGTCTTGGATAGGGTGGTTTAGTACTCAGTCTGGGAAGCAGTTTGTCTAGTGGTAGGAAACATCATATTGAGTTTAATCATGGGGAAGCAGTTTCCATGTGACACCTACTGATGGTTACATAGTGTGTCGTCGGTGCAGGAAGACAGGGCATAAGAATCCAATGTGTCCTAAGGACCCCATTGAGTGATGAGGTTGTTGAAGGTTGGGGAATCTTCAGCATTTTTGTAGTACCCTACCATCTGTTCATAGTGATAGAGGATCCATGTTAGACTTTCCTTTAAGATTGTGATAAGTAGTACCTCTCAAGGATATTAGATTGAGTACTACCAGCCGATCAGGCCAAGGAGGTGGTCGTGGTAATGGTATCTAGGATTCAAATATACAGCGCCAACAGAGCAAACCTACCCAGGGAAGTCATGTAGTATCTTAGGGCTACAGATCTATCCATATGTATGCATTGTATCCTACTACCTTGGAGCAGAGTCTTATGACTTATACAGTTTGAGGTATAATTATAGTAGCCTCAAATTTGTTATCTTCCTTATTTGATACAGGTGTTTCACGGTCTTTTATATCTAAAAATACTATGGATAGTATGGGCCTAGAGATAGAGCACTTCTCTAGCATTATGACTCTTGGAACACTATTGGGGATCCAATATGAGAGCATACACCAGTGTAAGGAATGCCATATTGGGATAGGTGGTTATATTTTTGTATGGAACCTCATTTTTCTCATGATGATAAGCTTTGAAGTCATACTTGGGATGATCTTGTTAGTATACTTTCATTCTCAAATTGATTGATATCCCCAGATGGTGTCCATAACATAACCTGAAGGAAGTACTTATATTTACAAGGGCGAATGGGATTTCCAGTAAAGTCGAGCTAGACCTAAGAATTGTGGAATGGGGGGAGTGACATTCCATATTTTTAGTCTCTTTATGAGCAGTTAGATAATGTGATGTATAGATTCCTCTCCAATAGTGGATCATTTTAGGGATGTCTTCCCTGAATACTTTTTTGGGTTTCCTCCTATAAGAGAGGTTGAGTTCGCTATTGAACTAGTGTCAGGAGTAGTACCAGTGTCCATTTCACCTTATAGGATGGCACCTAATGAGTCATAGGATCTCAAGAACTAGCTAGTGGATTTGGAAGCAAAGGGTTTCATATGACTCAATACTTCATCGTGGGGTTCATCTGTCCTTTTTCAAGAAGGAAGACGTTACACTCAGACTTTGTGTGGGTTAACAAAGGTTTAATCATCTTATAGTGAAGAACCAGTGTCCCTTACCTCACATAGATGACCCCATCGACTATATCTGAGGAGATCAGGTTTTCTATAAGATTAATATAAGGTCATATTATTAGCAGGTGCATGTGAGACCATTAGATATACCACATACATCCTTCTGTAGAAAATATGGCTTCTAAAAGTATTTAGTCATACTGCTCGGTCTCACGAACACATCTATAGATTTCATAGCTCTAATGAATTGGTTTCTCCACCTATATTTGGATTCATTTGTGGTAGTCTTCATAGATGACATCTTGGTGTATTCTCTTACTCAACAAAACCATTCCAAATATCTTGAGATCATACTGAATACACTGAGAGAGAACTGGCTATATGATTACCTTACCAAATGCCACTTTTGGATCGATAAGGTCCACTTACTAGGTCATATTATCTTAGAGATAGGAGTATCAGTTAACCTAGAGAAGGTAAAAACCATTTTTTTTAGGCATCCCAAGAACATCTTTTACATATGATGTTTCTTAGGGCTAGCTGGCTGCTGCATGCATTATTTTCAAGACTTTTAATGACTAGCAGCACCTACAACTACAAAATAGACCTTTAACAACATCGGCCTTTATCAGCGCTAGAATAAAGCACTGAAAAAGGGTACCCTTTATCAGTGCTAAAAATGTTGATAAAAAGTACCCTTTATCAATGTTTTTTTAGCACAAATAAAGGTCCTGAATAAAAATAAATAATTAAACAAATAAAAATTAAGAATGATTAAATTAAAAAACAAATGAAAATTTAATTAATTAAAAAATTGTTAATAAAAATGAATATATTTAATATACATATATATAAATTATAAATATTAATAAATTTTATAAATTAAATATATAGATATGTAAAATCAATAAAATGAAATTATTAAACAAATAAAAATTAAAAATGAGTAAATTAAAAAAATATTAAACATTTTATTAATTAAATAATTATCGATAAAAATGAATAAATTTAATTTTCATATATATATATATATTATAAATATTAATAAATAGTATATATTTAATATAAATATATAAAATTAATAAATTGTAATAATTAAACAAAAAAATAAAAAATGAATAAATTTTAATAATTAAAAAAAATTAAAAATGAATAAATAGCAAAATTATTAAAAAAACTTAATAATGAAACAATTATTAATGAAAATTAATAAGTTTAATATATATATAAGTATATATTTATATATTATTTATAAATAGTAATAAATATTATATATTAAATATAAAAATAGAAAATGAATAAAATGTAATAATTAAAAATATATTAGTGTCTTATTCATTTTTAATTGTTTTCATACATAATTATTCATTAATACATTTAATATAGAAATATATTCATATATATATTTCTATATATATATATATATAATTTCTTAAAATATGATTTATATAATACAAAATATTTGTGCATACATTAAATAATTCATATATATAGTGAAAAATGGTTTATAATTAAAAATTAATATTAATTAAATATACTAACAAATTGCATCGAGTAATGGACATAATTGAATGTCGACTGATTTTCCAATTTAATATTTATCAAACATGTGTTACATTTATTTCACATACATATATGTAATTAATGTATTTTTATATACAATGTGGACACAAAAAATATTTGCGTAATTAATGAAATATTATATAGAAACACATACATCTAATATTTATGTAATTTATTCAAATTTTAGTATTCATTTTAGAGTTTCATTATAACATGATACATTTAATATACTATATTTTTAATTTATAAATTTTATGAATTTATTTCAAATATTATTATTGTTTGGTATTATTTATTCATATTCAATATTTTTTATTTTTTATTTTTTTGGAATTTATTCATTTTCTATTATTTATTTATATATATTTATTTACTATATTTTAGTATTTTCAATATCCATTCATCTTTATCATATTATGTATCCATATTTTTTTTAATAATTTACATTTAATTAATAAAACTTATTTTTTAAAATATTTTTAAAGTGTAGTCATGTTTAATTATTTAATTTCATTGATTTTTAACATACATGCATTTTACATTATATATTCATTAATAATGTTAAAAATATATTTTTAAATAAATATTTCTAAATAAATATATTCATAAATGTATATTTACTATATTTTTAAATTTATATATTTATAATTAAAAATACATACATATTATTTTTTTAAAAATTATTTATGTACATATAAATAATGAATTATATATATATAAATAACTAAAATAATTATAATAAATTTATTTAAATTGTGAAAATATTTACTATAATTATATTTAATTTTATTTTTAAATATATTTATTAAATATATATATATATATATATAATTATATAAATATATATAAGGATATAAATATATAAGTACTTTTTAATGTATTTACATAATTATAAACAAATAATTACATATTTAAATAATTATAAAATTTTGATAAATATATTTAAATAATGAATATATTTACTATATATATATATATATTGAATATATAAATATATATATAATTATATAAATATACATAATTATATAAATATATCTATAGTTATAAAATTATAAATAATATATTTAAATAATAAATATATTTACTATATTTATATTAATATTTATATATATTTATAATATATATATATATAATTATATAAATATATTTATAATTATAAAATTATAATAAATATATTTAAATAATTAATATATTTACTATATTTATGTTTTTGTATATTTTTTAAATATATATATAATTATATAAATATATATAATGATATAAATATATTTATAATTATAAATAAATAATTATAAATATATTTACAAATATATTTATTTATAAATATATATAAAAATACATTTATTTATAAATGTATTTTTATTATATTTATAAAATTATATACTTATAATTATAAATAAAAATATAATTTTATGAAAAATTATATAATTATAAATGAAAAATTATATATTAAAATAATTATAAAATTAAAATAAATAAATAAATAATTATATAAATATATTTACAATTTTCTTGTTTATAATTATAACAATAAATAATTTATCAGTGCTAAAGCTTTAGCACAAATAAAGATTCCTTTTATCAATGTTTTTTAGCACTGATAAAGCTACATCTTTATCAGAGCTTATTAATTTAGCATTGATAAAAGGTGTCTTTATTACAGCTTTTTTGGAAATTTTGATAAAAGCCTCCCAAATCTATTTAAAGATCCCTAATGCGATAATTTTTTGGTGATGTCTTAAGATTTCTCAGAATTCCCCTGATGTTATCGCTCCTCCTCCTCAAATCCAAGGTGAAAATTAAGTCTTGAATGAATCCAAGGTTCGAATCGTGGAAAAAATGAATCCAAGGCATGAATTAAGGATCTAACATATCCAAGATTTCACGATATCTGTATTTTATCTTGATTGAATCAAAGTTTGAATCTAAGGTTGTTATTTTATACTCCTCCTCACTCATTGATTTCTTTTTTGGGTTTCACATAAGGTGCTTTTGCCTATATATATTTTCCAAAAGTTGGTCTATTTAGGATTTTCCCATTTTCATTTCTTTTTTGCGTTCTTTTCTTCAACAACCACTTATTGATTTATGCCACACAATTTAAATCAATTTGTTCCTCCAATACACCCTATATCACATGACCAATGTAGAAGAGAACTCTTATAGCTTCCTCCATTTTCTCCATTTTTCTATGTATTCCTCCCTTTGATTTGAATGGATTCTTATAGGTAAATAATTATTTGATACCCATTATGGGTTTATAAAAAAAATTAATGCTTACTATATTGGCCATAAAGGGTTTTCATGGGGATTAAAACCTTATTTATAAAACTTTTAATTTATAATTTTTAATTGTTTTTGTAAAATCTTTCTAGGATATTTTAAATGGATAAGATTAATAAAAAATTGTTTTGACCCTATCTTGATGTAATCAATGGTTTAAGGGTTTCTAAAACAAGTTATTTGTATGATTTTTAGTTGACTCAAATGAGAGGAATAATTTTTTTTCAAAGTGTTGATACCTATTATGTTTTTAAAGGATATTTATAACATGGTTTTACATGACTATTTTGAGGCCATTTGGTAATTGATAAATGATATACTTAGTTTATAAAAATGATGGTTTTGTAAAAAGATTATCCTTTTTTTAGTTATTAAAGGCTTGTTTTCACTTTATTAAAAAATCATTATGATTTTATCACCATTATTAGGAAACCCTTAGGTTAGTATTTTCTATAGGTTACTTCCCCTTTATGGGATGTGTATTGATTATTATTATTTGATTCGTGTATGAGGTGATAATTGGATATTTCTTGAGAAGGTTTTAGAGGTTAGAGGAGGTTTATTTATTATGTTTTATTATCTATTTATAAATTCATCATGTTAATATTTTTCTCACCTCTACTTTTACTATTTCATGGGAACCCAAGGTAACTATGTTTGTAATCTATTGTGTGTAACAATGTTTGTACGAGATTTCATTATTGGTTTTCCATGTTTTAAGTGACTTAATAACCATGTTGCTCCACCATTAGTGTTAGGGATTTGATAACCTTATTTCTTTACCAATGGTGTTGTTATAGATGGGAACCCTTGGGTTGTTGATTCTACTACTATATTTTTAAAATTGTCACACTCTAGGATCCAGTGATATTCCCATGATAATTTTTTATTTTATGATATTATCTTAGAGATCCCCAATACACACATTCTTTTCATCCCTTTTTACATTTCATTGACATGTTGCGGCATTTATTTAGTTTTACTATTATTATACATCATTGTTATAACAGATCTCATTTATTCTATATGCCATATTTAATTTATCTCTAAGTTTACTTTTTTATTATAAAATGTGTTTTGATAAATGATTTGATTGAATAAAATTGAATTTCATTTTTTTCATAAGCTCTGAAGTCCAATTTTGTAATATTTTAAAGTTTTTTCACTTTTAAATATATGATTCCGTTTATTGGTTATTAAAAATTGGATTTTGAAAGAATGATTTTAAATTAATTTTTGTATCTACATGAGTATAAATGTATTGATCTTAATCATGGTTTCATTTTATTTTCTACAAAGTTTTTACCTTACAATTTTGAAAATAGATAAATGTATTCTTTTTTATTCCTTTCTATTATCCTTTTTTGGAACATTTTTTTAATGGTGTTCAGACTATTTTTTGTAAAATATTTTATAAATGAAATTCAATTGACTATTTGGGGAAATATTACTAGGCTTGATTATCTGACACCCTACATAAACACTGATATGGGTATATATATCTTTTATGTTTTCATATATGATCTGAGATTATGATATCAAGGTATAAAATGGAATACTTAACTAAGTATATTCATACCATTTAAAATCATGATTTAAAACTAAATTTAGTTTTACTAAAAGAACACAAGATATCAAAACATAAATATATACCAAATACTAATTTCCTTTCTTGAAAAATGGTCTAAGACAAGTGAATATTCAGGTTAATTTATCAAAATAAAATGAGGTAACAGAATTAAATGATATGGTAGATACATTCCTTTATGGATCTGAAAATTATTTGGAGCATATAAAATTTATAATCAGGAACTTATATAAATTAAATAATGTATTTAATTAAAGTACATAAGTCCAAACTTTAATTTCATAGAATTGATAATTTTAAAAAAAGTAAACACAATTATAATACATTACACAATAAACCAAAAATAAATATATAATGTAAACAACATGCGTGATGTGGTTTCCATCTCACTATGATCAATCTAATGAAAAAAACAATATATAGTCCTCCTCTAGCTAACTTTTCACTCAAAATTCTCAGTTTCACCCATTGACGCACTATCTCATTTATATTTAACTATTTATAAACAACCCAAATCATCCCATGATCTTCTAAACACTCAAAAAATGTAAAAAATTGAAACATGGTGTAAATTTACGGTTGGTTCCTTTCAAAAAAACCAAATACACTAATGTTTTCTCACCTCAGGTACTAGAGCACCTCGAATTCAACTCACATTCAGATAATTCAAATCAAACCAAAGCCCAATATCAAACATAGACTCATTCTAACACCTTGTGACGTTTTTAAAAATAGTTTTCAATTTCATTAATATTTTTAAAACATTCTTGGTGTTGATTCTTTAATAAATTTTATAGCATGTGAAAGCTTGGATTTGTGGATTCTTATGTGATATTTGATGAAACTGGTTTTTGATAAATGAATAGTCCCTTGATTGAATTTTTTTAATAAGACCATGGGAATTGTGGTATTTAGGTGGGTATTCCAAGAAAATCATGTTTGGATTTAAATTTTCAATCTAATTTTATCTTATGAAAAAAAAATTGTGCATATCAGATTTATAAAATGGTTATGAAATGTTTAATAATCATGCTTTTATTTAGACTTGGTGGTGTCCTACATAAATATTTTATGTTCATGCCTATTTTAAATTTTGGTTTTTAAAATAGAAACATGGTTTTAAATGTTAAAATGGGTTTTAAAATAAAAAAAATGAGGTTTTCCTTAAAATGAACTAAAATGGATTCAATGTTTTGAAACTCATGAGGTGATTTCAAAGTGAACCTGTGAGGTTTTAAATATTTCAAAGTATACATCGTTACATGGAAATAGTTTTCAACTTTCAATTTATTTTTATTTGTCTTTTAATATGATTTTAAATTTTTTCACTTGATGCTAACAATTGTTATAGAAAATGGGGTTTATATACCATTAACTATTTTGAAAATAATTGGTGGATTTTCATGTGGAATTTAAAAAAATGGATTTCCAGCAGGTTTTCAAAAATTCAAAAAGAACCCATTTGAATTTTTAAAGTGGTTTTGAGATGATATTTTAAATTATAAATTAAGTTGTGGTAATTTAAAAAGTTTTTAGGAGATAAATATCATCCTCATGAGCTTCATATCTCGAACTTTTATTATTTCATTTTGTTTCATGAGACTCATCTGCCATTTCTTCTAGACATGCAACTATGTTTCTTAAACTAATTTGATTAGTAGTTATCTCATACTGTGTGCAATAATCATTTTGAATGAATTAAGAGGATAACACCTACCATTGTTGAGTAATTATTATTTTAACTTCAATTACCCACTTCTTTTAAAGCATACTATAATTATTTGAAACAATCAAATGTTGGGTTCCCCTTATTATAATTATCTATAAGTCTCACCTTTTATAATGAATATCTTATGTGTATTTATTTCTTTTATAAAATATGAATATTTTAAGAACATAATAGGATGAATATGAATAAAAATGGATGCATTCTAATTGTATGAAAAAATATTATGAAGATGGAGTTAAATAGTTCATCATGTTTTCAAAATATCTTGCATAAGTCCCTTATCAAATCCTTTTTCCATGTTTACGTTGTTTTTATTCTTGAAAAATTAGTCCATAAGAGTTGGAAGAACATTTGATATTTCATGTAATGGATCAGAGCTATAAATGTTGGACTAAACTTGGGAAAAACTGAATCTACAAACTAATTGGGATGATAGTATGGTTTAGGGATCATTTGATATGAATACTAGTGTAAATGATGATGGGGATCGCATGGAAGAAATGAAAATAAAAATTTAAGAAGAACTTTTTGATTGAACAAATTTGATTGAAAAGTTAAATAGTTTTTCTAAGAGAATATTGTATACTAGTTTTACTAAATAAACAAAATTATCAGCTATTTTGAAGTTATATAGTTTTTAAAATGGTAGTGGATAGAGCGACACTAACTCTACAGAACTACATGGTCTCTTGAATGATATGATAAAAGAATAAAATGAACTTTCATGTTGAAAATATGATACTAAATTAATGATAAGTTCAATGGGAATGATACGTAAAAAACTACATGTCTATCAAAATGATTTCATATTGTTTTTCAAGGACCATGAATCACTCATAAAATACCCTAAGTGTGGTGCAGATCGATACAGGAAAAACAAATCAAGTACATAAAAAGATGTATGGTTATTTCCTTTCATTTCATAGTTTAGAAGACTATATTGATATTATGAAACTACAAGACAATTGACATAGAATGTAGATATAATAATTAAATATGGGAACCTACATCATAGAATAGATTCTCCTCGATGGAAGAAAAATGATTACCAGTATCCTAAATTATTAAATGCACTGATAGAATTTAATTTTTCATTATCTATAGATATAATAAATTTTTTGGTGTATAGAGTAATACACACAATACATGTACCTTAATGTTGGTGAATTATAAATTGCCTCGATGTTTATGTATGAAGCGCAAATACATTATATTTTCTATGCTTATATATATACCAAAGCAGCCCAGTAATGATATTGATTTATATTTGGCTCCATTGATCAAATATTTGAAATTGATGAGGGATATAGGTGTTACAATGTATGATTCTCAAAGAAATAAATAATTCACATTAAGTTCCATGCTGTATGGAACAATAAAATACTTTCTTTCTTATGGAAATTTTTCAGGCTATAGCATTAAAGAAATTTTGGGGTGTCCCATTTGAGAAGAATTCAAACACTCAGTTCGATTAAAACATTCCTCAAAGACCATGTTTTTAGGACATCATAAATTTTTACCTCTATGAATTAAATACCATTCCCGGATGATAGCATTAAAAGGTAATACCAAACAAGGTACAACACCATCTCCACTAATATGTGATAAATAGATTGATAAAGTAAAAGATATTGAAACTATTATCAGTTAACCAATTTTAGAAAACCTTAAGAAAACATGTTTGAAAAAGTGATCAATTTTATTTGAATTAACATATTGGAATTGTTTATACATCATCCACTTTATTGATTTCATGTATGTTGAAAAAAATATATTTGATAGTGTTATTGGAACATTGCTAAATTATCCTAGAAAAACAAAATATGGCTTTAAGGATAGGTTGGACATAACTAGCATGGGGATAAGGGAAGAGTGGGAACCGATGAAGGGTAAAGGGCATAATTTTCTTCCTCTAATAACTTACACTCTATCCAGATAAGAAAATTTTCAATTTTTCATTTTCTTTATTGGTTTAAAAGTTTCATAGGGGTATTCATCAAATATCAATAAAGTCGTATTAAGGACTAATTTTAAGTTACAGGGACTAAAATTAGATAAATATCATGCTATGATGAAAAAATTTATTACCATTTCTTTACATTGTATTCTATGTAAAAATTTATTACATACATTATCAAAAATTTGATTCTATTTCAAATCCATAAGTAGTAAAGTTATAGACCCGGTGAAGTTTCCAATCATGAATAAGTGGTTGCAGTCATACTATGTGAATTAGATATGTTCTTTCCATAATAATTCTTTGATATAATGGTCCACTTGATGGTTCACTTAGTTAGATATGTTAAACTATGTGATTCTGTCCATTATAGATTGATGCACCGCATTGAATGGTATATGACGATTTTGAAAGGGTATGTTTTGAATTGAAGCCATCTATATGGTTGTATTACAAAATGATACATTACTGAAGAAACTATTGAATTCTGTATTAATAACCTATCAGATGTTGATAGCACTGGTCTCCCAAAGTCTCAACATAGCGGACACCTTATAGTAAAAGGGATTTCTTGAAGATATACTTTTACAGTTACCATTAAAGATAGGGATCAATAATACCTTAACATTTTATATAAAATTGAATATGTAGATCCATAGGTTGAAGACCATAAATAAATTATTAGATATTTGAATCCATCAATGGATGAATAATGGATATCAAATATACATAAATAATAGTTTATTTAAAGGTTTCGAGATCATATTTATAAGGATTTATCTGAAAATATGAATTCAATTACCCAACTAATTTGGTGGTTAGCAAGGGGACAAGATAAAAATGTTATATATTAGACTGGTTTTATAATCATGGTTTATTGATAGAGCTAATATTTTCCACAATTTTTGTATGCATTTCAATTGTTTTAATACTCCCAAATTATCAATTTGAACTTATATAAATCAATTTTGGATTTATGGTGTGTTTTTAACAAAATTTTGAAAAGTGCTTAATTCTGGATTTTTTACAGATTTTTACATCAAGGATATTTTGGTCATATATTGAAAACTACAATCCTAAATTGATCGATTTTTTTTTTAATCCTTATTTATTTTCCTATAACTTTATCTTATGGACCATGGGCTGATTTGAGCATATATAGGGATTGAAAATCAATGAAGTTAAAGGATTCTCTTGGCGGACAATGTGGACCCCCCCCCCCACTATAATGGAAGTCCATATCGGTCTACACACCTCCAATTATGGTGATTCCACCTAGCATAGATCAAGGACACATATTCAAGACTCTAAAATTAATTGGAGGGAGTTTGGAAGTAATTAAGGTTGTTATTGGGTGTTATACCTTTGAAGGAAGCTTCCTGGAACCTTCATCCAGAAAACAAAATCACCAATGAAAAATTCATAACTACCACAAATGGTGTCCAAATACACTGTAATATTTAGGAGAGATGAACAAGATATTTATGAACAACATTCATGAAGGGTGAAATGAATAAAGATGTTATTTATTGGGGCTACAACGCGTCAACTTTAGAGGGGAAATTTATGCCTATAAAAGGAGAGGAGATCCCCCCTCTCAAATCATCCCATTTTCAATCTCATTCCTTCAAGGAACCAAGGAGGAGATCTCCACTAAGGGAGGTCGGTATAAAATATCCCCCCTTTCTTTCTAATTTATTTATTTTATTTATTTTTATTTATTTTTTATTTTAATTTAGATTTCAAATAAATTCATGCATTGTTTTTATTTCTGTGTCCACTCATCCACCCTCTTTTCTTCTTCTCATCATACCATCATGAACTATAATACTCATGATCCTGAGTAACTAATCTAAGGAATATCCCAAGGGATTAATTGGTTTCATGAACACAATACCATGTTTTTAATATTCTTTGAGTTAATTCGAAGGATAATTTATAGTGGATGTAATTATCATTATGGTTGTCAAACGTTTAACTTCTTAATCTAAAACCAATTTCCCTTAATTGAGGAGGTGGATGGAGGGTGTTCTTGGTGATCACTAAGTGAAATTTTAATTCATAATCGGGTTATTCTAAGGTGTGATCACATATGATGGAGTGTTCTCACTAAAAATATTTTAAGCTGGTTAATGAAGGTGATCCCTGAAAGTTCTCTTAGGAGGACATATTTTCTTAACTATTTCCATTTTTAAGCATTTCATATTAATTTGAATTGAATTTTTTCATTTCATTTATTTTCATAAATTACATTTCATTCATAGCAATATTAAAAGCAACAAAAATAATTAGTTTAGGTGATTTTTTTTAGTTAGTGAACAACTAAGAAGGCTCATCAAGTGAGACGACCCTAGTCAGCCTCTATACTGCACTAGGAAAACATAAAAATAAGCTTTTTCCATGCCCTATGATAGGCATGTGTCAAAACTGGAACCATTGACAGGGTTCCAATTAGTAGTTTACTTATCTTTTTCTATTTTCACATTATTGATATATTTTTATTTTTCTTTAATAAAAATTTTTCATGATGTATCCAAATTACAATTACTATGCCTGGAATGACTACTCACAGGTGAAACAATAACAAGAGGAAGCTATTTTAGAGTACAATAGAGATCAAGTTAATGAAAATAAATAGGCTATATAAGGACTAAAGATTCAAATAGAAAGTCTAACATAATATGACCATACTACCCAAGAGAAACCTGACCCTAAGACAGAGTAATAACCTGAGGTACTGGTGAATTAAATTTCACCACTCATATTTGAAATTGAAGAACCTGAGGAGGAAAGGGAGGAATACTTTCCTACTAATCTATGTGTGGGAGATAAACATGAATTGGATGAATTCTGTAGTGAATATGAGTAATTTCATGATCTCTCTAAACCTTACAAATAAGAATAGCTGAGAAACCACTCGAGTTGTGAAATTTGAAGTAAAGATAAGGGATCTTGAATACCTACCTCTATCAAGTGAAGATTGAATCCAAGAGTCACTTTCAATTTAAGAGGATATTAATTAAAACCCAACTTAGGGAGATGATACATTCTTGAACTCAAATTATTTTAGTTTTGTTGAATCTAATTTGAGTATCTATCCTAATTCTATTGAATTTTCATATTCGCCAACTCATATTACGCCATGGAGGATGATGTGGAAAATGATTCACCTATTGAGTAACACCTAGATCTCCCTAATAACATTGAATATCTACTAGAGGAGCCCCATCATGAAGATATCCAAGTTGTTAAGCCTAAGGAAATCAAACAAGAGGCTGAAGCCCCTATAATGCCAGCACTGGAAGATAATATGGTTGCACATGTAGCAACCAAATAAGAGGAGGTTCTATACATAATCCTACCCCTTCCATGAAATCTGTACCACATTGAGAAGAGGGAGGATCTAGTATACTCTTTCCATGGAGTCCTCCTAACCAAGAACAAAGAATTGCAGGATGGGGGGAACTACATGTGGTGGTTCAAATCCAAGAAAATCCACCCATGATCAGACTTTGTATAATAGTTTCTACTACCCTCTAGAGGCAATAAAAATCTAGGGCCCACTTGGGGGATCATTCCAAGATTTATCCTTTACTTTCTTTTCTGTACTTTCATTTTCAACATTGATAATTTAGATATAAAATTCAGTTTTAGGAATTAGTCTAGCATGCGGTCCACTCATTCTTTTCATTTTTTAGTTTAAATGAAATGATCCTTGTGATTAATTGATTATTTTTTCTTTTGTAGGATCATGATGGAAGAAGGAATCCCCAAGAATTAGAGGAAGATGACCAAAGATTTAATTCAAAAAGGAGTCCACTTTTTTTATTATCATTTAGACTCCTTTCATTGTTCTAGTCCAAATCATATTTTGAGCTTTAATGATAAAAATTTTGTACCCACACTTGAATTAAGACTTTACATGACTTATCTAGGAGACATGAGTTTCATAGGATTCCATTGATACCATGTTTTATATTTCAATGTTAATGATATTGAATGAGTAAAATGGAGAATCAAATTATTGAAAGGAAGCATAGATATTTAAATGATGACTCATGATTTAATGGAATTAGTTGATTTATGTAAATGAAATTTCCCACCCATTTTTCATGCTTTGAATTTCTGAATTTCATGGGAATTAATTTTTTAATAATTATCATGCCTAGAGTGATTATATAATATTATATATCTCATTACTGTGATAATTTCTAGACCAAGTACTTCTTATTTATTCTTGATCATATTTCTTGAGTGAACATGGGACATGTCGCCTGCTAGAACTTTCATTTGAACTTGTAAAAGTTATGACTGTACAAAAACATATTTAAAATGATTGAAGAAACTTTTAAAAATCCATAATCCTTAAAGACCACCTTTACATAAATCTTTATTGTATCCCATAGAAACCATGAATAACCTTTATAGGGATGATCCATGTTTCAAGCCATTTTTATCCATTCGTACCATACTCTTGGTATTTGAATGATATTTTCAAGACGAAGTGTGGGGTGAAAGGATTCACGGTGGAAGGGATGATTTACATTATAATAAAAAGGTCTGGGGGTGTTACTATGGGAATTGTAAAAGGTTTTGGAATCATTCATTGTACTCTATTGTTTTTCCCCTCTTGAATAAAAAAATGAAAATGAAAAAAATAATAAAAAAAGGGTTGTGGTTTGGGAGAACCAAACATCACCATTTTCCAGACTTGTCATATTATAATCGTATGTGGTTTGGTGAAGGTTTTCAGGTTTGATATTGTCATAAATTTCGAAAAAAAATAAAAAAATATGAAAAATTAAAAAAATCAAGAGGGTTCATTAATCATTCATTATTATTTACTTTTATCATGATCTTACTTTGAGTTTTGGGGGATGTGGGGTTTGGTACTTTTAAGGGGAGAATTTAATTACACTTTTTTGATATCATGCATTTTACTTATGAGATAAACATCCTCCTTGAGCCTTAATTATTAAAACATAAAATCCTACCAACCTTAAACCTCAGAGTCATTTGAACCTTTATTGAAAAGTCTTCATGATTTTATATGCCATTTTTCTTTAAAAAGTGGATAAGGTGGTTCTTTTACAAGCTTATGGGTAAAGAGAATGTTCTAATGATATGAGCATAACTCTACTTGAATAGTATCATTATAGATGAGATTCAAAATTCAAATTTGAGGTAAATAATGATGTGGCATGATTAATAATAATTAATTGAGAAGATAAAATGAATAAAATAAGAAGTTAAATTTTTTTCAAAGGGGAAAAGTAAAATGCATGATTTTATTATTTCTTTGAAAAATGGGAAATTAAATGGATATTTTATGTGAATTTTACAATGTTTTATTTGACATTTATAGTTATAAAATTTAATTACTTTGGAATTTGAATATTGTTAACATTGGTGTCCACTAAATTCCATGTTTTGATTTTATACTTGAGGACAAGCATAGTTTATGTGTGGTGGAATTGATAGAAATAATATTTTACACATTTTTTGTATATATTTAAATTTTTTTAATCCTCTAAAATTATAAATTTTAGCTTATATGGATAAATTTTGGATTTATGATGTGTTTTGAGAAAAATTGTGAAAAGTGCTTAATTATGTATTTTTCACAGATTTTTACATCAAGGATATTTTGGTTATTTATTGAAAAATATAATTCCAAACTGATTGAATTTTTTTAATACTTACTTAAGTTCTTACAACTTTTTCTTCTATAACATAGGCTCATTCGAGCAGAGAGAGGCCTTAAAAATCAATGAAGTTGAAGGATTTTTTATGAGAACAGTGTGGCCCCCACCACCGTAATAGAAGTCAATCTTGGCCTAAAAACCTCCAATTGTAGTGATTCCACATGGAATAGACCATGGATAAATAGGCATGGCTCTAAAATTAATTAGAGGGAGTTTGTAAGTCATTAAGGTTTATATTGGGTGTTATACTTTGGAAGGAAGCTTCCTCGAACCTTCATCTTGAAAAAGAAACCATCAATGAAAAATTCATAACTCCCAAAAATTGTGTCCAAATACACTGGAATTTTTAGAAGAGATGACCAATATATATATGAAAAATATATGTGAAGGGTGAAACCTAAGAAGAGTACATTTAATGGGGCTACAACATGTCAACTTTATGGGGGGAATTCTCCCTATAAAAGGAGAGGAGATCATCCCTCACAAATCATCCCATTTCCACGCCATTCCTTCAAGGCATGAAGGAGGAGATCCCCACTGAGGGAGGTCGACCGAAAATATGCCCCCTTTCTTTTAAATTTATTTATTTTCTTTATTTTTTTTTAGTTTTCAATTGTAATTTATATTTATAATAAATTCATGCATTTTTTTATTTTTGTGTCCACCCATCCACTCTCTTTTCATCTTCTCATCTTACCATCGTGAACTATAATACTAATGACCCTGAGTAACTGATCTAAGGAATATCCTAAGGGAATAATCAGGTTCATGAACCCAAGACCATATTTTTAATATTCTTTTAGTTGATTCTAAGGATAATTTATTGTGGGTGTAATCCTCATTGTAGTTGTCTAAAGTTTAACTTCTTAATCTACAACAATTTTCCCTCGATTGAATTCAGGGTGTGTTTGGAGATCTCTAAGTGGACATTTCATTCATAATTGTGGTAGACTAAGGTGTTCCCACGTAAAATATAGTGTGTTCACTAAGAATATTTAAATCTAGTCAATGAAGGTACTCCCTAAAAGTTCTCTCAGGAGAAAACCCTTTCTTTACTAATTTCATTTTGTTTAGCATTTCAAATTATTTCGAATTGAATTTTTTCATTTTATTTATTTTTATAAATTCAATTTCATTCATATAAATAATAAAAATAATAAAAATAATTAGTTTTGGTGAATTTTTTAAGTGAGTGAACAACTGAGAAGTTTCCTCAAGTGAGATGACCCTGGTCAGCCTCTATGCTACACAGGGAAAACATAAAAATACACTTTTTAAATGCCCTAAGACAGTAGTGTGTTAGTTATACCTTCTAAAAAAATAATATTATGACTATAATATGATGAAAAATAGTGTAATTATGCTTGTGGTGTAAGCAATGCATGTATCTGGTTCCAAGGATTGAAATCCAATTTATCCAAATATGTCATATTTTTGCATTATCTAGCTGATATATGAGTCAGATTATACAACATTTTAAGTACCAATTGTCCATTTAAAATTGTTTAACAATATTTTTGTGGTGAAATTTGATGAAATGGGCTTTTTGAAAGTGAATTTCATTGTGGAAGGGGGCTGGATGGGATGTTCATAATGGAATCACAAGCAGTGAAAGTATTTTATGTCTTAGATCTAATAAATAATAATTGTTTTATTTTTATACTGCTGAATAAAAAAATATAGGGTCAGATGAAAATTCATTCAATGGTGACCCTTTCAAGGGTAGATCACAATCAACTCATAGAAGTTCTCATGTAGACAATGTCTTGTATATTAGAGGTGTAACATTTTGTTACTATTTTTAATTATTCTTAAACCCACCTTTTTTAAGAAAACTTGGGTTGGGTTTTGATGTTACCTAATTGTGCATACCTTTTCATATATATTATTTGAGTATTAAAACATTTTTTTGCCAAATAAATCTCGTTTTGTGGATAAAATGCTTTATTTTGGTGTTCATGATGATTTTAAGGTGTTTTCTAGCCAAAGACACAAATTGGGAAGGGTCAGAACAAAAATTCAAACATACATGGTGTGTACTTTTTATACACACGGTGTACTATTGCCACAACACAGATCGGCAGGATAGAGTACACTCCCAAGAAGTTTGACATAGAATACATGTCATTTAGTTCATTTCTACACATTGTGTCCTACCTTCTAAAAGCAGTTGGTGTCTAAAGACAAGACCACATGCCATGTGAGGCAGTGCTACATGTTTTGTACTCTCACCAACTGGTCATTGATGCTTGAATGTCAAGGTCATATCAGTGACACACCTACCAGAGGAGAAAACCATGGAAAATAAAGTTGACATAAGTACATAGTGTATACTTTTGGTTACATGCTGTGTAGTTTAAAAATCTATAAATATAGAGGTAATTCCTACACATTCATGGTTTGATATCCAGGGGATGTGTTGCCGCTCTAACGTTTGGTTCCCCCCTTGGATCCATTTCTTATTTTATTTTTCAATTTTCAATTCTTATTTAGTGTAATTCTCCCTTTCCCCCATTATACCTCTCATATCCATGGTAGGGATTGAGTTTCTGCTCAATCCGCACACTGTGACCATGGTTATAAGAGGTTAGTTTTCCCCATGTTGGAGTTTTAATAATGGTTTTGAATGATTTTTAATTCCAATTCCAAAGTTTGGTTTTATTATAATTGTTGTTTACAATTTCATCAATAAAAACTGAAATGTATTTTACCGTTGGTGTAGTTTTGGACCAAGAATGAAACCAATGGCGATACTGAAGGAGTAGCAACATGAAAACCTATGACCATTGGGTGAGCTCGTTGTCTCTTACTAAAGGGGTAAATAACCTAAACAAGTTTAAGTAATTAATTGTTGGACCATTTAATTAACCTTTAAACATGTAATTGTTTTTTTCGGACCAAGAAACACCAATTTAATTGAATACCCACGGTAAACAACTTTTATTAATAAAATCAATGATAAAGAATGATGACTACAATGAAATATGATTAGAATTACAACCCTGACACATTTTTCATCTATTTGTTATGTTCTTATTCTATTCTTATCTTGGTTTTATTAAAATTTTCACAAATGGTTTCACTTAGTAAAATGTTCCCTTCACTCCTTCGGTCTGGATAACTGACCAAAATCCACCAACTTGCACTAGTCCAAATTTTTTTCGTGTTCCCCGTGGGATCAACCCCAACTACCACTAGCTACCTAATAGTTGGTTCATAAGGGAATAATCAAATTCTAATTTAGGACTACTCCTTGTTATGGGAGTGGTGAAAAAAAATTGGTTCCATTGTCGGTGACACGTAAAGCACCAGTGCACATCTGAGTAAAGGTTGGTTTCCCCGGATTTTTTGTTTTTCTTTTTTCTACTTTATTTTTCTTGGGAACCTCAACCCCACATCCCATGGATTATTATCAGACTAGGGAGTGGTACAATTCACCTAGAGAGTATTTCTATCCACATGATCTAGTGCTATTGTACCCCTACTTAGAAACATATTATCCATATATGGATGATGGGTTCCAATATGAGGAACACCCATGTATATCCTTCATCCCACCCCTCTCTTCTTGTCCCAGAAAACCATATTTAGGTAATACCTAAAGGTTACTATAGATGGTGGAGGCCTTAAAACATGCTAGTTAGAACCAACCGAAAGGTTGGGATGACTTGAAAATATGGTAGAGTAGATCTCCAAGATAATTTCCAATATGAATCCTCCAGTTGACTTTGAGTATGGGTGTTATAATTTCATTTCAACAAAGGAAACATGTTATGTTGTGGGTCCCACCAGTAATACACTGAAAATTTCATAAATTGATTTTCAAAACTCAAATTTTTAATATGGGGGAACATCGTGTCATGTTAATATTGAATTTGATAACTTATTAATTTTGAATCCCTCAGTTGATTATCTACCTTTTATGAAGTAATCCTTCAATTATTTTCAGGTGTTCAGTGTTTCAAAGTAGGAATCTCATGAGGTGGAGTACGTACAAGATCAAACCAAGCATAAAGTCCACCTTCAGCATATGTTGGACATGGAGCAGATTTACTGAAAGCTGCCACCCAGACCACCTAAAGGTCTTGAATTTTGGAAGCAAGATCAGGGCGTCGGACATATGTGGTGGTTCACACTACGAAATCCACATCCACCTTCGGATTAAGAGTAAGTAACCCTAACTAAATTTGACCAAAAATCCTAAAAAAGGTGATTTCTAAGAGGCAACCTAGATATTCCTCTTCACTTTTTCTTCCTTTTCTGTTTTCATAAACACACGGCATGTACCCTATGTCACACACTGTGTTCTTTATTCTCTTCTATATACTATTTAAATAACAAAAAAATCAACTACATGCCATGTATATCTTCTTATATGGAATGTTATTTTATTTTTAGTGTATATTATAATAGAACTTTGTGTATAAGTACACATTAATTAAGGTAATACACAGGGATGAGTCATGTGCTGGTGGCAATGTCATTAGAATGTATCTAAGCTGTCGTCGATTCGAATTGCTCTACACCTACCTTCAGTACAGGTTTCTTCCTTTTTTAACATATGTTTAAATAAATTGTGTGTGGTATTTTCACAATAAATAAAATTTTTTCAAATTAAAATAAAACCCATGATGGGAATGGATTGGCTGGTAGGGTCGAAACCCATGGATCCAAAAGATTTGGGTTTGAGTCCTAAAAACAGACCCAGTTCCATTATTTTTCATATTAATATAACTACACGGTGTGAATTTCGATATACATTGTGTGATCCATGTTTTCATTAATAATTTAAACAATTTTGAAAACAAAAGAATACAAGTGTGTGAAGTTGGCAGATTGGCAGAGTCTCGGTCCTGGATTTCAAAAGGCACGGGTTCAAACTCAGGTAATCTCTCTACTTCATCCCTTTTATTCAAATGAAAACCACACTCAGTGCATTTTCTTCATCCCATGTAGAATATTACCTCTACTTTAAATATTAAAAGTAACTAAAAACGTGCAACACTACAAACTTTTCTCTAGTGGTTGAGGGATTACTTTCGGAATGGCTCATCGCCGGTTCAAATCACGCCCCAAGAACCAGACCAATGGTTGTAGAACTCTTTTTCAAATTTTAGAACACACACCATGTATTTCTCTGATACACAATGTGTATAGGTTTAATTTATTTGGTAAATATTTATTTTTCATTTTATTGTAAATTATTACATAATTTTATATATGTATAAATAAAAAAACACATACACGATGTGTATGCTTTATGACATGCCATGTACTACGACTATAAAGGTTGGGACCCTACCTAGCCTCATCACATGTCGTGCGACCCCCCCCCCCTTCCTAGTTTTCTTATCCCACATGTTGGTCACCTCCCCCAACACCAATCTCATGATTTCCAATGTTTTTGGCCTAGTTGTCTTCCACATTTCATTCCTCATCCTAGGTATGTCATTCGTCGCTCCCTATTTCAATGTTTTACTTGCGTTTAGGTTGATTTCGATTTGGGTGACTATTTGGGTCTCCCACGTAGTACACAGGATGTGAGAAGAACACATTCCATGTAAATCTTATACACGGAAACATACATAACGTTTTCTACATTTTAAATCAACAGGGAGTGTATATTCGGTACACACTGTGTCTCGTGCCTCCCCATCCCCATCAAGACAAGCCCATGTCTTGTGGCACACAACCCTTTCCAAATTTTCCACAAATGGTGTGTATGTTTAGTACATGTCGTGTCCTCTGTACCTTCAGAGGAATCTTTGTGTAAAGCGTAAAAGCCTTAAACTTCCATTTTTATCAGCATGATGTATTCCCCTCTCACATGGAATGTATTGTTTCCTATTGCCTTCCCAAATCGATTTGTGTTTGTACCCTTACATGGGCACCACTCCATGTTGTACTACATGGAGTGTGCACCTTGTTACACACTGTGTACCTATTTTTTCTCAACCACATGCCCTCTCGGCATGTCTATTTAGGGTACACAGGCTCACATCTCATACTACATGTCGTGTGCCATGGCTCTACGCACCGTTTTCTTCTTCATTTTTTCATTTCGTGCATTTTATTCCTTTCTTCTTTTTCTTATTTTATTTTATTTTATTTTATTTTATTTTATTTCAACTATGATAGGTGACGATCCCACAACTAGGAAGCAACCCACTTCCACTACTGAGGGAGAGCATCCACCTTGCAGTTGGATTCATCTTTGACATTCCGGGTAGCTTGAATTAGAATTTTTGGTTTTCTAGCCCCCAACATTGGCCACTCTGAATCCTCTTCTGATGGTGCCTCCCTCTATGACCTACGTCATTCTAGTCACTTCCGAGGCACCACTTCCTACCCCCGCTACTCCTGTTATGGTTGTTTCCACCTACCACAGTGCCTGAGAGATTCAGTGGTGTCATTCCCTCTACTGTCCCATCCTTCAAGGAAGTTCAGGTATCCATTAATCCACCTCCTACTAGCACAATTGGACATTCTAGTTCTGAACCAAATAATCCACCTTAGCCAGTGTCTCCAGTACCCCACCCTTAGCTGTATCCATGTCTAATCTTTCCAGGGGTCATCTTGCGGCAGACAGATTGTGGTGCTTTTCTCCCTGCACTATCTAGTTGAGCAACCACTTTCTTAACATCACCATTCTATAGTTTCTTAGAATCTAGGAGAATACTGAGGAGCTCCTTTTCCATACACATCTCTTTGAGACACTCCATGCCAGTACTCTTACTTATCATGATTTATTTTTTGAGCTCGTGGTGATCTATGAGTTCGATGGGCTACCCTACTACCAGACACCCACAGATACATCTATTCGGGTTTTATTTTAGCTATGTGGCCGACACTTTTGCCTTACCATGGTAGATTTTGGACAACGGTGTGACTTCTACCCCCATCCTTCCACCCCACCTTTGGTATCCACACTTACCTGCCATGAGCGCTCTGACCTTGTAGTTATGTGGTGGGAGCTTGCTGGGCCTGACCATAGGTACACCACCACATTGCTTAAGATCACAATCATCATTTCCCCTCCCCTTCGTTTCATTCATCGGTGCTTCAGCTCCATATTTTTTCCTTACCATGAGGACATGGGTGTTGTGTCCGGGAACGACATGGAGCTTATCACCTGTAGCATCTTGCATGATTACCCTGACCCCCCTATCTTTCCACCACCTATTTTCACTCTATGACCTATGGCCATCATGGAAACCTGAATGCTTGCTTTTATACCAACCATTTGGCACACCATATGAGAGTTTTTTAGCCCTCTCTCCCTCATGACCCCTTGGGCTCTCATAGGTGTCTTCAATTCCTCATGATTATCTGTATGAAGATGGTCAAGAGTTGGGGATATGGTTATGGGATTGTGTAGGATTCCCCAAGTCTAGCAAGGGTGAGAGATAACCCAACTGACCCCGCTGTTGTTGGTGAATTGGACCCACCCCATCCACCAGTAGATGTTTCTTCTCCAGCCCACCCCAACTCTTCCATCATTCCTTCTTCTTCAACTATCCCATCTTCTTCTATGCCTTCCTCCTTTCTTCTTCCACTCGCTCCCTTGGATGATCTCTCCTTCACCCTCTGGCTGACCGAGATTGAGCACTGCTAGGATGATATGGCTCAGACACTTGGGTGGCTCGAGCAGATGTTGTGGATTATTCTTTAATACTATGACCTTCCATTATTCCTAGCCTCTATGGAAATACCTTCATCCACTTTTCATCATTCCTCCGCATAGACCCCACTGTCATCTTTGGCCATAGATTCAATTCTACTCTCTACTGATGTCCTGACTACTACTTCTCCTATTGTCCCACCTAAGGTTCCTGTTCTGCCGTCTACTTATAGTGTCGATCCTATGCCTCTATTTTATACTATGGAAGCTTCTAATTTGGTGGATTCCACTATTTTAGATGATACCTCTTCTGAGGTGACCTAGTGACTAGTTTTTTCACATTTATTTCCACTATATATATCTCTTTTTTTCTATGATTGGGATGCAATGATGTATGTATCTACATATTTCTTTTTCCCTTCCCTCAACAGTAATAGGTACTCTAGAGAAACTTGGGAACCTCTATTACACCTACTTACCATATTTGTCAATTTGCCACGAGTGGGGTATTTTTTAGTATTTTTTTTCATTTTTCCTTTAGATTTCCTTCTTCTATTGATTTCCCTCATCTTTCCCTCATGGTTTCCCCACATTCTCTCATCTTCCATGGTTTTTCATTTCAGGGACCATGTGTTGTCTAAAGTGTGGGGGAGGGACTCTGCCTACACTAATCTTTTCCCTCGAACTAATTTAGGAGACATCATTAATTGTTGAAATATTTTAAACTTTGGAAATTTTTTGATTAATTACAATTATAAATAATAATGACATAAAAGGGAATTTTAAAAAGTTACATGATTATTTGAGATTTAAAAATATTTTCAAATGATTGCTGGGATAGTTTGATTCTAGATTTAAATTCTTGTACATTTACATTTATTAGACTAAACATTTATACTTAGGCCATGACATGATTAACCTATTTTATTTTCTCATTCCCAAGGGGTATTCTAAGAGTTTTTGACATATTCTTTCTTATACCCTATTTCTTGAGATATTTTTGGGATATGCATAACTACAGATCTTTTTATATTTTCTCTTCAAAACATGATGATTTTTTAATCACATTAAAATGATTGAGACATTTTATTTTCTTTCATCCCCTTTGACCTTGAAACCTACCCTACATCTGATATTTATAAAACCCTTAGAAACCATGTACTACCTTGACAGGAAGCTACATTAAAAACCTATTTACCCTACCTACCATAATTATTTAATAATTTTTCATGATTATCCATTTGAGTTTTGAAAAGATGGAATTTGGATATTCATGGTTCATTTTAGTGAGCCACCACGAAATTAAGTGTGGGGGAGAGTGACTCTTGTTCATTTGGGAAGAAGGGTTCCAAAACCACTATTCATTGTATTCTTGGTGGAACCTTATGTAAAAAAAGAACAAAATTGAAAAATGAAAAAGAGGGACTAGATACACTGTTATAAATTATTGATGGTTTATGGACCCATGTTGGCAAGGGAATATCAGAGTGATAATACCATTTGAGAGAACTTGATTGGGGATTAATTTTTAATAAAAAATATTTTGAATATCATGCATTCTTATTTAAGAATTGATCCTCCGTTTTCAATCTTCTAAGATTAATTTTCATCATTACCTACCCACCCTTATCCTCAGAAACATTTCAACCTTATTTAAATTACTCATGATTTTTGTTATTTGACTTCTGAAGTGGATAATGAGAACACATGAATGCCTAGGGATAGAGTTCATATAATTAATATTGAGTATAAATCTGATTAAATGATAATGAGTGACGAGTGTGGAACTTTTTAGTGAGGTAAATAATCAAGTGGCATGTTTATTTATGAAAAGTTAAAAAATGTGGATGAAATGGAATGAAATTTATTAAATGAATTATATATAAGTCAAGATTAGAATATATTTGGAATTGAAATATGTTTTGTGCCTTTTAAAACCCTCTGCTATGACTATAGTATTTACAATTATAAATAATCAAATGCTTCCCTTTTTTGAGTATGTATTCTAATGATTTGATGTCTAAATTTTTCTTGAGGACAATAAAATGACTATATGGGGGGAAGATTGATGTGCCCGAATTGTGTATACCTTTTCATATATATTATTTAGTATTAAAACATTTTTTCACCAAATAACTCTTTTTTGTGGATAAAATTATTTATTTTGGTGTTCATGATGATTTCTAGGTGTTTCCCAGCTAAAGACACAAATCAGGAAGGGTCAAAAAAAATTCAAATATATATGGTGTGTACTTCTTATACGCATCATGTACTACTACCCCAACATGGATCGGAAAGATCTGGTACACGCTCAATTGTTTAGCCAGAGAATACATTCCATGTATTTGATTTCTACACGTCGTGTCCTACCTTCTAGAAGTATTTGGTGGTTGAAGACAAGACTACACACCATGTGAGGCGGCGCAACACATTGTGTACTCTCACCAACTGGATGCCAAAGCTTGAAAGTAAAGGGTAGATCGTCGACACACCTACCAGAGGAGAAAACCAGGGAAAATATAGTTGACACAAGTACATGGAGTTTACTTTTGGTTACACACCGAGTAGTTTAAAAATCTATAAATAGAGAAGGAATCCCTCCACATTCATGGTTTTACATCTGGGGGGAGGTGCTACCACTCTAACGTCTGGTTCTACCCTCAGAACCATTTCTCATTTTTTTATGTTTTCAATTCTTGTTTAGTGTAATTCTCCCTTTCCCCCATTCTTCCCCTTGTATACATGGTAGGGATTGAGTTTCTGCTCAATCCACACACTGTGACCATGGTCATAAGAGGTTAGTTTTTCCCATGTTGGGGTTGTAATAATGGTTTTCACTGATTTGTAATTCCAATTCCAAAGTGTTGTTTTATTATAATTATTGTTTATAATTTATTCAATAAACATTGAACCATATTTTACCGTTGGTTTTTTTTGGACCAAGAATGAAACCAATGGAAAAATTGAAGGAGTAGCAATGTGAAAACCCATAAACATTGGGTGATCTCATTGTCATATACTAAATGAGTAAAGAACCTAGACATGTTTAATTAATTAATTACCAGACCAAGGAATTAACCTTCAAACATGTAATTGTTTGTTTTTGGACCAATAAATTCCAATTTAATATAATTCCCATGGTAAAAACCTTTTATTAATAAACTCAATGCTAAATAATGAATATTGCAATGAAATACAATTAGAATTACAACCCCAACACGTTTTTATTCTATTTTTTCTGTTCTTATTTTATTCTTCTCTTTGTTTTATTTAAATTTTCATTAATGTTTTCACTTATTAAAATGTTCCATTCACTCCTCTTGTTTGGATAACAGACCAAAATGCACCAACTTGCAATGGTCCAATTGCTTTTCCGTGTTCCCTATGGGATCGACTTCGATTGACACTAGCTACCTAGTAGTTGGTCCATAAGGGAACAATCAAATTCTAATTTGGGACCACTCCTTGAAATGGAAGTGGTGACCAGGTTTCATTTTAGGTTACTTCAAGTTGAAAAATTTAAGAATCATGAAATTCTGGGCCAGTGCACAGTTTTCACATGGTTGGCACACAGTTTTCCAAACCGTGTACCCTGCTACAAGAAAATGGAAAGTTTTGGACTGAGAGTTCTGCATGGATTACAAATGGTTAGTCATGTCATGCATCCCCTTATGAGAAATTGTTCGACCCGTTTATAATGGTATCACTTCCTACACATAGTTTTTCCAAATCATGTGTCATTTCCCAAGAAACCATGTGGATGGGATTTTAAGAGATATGAAATTTTATTAAAAAATCTTGAACCCTTGTTTTATGTCCCGGATAGACCACCCTTGACACAAACCGGTTTCTCTCAACCTTGTAGCTCCCAAGAAGGTTTCTTTGACACTCAAAAACCTCCCAGATGTTATCTGAATCAAAGAGAATGTTGGTCGATCCTTCTCTCGTTAGTTTCATCCCCCCATTTTTGATCTCCCATGGTCTCTACCTTTCTTATAGATTTTTATAGATCACCATTTGTTATTAGAGGATCTAATACCTACTATTATAGATCTATACCTAGGTTTGAATCTTGTTTCTCTAGTGTCATGTTATTTTCGTCCTTCTTTGACGAATCATGGGTAGGGTTTGGTGATGTGAGATCCGTTGATCATAAGGTAGGTGGTTCCATTATAATGCCACATGTTTATTAACCCAAATTTCTTTGTTTAATTTTATTTTTTTTTAATTAAATGAAATTTCTTGATTTAGGATTAAAATGGATTTCAATCATTTTTTTGGAAAAACCAAATTTTGGTGAATTATGATTTATAGAAAAAATGGGTTTTTAACATAAAATTAGAAAACCCCTAACTCCATTGAATTAGGGCGTGGTTATGGAAATTGTGGTAATTTGAAGTATCAGATTTAAATTCTAGTTTGAGATGAAATTGATGGGATTGTTTGAAAATTAAATTTTTTCTGTTTAATTTTGAATGGATTGTGAAATTGAATGAATTAGTTTCAAATAATTGTTTATAATAAATGGATTAAAAATTTGGTTTGATGGAAACCTAGTGGTTTCATAATTATTTGTAAAAAGGCATGTTTTTTATTAAAATCTTGTTATAGTTTTTAAAGATAAAACTGGTATGTTGAAATAGATAATGGGATTTAATTTTATTTTAAATAGTATTAAAATAAATTTTCCATCGTTGTTTAATATTAGAGAACATGAAAGCCTAAGGTAGTTATTGATTTATTTTGCGTAGAACTTTATGATTTACAATGTTCTAAAATTTCATATCAACACTTCTCATTCCTTAAGTGATGATGACGAGCCCTCTTGGACTTAGTTCAAGGGACATATGCATATAATTTTTTTATATTCACAATGTTAGTTCCTTATAGTTTGGAACTATCATACCTACTTGGAACATGACCAAGTTGTTCTCTTGTTTTTATTTCAAATATACATTCCATTATTAAGAACTGTTTTACATGCCCTGATAATTTTTATAAAATTTTTTATATAAAAGTTTTTATTTACTCTATTTTGTGAAAAGTGCCATTTATATAAAGGAATCCTTTGATTAAAGGTAAATTATATATTTTGAATTTTTTTTTACATATTTTTAAATGTTAAGCATGATTTTCTAAATGTATTTCCATATATTAAATTATAAAGCATGATTTTTTTTAAATATGATTTTTTGAATTCCAAACCTATTTGTTTTAAAATTGAAAGCACATTGTTGGTTAATTTGATATTGGCATCCATTTATGGAATCTTTGGTGAAATTGGGCTTTGTCTCACACCCTACTTGTGCCTTCGGGTGTTTTTAGATTATCTTCTTCTAGGTTTGAGTAAGGGAAAGGGATCTCTTGGAGATGGATCTACTATTGAACCATGGACTTTGTGGGTTGTGTCTATGTTGAGGCTTGGGAAGTTATTCCTATTTTCTTGCACTCGTGAGTTACTTGATCTTGTTTATGCCTCTTTGACTTCTGGTACATCACTCCCAATGGAGTTTATTTTGATATGAATATTTTCTTGTTTTTTTACTTTTGTAATTGTTAGTGGAAAATCATTCCCACTTTCAGTTTGTATGATTTCAAGAGCTAGTCTCCGACCCATAGAGATCATGAATTCCCTTTAGGTTTTGTCAGTATTGGCTCATTTATCAGGTTACTTGGGTACCTGGGCTGATTTGTGACAAAGTGGTATCAACTATTTGGGTTGGGGTTCTTTTCTTGAAGTTAGTATGCATTGTGTAATCTTATTGGGACTTAAGAGGTAGTTGCAATTGAGTGTCTCGTCATCTCTCACTATAATGAACCTTAAGTCACTAGGGGTGGTTAGGGAAAGATGTTGTATGGATTAGTTCTAGTCTTTTCCCTATTTTGATTTGGATAGGTTTAAATCCAAAACTAGTGGTTCTATCTATTGGGATTAATTTCACATATTTCTCTGTTTGGGTGTTAATATGATGTCTTCTTTATTATCTATTGATGTTGTGGAGCATAAAGCCTCTGAGAAGATGTGTGAATTGTATCAAGTAGGAAGATGTTTTTGAATCTCAATGTGTGAATCCTATTTTAGGTTTGAATCTAATTGAGGTGATCATGCACACTATCCAAGATCTTGGATAATAGCCACCTCCATTTCCCATTAAGTCTCCAGTTGTAGAACCTCATAGGGAAGTTCTAAAAGACAGTTCTCAATACTTAATTCTCCAAAAACTATCCCCATTTAAATTCTTAAAAGATCCTTAGGAGGTTTAGGAGTGGTTGAATGGTATAGAGAATTTTTTGGGGTTCTTGGAAACACTCAATGAAATCAAAGTGAAGTGTTCCACCTTTTTGTTGGAAGGATTAAGAAAAATATGGTGGGACACTATGGTGATGGTGAATAAGCATTAGGTCTTGGAGTGGAAGGATTTCAAGGTTCTTTTCACCGACCATTTCTACTTATATTTGGTGTTGTTATCTAAGTCCACTAAGTTCTTCAAGCACGAGTAGGCTGACAGGACCATGATAGAGTATGAATACTATTTCTCTGATCTCATGCACTTTTCACTTATGATAGTATCGAATGAGTGGATGAAGTCTCAAAGGTATGAGTTGAAACATAGTCAGGGTATTTTTTCAGGTTTTCTGGCTAAATATTACTTCTTATGATGTTGTATTGGATAGAGAACTTATGGTCAAAATGGACCTAGATGTAAAGTCAAGATTATTAGGAGTTTCATTCTCTCTCAGTGGTACTGTGAGTTCCTTTAAATGAAAGAGGAAGTGTGATGATTCTCATGGTAGTTCTCAGAAGCAATTTTATTCTAGAGCTCCTACAGTTCCTGTAAGAGGTCTTTTGGTTTTCTTCCAGTGTGTCTAGGAAGGACATTAGAAGAGGGTTTTCAGTAAGGTACCCAAGAATTGTGGCTCCTACATATATTCATGGAACTTGTAGTAATTATTCCATATTTATTCCACTCATCATAGTGGAATGGGATCATTATCTACTCCTAAAAATATGGTTCAATCATATGATTCATGTGAAAAAGGGTTTTATCTATAGGCATCCAGAACAAAGCTTCTTTACATAGTGGAAGAGTATTCAAAGTAAGTGGATACTAGCCTAGTGACTGTGAGAAGTACCATTATTATAGATTCATCATTGGTATCTACTCTTTTTGATGCTAGTGCATCTCATTCATTTATTTCAACCCGTGTTGTTAATCTACATAATCATCCTATGGATATTTCATCTTTTGAAATGGATATTACTACACCCCTTGGTACAAAGAGGGAGAAGGGTCTTTGTAGTCCTGCTTGTATTTTCCCTCTATCAGATGTTGTGCTAGCATGGACATTCCTGGTTCTCAATATGAAACCACTCAACATCATTTTTTGAATGGATTGGCTCATCACCAACAAATCCCGGATTGATTTTTATCTATGATGAGTCTCCTTTACCACACCCATTAGTGTATCATGTGTATTTCAGGGATAGTGGGACCCAAGGTCAAGTAGGGACAAACCTTCTTATCTAGAGTTGGGTAAAGTAATATTGTATTTTTCTTTTAATATGGGGTGGGAATCTTTGAGTTGTGATCTCCCCCCAATCATCATCAAATTTTATGGAATGTTTCCTTTAGACTTCTCAATATTTCCATTGGTAATGGAGTATGAGTTTTCCATTTACTTAATGCCTGGTACCCAAACAGTTCTTATTCCCTCTTATCACATGACACCAGCTGATCTAAAAGAGATTAAGTCTCAGATGGATGATATTCTTGAGAAAGGATTCATATGTATGATTATGTCTCCTTAGGCTGTGCTGGTTCACTTTTCTAATAAGGTTGATGGTTCACTTCGTCTATGCAATGATTATTGAAATCTCAATTGAGTTACCATAAATAACAATTATATGTTTCCACATATTGATGATCTATTTGATTAGTTAAAAGGGGAAATTTTGTTCTTGAAGATTTATCTTCACTCTTCTTACCATTAGTTTAGAATAAAGGAATCTGACATTCATAAAATTGCTTTTTGGAGTAGGTACAATCATTATGAGTACCTTTTTATGCCCTTTGGTCAAACCAATGCTCCAGTAGTTTTCATGGAAGTAATGAACATGATTTTCCACAAGTATCTTGATACTTTCATGGTATTATTTGTCAATTAAATCCTTGAGTACTCCAAGTCTAAGGAGGATCATGTGCATAATCTGAGAAAAATTTGGGGATGGCTGATAAATCACCGACTTTATTCCAAGTTTTTGAAATGTGATTTTTGGATTCAAAAAGTGAAATTCTTGGGACATGTGGTTTCAGAATAAGGAATATCAGTTGATCCTAATAAGTTGAAGTCTATTATTACATAGGAACAACAGTAAAATTTCTACAAGATTTAGAGATTCTTGGGTTTAGCTGGATATTATTTCTGGTTTGTGAATACCTTCTTAAATTTTTCTTCTTCGATGAATTTACTAACTCAGAAAATGAGTAAACTTTGCTAGGGATGAAAAATATCAGAATTATTTTGTTGATATTAAATGTATTTTGACTACTACACTAGTGTTGACTCTTATAGAGGCTAGATAAGTATATGTGGTCTTCAGTGATGCATTGGGTTCAATCTTGGGTTGTGTACTTAGGCAAGGTAACCATGCCATTGCCTATGGATCTCATCATATTAGTCCACATAAGAAGAATTATTTGACCCATGACCTTGAACATGCAATTTTGATGAACATGCTTAGGATTTGGCATTATTACCTTTACAGAGAAAGGGTTACTGTTTTTCATAACACAAAATCTTGAGTTATATCTTCTCTAAAAAATATTTAAATCTACGCTAGAGGCGTTTGTTGGAATACCTAAAGTATTTTGATTTCATCATCTCCAATACCCCAGGGAAAGGGAATGTCATTGAAGATTCTTTGAGTAGGAATATTCTAACCCAATAAATAAAATAATCATTTAAAGAGTGGAACTTGAAGCTCTCTTTGAATAGTTTCATATTGGAGTTTAGGAGAAAGGGGTTCTGGTTTATTTGGCCAGTGTTCAGTTGACATCCTATCTTCTCAAATTGATTCTATATGAATAGAGACTTGATGATTAGTTTTGTAGCATTAGACACTATCTTTATGGTGGGAAGTTAGTTTCCCTATGGTTGTTCTACAAATAAGGCATTCAATGCTATAAAACTCATTCTGTGGTGTCGTCTTTAATAAGGAAAGTGGTAATGGGGGGTTTCTGTAGTTCCTAGTAAGTAGTTAACCTAGGAAAAAAAATTCTATGACATACGGTGGAATTTTTGGTGGCTAGGTATGAGACATGGAATTTTTGAGTTTGTTTATCATTTTTATATAAGCCATCAGGTCAAGGTCAATCGCTAGAAACCTTTGGGTTTCTTTCAGCCACTTCAAGTCCCTACTTGGAATTGGTATGATATCTCTATGGACTTCTTGGTTGGGTTTCCACATACCTAGATAAAGAAGAATGTATTATGGGTTGTGATCGATAAGATGAAAAAATTGTCTCACTTCTTACCCATTCATGATACAACCAAAGTTAAGGAGATGGGAAATCTCTATATAAAAGAGATTGTTTTTTTGGAAGGAGGTCCATCTACTATAGTCTCTGATAGAGATCCTCAGTTCACTTATTTCTTTTGGAAGGTCCTTCAGGAGGCTTTGGGATCTCATGTCTATTTGAGTATGGCATACCATTTGAAATCAGATGGCCAGACAGAAAGACCTATACATATTCTCAAGGACATGCTCTATTCTTGTTTTCCAAACTTTGGTGGAGTATGGGATGATTATTTGGGTATGGTTGAGTTTTATTATAACAATAGTTTTCATTCCGTGATCAGGATGGCTCCTTTTGAGGCCATGTATGGTCAACCTTGTAAATATATATTGTATTGGTCAGATATTTGTGACAGTTCCATGGTTGGACCGAGCTTGGTCCAAGAGACAACAGAGAAGACTCAGTTGATTCGTCAAAGAATGTTGACAACAAAAAGGTGATACAAGTCTTATTATGATTTTCACCATAGACATTTTTAGTTCTCAGTTGGTGACCACAAGTTCTTAAAGGTTTCACCTCAGCTGGGTAATCAACATCTTGGGAGTTAAGGGAAGCTTTCTCATTGTTTTGTTGGACATTTTGAGGTTTTTAGGCAAGTAGAAAAAGTTTCATATCATTCCTCACTACCTCCATATCTAATGTCGATACATAATGTGTTTTATGTATCATGGATTCTAAAGTATTAATCAGATCCATATCATGTTTTGAGTTGACATGATCTTGAAGTTGAACTTGATTTGTTTGTGAATGAACAACCAATTAGGATTGTTAATTCTGAGACCAAGGTAATTCATGGGAGGATGATACCTTTGGTTTGTATGATATGGTATCATGTTTCTGATTCACATGAAACATGGGAGAGTGAGGCATTAATGATAGGTCAATGGCCCCATATTTTCAACGCGGAGTCTTTTTAATAGGCTTGATGGGGAGATAAAGTTCCTATGCGTGGAGGTTTTAACATCATATTACAATTTTCAGGTATTCCTAAACCCTCCTTTTTAATTAGGATTTCTTTGGGTTTTTTTGGGCTTCTTTGGGTTGAAAAAAATTAAAAATCTTGAAATTATGGTCTTGTGAATGGTTTGCAGATGGTTGGCACACAGTTTTCCAAATCATGCACCCTACTACAGAAAAATGGATTGTTTTGGACAGATAGCTTCACATGGCTTGTGCACAGTTAGTCAAGCAATTCATCCCCTTAGAAGAAACTGTTCAACCCATTTATAACGGATGCACAGAATATGCATGGTTTTTCCAAACAATGCATTGTTTCCAAAAAAACCATGCAGATGGGATTTTAAGAGAATCCAAATTTTATTAAAATTTCTCAAACCCTTATTTTAGCTCTTAAATGAACATCCTTAAACCCAAACTAGTTTCTCTCAAACTTGGAGCTCCCAAGAAGGATTCTTGGACCCTTTTACCACCCCCATGTATGATTTGAAGCTAGGAGAACACCGGTCGATCCTTTACTGGTTAGTTTCCTCTTCTCGTTCTTGATCTCCCACGGTCTCTCTATTTCTCCTAGGGTTTTATAGATCTCTATTTTTTTAGGATCTAATAACCAATGTTATGGATATAAAGCTAGGTTTGAAACTTGTTTCTCCCAAATAATATTCTTTTTTTTCTTTGGCCAATCCCAACTATGTTTTGGGGATCCTATATTCATTGATCCTGAGGTAGATGATTTTGTTATGATTCCTAGTTTTTATTAACCCTAATTAAATTCTTTAATTTCAATATATGAACTAAATTAAATTTTTTGATTTTGGATTAAAATATATTTCAATTGTTTTTTTGGAAAAAACCCAATTCTAAGGAATTTGGGTTTTTAAGAAAAATGGGTTTTTGGCATGAAATTGTAAAGCCCCCAATTCCATTGAATTTGAGTGTGGATATAGAAGTTATGGTAATTTAAAGTGTTAGATTTAAATTATGGTTTGAGATGAAATTTATGAAATAGTTTAAAATTTAAAATTTGTTTTATTTAATTGTGAATGGATTGTAAAATTGAACAAATTGGTTTTAAATCCTTATTTATGATAAATTCATTAAAAAAATTCTAATGGAAGCCTAGTGGTTTCATCATTATTTTGAAAAAGAAATTATTTTTATTAAAAACTCGTTATGGATTTCAAAGAGAAAATTAGCATATTGAAATGGAGAATGAGATTTAATTGTATTTTAAGCAGTCTCAAAATAAATTTACCATAATTTTTTTTTCATTAGAGCACATGCAAGACTTATATAATTAAGGAGTTTGGGTGGTAATTTAGGATTTATAATGTTCTAAGACCTCATATCAACACATCTAATTGCTTAGGCAATGGCGATGAGTCCTCTTGGCCTTGGTTCAAGGGAAGTAGGTATATAATTTTCCATATTCGCAGTGTTGGTTCCCTATAGCTTGGAACTATTGTACCTACTTGGAACATGACCAAGTTGGTTGTTTGTTTGTATTTCAAATTTATATGTCATATTATGAACTCTTTTACATGCCTTGGGAATTTATATAAACTATTTTATATAAAAGTTTTTATTAAATCTATTTTGTTAAAAGTTACAATTATATATAGGTATCCTTTTATTAAAGGTAAATTTCATCTTTCGAAATGCTTTTCCATCATTTGAATTGTGAAGAATTATTTTATAAATTTATTTCCATCTATTAAATTGAAAAGAATGATTTTTTTAATATGATTTTTTAAAATTAAAATTAGTTTGCTTTAAAATTGAGATCACCTTATTGGTTAATTTGATATTGGGATCTTGTTATGGAATATTTGGTGAAATGATACTGGGTTTTGTTTTGCATCCTACTTGTGCCTTTGGGTGTTTTTAGATTATCTTCTTCTATGTTTGATCACAGGAAAGGGATATCTTTGAGGTGGATCTAGCTGTTGAACCTCAAAATTGGTGAGTTGCGTCTGAGTTGGGACTTGGGAAGTTTTTCCTTTTTTCTTGAACTCTTGAGTTACTTGGGCTTCTTTATGCCTTGTCGACTTCTAGTACATCAATTCCAATGGAGTTTCTTTTGATATTCATATTATCTTATTTCTTTTACATCCACAATTTTTAGTGGTAAAATCATTCCCACTTTCAGTTTGCAAGATTCCAGGTGTTAGTCACCAACCCATGAGGATTAGAAACACCCTTTGAGGTTTTTAAATATCGGATCATTTATCGGGTTACTGGGATACATGGGATAGTTCATGATAATAGGGGGCCTAAAAGGGGGGATTTTGATTCTCTATAGAGGATAAAAATCCCTTGAACCTTTAAAAAAGAGAGAGTTAAATGAGAAGGTTAATTTTATTTTTAATATAATATGATTTTCCCCATAATATTATATATTCTCTACTATATTAACATAATCTAAATTAAATGTTTGACTACTCATGCAAACAATGTCTTATAAACATGATTATGTTACCAATCCTGGTGAAGAACAAACTGTTGATGTTGAAACTGCATAATTATTAGGGGATTAATAGCATGTTGATGAAAAAAATAATGATGTAGCATCATAGTATTGAATAAAATTATCAAGTCAAGAATTAAGGGTATAAAATTTGAGGTTGGATAGAATCAACATGGCGGACCTATTTACTCCAACAATTCAATGTTCATTAGTTGTATTAGGGTCACAATAAGGACGAATGTACTGATTGATATAGATTCATGGTGTTGCATCCAGCCTGTAACAAAGGAAACCTTTTGGGAAAATATAAAGTTAATGTTACGATTTACTTTCTCTATTTTACTAAGAAAATATATAATAAAATGTTAATTTAATTTTTATTATTCCTTGCATAGTTAGTTTATTTTAGAATATTTATGTAATAAATATGTATTAATGGATATTGTAAAATCCTATATAGGATTCTATAATCTTCTTACCAAGTTAAATCTTAGTGGTTATAAGGGGAAAGTAAATATGCACCCACTAGTTTGTTATACACACATTATAAATTATGAAACATGGAATTATTTCATTAATATTTGTGATGAGAAACCATTTTATGTTCATTATATTCAATAAGATAATATTTCAAGTTTTTTATTTTATCCCATTTGATTTGAAATTGTAAATTTATGGAACATGAAAAGAGTTTTGAAAATAAAGAACATGCATCAAAACCAATGTACCCCAATTACAAAGCAAGGATGGTCTATGTTTCACTAAAGAAGAAATTGGTATGTATTTTAAATAAAAAATAAAAGTTTTATGAGATATGAAACAACATATTTTCCTTTGTTTATACGAATTTTGATGAATAAAATTTTGAAGCCACATCCATCCCATGTCATGTGCTATGAAAGGAGGCTCACATAAATAAGGGGGGTAAACTAGTTGATGAAAATATAAAAGAAGTATGAGAAACATTTTTAAGTATAACATAGTAGTAAATCCTTGTGAATTATAGTAGTATTACATAAAAATATATACTTATGTTCATATGTTTTTTATATGGTTTAGATACAAGAATCAGCAGCGACTATATTAAAAGAAGAACTACTTTCATTAGCTTTAAAGAAGACAAAAAAATATGGTTGCATTAGAGTAGTAGGTTTTAGAGTGTCGCCTCAATAATATTTTGAGAATATAAAACCAAAATAAGATAAATATAAGTTGATTAAAGTATTACATTCATAAATATATTCTTTGAAATATATTATTGTTTGTTCTGGTTTAGCCGACCAATATATGAGAAAAGATCAAAGTGAACTAGTGGTGAAACAAATATCCACACATGAAGAACTAAATGACCCATGTAGATTTAAGGCTATTCATTCCCCTAAATATAATACCTTACTTGAGGTAATAAATTTTTTTATTACTCTTTCTCCCAAATTTGAATCAAATAACTTCTGATAACTTTATATTACTAAAATTCTTCAGGGTAAAGTTGTATGTGATTTCTATATGTCAACACCCAATCACGGATTTGTTGTGATGGGTATGGTGTATAATATCTGAGGAGAAAAGATACACAATAAATAACTCCCAAAATATCACATAAGATTAAGGATTGAGGTAGATCTAGATCCAAACACTAAGTTTCCTATTCCACTTAATGATTCGGATATTATAATAGTCAATGATTCTATTGGAACTTTAATGTAATGGCCATATAATCTTATAAATATACATGAGATATGTATTTAACAAATTGTTTCTTATGAAAAAACCTATAACATTTGATGAAAAATGTTCTAAAGTTAGGTATTATATTAAATATGGATAAATAAAGGGTGAAACAGAAGGTCAAATCAAGACAATCTAGTGAATCGACCAAGAAATCAATATGACATTCTGGGAGTACCTTCTCCCCACCAGTTCCACATCAACATTTATTATCATTATAACATCATATAGATACCACATTTAAAGATGAAAATATATCTTACATTCCATTTTAATAATAAATATTTGGAACATTCATTACATACATAGTTGGTCTCAAGAGTATAAATGATATTCTCAAGTTTTAATGGTTGAGAGCCTTAGTTGTGAATACATACATATGGTACATTTTCATAATACGTATATCCATATAGTGATCTAATATTTTTATTAAATTTAATAACTATTCATATTTAAAATATAAATTTATATTACTACAATATAAATAGAAAATATTTTGAAGCATGATTTGGATTCATTAATCCCTGTATCATTTATATGGAAAAACATTTTTTTAAAAGGAAGAAATTGATAAGAAGAAAGATGATATATACAATGTGTTTGAGAAAAAAATAATAGAATATGGAATCTCTTTTATACCTATAATACAAGAGTAAAACTCTAAAATATAATCACATAAAATATATGTTTTTCTTTACTTATTTGATTTTGTTTTTTTATGAGGCATTGGATGTTGATCGTACTCAGTCTGGATACCACAAATATTTAGTTTTTGGATCAAATGCATAGATATTAAACAAACTAACTACACATGATGTGTATTGTGAATTTTAAATACACTATAATCAATATGTATAGATAAACATCAAATTATATGTTTTAGTCTATGTTTTAACAAAAAGAATGTATGATAGGGAGATTTATAAATATGAGCTAAATGATGGAACGAAGTTAGTGACTAAACATAAAAATCATGTGGATTAATTACAATAGAAATAAATTAAAGTGTATATAAAATATTTAACTATCAAAACATATTTAAAAATAATTTACTTATTTTGGTTTTATTTCTACAGTGTCTGAAGCGAGATAATGGCAGCGATTGTGGATATTATGCTAGAAATTTTATGAGAGAGATTATAAAATATGAAAATACTACAATCCTCAAACAGGTAATTTTCAAATGTAATTAAAATTTCATTAAAAATATTTCTTCATCATTTTTTGTCAATATTTTCTAAGTACTACCAAGATTTCCAACAAACTCCGTACTCAAAATAATAAGTAAATTTTTTTATAGATGATTGGGTAATGTGGATGGTGTATGAATTTTTGCTGACAACAAATTTAGGTGATTACCATTTTTTTTTTGATCTAGTATGACATATGATCTTAGAAATATATTTGGTGTGTGTATAATTAGTATTATAATGGATATGTATTATTTCTAATTTTTTTCTCAAGAAGAAGTATAATTTAAGAAATAAATTTCTTTAGAAATAATCAAAAAACAAAGTGTTAGAATTTATATAGACATCATGCAGAGGTGACTTCCTACTACTTATTTATTTAATTTTATCACCATTTTATAAAACTTTTTTAGTTAATTTACTTATCATTTTTAGAATAAAATTAGACTAATTCCCTCTATAAGGTTCTATCATTGGTGGTGGTAAATGATAGAGGAAAATAACAATATAGTGGTTTCACTTTGATGGGTGGACGAATTATTTGGGATATTCGATCATTAATTTGATGCATGATATAATATCACAAATACTTGTGAAATCCCTACAAGTAAAACATCAAGTTTACATTAGTGAAATAGATTTACTAAAACTCATTATTTTTAATGCACATGATTTGAAATTAAATCATCCCACCATTATATCACATAGAATCTCATAATCATTACATGAATAGAGGTTTTTAACCTATATTTATTATGTATATAAATACTTTTTCACTGGTTCACTATAAAACAATGTGTCCATTGGATCATCACTAAAATGAATGTGACCATTAAATATATAAAATGATCCATGTCCAGAAGCTCATTAATAAAAAAACTCATTATCATTCCAAATAAAAAATACATGAGAATAGGGATATTCCCATTTTGATAAAAAAAATAATGGCAATGTTATGTTAAGGTTCATCATCACCAAGAATATTGAAAAGGATATACTAATCTATTACACAATCCAAAAATACTTAATGTATGTGCAAGATTTTAGTGTCAATTGGATGCTATAAAGGGATATACTGATGTTTAATACTGTCAAAAAGGGGTAAATAATTTATAATGAGTTTAGGGTCTTTTGAAAATACATAATGGGTTACACTGATGTTTTTTTCATCAAATAAGGCAAATGGTTTATCATAGAGTTTTTACTTTATATGATTGTGAAAGGGAAAGATAGATTTTATTATGTTCTATAAAAACTCAAATGTAAATATTTATTTTATTTCAATCAATGAAAACTAATAGATTTATACTAATGGTTAATGTTTTCTAGGAACAAATAAAGGTATAAACTAATTTTTTGTACAATCTAGGAATATATAATGTGTTATATAATTTATTTTTGAAAATAATAAGGAAAAAATTTATATATGAGTTTTATACCAACCCAAAAGGATAATAGTTTTTATTGGAATTTTGTGTAATACATAAATGTTATGTTATTCTAAAGTTGTTAAATATATCATTTTGTTGGGAATGATATTCTAAAATACCTCATATGTAACCATAGTGGGTGAATAAAAAATGTAATTATATGGAATCATAGTTTAAAATAATGGGACTAAGAATACATTGTTTCATATTTATGTTTAATTTATTTCTTTATAATATTTCTAACATAAAAATTGTTTTCATATATAGGTGGATTATTTTTCTCGATTTCGGGTGATTTTTTTTAAGATAATAATTCTCGTGATAGATTGGACTTCAAGTATGTGATATATATTTTTCTTTAAACTATCTGTAACCGACCAGAAAAAATAACATGTCCTTTTCTAATGGAAGAGGAAAACCCATGTTGCCTAAATATGAAGTGTTTGTGGTGGAATGGGATTTACTCTTCTATTATAATGGAACATGTTCCCTCTTTTTGTATTTTTGTAGATATTTGAAAGTAAAAATATATCACATACTCAATCAGTCTCACATCAAACCGATACAATGTGTGCATTGTATGAATTAGACTGTATGTTTTTGTTAATAATTTAAATTTTAGTAAAAAACACACATCATGTCACACCCATACATCTGTAGTAATTTTTATTTTTATTTTTATAACTATTATTTTTCATTAAATTTACTTTTTTGAAGTGCAGTCCGGACCCGAAGAGAGTGTTTGAGTTTTACCGATAAACTAGCGTTTTGGTGTCATAATGTTTGCACACATGCACGACAGGAACGAATCCATATGGCTTCACCTAATCAATGTGCAGCCTGCCCGACATGTGGGTAATTAATTAATTAGCGAGCTGAATAATAATTTAAGAACAAAACTGAAATAAGAAGATTTATTAAATAATTCAAGTGTTGTTTAATAATAATAATATTGGGATTATTTATCTTATTTTATTATTTCATTTAATATTTTAATTAGTTAGATAATATTACATTATTATAATGGTTATAAGTTTTTTTTAACACCGTATTTTGGCCCTAATATTACTACTACTGTTTCTAATAATATTATTGTTATTTTAAGTTGATTTGGGGGTTTTTTAATGTTTTAATTTATTTTTATTTTTATTTTATTTTTATTTCCTTTTTTTCTTTAATTTTACTTTTCTTTCTACTTTTCCCTCTATCCTCTCCCCCCTCTCTCCCTCATCCTGCACAAATCCCCCCTGGTTTGTGACGCACTTCCCTCCTAACCCTAGGTCGCGCCGCCTCCACTCCTTGCTCCAAAAAATCGCATCACGCCGCCCTTTTCTCCCTCTTCAGCAGTCCACACCACCCTCATCCAGTAGGTCTGCTTCACCCTCACCTGGCTACACCACTCTCCTTGCCGTATAGCCATAGCACCCGTCTCTATTCCGAAAAAGCATCCCTCTGGTGCCCTCCCTTCGAATTGGAATAGGACGGCCCCATCGGCCTCCTCACCACGCACACACATCCCTCGCACAGTCCTGCGCTACCCCACTTCCTTGTGCCACATCACCCTTGGATGCACCCCACTCTTTGGCTCGGTTGAACACTTGACAGCCACCTCCTTTAGCCGCATACCCCTTGTTTTTCTGGCCGAAGTTCTAGAGACACCCTTGTTCCAATGTCGCACACCTCTGGTAGCCGTCATTGGGTGTTGGACAGCCTCTCAGACCCCTCTTTATAGGTTTGTTTCCCTCCGACCCATTTTTCTTTCATTTTTGATGATGTTTCTTATATTTTTGAGTTGGGATTGGTTCAACTTGGTTGTGTTTGTTGTTGTGCTTTTTTTAGGGTTTTATTAGGCCCTTTGCAGGCCATTGAAGTGCAATGATCCTTGCGCACCAAGTTGAAAATTCTGCTACACACCGGTAGGTGGTTCTAATTATAATTATTGTTGGATGAATTTATTTGTGTTTTTAATTATTTTTCATGTTGTGAAATTGTATTATTATTATTTTTTTGAGATCTCATATGCATTGATTTATTAGTATTGTGTTTATGCGATATAAGTGTGATTTTCTATGAGAACCCATGTCGAGTAGGTTATTAGTGTTTTATAAATTGTGCACATGACTTATTAGATCATGCAATGGATGAAGATTATATTTTTGTAGGGTGTTTGTGTGCATTTGATTCTAAAAATGGGGTTTGGGTGTGTTTTTCAAGTAAGTCCATGTAGTGCTTTATTGGTCTTCTTATATAAATCTTAAAATGTTTAATTAAATGATATTAGTGGTGCAAATCGTATTTTGATAATATTATGTTGTGTGTTTGGTTATGAAAGAGGTTTGGGTTGTTTTTGTGTGCAAATTCATGTTCTGCTCCTCAAAACTTGTTTATTAAAATCTTAAATGTTTTATTAAATAGTTATTAAGGATGAAAAATTGTTTTAATTGAGTTGTGTAAAGATTCTTGGAGTTCATAAGATTATTATTGTTGTTGTTATTGTTGTTGTTATCATTGTTATTATTATTATTATTATTATTATTATTATTATTATTATTAGATTATTTTCGGGTGAATTTTTGGTGTTTGACGACAAGCGACGTATGTTGAAATTGTTTTTTAAATTCCATTAATGGTTTTTTCAACTATGAATGTGTTTTATTTGACCATGCAGTAATTTAATTTGGTTGTGTAAGTAGTGCAAATTTAGTTTTGAAATATTTTTAGTTTGCATATTCTTTCACAATGGTTTTTTTGGGTGTGAGTATAGTGTTGTGTAGACATTGCATCTAATTTGTTTCGTTTGGTTATGTTTGACATGTATCATGAACGTTGAACTACATGAGCACAAATGGGAAGTATGGGTACTATGTGGGTAGACTAGATCTAGTGTTTTAGTGTTCTGGAGGTGACTCGACCTAGTTTCACTGGCAGGATTGACAATTGCAACACTAACTGAATGTATGCTTTTCTGAGGTTCATGGCCTTCTAAGCCAAGTTTTCTAAGGGTTGTGGCCTTCTAATCTTGGTTTTCTGAGGTTTGTGTCTTTATAAGCCACGTTTCACTGAGACACGAATACCTAGGGACCCAAGCTAGCTAACACCCACAAGGTCTCTCCCATATTTGGTACTCTTTGGTTGCTTTACGTTCATCAGTGTGACACTTGTTATTTTCAAGGTAAGTGTGAGTGTGTGTTTTAATTTAAGTTGTTCCTTTTGAAATTGTTTTCTTTAAACCTGTTTTATCTAAAAAAAATCAATCATTTAGTTCTTTTTTTATTATAATTTCAAATGTATTAGTCATTTAATAATTATGCATTGAACCTTTTCTCGGTGACATCCTACTGGGATTTTGGATCACACCATACATACACCTTTGAGTGTATATAGATTTTGTTTCTTCTACATTCCAGATTGAGACATCGGGCATAGAAGTGGTGGTTTGGGTTGTTAGTGGCACCCTCGTGTCGGTTTGGTGGACGTGACTAGAGGTAGTTGCACCTCATGTTTCTTGGAGGTTTGAGTTAGTATTTTTTGTTCTTCCTTTTTTGTCGTTCCCTTTGGATTTTTTGTTTAAGTTGTAAACATTAATCTTCACTTAGTGTAAGGATCTGTATCTTTGTCCAATTTTCAGTTTCAATTTAATCAGCTTTCTATTTTTTTTATGATTATTTATTTGGGTAAATTGTTCCCAAGTTTTTTTTTTAGATACTCGGTCACTTGTACCAGCCCGTGGGGATTAGGAATTCCCCTAGGGCCTTACCGTGGACTGATTCGGGCACCGAGTCAGATGACAACCTGGCCTGGTTCGTGACAAAATGGTATCAGAGGGATGTTTGTGTTCTTGTTGTTTAGGATGTCAAGTAAATCGGGGATAGGACTGTAGGTACTCAAGGGGTAGGTGCGAGAAGAGTTTCGCAAACTCTTTCTCATTCCAATCCTCGAGTAACCCAGGGTATTTTGGTATTTATGTTTTGGATTTTCTCTGTGTGGATGGTGGATGACAATAGGAGTAAACCGGTACTACGTGCGGCCTCACATGGAGTAGTGACCCACGTAATGCCCAAGAGTATGGTTCGACACTCCTAGTGGTTGGTTCTTGCCTAGGGCATGGTCTACAAAACCATGTATCCAGGTTAGACACAACCACTAGTCCTCTGCCCAGGTTCTTTAATGTTTGTGATGTCTTGCTTCAGTTTTGGGTTGGCACAAAAGTGTTTTCTTTAAGGAAAGTGGACCTTGGGGTTTCTCTTATTTTATTTTTTTGGTGTGAGTTTGGCATGCTTTTTTTGAGGTAATTTCTTTTGAACCTTGTTTCTGGAAGTAGGCATTTGATTTGTCAAAGATGAATTTCTAAAAGAACGTTTTGGGTTATTTGGAATTGAAGTGAGTTATTTTGGAAATGAAAAGCATTTTGAGAATTCTCCTAGAATTTTTGAAATGGTTTTGGAAAAATTTATTTTCGGAATATTGGGAAGGTTCTAGTTTCTTTATAGAAGAAGAACCTTGTTTTTTCCAGTGGTATTCCTATGGGTTATCATGTGTGAACATGGATGTGATTAATGGAAAATTGATACATATTGTGGACGAGTGCCGAAGTGGCACAAAAATGCATATTCACAAGGCGTCATGGAATATCACTGGTGATTGATTTATTTCTAAGGCTATTTCTTATCTCTTGAAAAGTGGGTTTTTCTCTAAAATCGGTTTTTGTGCTTAAATGGTTTTGAAAATTGGAAACTGGTTTTGAGTCTGGAGGGGAAGCGAAGGGTTCAAAAGAGTTTTGGGCTTTATTGCACTATGCTTCGTCTTTCAAGGAGGTTTTTTTCTTTAAAAAAATGATGTTTAAATTATAATATGCTGGAATCATGTCTGAGGTGTGGATGTTTGTTTTTAAATGTGTTTGGTTTTTTGGAAGGCTAGTTTTTTGTTACTTATTTAGGATATGCCCCCTAGAAAGGTCACATGGGTTTCCAGTAGGTCTCTTGGTTCTTGCGTTAGTTCATACTTACAGTGGAGTGGTGGAGTTGGGTTATACTTGATTGTGTCGACTATTTGTAGACGTTGAGGTTGATTGAATATCATTTAGTGCTTTGGGAAAGTTGGAAGTGTCTTCAGTTTTGGAGGAACTCCAAAATTTGTGTGGGTGTAAAATATCTTGAGTACGTCCGGTGGAGTGGGACTAAACTAGTGAATGGTGATCATTCCACATTCGTTGTGGATATGATGTCTTGAGTGATCCTCAAGACTAGATTCACCCCACAGTTATACCTAAGGAAGTGAAATTGAGAGGAAGTGTTAAATCTCATAGGTTCTCGACCAATCAACAGGCAGAGACAGAGGTGTGTTGGCCTTCATAATGAGTTAGTTTCATGTTCCCCAGAAGTAGGGTGGAGTAATCAGTTTAAAACTCGTAATAGTTGTGGTCTTGCTCATATTGTGGTACGTGTAGGTCCCTCATCCGATTAGGGGTTTTAACCAATGGGGATTGTTCTTAGAGTTCTCCTACCACCAGTTTGTGCTGCGTTTTTGACAGACAGTTCAATTTCCTATCTTTAGTGTGGTCAGTCAAACACTCTAAGTTGTTCGCCGCAATTCATAGTTAGTAAGTTTATGAAGTGGCTGCTTGGGGACTGAGGAGAAGTATGCAAGTTTCTTTTCCAGTAGAGGAAGTTATGGTCATAGGTGATCAACTTATGACTGTGAGGTAGTAGATGCTTCATACATCAGGGCCCCAACCATAGGTCTCGGGGAAAAGCTTGCGCGCAGTAAAAACGCATCGGTTGTGGGATGGGCTTGGCCTGACTTAAGTCTGCAGTGACAGGACGGGGACAATTTAAATTTCCCTATTACAGTATCGTCTTCTAAGGCTTCATTTTTAGTTATGAGGGGCATGAAGCCCCTACCTCCATTCTATGGTCTTAGTTTTTGGGAGTTCCTCTTGGGCCTTAAAGAGGTTTGAGAAATCCGTATTCTTGTAAAGTCAGCGGGCGTGATCTGTGAACCTTCTTGTGGTTGGTTATGGATCTAAATTGTAATCGTCTTGGAGACACTCATGTTATGTGGAAATGACATGTACCTGTCTAGGACACCTCCTGGTAGGGGGTTTTTTTCTATCAAAGTCATCTCTTGTGGTAGAGTTTTTTCTAGTGTAGGAGTCATCTCTGCAGGTCATCCCATATTGGTGGGTTCATGATGAAAAGTCCAGTCCATATTGCTCAAGTGAACTAGTAACACCCACGTGGGTGTCGTGGTGTTAGGAAAATTCTAAAATGGTGGGGAGACCCATTACGGGTCTCGCTGGCATCTCTTATTGTGTTGGTTTGGTTAAACTTAGGGAGCTCAGATGGTCAAGACAGTGTTAGATGTTTGTTTGGGTTGGTGAGTTGTTTTGTTCTAAAGAACCAATGTTTGAAAAGAACCCTAATATGGTGGGAAGACTACCATAGGAAACACTTGTGGAAAAAACATTGTCTTCAAAGTGCACTGGTCAGGGCAATCCCTTACTTTCGCTCTACCTGACCTTGACCATGGTAACTGGTTAGCTTGGGAAGTGGTTCACTTTGCAAGCATTCTTCGGGATCTCGAGCGACCCTGGTGATCCCTAAGTTAGGGTTCAGGGTGTTACATGTTGTAGTTCTGCTTGATTTGAATTCCATGTTGTTGGTTATGATTCTTGGGGACTCTGGTTTTGAGATTTTTGAAGTTTCATTTCATGAGCGTTTGAATGCTCGTTCTTCTGGTGATTGAAGTTTTGTTTTAAGTATCTTCGTGGTCTTTCTTGGAACCCTTGGTTAACCTAGTATTTTGGGACTTTCTAGGGGAAAAAAGTGTCATGGTATGGAGAATTGTCACACCTGGACATCTATAGTAATTTGTTTTTATTTTTATAACTCTTATTTTGCATCAAATTTTCTTTGTTGAAGTGTGGGTTGGACCCAACGAGAGTGTTTTCATTTTACCAATAAATGAGCTTTTTCGTAATGTTTTTGCACACGCACGATAGGAACGAAGCCATGTGGGTTCACCTGATCAATGTGTGGCCTGCCCGAAACGTGGGTAATTAATTAATTAGCGATCTGAATAATAATTTAAGCACAAAAATTAAATAAGAAAAATGATTAAATAATTCAAGAGTTGTTTAATAATAATAATATTGGGATTATTTATCTTATTTAATTATTTTAGTTAATATTTTAAATAGTTATATAATATTAAATTATTAAAATGGTTATAAGTTTTTTTACTCCATATTTTGGCACTAATATTACTACTACAATTATTAACAATATTATTGTTAATTTACGTTTATTTGTAGTTTTTTTAAGGTTTTAATTTATCTTTATTTTTATTTTCTTTTTATTTCATTTTTATTTTCTTTAATTTTTCTTTTATTTATTTTTTTCCCTCTATCCTCTCCCTCCTCTCTTCCTTGTCCCACAAAAATTTCCCCCCTGGTTCACGGTGCACTCCCCTCCTAACCCTAGGTCACACCGCCTCCACTCCTTGCTCCAAAAATCTACATTGCACTGCCCTTTTCTCCCTCTCCAGTAGTCCGCACCATCCTCCTCCAGCAGGTCCACCTCACCCTCACATGGCTGAACCACTCTCCTCACTGGACAACCAAAGCACCCTCCTCTCTTCCGGCAAGGCATCCCTTCGGCGCCCTCCCTTCGAACAGGCACAGAACAGCCCCGCTGGCCTCCTCACCACGCACACACATCCCTTGCACCGTCCAGTGCTACCCCACTGCCTCGCGCTACATCACCCTTAGCTGCACCCCCCTCCTTGGCTCAACCGAAGACCTGACAGCCCCCTCCTTTATCCACATACCCCTTGTTTGTCCGGCTGAAGTTCCTGCGACACCCTTGTTCCAGCGCCACACACCTTCGGTAGCCTTCCTTGGGTGCTAGAAATCCTCTTAGACCCCTCGTCAAAGGTGTGTTTCTCTCTGACCCGTTGTTCTTTCATTTTTGATGATGTTTCTTTTATTCTTTAGTTGTGATTGGTTCAACATGGATTGGTTTGTTGCAGTGCTTTGTTTTAGGGTTTTATTATGCCCTTTGCGGGTGATTAAAGTGCAATGATCCTTGTGCCCCAAGTTGAGAAGTCTTCTACACACCGGTAGGTGGTTCCTCTTATAATTATTTTTTGATGAATTTTTTTGCTTGTTTAATTAATTTAGTGTATTATTTAAATAGTTTCCATGGTGTGAAATTGTATTTTTTTTAGGTCTCATATGCATTGATTTATTAGTAACGTGTTTATGTGATATAAGTGTGATTTTCTATGAGAACCCATGTCGAGCTGGTTATTAGTGTTTTATAAATTGTGCACTTGGCTTATTATATCATTCAATGGATGCAGATTATATTTTTGTAGGGTGTTAGTGTGCATTTGATTCTAAAAAGAGGTTTTGGGTATGATTTTGAAGTAAGTCCATGTGGTGATTTATTGGTCTGCTTATATAAATTTTAAATTGTTTAATTAAATGATATTAGTGGTGCAAATCATGTTTTGATAAGATTATGTTGTGTGTTTGGTTATGAAAGAGGGTTGGGTTGTTTTTGTGTGCAAATTCATGTTCTGCTCTTAAAAATTTGTTTATTAAAATCTTAAATGTTTTATTAAATAGTAATTAAGGATGCAAAATTGTTTTAATTGACTTGTGTAAAGATTCTTGGTGTGAATATGATTACTATTATTATTATTATTATCAATATTATTATTATTATTATTATTAGAGAATTTACTGGTGGATTTTTGGTGTTTATAGACATGCAACGAATGTTGAAATTGTTTTATAAATTCCTTTAATGGTTTGTTTGACTATGAAAGTGTTTTCTTTGACCACGAAGTAATTTTAATTTGGTTGTGTAAGTAGTGAAAATTTAGTTTTGAAATATTTTTAGTGTGTGTATTCTTTCACAATTATTTTTTTGTGTGTGTGAGTGTAGTTTTGTGTAGAGATAGCATCTCATTTGTTTCTTTTTGTTATGTTTGACATGTAACATGAACTCTGAACTACATGAGCACAAATGGGAAGCCCAAGTACTAGGTTGGTGGACTAGATCTAGTGTGTTAGTGTTCCGGAGGTGACTCGACCGAGTTTCACTGGTAGGATTGACGATTGCAACACTAACTACACATATGTTTTTTTAAGGGTCATGGCCTTCTAAGCCACATTTTCTGAGGGTTGTGGCCTTCTAAGCCACATTTTCTTAGGGTCTTGGCATTCTAAGCCAGGTTTCACCGAGACACGAAGACCTAGGAACCCAAGCTAGCTAACACCCATGAGGCATCTCCCATATTTGGTTCTCTTTGGTTGCTTTATGCTCATCGGTGTGACACTTTGGTTATTTTAAAAGTAAGTGTGAGTGTGTGTTTTAATTTAAGTTGTTCCTTTTGAAATTGTTTTCTTTAAACCTATTTTCTCAAAATTTTCTCAATCATTTAGTTATTTTTTTGTTAAAATTGTAAATGTATTTGTCTTTTAATAATTATGCGTGGAACCTTTTCTTGGTGACATCCTCCTGGGATTTTGGCTCACACGCTACATACACCTTTGGGTGTATGCAGATTTTGTTTCTTCTGCATTTCAGGTTGATACATCGAGCATAGTAGTGGTGGTTTGGGTTTTTAGTGTCACCCTCATGTCAGTTTGGTGGGCGTAGCTTAAGGTTTTTTCACCTCATGTTTCTTGGAGGTTTGAGTAAGTATTTTTAGTTCTTATTTTTTTGTCATTCCCTTTGAATTTTTTGTTCAAGTTATAAACTTTAATCTTGACTTAGTGTAAGGGTCTATTTGGTTGTCTGATTTTTAGTTTCAATTTAATCATATTGTTGTTTGTTTTATATTTATTTATTCAGTTAAATCATTCCCATGTTTTATTTTTGATACCCGGGCACTTTAGTCAGCCCGTGGGGATTAGGAACGCCCCTCGGGCCTTACCACAAACTGGGTCGGGTGCTGGGTCGGATGACGACCCGGCCTGGTTTTTGACACATCACATACTCAAAACCAATAAAATGAATTAATATTGTTTTGATACTTTAGGAAAATAATCTATAAGTCATTTTTTATGTGTATGAATCATCCACACATCAATCTAACACACGGTGAGGCTGTTGTGACTCCAAGTGTGTCTTTTTATTTAAAATTGATATTAATTTTAGTAAAAAATACAACTAGCAATATCAAAACTGAGAAAACTCATTTCGATTGTTTTGAAACTTTATTAAAATGATCCATAATTCATGTTTTATGTCTGGGTATCATCCATACATCAATTTGATACACGGTATGTATGATATGATGCAAAGTGTCCATTATCAGTTTAAAATTGAAACTTTAGTTTAAAAAGTGTGTCTCTCATGGGAAACTGATCAAACGCACTTATATTGTCTTGATAATTTAGTAAAATGATTCATAAGGAATCTTTGATGTGTAAGAATCATTATTAGGTAAAACCAACACATTAAGTGACCAACATGACTCAAAGTTCTTAATTATAGTTTAAAATGATATTTTAGTAAAAAATAACCATCATATACTCAAAACCAAGAAAATTCAATAATATTGTTTTGATACATTAGGTAAAAACTCCATAAGTCATTTGTGATGTGTATGAATCATCCTTACCTCAATCCAACACACAATGTGGTGGATATGACTCCAAGTGTGTATTTTTATTTAAAATTAACATTAATTTTAGTAAAAAATAAAACTGATATACTCAAAAATGATCAAACACATTCAAATTATTTTGATAATTAAGGAAAACAATACATAGGTCATTTTTGGCATCTGGGAATCAACCAAACCTCAATATGATATGTGGTGTTCCCTATATGACTCAAAGTGTCTATTGTATTGATAATTTAGGAAAACTATTCATAATTCATTTTATACATTTAGGATTAGTCTCATATCAAACTGACACACTGTAAAGACCCAGAAATTTCAAGGAATTTTTTTTTCTTATATACTTTGGAATTTTACGAGTCTGTGGTTTCTGACGGCACTTGGTTCCGAGGCCCAGTGTTCCCGGAATCAATTTCTGATGTTTTGTTTGGGTACGTTCAGTAAACATACGTGCGGGTTTTTCTATCTTTTGAACCGGTGCTTGGAATTAAAATATGAGGACACTGATGAACTCGCCACACCGGTATTTTCTTAAGGGGACCTTTACAACGGTTTTGTTTTATGCAGGTTGAGAGTTAATTTTTGGGGATTTAGAATAAAATAAACAAAATTTATAGTACACAATTTTATTTATGGATGTTAGTTATTTCCTCCCAAGGGGAGTTAGAGGTGGGTCCCACACCCACATAACCTCCCATGAGAGGATATTTGTGAGGTGGTGCCCACATGTTCCCTAAAACTTACATCTCCCCATAACCCCCCTTAACCCCATTAATACTCCCCTTTATTTAATTTTGACAACCCACTTTAAACCTTTAGACTTACACTTAAATGTGGAGCCTCTCCATCTTCCATCCATTAATATTGCCAACTCTAATGCCTTAATAAATTCAATTTACATTTTGAATTAATTTGAAAATATGTGGAAATGTAATATTATGGGAGGGCCTTATTATTATTTTTGGTAGGCAAATAATTTTGGGGAGAGCTCTTGAGTATTAGAAGGAGTTCCTCTCTTCAATGAAGAACATTGTCCTTCCAACGAAGAACCGCCGAAGAACGACGATCATCTCCTTTGATCTTCGGCCAAGTCAAAGGAGAAGGACCCACCCACATTGAATGTTGATGACGCACCATGGCTCCGCACTACGGAAGACTGGTGGAACCACCGCCGGGCTGGTACAACTGCGACACCCCATGGCGCCACACTGCAGAAGACTGCGGCCCGTGTTCCGCGGGCCGCTCGACGGAAAAACTGGCCCGCAAGCGGCCGGCCGGGCTGGGAAGACCAGCGGCGCCAGGAGGGCGCCCCACTGAAGGGACCAAGGCCCGCCCATCCGGGCAGCTTGCGCTGGGAAGACCGGCCGGATAGGAGGGTGACACCGCCAGTTCATAAGACCCCCCCCCCCCGTAGCGCTCGACCAACAGGGCCTCACCGCGCCTCACCGCCCCCCGGAGGGATGGGCCTCACGCTCTCAAACCGGGCCGCGCGATTCACCAGGCCTGTCCAACCCTCTTTCGGGTCAGACCCACCAAAACCAGGTTGACCCGACCCGCCAGCCCACTGGGCTTGATAGACTGGGCCCATTTTCACTTAAATTTGAATAACATTAAGACTGCGCATCCGATCGACGCGCCGTCTGCGGCACTGAGACCCTTTCGACGAGACGGTCTTTCTGCAATACTCTAAGTGGGTTTTGGAAGACTTTGGAAGACGGACGGGTTTGGAATGAACGTAATTCCAACCGGGCCCCTAGAATGGAAAAGTCAATATCCCTCAGACCGGACATCTGATTGACGCACTGTCTGTCGCATTGGGTTTCTTTTGACGAGACGGAACTTCGAGATACATCAAATCAGGACTTTGTAACAGATGATGTATCGCCCCCATTTTACTTGAGGAGCGGACCCTCTCGGAATCGAGCGTGCTGTGTGTAGGAACCCTAGAGATGGCTGCAACTGCAACGACAACTGTACTGGAATCCTCCGTGGGTTCAGCAGTGACGACAACTGTACTAGAATCCTCCGTGGGTTAAGTAGAGATGACAACTGTACTGGAATCCTCTATGGGTTCTGCCGTGAAGACAACTATACTGGAATCCTCCTTGGGTTCGACACCGACAACTACTATACTGGAATACTCTGTGGGTTCGGCAGCGACGACAACTATACTCGAATCCTCCATGGGTTCGACAGCTTAGATGAATCAGTGACTACATCTAATCATCTCTATCTCTACATGAAAGATGTATACCTGTTTGAGTTGAGTCTTGACATTCAATCATTATCATCGATGTGATTGAATTCCTTCCTATGCGGACTGGGTTATGCTTGGGCTCGAGAGTTAGAGCCGAACTGGGATTTTTAACTTAGGTATATGTGTGGCTATATACCTAAGTAGAGTTGGTTGATACTTCATGATTGTATCTTTCCTTTTCTGGTTTATCCTTCGTGGATTTTGGGAGACCTTCGGGGGTCTCGGGGTCCCTACTGAGTATTGTTATACTCACCCATGCACGGGCTATGCCCGCACTACGTTGTGTTGGATGCAGACAACAAACAACACTGATCATGGTGGAGACTTGTGGAGATGGATGGTACCCAGAGGTGGACCGCTTGACAAGACGTACACGGAGCAGATGAACGGACCCGAGGTGCTGAGGAGACCATCTGTACCCACCCTTCAGGTGGGATTCCCAGAGGATGAATCAGTGGTTGATGTTTTACTTACTACTATTGTACTAGCTTTTCAGTTGTATTTTACTTACTGTTGGGTTTGTATTTTCGACCCCTTCCCTTTCAGCACTTACTTTTGTCTACAGTTCTACTTAGTGCATACTTCTATTGCGTACTTTGTTGTGTTGTTTACTTTTATAAAGTCAATGCATTCCCTTATATCGGGATTTACTCCTTTGGTGCTAGTCTCCAGCCCCTGGCCTATGGAAGGCGGGTTTGGGGTAGTCACGGCAAGGGCCCCGAGGACAGGTCGTGACAAATTGTTACTAAAGGAGTCAGTTCTACCACAGAACTAAGGAATTTGATTATTATTCTCTGTGAAGCAATAGTGTTAAGAGTATTGAGTGTGTTTATCAGTCCAGGGAGTCCAGTGTTGGTGCGGCGGCCGACGTATCCATACACCAGGACCCTGACCTCTGATTTCTAACTCAGTGCACGAAAACACTGATTTCATGTGTGTTTCAAAAGTTTTCTTTGTGATTACTTTGTGTCAGCTCACTAGGTATACTATTTGACCATGGCGCACCTGTTTCTTTTTAGTATGTCCCCACGAAGGCATCCAGCTAGAGTTCCGAGTCACGTGCAAGATGGTAGCCCACCGAGCGACGAGGCCTCGGTGCAGGGCCCCATCATAGTGGAGGCACTAGCAGTACCACTACCTGCTGAGCCACCGATACTACCAGCTCCAACATCAGAGAGTGTGTGCTGCTTGAGAGCATTGCACGAGTTTCAGTGACAGAGTCCACTCAGGTTCCGCAGAGAGATGGACCCACAGGCAGCCAAGGATTGGCTGGAGGCTGTCGTCCGGGTTTTCAGATTAGTAGGGATGCAAGCTGATCTTATGGTGATCCTTGTTGCGAGTATCCTGCACACAACAATAGGTAGATGGTGTAGATCGATTCTCCAGGTGCACGACGAGGCATCTCTACTTCGTACAAACTTTGAGAGTATCTTCCACGCAGAGTTTGTTCCTGCCACCCTTCGTGCGGTGCGGATCCAGGAGTTACTTCATCTGCAGGAGGGTAGCATGACAGTATCTTAGTACTCAGTGAGGTTTACTGACCTCTCACGCTACTCCAAGGATATGGTACAGGAACCGTTCTTTAGGGCCTAGACCTTCGAGCAGGGACTGAGGCATGAGATCATAGCTTTGACTATTCCCCTCAGCATCCCGACATAGGCGGGGGTGATGGAGCAAGCTCTTCTAGTAGAGATCTTCCTCGCTGAGCAGTCTCAAGTTGCGAGACCCACCATAGGGCAACACATAGCGTAGTATTCTCCAGCTGGAAGTAGACAGATGACGCAGATGTCCAAGCGGACCAGGCCATCAGGTGGGTGACCTCAGGATATAGGTTCGGTTTTGGGGGGGGAACACGGAACAGAGTTAGCTATACGAGGAGTATGCATTTTCATTCATGCGGCCGGTAGGGTCACATGGCTTGGGACTGCCCGACCGGCCATGCGGACGAGCAGCAGACAGTAGAGGGACCACCCAAGTATAGATAGAGGTTCGACTGTGGTGTTTCGCAGGGAGCAGCCAGACGAGGCAAAGGATCTGGATGAGAAGTGAGTGGTGGAAGATGTTTCGAGGCTCTACCACCACCACCACCAGGAGGTCCACCCCGACATCAGAGAGCTAAAAGATAGGGGTAGGCTCAGTTCTGGGCAGTCGAGGCTTACGACCATGGCGCACCTGAGATGATTTGAAGTACAATCTATGTCAAATATACTCATGTTGTAGTACTTATAGACACAGGTGTGAGTCATTCTTTTATTGTCACTACCCCTGTTCGGAGATTGGAGATTCCGACAGAGATGTTGGCTCGATCCTTATAGCTTGAGAATCCTACGGGAGCAGACTTGACGATTACGAACTGGTGTCGGCAGTGTGAACCTACTCTAGGAGGCGAGAGCTTCAGCTGGGATCTTCTTGTAGTGGTGTTGAGGCCTTATGATGTCATCATGGGTATGGAATGGTTATCAACAGTCCATGCTCAGATCGACTGTATTAGGTGAAAGGTGGGGTGTATCTACACTGATGGGAGTAGTTTCACCTTCACCAGCGAGAAGGGATCCTTTGCAGCGCATGATGGACTTATGCAGAGGAGAGGGCAGCCGATCACACATCAGTTGGCTAGCCTCATCCTTGGAGTAGTTGATGTGTGGAGTCCGATTATTCCTATTGTGGTGGATCAGTATGCGGACGTTTTTCCTGACGACGTTCCAGGACTACCTCCTCGTAGAGAGGTAGACTTCTACATAGACCTGTACCTCGAGACAACACTGATATCTACTCCAGTATATTGGATGTCTCTCGCTGAGCTTCATGATCTGTGGGTACAGCTAGAGGACTTTCAGGGGAAGGGTTTCATCCAACCCAGTGTTTCACCTTGTGCTTCTCTGATTTTGTTCGCCAAGAAGGAAGATGGGAGCTTGCGACTATGTGTCGACTACCGTCGCCTGAATCAGGTGACCTTGAAGAACAAGTACCCACTCCTGAGGATTTAAAACCTCTTTGATCATCTCAAGGGATCACGACAGTTCTCGAAGATAGAGCTCTGGTCAGGCTATCATCAGCTAAGAGTTCGAGACGAGGATGTGCAGAAGACGGCCTTCAGGTGTCAGTATGGCCACTATGAGTTCTTGGTTATGCCTTTTGGCATAACCAATGCACTAGCAGTGTTCATGAGTCTCATGAACAGGATCTTTCGGCCTTACCTCAATCGTTTTGTCGTAGTCTTCATCAACGACATACTTATTTACTCGACTACTGTGGAGGAGCATGCCTACCACTTGCGGGTTGTGCTGGATACACTCCGAGAGCCCCCGCTTTATGGTAAGCTCTCAAAGTTCCAGTTCTGGATTTGAGAGGTTAATTTCTTGGGACACGTCATCTCTTAGGTTGGATTAGTAGTGGATCCAGCAAAGATTGAGGCAGTGCTTTCTTGGGAGCCACTCAGGAGCGTGATGGTGGTGCGGAGTTTCTTGGGTATGGCTGGGTATTATCGGAGATTTGTGCTAGACTTCTCCAGAGTTACAGCACCACTTTCAGCTTTAACGAAGAAGGGGAAACCCTTCATGTGGTCATATATATGTTAGCAGATCTTTAAGGAGTTGAGGAAGAGATTGAACAGTGTGCCCATCTTGAGGCTACTGGAGGAGGGCGTTGGGTACGTAGTGTACTGCAACGCATCAGGTACCAGACTCGGGTGTGTCCTGATGTAGGAGTGAGTAGTGATCACGTATTGTTCACAGTAGTTGTGGCATCACGAGAATAACTAAACTACCCATGACCTGGAGTTAGCAGTATTGGTCTTCGCCTTGAAGATGTGGCCACACTATCTGATGGGTGAGCGCTTTACAGTCTATTTTGACCACCAGAGTCTCAAGTAAATCTTCTCACAGAAGGACCTGAACCTGAGACAGTGGGGATGGCTTGAGTTCCTCCATGATTATGACGTTTAGATAGTCTACACTCTTGGGAAGGGGAACTTTGTAGCTGATGCTCTTAGCAAGAGATCAGGCACTCAGCTGCTAGGAGAGGTGATGGAGCAGTAAGCCGTGTTGCAGATATCCTTTGTAGATATTGATGGAGCATTCTTTCTTTAGTCTCTCATAGTCACTCCTCCACTTCTTCAGTGAGTCAGGGAGGCACAACATGGGGACGTTGACTGTGAGACGTGATGTGCTCAGATATCCTCAGGGTAGGCACCTGATGGATTTTCTGAAGTAGGGGAGCACGTCATCCTCTTTAGGGGACGTACCATGGTACCAGTTGCACTACAAGAGGAGGTTCTGAGGTAGCTTCACACTTACCCTCTAGAGGTATATCCAGGAGTGGTGAACATGTACCAGGACCTCAGACAACGGTAGTGGTGGCTGGGTATGAAGAAGGTTTTAGCAGAGTTCGCTTCACGATGCCTCACTTGTCAGCAAGTGAAGGCGGAGCACTAGGTCCCAGAAGTCTTGGTACAACCCTTAGATGTCCCGGAATGGAAGTGGGACAGGATATCCATGGATTTCGTGATGGGGCTTACTTGTACATCTAGAGGGAACGACTCTATCTGGGTGATCGTTGACCGACTCACCAAGTCGGTCCACTTCCTAACGATCAGAGAGTAGGGCTCAGTAGAGAGCTTTGGATGCCTCTACATTCAAGAGATCGTACGGCTTCATAGTGTGCCATCAACTATCATTTCCGATCGAGATTCTTAATTCACTTCCAGATTATGGAAGGGGTTACATGAGGCTTTTGGGACGTAGATACGTCTAAGCACTGCCTTCCATCCTCAGACGTATGGCCAGATAGAGAGGGCCATTTAGACTCTCGAGGACATGCTCCATGCATGTGTCCTTGACTTTGGTCGTAGCTGGGAGGATCATTTACCCTTGGTGGAGTTTGCGTACAACAACAGCTACCACTCCACCATTGGGATGGAACCATACGAGGTGTTGTACGACCGACCTTGCAGATCACCTCTATGCTGGACTGACCCTGAGGAGTCAGCACTTGTAAGACCAGAGATTGTTCAGGCTATGAAGGAGAAGGTGTAGATCATCCATGAGTAGATTAAGACTGCACAAAGCAGACATAAGTCCCATGCTGATAGGATACGGATACCACTGGAGTTCGAGGATGGAGACCACGTCTTCTTATGGGTCTCACATCGATGGGGTCTATGGAGATTTTTTCGGGGTGGCAAGTTAGCTCCACAATTCATCGGACCTTTCCAAGTCCTCAGCAGAGTAGGCGAGGTGGCTTACCTCCTGGCCCTTCCACCTTAGTTGCACCGGGTGCATGACGTCTTCCACGTATCTCAACTGAGGAGATATGTGGACGACCCGACCCACATCATCGACCACAAGGAGCTGGACATCGATGACGGGGCGACATTAATGGAAGTTCTGGTGAAGATTGATGATCGAAAGGAGTGGTTCCAATGTGGACATTTGATTTCTCTAGTGCGCATTCGCTGGCAGCACGGGAACCTCCAGGAGAGCACTTGGGAGTGGGAGGCTCAGATGCGAGCTCAGTACCCCCATTTGTTTCCCTAGTGTGTGTTGTAGCTTTACGGGGATGAAATTCCCTGAAGTGGGAGTAATGTAAAGACCCTGAAAATTCAAGGAGTTTTTTTTTCTTAAATACTTTGGAATTTTACGAGTCTTCGGTTTCTGACAGCACTTGATTCCGAGGCCCGATGTGCCCGGAATCAATTTCTGAAGTTTTGTTTGGGTACGTTCAATAAATGTACGTGTGGGTTTTTCTATCTTTTGAACCCGTTCTTGGAATTGAAATCCAAGGACACCGATGAACTCACAGCGTCGGTATTCACTTAAGGGGACCTTTACCGTAGTTACGTTTTATGCGGGTTGAGAGTTAATTTTTGGGGATTTAGAATAAAATAAATAAAATTTGTAGTACACAATTTTATTTATGGATGTTAGTTATTTCCTCCCAAGGGGAGTTAGAGGTGGGGCCCACACCCACATAACCTCCCATGAGAGGATATTTGTGAGGTGGATCCCACATGTGCCCTAAACCTTACATCTCCCCATAACCCCCCTTAACCCCATTAACACTTCCCTTTATTTAATTTTGACAACCCACTTTAAACCTTTGGACTTCCACTTAAATGTGGAGCCTCTCCATCTTCCATCCATTAATATTTCCAACTCTAATGACTTAATTAATTCAATTTACATTTTGAATTAATTTGAAAATACATGGAAATGTTATATTATGGGAAGTCATTATTATTATTTTTGGTTAGAAAATAATTTTGGGGAGAGCTCTTGAGTATTAGAATAAGGAGTTCCTCTCTTCAACAAAGAACACAGTCCTTCCAACGAAGAACCGCTGAAGAACGATGATCATCTCCTTCGATCTTCTGCCAAGCCAATGGAGAAGGATCCACCTAAATGGAACACCGACGATGTGTCATCCTCGACTCCTTCTTCCCCGACGTCAATGAGTTGACGCCATCTCCCCGCGACGTCGTCTTCCGCGACACCCGACTATCGTGAACCTTATTTCGAGGTAGGGGTTTCGTATAATTTATAAGTGAATGAATTATCTCATTTGTGTTGAATTCTTTGGAATAACTTCGGCCAAATGATACCACCTAATGTGGATGGCGCAGAATGAACGAACATGGCCTGACGACCCATTGATGTTTTCTTGATTTTTATTCATGATAGAGGTGCATTGGAAGAGGCGGTGATGAAAGAAGGTGGCAGCCACATGCCAACTGTGTGTGGAAAAACCACGGCCCTTAACCGCGGGCCGCTCGATCGAAGAAGAATCAGTCGGCTGAAGCTGGCCTGGCTGGTGGAACCTCGGCGCCGCACTGCGGAAGACCGTGGCCCACGTTCTGTGGGCCGATCGGTAGACAAACCGGTTGGCAGGCGGCCGGCTGGGCAGGGAAAACCCGTGGTGCCAGGAGGGCACCACGCTGAAGGGACCATGTCCTGCCCATGTGGGCCTCTAGTGTCGGGAAGGCCGGACGGCTTCGGCTGTCCGGATAGGAGGGCATTGCCGCTTGGCGCCATCGGTTCAGGAGACCGCCCCCCCACCCCACCCCCCGCAGTGCTCGGCCAGCCGGGCCAGGCCGCGCCGGGACGGGCCGCACCACGCTGGGCTGGGCTGCATGATTCACTAGGCCGATCTGACCCTCTTCCAGGTCAGACCCACCAAAATAGGGTTGACCCGGCCCGCCAGCCCAATGGTCTTGATGGACCGGACCCATTTTCACTTAAACGTGAATAACATTAAGACCGCGCGTCCGATCGACGCGCCGTCTACGGAACTGAGACCCTTTCGACAAGGAAGTCATTTTTTGATACTCTAAGTGAGTTTGGAAGACTTTGGAAAATGGTTGGGTTTGGAATGATCGTAATTCCAACCGAGCCCTTGGAACAGAAAAACTAATATCTCTCAGATCGGGCATCCGATTGAGGCGCCATCTGTTGCGTTAGGTTAATTTTGACGAGATGGAACTTAGGGATGCATCGAATCAGGACTTTGTGATAGTTGATGTATCGCCACCTTTTTACTCGAGGAGTGGACCCTCCCAGAATCGAGTGTGCTGTGTGAGGGAACCCTAGATCTGGTTTCAAATGCAATGACAACTGTGCTGGAATCCTCCATGGGTTTGACAGCAATGAAAACTGTACAGGAATCCTTTGTGGGTTTGGAAGGGACAACAACTGAACTGGAATCCGGAGTGGGTTTGGTAGCGACGACAACTGTACTGGAATACTCCGTCGGTTCGGTAGTGACGACAACTGTACCAGAATTCTGCGTGGGTTCGGCAGTGACGACAACTGTAATGGAATCCTTCGTGGGTTCGACAACTTAGATGAATTAGTGACTACATCTGATCATCTCTATCTCTACATGAAATATGTATACCTGTGTGAGCTGAGACTTGACTTTCAATCATTATCATCGATGTGATTGACTTCCTTCCTGTGTGGAATGGGTTGTTCTTGGGATCGAGAGTTGGAGCCGAACTGAGATTGTTAACTTAGGTGTATGTATGGGAATTTACCTAAGTAGAGTTGGTTCATACTTCGTGATTGTATCCTTCCTTTTGTGGTTTATCCTTCATGGATTCTGGGAGACCTTCAGGGCTCTGGGGGTCCCTACTGATTATTGTTATACACACCCCATCACAGGCTATGCCTGCACTACACTGTGTTGGATGCAGACGACGGACAGCACTGATCGTGGTGGAGACTTGTGGAGCTGGATGGTACCCGGAGGTTGACCACTTGACAATACATACACGGCGTAGACAGACAGACCCGAGGTGTTGAGGAGACCATCTGTACCCACCCTTCAGGTGGGATTCTCAGAGGAAAACTCGGTGGTTGTGGTTTTACTTACTACTATTGTACTATCTTTTCAGTTGTACTATACTTACTGTTGGGCTTGTATTTCCAGCCCCTTCCCTTTCATCACTTACTTTTGTATACATTTCTGCTTAGTGCTTACTTCTGTTGTGTACTCTATTGTGTTTTTTACTTTTATAATGGCAATGCCTTCCCTTTTATCGGGATTTATGCCTTTGGTGCTAGTTGTCAGACCCTGGTCTATGGAAGGTAGGCTTGGGGTAGTCACGACACAGGCCTCGAAGATGGGTCGTGACACACACGATGTGACCCATATGAATTAAAGTGATTATTTCTAGTTTAAAATGACCTTTTATTAAAAAACACAAGTGACATAATCAAAACCAAAAAAATCATTCATATTTTTTTGATACTTTTTTAAAATAATCCGTAAGTAATTCTTGATTTGTATGAATCAGCCTCACCTAAATATGATGCACTGTGTGACCGGTATGACTCCAAGTGTGTATTTATTTTTAAAATTGAAATTAATTTTAATAAAAATGACAATTGAAAGACTCAAAACCGATAAAAAAACATTTTTATTGTTTTTATGCTTTAGGAAAATGATCCATAATTCATTTTTGTTGTCTATGAATCATACTCACCTCAATCCGACACAAGATGTGACCGATAAGACTCCAAGTGTATCTTTTTATTTAAAATTGACATTAATTTTAGAAAAAAGGAAATTGACATACTCAATGTCAATAAAACACATTCGTATTGTTTTTATACATTATAAAAGTGATCCATAATTCATTTTTGATATGTATGAATTAGTCACACCTCAATCCGATACACGATGTTTCTGGTATGACTCAAAGTTTCTGTTATCAATTTGAAATTAACATTTTAGTTTAAAAAGTGTCACTTAGTGAAAACTGAGAAAATGCACTTGGATTGTATTGATAATTTAGTAAAATGATTTATAAGTGATTTTTTAGATGTATTATTCAGTCTCACAACAAATTAACACACTATGTGACTAGTAAGACTCCAAGTGTGTGTTTCTAGTTTAAAATGACATTTTAGTAAAAAAATACAAGTGACATACTCAAAACTAATAAAATTAATTAATATTATTTTTATACTTTATTAAAATGATCCATATTTAATTTTTGATGTGTATGAATCATTTGTACCTCAATACAATGCACAATGTGACCGTTATGACTCCAAGTGTGTCTTTTATTTAGAATTGACATTAATTTTAGTAAAAAAATATAAGTGACATACTCAAAACCAATAAAATGCATTCATATTATTTTAATAATTTATTAAAATGATCCATAAGTCATTTTTTATGAGTCTTTATCATTCACACCTCAATATGATATATGATATTCTCATTATGACTCAAAGTATATGTTATCAGTTTAAAATTTACATTTTAGTTCAAAAAGTGTTACTCACTAAAAATCATGAAACCATGATTTAATTGTATTTATAATTTAATAAAATTATTTATAAGTCATTTGTGACTTTTAGGAATCAATGTCACATAAAACTAACACACGATGTTACTAGTATGACTCAAAGTGTATGTTTCCATTTTAAAATGATATTTTAGTAAAAAAATACAAGTGACATACTCAATACTAATAAAACACATTCTGATTATCTTGATGGATTAGTAAAATTAACCATAAGTAATTTTTAATGTTTAGGAATCATCTTCCCCTTAATATGATGCACGGTGTGACTTGTATAACTCCAATTGTGTATTTATATTTAAAATTTACATTAATTTTAGTAAAAAAATACAACTAACATACTCAAATTTGATCGGACACATTAATATTGTTTTTTAATTTAATAAAAAGATCCAAAAGTCATTTTTAACATGTATTAATCATCCAAACCTTAATCTGATAAATTATTTTCTTGGTATTTCTCAAATTGTCCTTTCTCAATTTAAAATTGATATTTTATTTCAAAAAGTTTCACTTATAAAAACCAATAAAATGCACTAGGATTGAATAGATAATTTATATAAATGATTCGTAAGTAATTTTAGATATGTATAAATCAATCTCATATCAAAATTACACATGATGTGATCGGTATGACTCAAATTGTGTGCTCCTATTTTAAAATGATATTTTAGTAAAAAGCACAAGTGACATACTCAAAACTAATAAAATGCATTCATATTGTTTTGATACTATAATAAAACAATCCTTAAGTCATTATTGAAATTTATTAATCGTACTCACCTCAATCATAGGCATGATGTGATTGGTATGACTCCATGTGGGTCTTTTTATTTAAAATTGACAATAATTTTAGTAAAAAAGACAACTTACATACTCAAAATCAAGAAAACGCATTGAGATTGTTTTGATACTTTATTGAAATTATCTATAAGTAATTTTTTATGTTTTGTAATTATACACACGTTAATCAAATACATTATGTTCCTATTATTACTCAAATTGTTTTTTATCAGTTTAAAATTGATATTTTAGTTCGAAAAGTGTCACTCACTGAAAATCAAGAAAATTCACTTGGATTTTCTAGATAATTTAAGGGAATGATTCATAATTCATTTGTGAAATGTAGAAATATTATCACATCAAACTAACACATGATGTTAGAAGTATGACTCAAAGTATGTGTACTTAGTTTAAAATGACGTTTTAGTAAAAAAACACATGTAACATACTCAAAACTAAGAAAATGAATTTGAATTGTTTTGATAAATTGGTAAAATAATCCATAAGTCATTTGGGTCATTTATGAACTATCCTCACCTCAATCTGATGCATGGTGTGATAGGTATTACTCTATATGTGTCTTTTTACTTAAAATTTACATTAATTTTAGTAAAAAAGGCAACTGACAATCTCAAAACCCATAAAATGCATTTGGATTATTTTGATACTTTAGTAAAATGATCTATAATTCATTTTTGAAGTGTATAAATCATCCATAACTCAATATTATAAGCAATGTGATTAGTATGACTCAATGGTTCCTTTATTAGTTTAAAATTGACATTTTAGATCAGAAATTTTCACTCATTGAAAACCAAGAAAACGTGATCATATTGTATTGATAATTTAGGTAAAATATTCATAAGTCATTTATAACATGTATAAATTAGTATCACATCAAACTAACACATGATGTTATAGGTATCACTCAAAGTTTGTGTTTCCAATTTAAAATGACATTTTAGTTAAAAACACAAGTGACATACTCAAAACTGTGCAAATGAATTTAGAGTGTTTTGATAACTTAGGAAAATGATTCATAAGTCATTTTGGATGTGTAGGAATTGTATTAACTTCAATATAATGCATGGTGTGACCAATATGACTCAAAGTGTGTGTTTTTAATATATAAGTGTGTTTCTAGTTTAAAATATACATCACATCTCCAAAACTGAGAAAATGATCCTAGATTGTTTTCTCATAATTCTATATGCTATTACTTAATTAAATTACATAATTTTGTTGTCTTATACTTATTTAATTAATTTTTATAGAGATAATTCTTAAATATGAACAAGAAATTGTGTGACGTGAAAGAATCAACCATAACTAAATCTGATACATTGTGTTCCTTGTATGAGTCAAAGTTTAGTTTAAAATTAACATTTTTTGTATAATTCATTTCTTTATTGTATTACTAACATAATAATTGTTTTCATATATAGGTATATTTTTCTTGATGTGGGGTGGTTTGTTCGGTAATAGTATGAGTGGAGGTCAGGGGCCAAAGACAAAATAACATTGATGTTTTTGAATATCTATGATAATTTGTACTTACTCATGTAATTGTATAAACTAATGTATGAAATTTATTTTATATAGGTTTTTTCATGTATTTGTTTTTTAAATCTTATTTCATTTATAATTTATATTTATACATGTGATCGGATGTTTTTGATCTATTGTTTCAGCTGTTGTAGTGTGTTTTAAATTTAGTAGCACATTGTATTATCCCCCTTTATTAATGCTTTTCTAATGATGATAAATGTCTGGGGATTTTAATTAAGCTACGGTTGTCGATGATTTTTTTGTTGAAAAAGTCCAATTTTACCCCTATTAAAGGCATTTTTTTAGTAGTTACCACTTATAGGATTGACCAATAAATGGATCAATTTTACCTAGTCTAAATCATGTGAGAGGTACTTTTAGGATATAAAAGGAATATTCAATTCAACATTGATACTGATTCTAATAGAGTCGTGAAGAATATATATTGTTGATTGCGATACATTATGTATTTGGCTAGGAGTAGTTCTAATATAGGGAGAATGAGACATGGTGTATTGGTCAAAATAGTTGGGGCTTTATGAGAATATTTACCTGACACACAATCATGAGTTGGTAGATATGGTATATGCTTTGCGATGTTGAAGGCACTATCTACTAAGAGAGCAGTTCATGGTGCATACAGACCATAAAATCCTAAAATAAATCTTTATGAAGTGTGAATTAAACCTAAGATAGTTAAGGTGGGTTGGAGGCCTTCATTTTTTTAAATTTGAGCTTGCTTATATTCCTTGAAAATTAAATGTCATTGTTTATTATCTAAGGAAAAAGACTCATTCACATGTCATCCAAGAGTCTAGAAGTGAGTGGTAGTTAATATCCTTTTTTAGAAGTATTTAGAGGTTCAAGAGTATCATGGGTAACCAAATATAGTAGCCTTAGCGGTGAATTGTTCTATTTTGGACCAAGCAAAGATAAGACATCATTCTAATCCCAAGGTCTTGGTCTTGCAGAAAAGAACCTCAGGTGAGGACCCACCACCAAGATGGGTTATTAATGGGGATTAGATCTTTCACATTCATAGAAGTGTTTAAGTGCCTATAGACATATGGGAAGAATTGATGTGTGATTATCTTGCCTCTATTTGGTATGTACACTCAGGACCCACTGAGATGTATCGTGATATGTGCCACCAGTATTGGTGGGTGAGTATGAATAGGAAGATTAAAGGTTTTATAACTTGGTGTTCCACCTGTTAGTAGTTGAAGGTGGAGAACTAGTGGCCTACTGGAATTTTACATCCTATTTCCATTCCATAATGAAAATGTGATTATCACATTATGGATTTTTTTAATGTTTTTTCATGATCCCATTGAGGTAGTGATGTGGTATGGGTGATCACCAATAGATTGACGATGATTTCTCACTTTATACCTAACAAATAGACCTTTTTAGTAGACAAGATTGGGATGATTTACATTATATAGATTGTACACCTTCATGGTGTTCTATGCTATATCATATTGTAAAGAGATACTCGATTCACATCATAGTTTTGGTGGGTGTTGTAAAAGTTCCTTGGTATATAGGTTCTTCTGAACACATCCTTTCACCCACAGATTGATGGGAAATCTGAGCATACTATACAAGTTCTTGAGAACATGTTACAAACATGTGTCCCCAATTTTGGTGATTCTTTGGAGAAACACCAACCACTCAATGAATTTTCCTATAATAACATCTTATAAAAAAGACACATATGGATGTATATAAGGATCTATATGATAGTTCATGTCATTCACCCCTATGCTGGTTAGAGGTAGGTGAGGTGATGCTACTAGGACCTCATCTCATTCAGGAGACATCAGAGAATGTACAACTTATTGTAAATTGTATAGCTACATATTAGTCAAGGAATAATTCATATGTCAATATTATTTGAAACCCTATAGAGTTTGAGGTCAGGTATTGGGTATTCTTACATATTTTGACTAGACATCGGCATCGACAGTTTATGTAGTAAGAGAATCGGACACCTGGTTTCAAATTCCCCATTGATATTTTGGAGAGATTTGGGCCAATATCCTAATAGTTTTAGTTACGTTATAGGTAATGTTCCATGTATGATATGTTCCATATTTCACACCTCCACCATTACTATTTAGACATGTCTAACATTTTTCAACTTGTTGAGGTTGAATTATAGGTCGATGCTTCCTTTGAAGAGTACCCCATCTGTATCATTGATCGAAACATGAAGGATATTATAGGAAATTTAGTTTCTATAGTACAGGAGTTATTAAAGAATAGATGTGTATAGGATGAGACATAGGAGAGAGAGGATGACGTATTTTCTTAGTGTTTGTAACTTTTCTTAGATAATGTTTTACCACACCTAGAAGGGAAACTATGAGACATGTTGTTTTAAGGAGGAGAGGTTGTAATGTATTTTTTTTTCAAGAGATGTGGATACTTTAATTTTTAGTCAAAAACTACTCTTTTAATCTTATAAATGTTCCTAATAGTTTAATGAAGTTTATGGGATTTTATGGGGCTTGTTCAGATCTCAGAGCTACAGGTTTTTTGAGAAATAGTCTAAGGTTCTCGGTTGGTTCATGGTTAGTAGTAACCGTGCATCCTAGTAAAAGCAGGTACATAGTTTTTTTAATCCTGCACAATAGGATACGCCCCCATGTGAGAAATATTAGACATGTTGTATAACTGAAATAAACTATTAGCATGTATTTTTCTAACAATGTGCCTATCAATGTGTGGGGGTGGTTTCCTTGGATAATTCTAGTGTATGGTCAGCACATGGTTTGGAAAACCATGCAGAAAAACCATGGAGATCATTAAAATCCATATAAAATTAACATTTTCCCCATTCGGATTTAAAAAACTAAAATACTTCTTATTCCTTTCAATTTTCATGGTAGATGGTGCCATGGTATCTCCTTCATGCTCACCTCCTAGGCTTTGAGCTCCCACCTTCATTTGAACTCTAATTATTCCACTATATTTTGCATAGGATAGATAGAGTTAATCCCTTTCTTCAACTTCCTTCACTCCCTCATTAATATTTCCATTATTAATGTTATTTCTAGGTGATCTAATATGCCCTCTTTTCATGGAATCTGTTAATTTCATCGATATCTCTCATTTCAGCCCAAATTATAGGATAACAACAGATGATAAGAGTACTACCAAGATAAGTCATAAAGTTTAGTAATTTTACCTAAATTAAAGTTTCATTATATCATGTGATGTCCTGTTACACACCTTAAATTCTGATTGATTCCTTAAAAATGTTAATATCTTATTTTAAATTGTTATCACATTTAAAAGAACTCTCATGGACCCTCAATTAATATAAGGACCCAACCTTATTTCATACATAATCTTGAATTTAGTCAAGAAAACACTTACTCTTACATTGAGGATCTTTTCATGTTTAGATCTTTAGAGAATTGGGACATAAAGAATTCATAACATTACACATTGTTACATAGTGGATACCATAAAAACAGTGTCCATTTTTTTCAAAATATAAAACATTAAAACTTAAACATGACTCATTGACAATTCTTCAACATTTAATATGGATAAATTCTTTATCTTACACATCCATTAACCTATGAAAATCATTTAAAAACTTGGGATTAGCATAAAAGATTAGTAAGGGATGAAAAATAAGGAAAGGGCACATTATTCCATGAATCATCATAACGAATGAAAGAATTTTCAAAAGACGTGCTTGTCACCCATTAATACTTACTTTGTGTAACATGATATTTACAAAAGATCCACACAAAAGATGAGAACATAAATATAGTCATAAAATTATCTTATGGCATTACTTACATAATATTGTAACCCTCTCGGCTACCATATAATTTGTAACCCTCACGGTTGCCTTACTATTTGTGTAACCATCGCAGTTACACTTGGAGTAACCATACGGCCAACCTCCAACTTACACATAACCAATGCATTGGAGGGAAATATAGGTCCCACCATTCAACATAAAAAATTCCCAAGAACCAGAACATAATCATACAACATTAATAATATCATAAAAACATGTCTTTTGAATTTTGTAGAACATAATTTTAAAAGAGGATTTTAAAACAAAATTTCTTTATGAATATAATACAATTGAAGAGAGACTTAATAGAGTCTATAGAATATGTATATACAATATAATTAGACATAATGAAACATAATATAATCAATAACCATCACACAATCAATTTTAATACCACATAGATAATTAAGTTGAAGGTTAACCCAAATAATGAAAATCGGGTTAAGAATTCTCTTACCTCAGGCTTGTCTTACTTAAAACTTGTTTAAACTTCTTGTGTAATGGTTAAAAAAGTGTTATTAATATTTTACAGAAACATTTTCATGTTTATAACATCTTATATGATCATTTCATAACATCATTTTTCCCTTTAATTGTTAGTATTTTTCTCCTTGCACTGTTTTTAGGTGATGTGGGAAGAAGAGGGGAGTGAGGGTGGTATTTATAGTGGAGGAGAGGGGGTATCTTTCATTTTTTTGATCATTATTATAATATGTTTTCCCAATATTATGAATAGTCTTAGTTCATGTGACCTAAAATAGTGATAATGGCATATGAGTTTGAACCAAGTTCCCTTGCATCACTTATGATGTCATAAATAGTGTATTTTTCTGATAATCTGATTATACGGTATTTAATCGTATTTCACTATTTGTCGAAAATTTAATAATTTTAGAAATATACCAAAACATTAACCTAACCATTTTTAGATGTGAAGAATTCAAAAATGAAGTCTATTTTTTTAAAATAATTTTCTAAATGTTATTAATTTAATTTTTAAGTAAAATAACACTTAATTAAAAAATTAACATTTCTAATTCTATAACTACTTCTATATCATGATGAAAAATTAAACAAGATATTATTATCATAAAGCCTTATGAAAATAAAATAATAATAATATTTACTATTTATTAAGTTCATATTACTACTCATATTTCTATTCATTAGGATATGTTACTATTAAAATAATAATAATTCAGTTTCATCAGACTCCAAATAACTTAGTGAACATAATTGTAGATGACAATTTCTTGAAATTCAAAACATAGAAGTGGAAAAATTATGTTTAAAGGCTATTTATAAATATCTACTTAAAACAATGTTCCATGCATTTCTATTAATTTTTAGAAAAACTTTGGGTGTTACATTATCCCCACCTTCTACAAATTATGACCTCGCAATTTTATTTACTTATTAAACAACTGAGGGTACTTTTACCTCATAGCATTATTAGACTCTGATGTTGCTTCTTCAAATATGTGGTTTCTCCAAAAAACCTTTACCTGGTGGATTACCTTATTTCGCAATACCTGTTCCCTTCGATCAAGAATCTGAACTGGTTTCTCTTCATAATAAAGGTTCTGTTCCAGATGAACTGTTTTTGGGCTCAAGACATGTGATGAATTTGGTGCATACTTTCTCCATATCGAAACATGAAAAACATTCTTTACCTGAGACAAAATTGGAGGCAAAGCTACGTGGTATTCCACTGTTCCAACTTTCTCTAAGATTTCAAAAGAACCGATGAATCGTGGACTTATCTTCCCTTTCTTACCAAAACGCATCAAACTTTTACTAGGAGATATTTTAATGAAAACATGTTCACCTACCTCGAAAGAGAAGTCTTTCCTTCTATTATCTGAATAAATTTTTTGCCTTCTCTGATATATCCTCATGTGTTGCTGGATCATCCTCACTTTCTCAGCCACTTCTTCTACTAATTTTGTCCCCATCAACTTTCTTTCATCAACTTCATCCCAAAACGCTGGAGTCCGACACTGCTTCCCATACAAGCCCTCAAAAGGTGCCATCTGAATACTAGAATGAAAACTGTTATTATAAGAAAACTCAACTAAAGAAATATGTTGATCCAAAATTCCCTGGTAGTCCATTGAACTAGCTTGAAGCATATCCTCCAAAGTTTGAATCGTTCGTTCCGACTGCCCATAAGATTGAGGATGAAAAGTTATACTGAAATTTAATTTTATTCCCAACGACTTCTAAAGTCCCTTCCAAAAGTTATAAGTGAACCTGGGATCCCAGTTAGATATAGTGGAAAGAGGCACTCCATGTATCATGACAATCTCCTTGAGGTATAGTCGAGAAATTTGATCCAAAGACATTGTTTCTCGAATAGAAAGAAAATGTGCAGGTTTTCTCAGTCTGTCAACAATAACCCAAATTGCATTGTTACCTTGAGATTTCTTTTTTATTCCCACCACAAAGTCCATGGATACATTATCTCATTTCCACTTTGGAACTGGAAAAGGTTGAACCATCCCCTTCGGTAACTTCCACTCTTCTTTAACCTATTGACATGTCAAACATTTCATGGTAAAATCAGCAATATCTCTTTTCATTACATCAAACTAATAATACTACTGAATGTCTCTATACATCTTAGTACTTCCAGGATGAACCGAAAATGGAGAACTAGGAGATTCACACAAAAAATATTTCTTCAACTGAGAATCACTAGGCACGCACAATTTTTTTCCAAATCTTAAAACACAATCTTTATCAAGGTCAAATGCTGGCAGCTTACCCATTTTAACCAATTCTACCTTTTTGTTTAGATCATGGTCTTCCTTCTATGATCGCTTAATTTTTTCGGACAACAATGTCTGCATTGAATCTTGAAACAAATTAGAGGTACTTCCTGTACCAACCACTTCTAATTGAAAATTCATCAAATCAATAATGAAGGGATCACGTTCCAAATGTAGCATGGTTAATGATGCCTGATGTTTCCGACTCAAGGCATTTGCCACTTTTTTTTATTTTCCAGGATGGTAATTGATCGTGTAATCATAATCCTTTTGTAGTTCAAGCCATCTTCTCTGCCTCATGTTTAATTCTTTCTGAGTGAATATATACTTCAAACGTTTATGGTCAGTATATATTTGAAATTTGGATCCATATAATTTATGCCTCCAAATTTTAAATGAAAAAAACCACATATGACAATTATAAATCATGTGTGGGATAATTTAGCTCATGAGGTTTAATTTGTATCAAATCATAGGCAATTACCTGATCATTCTGCATCAAAACACAACCAATTCCCTTCAAAGAAGCATCACTGTAGATGAAAAACTCACCATTCCTAGAAGGTAAGGCCAAAACTAGAGAAATCACCAATCTCTTCTTCAGTTCTTGAAAACAAATAACACATTATTTTGTCCAAAAAAATTAACCTCTTTCCTTGTTAACTTAGTTATTGGGCTAGATAACCATGCAAAATTCTTAACAAACTGCCGGTAATAACCTAGTAACCCAAGAAAACTACGAATCTCCGTAACATTTGTGTGTCTTGGCCATTCATCAACCACCTTTTTTTGGAAGGATCAACTATTATTTAATCCCTATTTACAATGAGCCCAAGAAAATAAATCTGTTGCAATCAAAAATCACACTTGCTGAATTTTTCATATAGTTTTTTTTCTTTTAAGGTTTTTAAAACAACCCTTAGATGTTTTTCATGCTCCTATTTATTTTTAGAAAATAACAGAATGTCATCAATATATAAAACCACAATCTTATCCAAGACCTCATGAAATACTTTATTCATAAGATTCAGGAATACAGAAGGTGCATTAGTAAACCCAAAGGTCATAACAAAAAAAATCATAATGCCCATATCTATTATTAAAGACTATTTTATGGATGTCATCCTCCTTTACCTTCAGTTGATGATATCCGGATCTCAAGTCAATCTTGGAAAAGTACTAAGATCCTTGGAGCTGATTAAACAAGTCATTGATATGAGGAAAAGGATACTTGTTTTTAACAGTGATGTTATTCAAAGCTCTATAATGAATGAAAAATCTCATGGAATCGTCTTTCTTTTTTACAAAAGAAATAGATTCTACCCATGGTGAAGTGCTAGGACGAATGAATCCTTTATCAAGAAAATCCTGCAACTGATTTTTAAATTCAAGAAGTTCTATTGGAGCCATACGATATGGGGGTTTTTAAATTGTCTTAGCATCATGAACTAAGTCAATTTTGAATTCGACTTCCCGATCAGGTATGACACTAGGTAACTCATCAGGAAAAACATCAAGGTATTCATTTACCACTGGTACATCATTAATCTGAATAGTTCCCTTATTTTCAACAATATGAGCAAGATAAATTTCATTTACATCTTTCAATAGTTTCTCAGCTCCCTGATATGTTATAAATTATATGGGTTTGATCATGTATACAAATAGAAACTCTTTCTGAAAAACATCTTCTTTAACCATACAATCAATCTTTGCATGATAAATAGAAAGTCAATCCATTCCCAGAATAACATCGAACTCAACTAAGGGTAAAACAACAAGGTTTTCAGGTAAATTCCTTCCACATACCACAATAGAAATATTATTATAATACTTATTTACAATAATATTCCCCCTGGTGTTTTAACAATAAGTTTGGGTCTCATTTTTTGAGATGATATTTCCAATTTACTAGAAAATTTCTCAGAGATGAAGGAATGTGTAGACCCTATATCAAAAAAAACTTTAGCAAAATCTGATTGAACAAACAAAGTACCTGATACAACTTCATTGGATTGTCTGACATCTGTTGACGTAGTCTTAAAGGATCTCACTACACCTTTCTGCTTGTAGTCTAGATTCATTTCATCATTCGGATCTCTCTTTGGGAAGGCTTTTGCGTAATGACTCATCTCACCACATTTAAAACGCTTTACAGTCTTCTTATCAGGATTAGTCTTAGGATCATTTTCATTGAAATCTCAGACCATATGTCCAAACTTACCACATTTAAAACACTTCACAGTTTTTCTAAGACATTCCCCAGGGTGTTTCTTGCCACACTTTTCACAAACTGGAAACTAGATTTTCTTACCATTAGATTTCTTTGGTTGATTCTTACCCATCGCTTTCCACTTGGATCTATTCTTCTCCTTATTTCCAAAATGAAAATGATCAACAGTAAACTCCATCTCTACCCTCTCAACACATCAGAAAATTTTCTCATGACTTTTTAATTCACAGGAGCCCAACGCCCTTCGATACCTTGGCTTCAGTCCTGAGTAAAAGTATTTGATTTCTATATCAAAATCCAAAATAATATTTGGAGCATACCTCGCCAGTCGGGTGAAGTTTGCTTCATAAAAATCCACTGAATCTTTATTCATTTGATTTAATTCAAGTAATTTCTTCTCCATCCTAAGTCACACCACCTTAGGAAAATATTTTTCAAGGAAAAGACTTTTAAATTAATCTCACTCTAAGGCATAAAAATCCTCTATACCACTGATATTTCTTATCGTTGACCACCTCTGATAAGCTTCACCTTCAAAATGATAAATTGAAAGACTTACCTTTTGATTGTTTGAACATCCCATAACATCTAATATCTTTTCAAGGACTTAGATCCATCCTTAAGCTGCTACTGGGTCAGATTATCCATGGAATGCAGGAAGGTGTTGTCTCATAAAATGTTCCACTACTGTCATGTTACATTGTGGTACCTTTATTGGTTCTCTTTTATGGACGCCATAACCATTTATTGCCTATGTTAGATGATCCATTACTATGACAAAATGATCATTTCCAATCCCTACCATTTCGGGTTATAGATCCGGAAGGATGTCATTCTGTCAGTGCCTCTCCTCTTCAGTATCCATGTTCCTTCTCTGGACAACCATTCTGAACAACCATATCTTAGATGAAGTAACATGCTAATCTTTAAATGCTAACACATTTTAAATTAATCATAGAGTTAAAATCATTTATGGTATTCTTTTAACATCACCCAAAACCCTAAACTTATCTAAACCATCCTCTGATACCAACTATAAGGTCACATCCTTATTTCATACATAATATTGAATTTACTCAAGAAAACACTTCCTATTAAATTGAGGATCTTTTCAAGTTTAGATATTTAGATAATTGGGACATAAAACATTCATAACATTACACATTGTTACAGAGTGGATACCATAAAAATAGTTTCCATTTTTTTCCAAAACATAAAACAATAAAACTTAAACACAACTCCTGGAAAATTATTCAACATTTAATATGGCTCACTTATTTTTCTTAAACATCCATTAACCTGTGAAAATTATTTAAAAACTGGGTATGAGAAAAAAATCTTAGTAAGGGATGAAAAAGAAGGAAAGATCACATTAGTCCATGAATACTCGAAACGAATGAAAGCATTTTCAAAAGACATTCTTGTCACCCAAATATAATTTGTGTAACATGATATTTACACAATATCCACCAAAAAATGAGAAAATAAATATATTTATAAATTTATCTTGATTCATTAATTACATAATATTGTTACCCTCTCGGCTACCATATAATTTATAACCCTCACGGCTACATTACTATTTATATAACCATCGCAGTTACACTTAGAGTAACCATACTGCTGACCTCCAACTTACACATACCAAATAAATTAGAGGGAAATATAGGTACCAAAATTCAACATAAACAATTCCCAAGAACCATAACATAATCATACAAAATGAATTATAGAATAAAAACATTACTTTTGAATTTTGTAAAACAAAATTTTAAAATAGGATTTTAAAAGAAAATACCCTTATAAATATAATACAATTAAAGAGGGACTTAATAGAGTGTATGGAATAATTATATACACTGTAATTAGAAATAATTAAACATAATATAAGTAATACCCATCACAAAATCAATTTTAATACCACATAAATAACGAAGTAGAAGGTTAACCCAAAGAATGGAAATCGTGATAAGAATTCCTTTACCTCAGGCTTGTCTTACTTCAAACCTGTTTAAACTTCCTGTATAATGGTTAAAATAGTGTTATTAGTATTTTATAGAAACATTTTCTTGTTTATAACATCTTATATTATCATTTCATAACTTTATTTAATCCTTCAATTGTTAGTATTTTTCTCCTTGCATTGTTTTTTGGGTGAGTTCCTTACATGATTTCCATGATTGGTTCATGATGGATGTTCTTGTAGATTGGAAGTGAAACTCCAAAATTAAAACGTAAAGGTATTTAAATATTTATAATTCCATAATTTGTACGGTTTATCATTTTGATGTTTTATATGAGGATGATTCATAAGTTAAAACATTAATGATATTCATTTAGATCATTTTAGTGGCTATTTGATAATAACAACCTCATTTTGTCTTATAAATTTAAAACAATGAGTACAAAAGAATTACATAGACATGGATGAGTCGTAATACGTATATTATAACCTGGTTTAACTATATAAATGGTTTCATGACCAGACTTGAAGGAATTAATGGAAATTGAAATCACATCATCCATTATGTCAGTAATTCAACACATCACAGACAATGTTTTTATTCCTTAGAAAAGTGGGAGAGGAGAAGAAAAGTGATGATGAATTTTACATGAACATGAAAACATACATAATATACAAAATTCTGGATATTTCATTCCTCTTGGTTAATAGGAGGTGAGTAAAGAAGAAGAAAAGAAAGGAATCTTCAAATAAAAGAAAACTTGAGAAATTTCTCACGTAAATTCGGCAGCCTAACGGCATCTCTTAAAATTTCATAAAAATAGTTTGATGAGATAAAGGGGATATCTAATCACTATTAATTAATATGGATAGTAATGGGGGATATGTAATTAAATATCCCAACATAAGAAAAAGGGAAAGGAAGAGAATAACATAAAATGAAAGAAAAGAAAGAAAATAAAACAAGACGTTTACCTCTTGAGATCCTTCTTAAGGGCTTTGGTATTGGTATTTTGGAGAGACCATCAGCTCTAGAACATGGGGAAGAGACTTGGGAGGAGTATTGGGTAGAACATAGGCATGTCTCAAGGATTGAGAGGTGTGGGAAGAAGAGGGGAGTGAGGGTGGTAATTATAGTGGAGGAGAGGGGGTATTTTTCTTAATTTTAATCATTATTATAAAAAATTTTCCCATGATTATGAATAGTCTTAGTTCATGTGACCTAAAATAGTGATAACGGAATGTGAGTTAGAACCAAGTGCCCTTGCATCACTTATGATGTCATAAATAGTATATTTTACTGATAGTGTGATTATACAGTATTTTACCGTATTTCACTATTCATTGAAAATTCAAGAATTTAAGAAAAATCCCAAAAATTTACCCTAACCATTTTTAGATGTGCAGAATTCAAAAATGAAGTCTATTTTTTAAAAATAATTTTCTAAATGTTATTAATTTAATTTTTAAATAAAATCATACTTAATCCAAAAATTAACAATTCTAATTCTATAACTACTTCTATATCACGATGAAAAATTAACAAAGATATTATTATCTTAAAGCCTTAAGAAAATAAAATAATAATAAATTTTACTATTCATTAGGGTCATATTACTATTCATATTACTATTCATTAGGGTATGTAATTATTCACAAAATAACAAGTCAATTTTATCAGACTCCAAATAACTTACTAAACACAATTGTAGATGACAATTTCTTGAAATTCAAAACATATAAGTGGAAATATTATGTTTAAAGGATAGTTATAAATATCTACTTAAAACAAAGTTCCATGAATTTATATTTATTTATAGAAAAACTTGGGGTGTTATAATTATTGTCATAGGTTTCCCACATCAATAGATTCCACCCCTTTATGTGTGCTTATGAAACTCCACTTGATATATTAAATTCTGATATGAATAAGCCACCCTAAAGTGCTATTATATTGACTCATTAAATGTTAATATAGAAAAACCACCTTCAAAGAGGTGTTGGTTTTCCTCTTGAATGAAAATATTCTTGAAATTAATTGATAAGTGATTGGTATGAAAATGTTATATAACTCTTATATGAATAAAGGATAATATCTTATTTAAAAAGATTATTAAATGATTTGTGAACCACCTCATAGATTCACTTAAATCATGACCATTATTATTTTTATATTTCATGATCGGACATGGTGTCCCTTATATATATGATACACGGGCATGGAGTCTCGCATATTTTTTATACTTGAGAATGGAGTCCCAGATATTTTTTATACTCAAGAATGGTGTCCCATAAATTTATGATACTCGGTCATGGAGTCCCAATTACTTATGATACTCAAGTACATTTTCCCATATACTTGTGACACTCAGGCTTAGCCTCCCTTACTTCCATATGAGGCTATTGTGACTATGCATGGATGTTTGAGTTACGCCTTGGGTCCTAGATAGAACTATGCATATATCTATATAGATATATAAGTTAATACACATATATTACATATATATACTTATATATATACATGGTGAATTTTGTTCAGAGATACCCCAGCCCATGCCAAAGATGGTAGTGTTATCCTAGTTTCCTTTAGGAAATAGAGCCAACTCATTTAAATTTTACATGTCTAATTCACACTATTATATCCACACACTTCCATTTTATATGCACTTGATATATTATATTATACATAATTAGTGGTATCATACTAATTATATCTCACACCATGTTCGATCCACTGATTGGTACCCAAACAGACCTCTTGGTTGCAGGTAGGGACAAAGGAAAGGGTCTGGATATGGATGCTTGAGTGTTTACCTAGAATGGAATAAAGGATTAAAGTAGTAAGATTATTCTCATAAAGTTTTTATATATATTTTTTTTTATTTTTTTATTTTGTATATCATGTGGTATATATATGCCAGTTTTTTAGTTTCCTTATACCACCCCTTTTTGTATAATGCAATGACATGAGAATAATTTTGTATATGATATTGGTTTTGGTTCAACATATTTATTATATATGGATGAATTATGATCCTATACTTTATTCATTATATTTCTTCTGTTATTTACTGTTATGGTATACTGTTGTTATACACTCTAATCATGAGGGTGTAGTCTCTCCACCATGCCATGACAAACCATCATTTCTAGCATACATGAAGGCATGTTTAAGGCCATGTGGACAACTAGGTTTGGTTACTTATGAGTTAATTTGGTTCAATAAATTACATATATGTCTTTTTGTTACCATTTGGCTATGTTTTTTACATTTATAATATTTAAGTGAATATAAATCCAAAAATATCACATTGTTTCTTTTAATAAATAACATATTTTTACCAGAGGATATGTTTGGTTATAAATATTCATTTGAAAGATAAATGTTCTTTTTCATCATGTAAATTTATTTATAATTTTTAATGAATAAATAACTACCTTAAATATTTATGCAACAATAAAATAGTGTTTGTACAAGTATTAAAAAATCAAAAAAATGATTTTTAAAACCCAAAACATACTATTATTTGAGTGATTATTTTTGTTAAAAAAATTCATAAATAAAAAATTACATATTGGAGAGGTTTGGATTCATTTTATTCTAATTCTGTTGTTTTATTGTAGTTTTAAAAGTCAATGTAAATGAATAAATCTAAAATTGACATTAATGTTTTTTATGTTAAATATCATTTTATTAAATGATTTAAAATTCATATTAATATTACGTTTGTATAATTGAATTTTATATGGTTTATAACATAAAAATGGTCCATTTATGGGCCATTCATTCTTTTATAGTAACTATATTAACCACTAAATAATAAAAACTATTGTTTGATGGTAATTGTCAAAAGGGGTTAATGGGGGGTTGAAATAAAAATAAGGGTAAAAACATCACCTAAACATGTACTAATTTTATTAAATTATATTATTTAGACCAATAATCATCTTATATTATAAATAAATAAATTTGAATCCATTTGGACATAAATGATAATTTATATTAATATAATATTTTCAGAAATTCCAAAAGCACCCCTCCCCTCTCTTATAAAAGGGAACATCCTATCGTATTTTATTAACACTTAAAAATATATTTGGTTTCAATAATATCTACCCAAATACCTCCCTCAAATCCCCCCCACACATTCTAAAGATTTATTTTGGGCAGAATACGAACCTTAGAGGGGTTAAGGTGTAAAGGGAATGAGCAAAAGAGCCTCAACCCAGTTGGTGAGGACTCAGCAAGTGCAACCAATAGACCCAAGATCAAAACCAGGTGAAGGGATAATTTCAAGTACTGTAGGACTACTGTAGAAGTACTGTATCAGGCACTGTAGCGGCAATGTAGTAGTTACTGTAGCAGTTGATATTTGGTACTATATCAGATGGAACTATTCACCCGTTTGGGCCTTTAGGCCACAGGTTTGGTCTTTGGGCCCTTCAAGACTTTTGGTACACCCAAAGACATCAGGACAAAAAGTATTTTGGACCACCACAAGGCCTTTGGGACACCTTAAGGCCTTTGGTCCACATGATTAGTGTAGTTTCCCCAGATAGACTCTACAAAAAAGGAGCATCCCCAGAGAAGGATTCAGAATAGGCGCACCAACCAAAGAAGAACCAAAAGATTTGGAATAATGAGAGGGTATGAAAATACCATCGGGACCATACTTTTCATCTAGGGGATGCTTAGATGGATGTCCATGCAAAGGTGGAGAGATACCATCATGATAAAGATGCTGGGGAGGGGCAGTTCCTTGTAGTTATAGTCTCATTGAATTCCCTAAGACCTTCAGGTCATGTAATGTCTCATAAGCCTACGGGCCATGTAATCTCTAATAATATGGGCCTTGTAAGGTTTCCCCCTCATCCCTTTAAAGGGGGTTATTAAAAATCAAAATAAAGTCCTTCGTGCCATTCGAGCTGTAAAGGGACTGAGATTGTCTGAAGAAGGGGTATAGTTCCTAACTGACCATTTTCATTATATTTATTCTTCTACCTCATTCAAATATTATTCAACCATAATGAAATAATAACACCATTATCTTATATATAATTATATTTTATTATGTTAATTTCATAACCTATGTCCATCTCCAACTTCCAACAAATGGGAAAGGAATTCATCATTCGTGTGTACGGTGAACTACCCTCTCGCGGGCCGATGTAATTAATTTTTCATCACCACCTATCATGAATGGTTATAATGGTGGATTTAATGTATATATATAATTTTCATTATATATTTATAATTATATAGATGTAATATGTCATATATTTTCTTAACATTCCATAGACTAAAAAATGGTAGTGTCGCTCGTGCGTGTGTGTGGACTACCGCCTCCATAAAGCGATTTGATTTGTTTTTCATCACCATGTATGGTATTTATGATATTATGATAATTATATAAGTATAAAATAGTAGTTACCTTCTTTACATAATGATTATTGAAAAATAGAAATGTTACTCATGTGTATGTGCAGCCTACCGTCTTCATGATTGTAACGTAGTTCATTTTTCATAATCATCAATCGTGATTGGTTTTAAAAGTATAATTGATGCATAAATATTTTAATTATATCATTATTATTATTCTTAAATTTTTGTAATAATGAATCCATTTTACTATGGTCAATATACTGAAACTGTTTTGAAATTATGTGTAAAGACCCACATTTTCCATGTAATTTTTTTAATTATATGGAATTATTACGAGTTTGCGAAAATTGACAGCGCGTGATTTCGAGGCATGGAAATCCTAAGTAACTACACCATTGGGGAGTTAGGTAGGTTCCTAATTAATGAGCCCCCATTAATTCTCATCATCATTACCTACCCTCCCCCTCTCCTATTTATATGGATCTTGGGGAGATGTGTCGACACTACTTCACCATGAAACAAAGTGTTGAAAAAGTGACAAGATGCCAAACCCTTGGAGGACGGAGCTGGTTCCGGTGATCCATGACGAGCGACACTGAAACCCTGAACCAAAGATCGATGATAAAGTGACGTCGTTGGAGGCTAGTTGCGAGGACAATGAACACTAACCCACTTCCTCAATCGCAGGAATTCTACATCATTTTTGAGGTAGGGGTTTGATTTTTGTTTAATTCAACTGTTTTTCTTGAAACCTTTAATACTACCACATTATTACAATCCAACATGCAGGGCGCGGGCCTAACAAACCTGACCTGGACCCTCCGCTATCTTGCTGCCTTTTCACCTCTGTTGAAGACCATCGGTGCAGCAACACCAACTGGCTATGATAGAGGTGGTGCACTATCACGCACCGCAAGAGGAGTCTACAGCACTAAGCTATTGTGGTATTTAGAGCGGTCGGCACCAACCGGCCATAGAGGAAGTGTGGCGTGCCGTCGTGCACCGCCGGTGAGCAAGGGGATGCGGCTCATCAACTTCAGCAAGCGGAGGAGATGGTTGGAACATCGGACAATCATGGAAGAAGAGGGATGCGTGACCAGCGCACCAACAGTGGGCAAGAGGCCGCGACCGAAGCCGCAGTGGAGGAGGAACCCACCATGCGGGTTCCGTGGAAACCGGGTGGCTCCCATGTGGTGTCATCATTTCGCAAGCTAAATGGCCTCCGAGACATTCAGAATACCGGGGGACTAACCCCCCCTACCAGATTGGGTGGACAGTGGGTCGTGCCTCACGCGGTCGGGCCACCTGCCTAGCATGCTGCCTGCCCTTGTGGGCCACTTTCCCAGCAGACTACACCCCCTTGCGGGTTGAGCCAACCCCTTGTGGGATGGGATGAGCCTGCTGTGGCCTAGCCCAGCTGGGTCGGACCCGGACCGGGTTGGATCGGACCAGACTCGAGCCCAACCGGACCAAGAAACACTTAAAGGGCCATATCTTGAGAACCGGATGTTCGTTTGATGAACCATATGTGGTGATGGGATCCCTAGATTGAGACGGTCCTTTTGGTATAATTCACATGAGTTTTTTTAGACCGTTGGAGTATAGATAGGTTGGATCGAACCCGAATCCAATAGGGCCCTTGGAACTAAAATACTTATAACTCAGAGACCGAGCATCCGCTTGACGCATAATCTGTCGCGTTGGAACCCTTACGATATGGAAGTACTTTGGGTTACTCATTTGTGGATATTAGAGGAAGATGAGTTATGAACAATATCTCTATGGGCAGTTTCTACGGAACTCGAGTGCACCGGGTGCGAGGAATCATCTGGAAGGTTGTAACATGAAGAAAGAACATCGATCCTTTGTGGGTCAGCATCTATCGATCATGTGTGGGTCAGCTTCTATCATATCTTGTGTGGGTCAACACTCAGCGATCTTGTGTGGGTTAGCACATACCGATCATGTGTGGGTCATATCCTGTGTGGGTTAGCAGGGGTTAGTTACCTATCAATCCTGTGTGGGTCAGTAGTAGTGCCTCTTCACATAATAAGATATTCTATCTTATGAATAATCATATATACTTATGTACCTAAGTTATACCTGGTGTTATATGATTCTTTTACCTTCGTGTTGTTATCATCATGGTGTTACCTGTGTGGTATTTCTATCTTCGTGGTGATACATGTGTGGTACTTCTACCTTCGTGGTGTTGTCTTTGCGGTGTCACATTTGTGGTAATTCTACCTTCTTGTTGTGTCTTCATGGTGTTACCAGTGTGGTACTTCTATCTTCATGGTGTCACCTATGTGGTACTTCTACCATCGTGGTGTTACCTTTGTGGTATTCTTTCCTCATGTGTGAGATGAGTATATCTTGATAACATAGGTATATGTGTGGGAATATACCTAATTAGTGTTGATGTCTATTACTTCGTTCTTGAGATTAGGGTCTTGCTTTGTAGTATTTCCTTTGTGGAACTCTGGGAGACCTATGGGGTCTTGGGGTCCCTACTGAGTATTGTTATACTCACCCCTGCACGGGCTACACCCACACCTTGGTGTGTCTTGTGCAGAAAACAAAAACATTGATTGGGGCTTAGGGAGCCAGGACTGGACGGTACCTAGAGTTCTACCATTTGGAATTATGTGAAGCAGGGACTATTGATCGTGATTTGTACCTACCCTTCAAGTGGGATCATCGACGGATGATCCAGGATGTGTTTTTCACTTTCAGTTTTATTTGTACTTTTCAGTTGTACTTGTACTTTTCAATTGGTCTTGTATTTCAGCACACTTTTACTACATTAGTATAATCCGTGGTTTATTCTTGTTGTGTTCTGGGATTGTGTGTCTGTACAGATTAAAAGTAAATGCCTTCCAATATTAGGGATATGCCTTTTCAATGCTAGTTGTTAGCCCCTGGCCTATGGAAGGCGGGCTTGGGGTAGTCACAACACGGTCCCGAAGGGACGGGTCATGAAATGGTGATATCAGAGGAGTTAGTTCTAACTAAGAACTTGGACTCTGATCTTTTCTATTTATAAATAGTGTTAAGTGTTATGATTGTGGTTTTCACTTTTGGGAATCCAGTATTGGTGCGGCGGCCGATGTATCCATACACCAGGACCCTAAATTCTGATTTCCGACTCAGTGCACGGAAACACTGATTGTGTGTGTTTTTGAAAAAAATTCTTGTGATCTCTGAGTCTGCTCACAAGGAATAATATATAGACCGTGGCACTCCTATTTTATTTCAGGATGATACCACGTAGATAGCCATCCAAGATTCTTAAGAGAGTATGCGATGATAGTTCACTGAGCGATGAGGCCTCGGTGCAGGGCCCTCTTATAGTGTTAGAACCATCGGGTGGTGTACCAGAAGCACCACTACCCATTGGGCAGTCGTTTCTACTATCCCCACCAGCAAAGGGTTCACTCCAACTGAGCACATTTCATGAGTTTCAGCGATAGAGGCATCCAAGGTTCTGAGGAGAGATGGACCCACAAGCGGCTGAGGATTGGCTAGAGGCTATGGACATAGTTTTTTGCTTAGTGGGGACACTAGCTAACCTTATGGTGATCCTAGTAGCCAGTATTTTTCAGGAAGCAACAAGGATATGGTGAAGCTTGATGCTCCAAATACATGATGAGTTGACCCTCGTCTGGGAAGACTTTGAGATCCTTTTCAGGGCAGATTTCATCCCAGTGACCTTACGATCAATGCGTATACAGGAGCTGTTGCACTTACAACAGTGCAGCAAGATCATGGCCCAGTACTCGGTGAGGTTCACTGATCTCTCTCACTACCCCACCGACATGGTACATGACCCTTTCTTTAGGGCCCGAACCTTTGAGAAGGGTATCTGGTGGGAGATCAGAGCATCGATGATATCGCTTAGCATACTGACACGTGAGGGGGGGTCAGAGCGAGCACTTTTTGTGGAGAGCTGCCTAGCTGAGCCGACACCGACAGTGAGAGCCACCACCGAACATCAGGTAGTAGATTCATCTGCAACAAGTATTAGGTGGATGACGCAGGGTCCCTAGCAAGCTAGGCCTTCTAGCGGATGACCTCAAGATACAGCGTCGGTGGTGAGGGGCTGACGGGACAAAGGAGGACAGTTGAGGAGTAGGAAGTGTTACTCGTATGGTGGGTAGGTCACATGGCTCATCACTACCCGACTCGTCATACGGACGACCAGAAGATGGTCAATGTAATTCCAAGGTAGAGGAAGATGTTCGAGCGAGGAGGTCCATAGGGTGGTGTATTTGGAAGAGGAGTGGGCCATATAGCAGGCGGTTGGTGGTGATTTGAGGTTCTACCGCAACCACCTCCAGGTGGTCCACCCCAACCACAGGGAGCAGGTGGATAGGGACAAGCTCAGCTCCAGGCAGCTAAGGCCTACAACCACAGTGCTCCGAAGATGATTATAGGTACTATATGTGTCGACTTAACCTTAGTTGCAGTACTTATAAAAACATGTGCCAATCACTCTTTTATTTCTACGACCCTTGTTCGAAGCTTGGAGATTCTGGTGGAGCCGTTGGCTTGATCCTTATAGCTAGAGACTTCTATGGGAGGGGATTTGATGATTACACACTGGTGTCAGCAGTGTGATCTTACTCTAGGAGGTGAGAGCTTTGGCTGGGATCTTCTAGTAGCACCGTCGAGGCCTTACAATGTCATCTTGGGTATGGACTGGTTATCCACAGTCTATGCCCAGGTTGACTATATTAGGCGCAAAGTGCGGTGAGTCCATGAGGATGGGACCAGGTTTTCCTTAACCGGAAAGAAAGGAACCTTTGCAGTATAGGATGGACTTACCTAGAGAAGAGTGCAACTAATCGCACACTAGTCGGCTAGCCTTACCCTCGGGGCAGTTGATGTTGAGAGTCTGAGCTATCCTGTAGTGGTGGACTAGTATGTCGATGTCTTTCCTAATAATGTTCTGGGACTACCTCCATGTAGAGAAGTCGAATTTTACATTGACATATACCCTAGGAAGACACTGATATCTAAACCAGAATATCGGATGGATCTCGAAGAGCTTCGTGAGCTACAGGTACAGTTGGAGGACTTGTAGAGTAAGGGGTTCATAAGGCCTAGTTTTTATCCATGGGCAGCCCCGATTTTGTTTGCCAAGAAGGCATATGAGAGTTTGAGACTCAGTGTGGACTATCAGCGCCTGAACTATGTGACCGTGAAGAACATGTATCCACTTCCGAGGATTGATGATCTTTTCGATCAGTTGAAGGGAGATTGTTGGTTTTTTAAGATAGACCTCAGATCAAGCTATCATCATCTCAGGGTACAAGATGAGGCTATGAAGAAGATGGCCTTTAGATGTTGGGATGGATACTATGATTTCTTGGTTATACCATTTGACATGCCCAACAGCACTACAGTGTTCATGGGACTCAGGAACAGGATCTTCCAGCCATACCTTGATCGCTTTGTGGTGGTCTTCATCGACGACATCTTGATATACTCAGCGATGGATGAGGATCATGCCTATCATCTGCAGATGGTTCTAGATACACTCCGAGAGCACCAGATTTATGGTAAGCTCCCAAAGTGATATGAATGGTCTACTTTCTGGGACACGTTATCTCAAAGGCTAGAGTTGCAGTGGATCCAGCAAAGATAGAGGTTGTTCTTTCTTGGGAGCCACACAGAAGTGTGACTAAGGTACGGAGTTTCCTAGGGTTGGCTAGATACTACTGGAGATTCATGCCTGACTGTTCCAGAGTTTCAGAACCCTTTTCAACATTGTTGAAGAAGGGAGATCCCTTCGTATGGAAGGAGAGATTCCAGTAGAGTTTCTAGGAGCTAAGGTAGAGACAGATGAGTGCCCCCATCTTGAGGATGCCAGAAGAGGGTGTTGGTTATGTAGTCTACTGCGACGCATCAGGGACTAGACATGGATTTATCCTGATGCAGGAGGGAGAAATGATCTCTTATGGTTCGTGATAGCTGAGACAGCATGAGAATAACTATGCTACCCAAGACCTGGAGTTAGCAGCATTGTTCTTCACCATGAAGATGTGGAGACATTACTTGATGGGATAATGTTTTACAATCTACTCTAATCACAAGAGTCTTAGGTATATCTTCTCTTAGAAGGACTTAAACCTGAGACAGTAGTGACGGTTAGAGTTCCTCCTGAACTATGACTTTGAGATAGTCTATACTCCTGGGAAGGGGAACATGGTGGCAGACACACTTAGTAGGAGGTCTGGTTTATAGCTACTGAGTGACGCAACAGAGTAGCTAGCCACGTTGTAGATATCCTTTGTGTATAGAGATGGAGCATCTTACCTCCAGTCTATGAAAGTCACTCCCCCACTCCTTCAGTGAGTTAGGGAGGCGCAGCTTGGGGACACTGATTGTGAGACTCCATGTGCTTAGATATCCTCAAGACAGGAACCAGATGGATTTTCTAAAGGTGGGGAGCATGTTATCTTCTTCAGAGAATGTACCATGGTACTGGTGGCACTATGAGATGAGGTGTTGAGGGAGTTCCATACGACCCCTCTGGCGGTACATCCTAGTGTGGTTATAATGTATCGGGTCCTTCAACATCAGCACTGGTGGCCAGGGATAAAGAAAGAAGTGTTAGAGTTTGTTTCTCGATGCCTCACTTGTCAGAAAGTGAAGGCTTATCATTAGGTTCCAACAGGCTTAGCACATCCACAAGAGGTTACGGAGTGGAAGTGGGATGGAATCTCCATTGAATTTGTGACAGGGCTTCAACGTACATCCTAGGGACATGATTCCATTTGGGTGACAGTTTACTGACTCACCAAGTCATCTCACTTCCTGCCTATTCAAGAGCATAGATCAGTAGAGGGCTTGGGATGCCGCTACATATAGAAGATTGTGTGACTTCATGGGATTCCATTGAAGATCGTCTCTGACCATGATGCACATTTCACATCCTGGTTGTGGAATGGATTATAGGAGGAATTTGGGACTCAGCTATGTTTGAGCACCGCCTTCTATCCTCAGATGGATGGTCAGATGGAGCGGACCATTCAGACGTTGGAGGACATGTTATGTGCTTTCATCCTAGATTTTGGCTGTAGTTGGGAGGATCACTTTCCCTTGGTGGAGTTCGCATATAACAATAGTTATCACTCCACCATTGGTATGGCACCATTCAAGTCCCTATACGGTTGACCTTTCAGATCACCTCTATGCTGGACATACCCAAGGGAGTCAACACTTATGGGTCCAGAGTAGGTACAGGCTACCACTGAAAAGGTGCAGATCATCTAGGAGTGAATGAAGACTGCACAGAGTAGACAGAAGTCTGATGTTGACAGGAGGCGGAGACCTTTGGAGTTCGAGGAGGGAGACCATGTCTTCTTATAGGTCTCACCTCGATGAGGTTTACGGAGATTTTTTTGAGGTGGAAAACTCTCACCGAGGTTTATTTGATATTTTCTGATACTTTGGAGGATTGGAGAGGTGCCATACCACTTGGAACTTCCACAACAGTTGAAGAGGGTGCACGATGTCTTCCACGTATCACAGTTGAGGAGATGAATGCAGGATCCATCTCACATCATCGACCACGACGAGCTAGACTTGGGTAATGGGGCGACATTTACAGAGGTTCTAGTAGAGATTGAGTATCGACAGGAGTGAGTCCATCGTGGGAGGTCGATACCACATGTGTGCATTCGCTAGCAGCACGGGAACCTCCTGAAGAGAACTTGGGAGCAAGAGGCTCAGATTTGTACTCAGTAACCCCATTTGTTTTCTTATTTAATGTTGTGAGTTTCAGGGATGAATATCCCTAAGGTGGGGAGAATGTAAAGACCCAGATTTTCCATGTAATTTTTTTAATTATATGGAATTATTACGTGTCTATGAAAATTGAAATCATGTGATTCCGAGGCCCGGAATGAATTTATGAAATTTTTTTAGGTACGTTCAGTAAACGCATGAGATGAATTTTCTATCTTTTGAACCGGTGCTCAAATTAAAAATCCCAGGGCACCATTGAATCCACAACACAGGGATTTTCTTAAGGGAGGCTTCACTTCGACCACAGTAGGTCTGGAAAAAAGTTAAATTTTAAGACTTTTAAAAGAATAATAAAAATAAATTAGTTAATTTTTATTTCTCTTTTATCTTTTCCTTCAATGGACAAGTGGCAATGTGGAACCAATGAAGTGTCAAGCCAATAAATGGATTGACATTTCAATCCTAAGTAGTTGCATTGTTGGATAATTAGGAAGGTTCCTAATTAATGAGCCCCCATTAATTCTCAACGTCGTTAATTACCCTCACCCTCTCCTATTTATATATAGCTTGGGGAGAGGTATCGACACTACTTCACCAAGAAATGAAGTGATGACATAATTTTGAGATGCCAAACCCTTGGAGGATAGATCCGGTTTTGTTGAGTGGTGACGAGCGACACTGAAACCCTGAACAGAAGATCGACAACCAAGTGATCTCGTTGGAGCCTATTTATGAGGATGGTGAACATCAACCCACTTCCTCAATTGCAGGATTTCTACATCGTTCTTGAGGTAAGGGTTTGATTTTTGTTTAGTTCAGGTTTTTTTCTTGAACCCTTTAATACTCACTCATGAATATAAGCTAACACAGAGGGCATGAGCCTAACGAACTTGGTCCAGACCTTCCGCTGTCTTGTTATCCTTGAGCCTCCGTGGAAGATTTTTGGCACGGTGCAACCAAACAGCTATGATGGAGGTGGTGCGCCATCGCACGCCGCAGGAGGAGGCCACGGGACTAAGCATTGGTAGTCAGTAGAGCGGTCGGCACAGTCTGGCCGCGGAGGAGTTGTGGCGTGTCGTTTCGCGCCGTCGATGAGAAAGGGGCAACGACTCATCAGACGCGGAGGTCGAAGGAGGTGTCTGGAACAATGGCTGGACACAGAAGAAGAGGGTGGAGCGACCAGTGCTCTGCCAGTGGCCAAGAGGCCGCGAACGAAGCCGCGGCGGAGGAGGAACCCGCCATGTGGGTTCCACGCCAACCAGGCGGCGCCCACGTGGCACCACCGTTTCACAAGTCGAACGGCCTCCAGGCCATTCGGAATACCAGGGGACTCACCCCCCCCCCTTCCATCCCAGGAAGATAACGGGATGCACCCCCGGTGGGCCATGCCTCACATGTCTGGGCCGCCTGCCCAATGGGCCGCGTGACAGTCGGCCGCTCTCCCTTGCGGGTCGGGCCGCCCCCTTGCAGGTCGAACCGGACCTCAGCCCAGTGGGATGAGACTATCGTGGCCAAGCCCAACCAGGTCGGACCTAGAATAGGTCAGATCGACCTGAATCCGGTGGTATTAGGCCGGTGCGGTCCGACCGGGTCGGACCAGACCCAAGCCCAACTGGACCTAAAAATACTTAAAGGGCCATATCGTGAGAACCGGACATCTGTTTGACGAACTGTCTATGGCACTGGGATCCTTGGATTGAGATGGTACATTTGGTATACTCTAATTCAGTTTTGGAGATAGTTGGTGTATGGTCAGGTTGGATCAAACTTGAATCCAACCGGGCTCTCAGAACTAAAACGTGTATAACTCACAGATCGGGCATCTGATTGACGCACCATCTATCATGTTGGAACCCTTACAACATGGAGGTCCTTTGGGGTAATCCTTTGTAGAGGTTAGTAGAAGATGAGGTAAAAAAAATACCTAGAGGGTTATTTTCTACAGAACTCGAGCGCACCAGGTGTGAGGCATCCTTTGGAAGGCTGTAACGTGAAGAAAGAACATTGATCCTGTGTGAGTCAGCATCTATCAATCTTGTGTGGGTCAGCTTCTATCATATCCTGTGCGGGTTAGCACTTAGAGATCATTTGTGCATCAGTTCATACTGATCATGTGTGTGTTAGATCCTATGTGGGTCAGTGCATACCGATCATGTGTGGGTTAGCATGGTCTTGTCGACTTAATGCATCTGCCACCTTGTTTTCTTTCCCAGGGTGATAATGAATTGAGAATTTGTAATCCTTAATCAGCTCTAACCATCTTCTTTGGTGCATATTCAGCTCTTTTTGTGTTAAAATATACTTTAAACTTTTAGGATCAGTATAAATATCACACCTTTCACCATAAAGATAATTCCTCCAAATATTTAATGCAAAGATTACCATAGCTAACTCCAAATCATGAGTAGGCTAATTTTTCTCATGGATTTTCCACTGTCATGAGGCATAAGCTATCACCATATCATTTTTCATAAGAAAACACCCCAATACCTTCTTAGATGCATCACTGTAGATCACAAACCTTTCTTCACTACATGGTAGTGTGAGTACACGTGCACTAGATAACCTTCATTTTAACTCTTTGAAATTCTCTTCACACTCCTCCGTCCAAATGAACTTAACTCCTTTTCGAGTCAACCAAGTGAGTGGATTATATAACCTTGAAAAATATTTCACAAAACGTCGATAATATCCAGCCAAACCAAGAAAACTCTGGATCTTAGTTACTGTTGTTGGTCTCGACCATCTTTCGATAACCTCTGTTTTCACTAGATCCACAGATATCCACTCTTTTGAGATTATTTGACCCAAAAATGAAACTTTTTGAAGCCAAAATTCACACTTGGTAAATTTGGCATAAAGATTCTCCTTTATTAGTGTCTTTAATACAATTCTCAAGTGATCTTCATGTTCTTCCTTTCTCTTTGAATAGACAAGAATATCGTCTATAAAGACTACAACAAACTGATCAAGATAGTTTCTAAAGACTCTATTCATTAGATCCATGAAGATATCAGGGGAATTATTAAGACAAAATGGCATCACTATAAATTCATAGTGTCCATATCTTATATGAAAAGTCGTCTTTGGTATATCCTCTTTTTTTAACCTTAATTGATGATACCCTGAACGAAGATCAATCTTGGAAAAGTACTGATCTCCGTGTAGTTGGTCAAATAAGTCATTAATGCGTGGGAGAGGATATTTTTTCTTGATAGTGATCTTGTTAGGTTCTCGATAATCAATGCAGAGTCTCATTGATCCAACTTTCTTCTTAACAAACAGAACAGGTGCTCCCCAAGGTGATGCACTGGGGCATATGAATCCCTTATCAAGATTCTCTTTGAGTTGCTTCTTCAATTCTTGAAAATCAATTGGCGTAATTCTATAAGGTGTCTTCAAAATGGGCATAGAATCCAGTATGAGTTCTACTGAAAACTCAACTTCAGGATTTGGTGGAAGACCTAGCAATTCTTCTGGAAAGACATCATCAAACTCCCATATAATGGGAATATTATTAATCATGAGTTTCTCTCCAACCATTTGAGATAAATAACATTCATTTATTGGAATCAAGACCCATAAGCTGGAAGAAATTTACATTGGGAGGTTATATTCATCCTTTCATCGATAAATGATAGTAGATTGATCGGGAATATTAAATGTGATTTCCTTTCTTAGGAAATTGATATGAGCTTCGTATAAAGAAAGCCAATCCATGCCAAGAATCACATCAAATTTCACTATAGAAAGGATCATAAGATTTGCAGGAAACACTTTCCAACAAACATCAATTGGAGAAGAATTATAAACTTTTGATGAAACCATTGTGCCATTAGGAGTTGGCACACCTAACCCCACATCCAATTGTTGTGGTAGTACGACGATACCATTAGAAAATTATTCAGAAATAAAAGAGTGGGTGGATCCAGAATCAAATAAAACATTTGCTACTTTAGAGTGGATGGTAAGAGTACCTTTAACCACTTCATTATCGTACTCCACATCATCGATAGAAATTTCATGTTACTTTCCTTTGTCTTTGGCCTTAATAGTTTGTTGACGTCGATCATCATCAACAACCCTTGGATTAGGGCATTGATTGGCATAATGACCCATTTCCTTGCACTTGAAACATTGAAGTGTAGGAGGTGCATTCTGTGTATCCCTTTCTTTGTTCACATCATTAGACATATTCTTCCCATTATTTCGACATTGAACTACCCGATGACCTTCTTTTCCACACTTAAAACATTTACTTGTCCCTTTAAGGCAATTCCCTTCATGTTTCCTTCCACAATTTGAGCATAAGGGAAAACTCATATTCTTTTCATTTTGTTCTTTAGATTTACATTTGAATTCCATTTTCCTCTTCTTATCAAAACCATATGACTGATGGATTACTCCAATCTCCATACCAACCTTGTGAGCACATCGAACAATTTCCTCGGAGCTATTGAAGTCCCTTATGGCTAACGCCCTTCAAATACTTGGTTTTAAGCCACTAAGGAATCGATTGATCTTACTCTCAGGTTGGAAAACAATTCCAGAAGCGTACCTTTCAAGTCATGTAAAATTTTCTTCATAGGTACCAACTGATTCATCATCCTTTTGCTTCAGTTCAAGAAACTCCTTCTCCATCTTTGTTCGAAGAATATGAGGGATGTACTTACTGAAAAATATGTTCCAGAACTCATCCCACTACATGGACTCAATTTCATCCCTTTTCCTCATATTCTTAATAAGATTCCACCATTGATCAGCTTCACCTTCCAAACGATATACTGTTAAGATGACTTTATCATGTTCTGAACATTGCAGGACTGAAAATATCTTTTAAGTGGTACTAATCCATTGTTCAGCCACTAATGGATCAGAAGACCCACTGAATGAAGGTGGAAGATGCCTCATGAAGGATTCAACAGAATGTTTCTCCTTACATTGGTAGATCTTGAATTCTCAAAGTTGTGTAAAGAGGAGAGGGAGGAGGTTCCCTTTTATAAGGGTGGATAGGGGCACCTTTGGAAACCTCTAAAATATTAATTTATAATAAACACTAACCCCACGAAAAAACTTCCAAAGTGAGTCAAATTCGGATATTAGATAAGATAGGGTTGTAATCTCATCAACCAATTAAATTTAGACATGTTTTTAGTTTATTTTAAACCTTATCATTTTGATTTATCCTTATTTAATCTATTTAATTTCATTTGTGGTAATAAGGATATAAATTTTATATGGTTATAAATACTTACTTATGTGTTCTTAATTATACAAAATTTTATACTTTAGAACATGTTAGATCATAGAAATTTTAATTTGTATTTTTTAAAATATATTTATTATTTTTAAACAATTTAATAACATATCATATCAATAGTGTAAATTTTTACACAATTTAGTTATTTTAATTTAAATAAATTCCAAACAGAAGATATGTTCAAACAAAAATATTTAATATATTTCTAACATGTCATATTTATCTAGAAAATTAATGGATCACATTAATTAGTTCATATAATATTTATTTTAATATTTTTAAAACCATTTATTTGATATTTCAATTAATGAAATAATTTCTACATCACTATTGTGTCCTCATTAATGATAATTATTTTATCCCTAAAAATTCTAAATAAATTCTAATGATGTAGATAATTTTATTAGATTTCTGGATACTATTCATTTTAGAAGGTTCATGAAGTTTATCACTAAATTAACATTATTATACTTATAATATTTAATAGAGTGACATGTTGTCACTTTCTTTGGTTTTAATAACAATTAAATTATTTTAATTGTCAAAAGTCCATAAAATGAATTTATTCCGACCCTTAGGTGATAAGGGTATACTTTTAGTCATCTAATAGAATTTTTGAAGGTGTTATGATAATTTTATAATCTTATATTTACCCTTAATTACCCGATTTACCTTTAACTGTAGTAAATAAAAATTATCATAGTTACTATCCATAATATCAAAAAAAATAAAAGTAACCTATTAACAAAATTTGGACCCACTGAATTTAAATATGGAATCCATTTTTCAAAATTCAAAACAAAAATTTTTCAGTAATTAATTTAAAATTAATCCCGTTGTTAAGAAAATGGGTTTTAAAAGTTAAAACATTGCCAAAGATTGAAATGTTTTTACCTATGAATTCAATGTAAAATTGATGGTAATGACATAAATTATATTAAATGGTAAAAATATATTCTATTTATACTTTAAAACTATTAAATATTATAATTTAACCATATCAATTATTGCGATGAAAAAAGTTGTTTTTAATTAAAATATAGCATGTTTTTACTATTAGTTAAAATATGAAAGTTATCAGAATAATATGAAAATTTTATCCAAAGTATATTTTTATATACTGATTCGAAAGAAGAATTTTATTTTGTCAAATTTAACTTATAAACTTGTCAAAAACTATATTTAAAGTTGGTGCGCCATCAAAAGGCAGCAAAATAGAATTTTTTGAAAAATACTTATTTTACCCGAAAAAATTATTTTGTTCTCATACCATGTTCTAGAAAATATGTAATATGAATAATAATGTTATAAAATTCAAAATGTAGTTAATACTATTCATAACAGATAGTCCATAATGATATTATAATAATATATCGTTGTTTAGTGAAACCTGGTATTGCATACTACACACGCTATCGAGGAAGGTCGTGATTGCGTGTAACGCAAGCCAAGATAGTGTTGTGTGCACTGAAAGATTTATTTGATTTTTTGTATAACATAAGACATAAAAAAATATACTTCTCATAAAATATCTGGGTGTTACAATATACCTAAGTAATGTTGATGTTTATCGCTTCATGCTTGAGATTGGGGTCTTACTTTGTGGTATTTCCTTTGTGGAACTATGGGATACTTATAGGGTCTTGAGGTTCCTAATGAGTATCATTATAATCACCCATGCACGGGCTAAACCCACACCTTGTTGTGTCTTATGCAGATGACGGACAGCATTGATTGAGGCTGAGGGAGCCAGAACTGGACGGTACCCGGAGGTAGACAATTTGGCGTGACGTGACGCAGGGACTACTGATCGTGAGATATACCTACCGTTCACGTAAGATCCTTGGCGGATGATCTAGGAGTTGTTTTTCACTTTCAATTGTATTTTTAATTTTCAGTTGTACTTGTACTTTTTAGTTGGGCTTGTATTCTGTCCCCTTTACTTTCAACACACTTTTACTACAGTAGTATACTTCGTGGTTGCTTCTTGTTGTGTTCTTGGACTGTGTGTCTATACAAGTTAAAAGGAAATGCCTTCCCATATTATGGATACACCTTTCCGGTGCTAGTCTCCAGCCCCTGGCCTATGGAAGGTGGGCTTAGGGTAGTCACGACATGGGCCCTGAGGGATGGGTCGTGACAATATGAACCGAAAGTCCTCAAAATACCCAATGTGGACTTAACTGATTAATTAATTAAATATATGATTAGAATATATGAAATAAATGGTTTAAGGATAAGTTATTAATCCTAGAAAAGGTTCATAAGGAATAAAACAATTAATATACATTTATTATACATGAGTTAAAGGACATACATGGAAGTATGTACTCGAGGTAAGGGATTTCGTCTCAATATCATTTCATTGAGGCGTATTTTATTTTTATGCACCTAATTTATTTTATATGGTGTATATACTAAAACTTTTAAATATTATGTAATGAATAATTTATAATTCATGGTATTTTATGTTGAAACATAAATTATTTAATCCAAGGTAATTTGACTTGAAAGTTACCAAGTGGTAATAGGATTCTTAACTCGATTTCCTTTTGTTGGGTTATAACTCTTATTCATTGATTTTTTATGCCATGATTAATTGTGAATTGACCAATAAATTGATTTATTCTGTATTTCCACTTTTTTCATTTAAATTTGTTACACATAATCTCTTTATTGATTAATTATCAATTTAATGATATGATCTTTATAAGGGTTCCTCGTCACAAATTCCCTTTCCATGGGACATATATTTATGATATGAACCTATATTATTTTATGAGGTGTATATAATAACCCTTTGAAATTATATATCATTGATATTATTATGTTCAAGATATTTGAAGTTTAATTTGAAGTTATTATTTCATTAGTATTACAATTGAAGAGCTACAAAATTGGCAAAGGATTTTTTTTACAATCTCTTTTCTTTTTAGGATTGTTTATTATCAAGGTTCCTTAGGGGAAATCATATGATATTTTTTTCTTGAGTCATATTTATTTAATTCTGATATTTTTATGAATTTTTTTACATGATTAATTTCTATTTTCCCGCTTATTTAATAAAGAAACATTGAGAAAGTTTTTTGAATGTTCTACCGATCTTGTATCTTCTTTTAGATCAGGAGTCTTTCTATTGAATATCTATGTTTTCTAAAAGGTTTTCAAAAAATTTATTTTCTAAACATGAATAATTTCATAAATATATTTTACATGGTTTTTTCCTTATTTTAAAATGTTTTAAAAAGTAAATTTCTTAACGTTTTCCAAATGGGTCACTTTAGACACCCTTAAAAAATAAAAAGAATGTTAATTTTTAAAGTTTATAACATGAATGGATATTCCCACTATCATATCCATTATTTTAATTTAAGATTTATTTATAAGATTCCAAAGTTATTTTCAATGTAAATTATTTTCCCAATATTTTGAAAAATTATTTCTTTTAAAATTGATTTTCAAAGTGAAAAGGGTATTTTCTTAAAAATGATTTTAATGATAATTTAATAATATTTTCATTCATCAATGTCAAAAACCCTTGATGTTACTAATGATACACTGGGGATATTTTATTGATACCAACCTCATTCTTTCTCTGGATGGATTATGATTATTTCAAATATATTTTTGTGGAACCAATTTCTTTTCCACAGGTTAATCATGTTATAAAAGGAATAATGTGTGTTTTTATAAGTTTTATGATAAAATGAAATATTTTTTTACTTTATTTATGTTATGATTCTTGTGAATTGTTTATGGTTATGGTTTGTTCCATTATAAACCAAGGATGGGTAGTTTTTTTATAAACCAAGAATGGGTGGTTACGTTACAGCCAAAGATAGGTAGGTCTGTGATAGCCCTCCAATCAATTGGGTATGGAAGTTAATGGTATGGTAATTCCATTTGTAAGAGTGATTATAATAGTGAAATTCAAATGATGACTCAAGTTACATACATGATTTATTTATACATTCTATGGGTTTTTAAAAAAATATTATGATTTCTTAAGGTAAGATAAATACTTTATGTTTAAAATAAATTAATATTTACTTCTTATGAGTGAAAATATATGGGTTTTTAATTATTCATTTGATCAAGATTAACCTCATGTGGCTCATTATTATTGATTATTATGACTCTTGACTTTTTTAATGCTTCATTCCATGTTTCATGATTTATGATCTAGGTATTGATGAATATAAATTCTCTTATATTATGTTCATTCACTTTGATTATGTCATTATACTTTTATTATTGTCTTATTCTCACTAATTTCAATTCTAAATGCTTACATTTACCCTTCCTAGTCATTTGAGCTCACCCTTCTTATGTTTCCTTTTCCCCAAGTTATAAAAAATGATGATAAAATATTTGATTCTAGAATGGTTTTATTTGTGATGAATATTATGGGATATGTTAAAGACTTAATATGGAATATGAAAATTTGGGTATAGTGGTAGAGATACTCTCTTGAAGTCATTAGTTTTGTTTTTGTAAGTGTTTTTCCTAATTATCTGAAACTCCAAACCAAAATGGTACTTGGGTATATAAGTGATCCAATATTTACTTTTGATGATTATAAATTTTGGGTGATAAAAATTGGGTCAAATTTATTTGTATCAAATCCACAAATGTAATGTATATGTTTCTGGAACCAGATATGGGAGTATGGGTTCAGGGCTATTACAACATTATGGTTTCAGGTATTACACAACCTTTTTTGTATTTATGAAATATCTTGTATTTCCTCTTATATGGAACATTTAAAAAATAATCTATTTACTAATATCATATGTGGTATTCTCTATTTTTAGAGTGTTATTCAGAAATGAAGTTCTTTTGTAAGATATTCTACTGATGTGTGGTGAGATCACATCCCTTATATTTTAAAAAATATATGGATAGGCTCTTTTATCCTAGATAAACCTACTTTTATCATTATCTTTTTTTTAATAAATATTGTATAATTAGATTTAATCATAATCAAGTGTGAAACCCTCATCTCATATTGTTCATAAAAATTATTTATTAACAAACAATTTTTTTATCACATAAAATAAATAAGATAATTATACTCACCCTTTACATAGATCTATCTTCAATTGATATATTCATTTACAATTGAATCCATGATTTAATAACCCTATGCTTAATCATTTGTGTAACACCCTGAGAATTTGGGAAATATTTTTTTTCAAATTAATTTGATCTTTTTTTTTTGATATTTTTCATTTCAAGCAACACTAAATCTATATTTTATTTTATGAAAGTACTCGGTTTGGATTTCATTATATACAACACCAAATTAAGCTTGTGCTACATACTAAACCAAGTGAATAAGAGAATATAATATCCCGAGACTTTACAATACATTTATTATTTTAAATAGATTCAATATATTTTATATAGATTGTAATTCACACGATACCTAGTTAGTGTGTGTTGCATGCAATAATGAGTTTGGTTAATGAATTATGTTACACGCATTATCGAGTTTTACTGGACAACAATATATTTTTAAAATATTGTTATTTAATATAATAAGACATAACCTAGCTATAAAATTAGTTTTTATGAATAGGATTAACTAAATTATAAAAAATTGTGGTTTACATAAATATAAAATTAATTTATTGGTTACTAATTAAGTAGAAATGAATATAAGAACCAATTAACTATAAAGGGAATGTTTTTATAGAAAACTATTTTTATGATCACAAGGTTGTTTTATCCTAATAAATTAAATTAATTAAAATTAATGAGTGATATTACAGTAATATATATATATATATTATATATTCAAAAAAAAGTGTATTCATCCAATAGATTCAATAGACATTGGATAAGAACAAACCCAATATTACATATAAAAACCTATATTTTTATTAAGGCATTTTTAACACATTTTAATGGAAAACCAATTTTAAATAAACTTTTTGGTAATTTAATAAATATTATATGTAAAAAAATAAACATAATATTTTAAAATAGAACATAAAAATAATGTTACAGTTATTTTTTGGTATTTTTCTTTGAAGTTTCATTTTTTTAATGAATAGTGAAAAATACTAAATTTTAATTCCAAACTGCTTTTTCGTCTAATTTATATAATATTAAATTATATTTTTAATTGGTTTTAAAGTAAAATTATATCAATAATTTATCAATTAATCCAATTTATGTCATTTTAATCAATTTCAATCTGAAAATGACTATAAAAACATAGCAAACTTTTGAACATTTTTACAGTAAAAACTCGCATTGTCATCCTGACTATGGGATTAATTTTGAATTAATTTCTGCCACTTATATGATTGAAATTTTTAAAAATATATTACATATTTTTAATAAGAATAATTTATAATATCTAATAATATCAACTTATTCTTTAAACAAAAATATTAGTGAAGGCAGTAAAAATTAATTACAACGATTAAGGTGAAATTAAGCTTAATAAAGGACTAAGCCTTGAATTTAAGGGCTTATTAACCTATAAAGTTTTCCAAAATTAATTTTATTACCATATTTAGATCCTATACTCCATTTTATATAATTTTTATCATTATTTAAGCCATTTTGAAATGGAAAAATGTGGGTGGAATTCTCTTTTAAAAAATTTACAAGAGTGTCACTCCTTCTCCACTATAAAAGGACTCCTCTCCTCCTACTTATTCTCACATATCAAGACATTTTTCTCATAAAAACTATGATAAAACAACATAAAATCAACCATACATTCATTATTTAATCCTCCATTTTGGAATAAATTCATCCAAATAATCCCTTTGGTGCAGACCAAAATGAATTACTCAAAGAAGAGGTAACATTCTTCCTCAAGATCCTTTCTTTTATTTTCTTTCTCTACCACCTAAAATATTCTTATTCCATGATTATATGATAAAAATGTATCATAAATACACTTATATTTTTTTATCTTAATTTTTAAACCTACAATTACACACACTTCCATCTAATGGATAACGAACTTATAGTTCTTGTGTATGGCGAATTACCACCTCACGTACCGATATTATTCATTTTTCATTTACCACCTTTCATAGTTGGTAATTATTATGGAAACACTATTTATATTTTATATATATGATATTTATTATGTATTTATTCTTCATTAATTATTTTATAACACATACCTTTATACTTTCCATTTTATATAAATATGATAATTTTGTTTGGGGAAGTGTGGGCTACCACTCCTCAAAGCGATGTGATTCATTCACACACTACATTAAAATTATTAAGGATGGGTTTATTGAAATTATAATATATATATTTAATAATAATTATATTATATATATATGTGTGTGTGTGTGTGTGTACGTGTTTTCTTTACTTTATTTCTTTCAACATTACAAAGAAAAACAGAAACAGTGTTCATGAGTACGTACGGTCTACCGTCTCCATGAACAGTGTATTCCATTTCACAATTCTATATTATATTGATTATTATATTAAATTTATATATAATATAAATCATATTTATATCATGTTTTAGACTCTATAAATAATTATATATTTATAAGGACTAAATATATAATAAATTAAGACACATGCAAAAAACAAAGCGGATATTACACGAAGCGTAACCATAACATGGAATTTTTAATAAGTGGGTAATATAAATTCATAATAAAATAATATATGGTATTAGGTATAATAATTTGTTTATATAAAATATTTATAGTATACTTATACTTATTATATAGTAATATTGTTTGATTACGATGAGATTTAAGACATAATTTAAGAGAATTTTATCTCAATTTTTATATATTTGAGATACATGCGATGTTCAAAACACTTTTCTTTTTCAAGGTATATATTATACCCATTAATGTGTTATATGATTATTATACTTAAATTTATTGGTATTTTCATGTCCATTTTATGATCTATATTTCATGGATTTTATGTTCAAAAATTTATAAAATTAGTGAAGTAATTTTGTCCCAATTTTCCTTCTTTGAGACACATGTTTTGTCGTGCACCTATGTTATTTTACGAGGAGTATATTATTACAATTGAAATGTTATATCATGAATATCCTTATTTTTCATGATATTTTAGTCTCCATATAATTTCATTTTCTTACATGTGGAGTATGATTCAAAGATCAAAAGTGTTAAGAGTCTTTTTGAAATAATCTCATTATTTATCGAGATTCTTTATGATCAGGATTTAACTGATAAAATATTATGATCCATATCTCAATAACTCTCATTATTTTTATTAAACTATATTTATTCATGTTATATCCAATTAATGGTACCATTTTCCACTCTTTGGTACATAATATGATCAATAACGTGTTTTTAAGAAAGTTCAACTTTACCTATCCCTTCGGTTGAAAATTTATGTTTCTTCAAAACCATGTTTTCTAAAAGGTTTTAAAAAATATTATATTATTATCCTATGATATTTAAAATAAATTTTTATCCATTTTTATCCTTTTAAAAAATGGTTTTAAATAAATAAACTTCTTTTCCTTTTCTGGTCGAGCCACTTTTCTAACCTTTTTATAGTGAAAAAGGAATGTTTGGCATGTATGGATATACCTACTGTCATGAATAAAATTATCTTGAAGCTTCCTTTACAAGATTAAAAATATATAATTTTAAAATAAATATGTTCCTAATATTTTTGAAATTAATTTTTTAAAATTGGTTTTCAAAGAAAAAGGTTTTTAAAATATTTTCAATCTTATTTTATAAGTTTTCAAGGAAAAATGTTTTCAAAATGTTTTCAAGATTATTTTATAAGATTCCAAGGATAAGGGTTTTCAAAATATCTTCAAACTTATTTTATATGTGTTCAAGGAAAAAATAACAATGTTTTCAATCATCCTTTATATGTTTTCAAGTCTATTTTCACTGAAAATGGTTTTAAAAAAGTTTCATTCTTTAAAATGAATTTTTAAAGAAGAAAGGTTATTTTACACAAGAAATGTTTTTAAAATATATTTCAAAATTATTTACCATATAAGATTAAATTTGTTGGTGTTACTCATTTATTTATGGTAAATGATCCAAAGGTTCCATTCATATTGTTTCTTTGAATGGTTTACATTTTATAGAAAGATGTTTATGAAATCTATTTCTCTTTCATGGGTTATATGCTTATGAAACCCACTTATTTTCATGGGTTGTGATTTGATGAAATTATTATGAAACCTATCTATTTTCCATGGGTTGTGATATGATTACATATTTATGATACCCATTTCATTCCATGGATTATCTCAATATTTTTTATGATCTTGTGGCACATGTATCCATGATTTCATTATGAGATGGGTGGGACTTATATCTCCCTCCAATAAATTGTGTAAAGATTTATATCACATGAGATAGACTAATATGGTCTTGTGAGTGGACCTTGACTACTAATATGGCCATGGGAGTGAACCATGACTACCAAGATGGTATAGGGAGTGAACTCATACTTCTAATATGATTATGATAGTGAACCATGACTACCAAGATGGTATGGAGAGTGAACTCAAACTATTAAGATAGTTGTGGAAGTGAACTCATGCTACTAATATGGCTATGGGGGTGAGACATGACTACCAAAATTGAATGTGGAGTGAACCCAAACTACCAACATGGATTGGCAGCGATGCCTTGACTACTATGGAAATTATTATTATATGCTTATGTGTTTTCCACAAATTCTATGTCTTATTCCAATGTTATGATTTCATGGATTATGCTCTTGATTCTTTTATGATTAATTTCTTAAGAACTGTTAATATTTATTCCATGATTCGTTTTTGTGATCTTTGATATGTAGGGTATGATCTTCTAATGTTATGATCACATTATCATGCGTTTATGCTCATGTTTATGTTTATATGTCTCCCTTGTTTACCCTTATTGAGAATATGGGCTCACTGCTTTTATTATTTCCTCCCCATAGTTATAATGATGTATTTTTTGTATGATATGTCTAAGAGGGTTTATATTATTGGATAACCAAGTGGGAAATAATGTTTCTCACTCTTGTACCAGCTTTTATGTTTCCATTTTTTTAAAGGAACTAAACTAATATGGTCTTTGGGCATCTATTTTTGTAATGTTTTAAGTATTTAACAAAATTAATTTAATGTTAATTTATGTAAAGTGATGGTATATATAGTTGGTATCATATCAAATGTTTATTCAACCTATGGAAACTAGGATGATGAAACCTTAGTGATAACCCTAAGGATATGTTTTAGGATATGTTTAAGGATAAGGAAAAGTATAGAAAAATGTCCTGGAATTTTTGGAATGAATATAGTGAGTGGTTTCATAGTAATAAATCCCTTTCTAGATACTACAAATGGACTTGGCTCTCGAACGGATTTACTTGGGGGTAATAGCACCAACAAGGTGTGTCGGACCTGTCTCGACATAACCAGGTACACGATAATGGGTCTTGCTACAAACCTAGTTTGACACTCCCTAAGGATATGATTTGGCAATTCACAAACTCTTTACAAACCATCATAAATGATTTAAATATAATTTATCTATGAATAACCTAGTATAAAACTAAGTTTCCATATATAAAATATGTATGTTTCAAGATTTAGACATCCTATAAGTGATTTTTCATGATTATATGGTTTTGAATTATGATAAGTGTTTCTCACCCTATGCTTTATGGTTTTAGTCAATGGAACTTGGTTAACACTGAATGTTTCGGATATGGAAACTATGGGCATTATGAAAATAAATTTATTAATTGGAAATATCATGAATAGAATCAGGAAGGTCATACGAGTATTGGTTATACTACTAATGATAAAGAGACTAAAAATGGCATGTGAAAGGTATGGGATGTTCTTCAAGTATTGTTAACATTAAATGTAAGAATCATGATTAGATTGAGTTTGAGTAATATTAACACATGATTTATATTTCATATTCTATAAAAGGGGTATTAAGTAATAATATGATGAATCCTAAGTTACTTTCTTAATAATAAATTTGGATGATTAAAGTGTATATATTTTTGAATTCCATTATTATGTTATACAAATCATGAAATATTTAAGTATTTTTATTATAAATTTTCATTAATGATTTTAAAGGATATTTTAAATGGTTATGATGACATAGAAATGGATTCAAGAGAAAGGTAATATTTTGATTAAGGGAAGGTAACCCTTAATGTGTTCAATATATAGAGAAAATTGTGTTTGTCTTGGATAAAGAGATGATTGATATGGATAAAGTAAATTGGATAGCACTAATTATCATACATATGATTAGTGTTTTTTGAAAAATTGGTCTATTTAATCATATATGAAGTTTAAAACTTCTTATATTTATAGAATATATCTCGTAATCTTTATAATAAGGAAGCATGTATGTTTTCCAAAAGGATTTATGGTAATTTAGGATATTACGTTGTTTAAAGAGAATATACAGTTATGGTATTCACATGATTGTAATGTGACAACCAATAACTACATTGTGATATATGAGGGATAAATGTTAAGATGATTTGGTTAAATTATTTCTAAAGTTTTTAATTTTTCATCTTCCTGAAGTGTTATAAGGTTAACCATTTATGGAAATTTTAAGTTAAACTTCAGATGAAGTCAGTAACATTAAAGTGTTATCTCACCACATGAGGATTTATGAATACTGGAGAACCTATTCTAGAAAACTTTTGTTGATGATGACGGATGAAAAATGGGATGTCATATCATGGAACTCATTATCTTTTGGTACTTTAGAAAAGAAAAAAAATCACCTTCCCTTTTGCAGAAAGAGGTGAAGTGCGTCAAGGAACAACAAAGGGTGAGGTTGTCCTAAAATCATGCAAGTATATCTATTCATGAAAATTCTTCAACTTTAGTAAAATGGATCTTGAAAAAAAAAATATCCTAGTACCTTTGTTTCTAATGAATCATATGGTCCCTCATGTCATCATAGAATTATGGATTTGTGATATTTAACTTTATCCTGACCTTATTCTCTATCACTCTCCATCCAAACTTGATTGTTATATTTCTCTTCCATGTCCTTGTTTTATCTTCCCACCTATGTTATCTTATCAATGAATCTAGTTATGAGTAACTTTTCTAAACAATTATAGTTCCAGATTTATTTTTTTAAAGGATGTTTTAGTATTTATTTTTACGATGTGGGTTTCTATAATAGAAACATTAAAGTATTAAACCTTTAATAACCCATATGAGTTTCGAAGGTGAAATTCATTTCAAGGAGGGTAGAATGTAACATCTTGAGATTTTGGGAAATGTTTATATCCAATTAATTTATTATTTTTTGATATTTTTGATTTTACGCAACACTGAATCTAGCTTTTGTTATATGAAAGTGCTATGTTTGGATTGTGTTATATGCAACACCATGTTAGGCTTACACTATACGCTACACCAAGTGCGTAAGGGAATATAATATCTTAATACTTTACAATATATTTAGTATTTTAAATAGATTCAATATATTCTATATATCTTGCAATTTATACAATACCGAGTTAGCATGCTTCCTATACAACAACTAGTTTCTTCAATGACTTGCGTTACATGCATTACCGAGTTTTACTTAAGAATGATATATTATTAAAATATTATTATTTAACATAATAAGATATAACCTATCCATTAAATTAGTGGTTATTTATAGTACTAACTAAATTATGAAAATGTATAGTTTACAAAAATATGAAATGAATTCATTGGTTACTAATTAATTATAAATGAGTATAAGAACTAATTGAATATGAAGGGAATGTTTTTATTAAAAACTAATTTTATGCTCACAAAGCTATTTTATCCTAATAAATTAAATTAATTAAAACTATTTGGTGATATAATATAATATATATATATATATTATATTCCATAAAATATTTTTGATATTCATTCAATAGATTCGATTGACATAGGATAAGAACAAACCCAATATTACACATAAAAACCCTATATTTTTATTAAGAACTGCTAATATTTATTCCACAATTCATTTTTATGATCTTTGATATGTGGGGTACGGTCTTTTAATGTTATGATCATGGTCTCATACATTTATGCTTATGTTTATTCTCACATGCCTCCCTTGTTTACCCTTATTGAGAATCTGATCTCATCCCTTTTATTATTTCCTTCCCCAGGTTATGATGACATATTTCATGTATGATATTTCTAAGAGAGTTGATAGTCTTAGAGAAATTAGTGAGAGAAAATGATTCTCACTCATGTATCATCATTTATGTTTCCATGTTTCCAAAGGCACTAAACTAATAATGTCCTTGGGTGTCTCTTTGTATAATGTTTTAATTATTTACTAAAAGTAATGTAATATTAATGTATCTAAAGTGGGGATCACTACAATTTGAATGAAAACTAAAATATTTATCTATTTTTTCCTTCTTCTTGAAGTCCCGTATATTTATAACTTGTGTAAAATATACATTTTTTGGCATATACCCTTAAAATTTAAAGAATTAATTTCTACAAGACTAATACTTGACACAGTCGATATATAGAGTTTTTCATGCCCTTTTTAGGTCTTATGGATAATTATACCACATTTAAAATCAATGTTCCTCCTTCCTAACACGTCTCTTAGATTTCAATAACCAAGGATAACTATTGGACAAGTCCAATATAATTTATCTAACTCAAACCTTTATTCTTGTAATATCAAAATATTACTAGATATTAGACATCATATGTCATGTTCATTTATCCTTAACACTTTAAGGGGATAGGGAAACTTTTATAAAACTCATACATATTTTCAAAATCTTTCTAACTAAATAACTATTATTACTAGATCAAGCCTTAATAGAAACCTCATATGAATCAATAAACATTTTAAGATCCAAAACCATTAGAGGGTTTTTAAGGATTAAATAAAACTTATTCAATGTAGTTAAAAACATTAAAAACTTCAAAACCCATGATCATCATGATATTAAAAAAAACATGTATATTGTAAATGAAAAACATGTACCATTAACAAATAATGGAAAAGACTCCTTATTCTGTAATAGTTGTTGATGAAGATCATTAAATAATAGTCAAAGGACAATTCCCTTTTAGGTGTATCCATGGGCTTATCATAAACACCCAATGATTTAGAAGAACTGTCATGACCTGTACCCAGGGGCTCGTACTGTGACTACCCCAAGCCCGCCTTCCATAGGCCAGGGGCTGGTGACTAGCACCGAAAAGGCGTATACCTACAACAAGAAGGCATTGACTTTAAACTTATACAAACACACAATCCAAGAACTCAAAAAGAAGTAACCATGAAGTAAGATGTTGTAGTAAAAAGTGTGTTAAATGTAAAGGGTCTAGAATACAAGACCAACTAAAAAGTACAAGTACAACTGAAAAGAGAAAAATATCTCCTGGAACCTCAACCGAGGATCCTACATGAAGTGTAGGTAAAGCTCACGATCAGTGGTCTTGTGTCACATCACGTCAAATGGTCCACCTTTGAGCACCGTCCAGTCCTGGATCCCTCATCCTCGATCAACTATGTTTGTCATCTACAAAATACACAACAAGGTTCATGTGAATCCTGTGCAGGGGCGAGTATAACAATACTCAGTAGGGACCCTGAGACCCCCAAATATCTCCCAGAGTTCCACAAAGGAAAAACCACAAATAAATACATCAATCAAAAAGCATGAATTAGTCATCAACTCTACTTGGGTATATTACAATATATATAACTATGTTATCAAAAGATACTCGTCTCAAACATGTGGGAAGAATAACAAAAAGGCAACACCACAAAGGTAAAAGTACCACAAAGGCAACACCATGAAGGTAACACCATGAAGGAAAAAGTACCACACAAGTAACACCATGAAGATAACACCACGATGGTAAAATTACCACAAAGGTAACACCACAAATATAACACCATGAAGGTAAAAGACTCATCTCACACTGGGTATTATTGAAGTATAGAAGTACAGAAGATTATTCACAAAGCTAGATCATCTTATTCTATCAAGAGGAACTATTGCCCACTATACGGAATCTGACCCACACATGATCGATAGGTACTAACCACCACAATGATACACACAGGATCTGACCCGCTGGAGTTAATAGGTACTAACCCTCGCAAAGACCCACATAGGATATGACCCACACAAGATCGGTATGCACTGACCCACACAGAATCACTGAGTGCTAACCCACACAGGATCTAACCTACACAGGATTGGTATGTTCTTACCCACACATGACAATTGAGTTCTAACCCATATAGGATCTAACCCATATAGGATCGGTGCTGACCCACACAGGATCACTCGGTACTAACCTCCGTATGATCTGTCTCCAACCTCCACCTCACTGCCATCCACGGGATTCTCGCTCATATCATGCTTGATTCTGGGATAACCACTCCTCAATCCATCAGTCATATTTCAATAGGAACTAACTCCCACAAATAAGTAACCTGATGATATGTCATGTCATAAGGGTCCCAACATAAAAGACAGTGCATCGACCGGACGCCCGATCTTTAAGTTATTGTAATTTTAGTGTTGAGGGCCCAATTGGATTTGGAGTTGATCCAAAATGACCATACTCAAACATTATCCAAAACTCTCATAGAGTATTTTAAAAGGTTTGGCTCATCCTAATGGTTTCAGTACAATAGATGGTGTGTCAACCAGATGTCAGGTCTGTTAGTGGCATCTATTTCCGTGAAACGAGGGTGACCACACCTCGATCTGGCCCGGCTCGGTCGGGCCCGTTGGAATATGCCAAAGGGAATACTTCCCAAAAGAGGTCCCAACTCCACTGACATCATGTCAATCAGATAACTGGTTCATCAATTATGGGTGTTTCTTTATTCGGGGACTGGTTGGGTCTAGGCCCGGTCTGACTCGGTCAGGTCAGCCCGACGCAACGGGTCCCGGGGTCTACCTGACACCTCTCATGTCCAGCCTACTAAGGTTCGGCCTGATTTACTAGGTACGACCCATCGAGGTCATCCCATTTTGGTTTGCGGGCACGGGCTGCGGTTAGCTCGGTCCGTCGGGTGGGGCTCGGCCCACCCGCGTTGGCCCACAGGGTCGCGGGTTTGGCCCGAACAAATGGCGAGTCCGGCCCACTGGGCCACAGGTTCGGCCCAGTCTGTTGGGTGGTTCTAGTCCACTGGGCGGGTCTAGTATGTTGGACGGGTCTGTTCCGCTGGGTGGGTCCGGCCCGCTCGGCCGTCCCGCATTCAGATCGGTCTTCCAGAAGGTGGAAAGGTCTTCTCAGCAGGCCCTGTGGGTGTGGGACCGTTTCGGCAAGCTGGTGGGGCGCTGCCCCCCCATGTAATAATTTTCCGTTTTGCCCGACCAATGGTATGCCAACACGGCTCGGTGCGGGGCCGCACCTCTCCCCACCTATCGCGGCTCGCTCGCTGCAACTATAGCCTTCGGCGGTGCATGTGGTCGTCGCCCCCTGTCCCACATGGCTGGCTCAAGCTGACCTCCTCTGGCCTTCACGGCACGCCATCGCATTCCACCCTCCACCACCCATGTCTGGTTGCCGCGGGTCCCCACCAGCCACCACTAGCCACCGCCGACTTGGGGCGCTAACGGTTTGGCAGTTTCTTCCGTGCTACAACCGCCTTCTCATTGTCGTCAACCTAAGGAAAACTTCCCTGAAAAATTCAACTTAAACGGAGCATCGGGGGGTCCTGGACTTTTTCATTTGACCTGCACCCTCCGCATTAATATGATAACATATGAAAGCAAGGAAAATTTCAAATATGAACTTTAAACAAACCCCATACATCAACCTGCAATATTTATTCCCAATCCCGCAAGAAGAAATCATTTGTGTATCAACTAGTTAGTGAGTTGATCCGTGCTCTTCATTTAGAAGAGAAGAACATGCGAAAAAATAATCACATAGATTTAAACCTCTACCTAAATATCATTGGATAATGCCCACGATTGAGGAATATTCGGTGTCATCATCCCCGAAACAAGCCACCAATATTGCCGCTCAAATATCGTCCTTCATTTAGTGATTCAGTACCGCTCGTCACTGCCTGTTGGAACCAGCTCCATCCTCCATGTGATTGGTTTCACATCACTTTATCAGAAATTCATCGCTTGGTGAATTCATGCCAATACCTCTCCCCAAACTTCATATAAATAGGAGAGGGGGAGGGTGAGTAATGCCCGTGAAATTAATGGGGGTTTATTTAATATAAACTTTCCTAATTCCAACAGTGCAGTTACAAATGATTTGAGGAGTCAAGCAATTTAATGGATTGACACATCGTTAGTCCTGCCAATTCCACTTGTTTGTTGGATGAAAATAAAGAAAAAAATAAAATAACAAAGTTATTTTATTATTCTTTTAAAAAAGTCCAAAATATAACTTTTTATCTAGACTTACTACGATCAAAGTGAAGCCTCCCTTAAGCGAATCCTCGTGTTGAGGATTCAATGGTGCTCTCGGATTTTCAATCTGAGAAATGATTTAAAAGATAGAAAACCCAGCCTGCGTGTTTACTAAACATACCCAAAAAAAATTTCAAAAATTTATTAACAGTCACCCTCGACCCGTGTCGGTTGAGGTTAGGCTCTGTCTAAGGGAAACACATCCCAAAAAAATCAATGGTACTCTCTAATTTTCAATCTGAGTTACCATTTAGAAGTTATGGATTTTAAGAATAAAATAATTGTTACTTAATTATTTTATTTACTTCCATAGTTGGCCTGTATCTGCCAATTTTAGTATCTTCCTAAAGAAATCATACCCTCATGAGCTCATCGGTGGCATCATATTTTTTAATCGGAGTCACCATTTGTGAGTTATAAGTTTTTGAAAAATAAAATAACTTTATTTAATTATCTTAATTAAGATTATTCCATTTTCAAGTTTTCTCACCAGAGGCCAGCGCTGACTAAACATAAGTAACTCCTAGGGTAAACATGTTATCCTGAACACAACGGTACCCTCGTATTTCTGATCTGGGCACCTTTTTAAGAGTTATTCTAATTTTTCAGGAAAACTGCTCATGCGCGCTCATTAATGCTTAACAAAAATTCTATGGATCATTCCAAGCACTCCAGGCCTTGGAATCGCATGTTGTCAGATTTCGTGACCTCAAAATAATCCCAAAAATTTTAAAAATATATATATGGAATTTTTGGGTCTTTATAAGAACCCTCCTCACAGACATAGTATGCTAGTACCTTATGTGGAAAAGTGGGGAAAATGAGAGAGATTTGGTATGAGGAATCAGTAGAAATCATGGCACTCATTTAAAAAAAATAACCAACTCTATGAATTAACTTTATTTATATAGAATTTAAAAAAATCATGAACCATCCATGGAATTTACTCATATGTTACAAAATATATGAGAAATTCATGTTTTTAGTCAGAGTGGAGTGATCAAGAGGGGGTGGATTGAGAATCCAATAAAATAATTATATTGAAAACTATTTATAAAAAATACCCAATCTAGAAAACACCCTATTAACTAATAACATAAGTATAACTAATTTAATTTTTTAAAATAACCACTTAGGATCTTGAGAAAAAGATCAATTAGTATAACATGAGATTATCATAATCTTTCAAGAGTACTCTACTCACATCAAATAGTAGATATATCCCTGGTAAAAGTTAACGTCAAAGTATATTTTGGATAAATTGATTTGAAAAAATAGTTTTAAAACAGAGTAATAAAAACATAAAAAACACAACAGAAATATAAAAACAAGTGGTTCAATATCTAGTTGAGACCTAGTCCTATCCACTTGAAAATAGTCTACTATTAATAAAATTTATTAATATAAATATATGGTCTAATACCTAGATCAGGTATACATATTATATAATCACATTGGGTTGTCTAGGCTATCACACTACCTCTTATATAGTTTTCATGGGAATAAAATGATTATGTAAATAAAGTAAATAGTATTTTAGTACTCTTATACGATGTACAAGAGTATGATCTTTAAAAATATATAATGAAATTCAAGAAAAACTCAAAAAGTAATGTAGAATGGAGATAGAGATGAAATTTTGATGTATCATTTTAAATGGATCAAATTTCAGTTATTTTTCAATGTTATCATCTCTTCTCATTGTATTCGTTTAGTTCTGAGAGTAGAAACAGTGATTGGAAAATTTTATCAAGTCTTGCAGTGAACCACAGATGAAAAATAGAGTGTTGTATTTTTGAAATAGAGTATAATACACCTATTTTTTTCTTCATGATCACCACCCCTTTTAAAATAGAGAAATACTTTTTCAAAATATTTATTATAGAATAATAATTATGGATCCTAATTTTTGGTGTGAAATGTGAGATTAATAAATGATTATAACATAGAATTTAATTCTATACAGAAGGTCATTAAAATATATTATAAAAATATAGTTCCGTTTAGACATTTTCACTTGAAGTGTTCCAAATCAGCATCATTACTCATAGTCAGTACAACACTTAAGAAAATACTATGATATATTTTCTTAACATGTCTTACAATCGATCCATAGAACTTGTGGTTTCTTTATCTAAATGTGTGTTCTATAGAATTTCCTATGGTCACTTCATCACTTTTGAAAAATTGTAGCTCTGTCGTACTTTCAATTGACTATATCATGTGGTAAATTGAAAAAAATATGTATTCACCCTAATACTTTTGGATTTGGATGATAAATATGATATATCATATGGCTGCTTCACTTGGACTTGTGGTCGTTATGGAGTTTTTGAAAAGTTCCCAATGGTCGATCTATTAGGCATACGGTCGATCCACTTGGTCATGTGATCTCTTCAAACCTTTAAAAAATTATATTGAGTTATAGATCACTTCATATAGTACATTGAATCCTTTTTGTAACATCCCTCAATATGGAACGCTCTCATGTGGAAAAAATGGTTGGTTACAACTCAAGTGCACCTCCTCGTACGCTAGAGGCTACCGACTAGAATCAAGGGTGTGAAATGTATAATGGAAAGACTATATACCCTAGTATGAAGTTTCATGGTAGTATAAATAAATCATATAAAACAAAGAAATCAAATTATATACATAGAAAAAACCAACAATAAAATACAACTAAATAATCCAATAAATAATAAAGGAATAATGTATTGATTTACTGGAATATAACTAAATGTCATGATAGAAACAATACAAGTTAAATACTAGAAGACTCAAATAAATACTCAAAATTCTTTGGTCATGAGCCCTACATTGGTCTTGCCTCCAAAATCTATTTCATGTAGTAAGGAACAATCAACATCAATGTCCATTTCCCTTTTCCAAACCTGCATCCATGTAATATAATCGAGTACCAAACAGGGGCCTGAATAGGGTGTGATTATAACTCTCTAGGTCAATATCAACATGTATAAATAAACTAGTCTGATAAGAATTGTATGTAACAAATAAATAAACATGTATATTGATTAATTCAATAATTAATAAAATACAACAACAACTTGCTTTAGATCTATGTCAAAATATCTCTGAGCATATCTTACAACCATGCCAACCACAACCATATAATCATGAAAAAATAACCTACTTCGGTGCCATGTCGTAATATCTCTAAAAATGTATTATGACCATGCTAACCACTACCATATAACCATGGTATTTTCATAACAATTTGAGTCAAATCCCTATAAGCATTACATCATTTGGGTCAAAGCCCTATAAGTATTGCAGCATGGGACTAGGAAGATATCACTCTCTATAATAATTCTAGCATGGGATTGGGCTGAGCCTTCTCAATTGCAGCATTACACCATATACGTGTGCATGTTCCAGGGCCAAGCCTGCTGTATAAGCATTTCATCATGTAACACATGTCCCCTTACACAACATGGATATCACAATATCACATCATAAATATCAATGGTTAATTATACGAATTACCATTTTTCTTTCATATACCCCTTGAATTTATATCAAAATTGATAAATAGTTATAAAAATAAGAAATAATCCACAACTTAGGGATTCTATTTCAAGAAATCACCTAAGGTATCATATCATGATAAACACACTTTAAGCCATTATCTAATTTAATTGTATTCATGGTTTTCTCACCCAATGGGTAGCCAAAAGCTGATTCAGAAGCCAATTGAAACCACAAGAGTCCAATGAATAAATCCATTCATTATTTAATCAATTATAGCACACATTTCATTAGCACAATCAAAATATTTCATAAACATGGTAATTATCAAACTATATGGTTAATATTTAGACCTCTACCTTTAATTGATTCTCCAATAACACTTCCAATGGAAAATTCCCAGGAGGAACAAGGTTAGGATGATCGCAAAGAGGTTCATAGATAAAAACTAATCAACATAAAAACCAACACCACACAAGGTCAAAGTTTTTCACCACAACGGTGGGATAACCAAGGGAGAGAAGGGAGAAGCTAGGCTAAAACCACTTACCAAGGATCGATGTCATTATTGGGTTATCCAAAAGGAAGTTTGGCACTCCAAAATTTCCTGGAAGCTGCCCTAGGGTTGAGAGGAGAATGATGAAGTGAATTAGAATGAAAAATAAACCACACAACATACTTTATAGTTGTAGTTTGAGTAATTACACAATGTGTAATGTATTTACACATCATGTAAGTATTTTTAATGGGATACACTGAAAAACATGTCACCTTGGATTACATTATTAAAAATAATCAAACATTACATGATGTGTATTACATTTTCATGGTGTGTAAATTTTTTACATATGGTTTTTAAATCCATTTTCCCTTTAAACAACCCTACACAATTTAAATATTATCAACTTACCAAGAACCCATGAAACACTTAACCCATTTATACCCAAACTCCATTAATTTAGATAAACATAAATCTATAGACTTTAAGTTATTTTCCCTAAAAAAGCTCCCATGAAAATCCTATTCAGTTTTCTTAAGTTTCCTCTCAACCTAAGACTATTTTTATTCAAATGATAGGTATCCATGATGGAACATGACCACCAACTTTTAAATATAAGAAAAATTTAAAATGAATAAAATTTAACAAAAAACTCATAGAAAACTATACCTAGAAAAAGATAGGATCTTACATCCTTCCCTGTATATAATATCTCATACCTGAGCTACTCTAATAATCACTATGAAGTCTCAATGAACAAGTTTGGCCACTATGTTTACATATCAAACTCCCTATATCAAATATCCTCCTGAAATATCCCATGCTTCCACTACACTCAAACCAATGATATAGTCCTACCCCAAATATATTTATTACTATGATCCACAAACCATATTGGACTCTCCTAAAAGAAAACATTATATCAAAGCTCAACATATGTTACGTGTATCATATAAGAGGGTTTGGATGATATCTTCATAGTTGCGACATGTGGAACATGTCATGCATGGAACTGTAGCACTATGGAATTGATAAATGGTATGCCAATGGACTGACCCTTTCCACTATCTCAAATGAGCTGAAAAACCTGGGCTCTAGCTTTCCTTATTTCTTGATAAGGTGTTACCACAATCTAGGTGACACTTGAAGGAAAACATTATGAACAACTTTTAATTATAGAGATTATATATGATGGTTAACATATTATTTCTACCTACTTTGTGTGGCCACCAACCATTTTATAATCAACAAAACCTAATCATATGTCTCTTGTATGAGACTAGTCCCAAAAAGTGCTAACTCACCTACCACCGGCCAACAAAGAGATGAAAGGCATGACCTATCATAAAAGTCCTCAGAAGGTTATATTTGGATCAATTCCTGGAATCTATTATTATATTTAAACTCCAAGATTTCCATATGTATCTCCCATTGACCACCAAAATCCATAACATGGGCTCGCAACATATCCTCCAAAACCTTAATAGTCTACTCTGATTGACCATTAGTTTATGAATTATAAGCTATGATCAAAAGAACCCATGATCCCAGAGCCTTCTAAAGACCCTTCCCGAAACATGATGTGAAACAATGATCTCTATCATAAATGATACTCCTTGTGACACCATCCAACTAAACCACCTAACGCATGTAAAGACTACCAAGATCATCAACTATAAAGGTCTCCTTGATTGGTAAGAAGTGGTCTAGCTTCATCATTCAAATCATTATCACCCATAAAACATAATTCTTATGGGTTTTACGGGTTAATATTATCACAAAATCCATAGTTCCACTCAATGATGGGAAAAGGATACAAAAACCCAACCGAACTATGATACTTGGCATTCACCTATTGACAAGTGAAGCATCTAGCCATGAAGATTTCCACCACCTTCTTCATTCCTGACCACCAGTACTATCTACAGAGATCATGATAGATATTTTTCAAACTAGGATTCACTTCCCATATAGAATCATAAAAATCCCTCATCATCTCCTTACATAAGCCTATAGTTACCCATACTCATCCATGGAAAAAAAATAATTTCTACTATCGAGAGACCATCATGTTGGTTTCTCCCCACCATATAATTTTTCTATCAGACTTAGGCCCTACAAATAAAACAACTATTCAATATTAATCCAGTTTCAAATTATGTGTATAACAGATGTCAAAGTCATAGATACGTAGCCTTTAGACTCCTGAACATATATATGCATGTATGCAAAGAGGACCATTATCCACCACTCATCTCAAGACTCCCATACTGCCTCTATCTGTGTATTTCAGCTCAAATCTTCATCAATTACATTACCCTTTACTAGTTTATAATCCAATTCAAAGATAAAATATTTCAGATACTTGACCCAACTCCTCTGTAAAAGTTTCAGGTCTCACTAAGAAAAGATGTACCTAAGGATCTTGTAAAATTTGTATACCAAAAACCTCTCACCCATGAAATATTGTCTCCAACATCTCATGGAATATACCACTGATCCTAACTCTAGATCATGAGTAGGTTAATTCCTCTCATGTGGTCTTAGATTCCTAGATCCATAAGAAACCACTTGATCCTACTGCATCAAAACTACTCCAAGTCCAACTATGGATGCATCACAGACATGGTATATGCTTTACCCAGAACAGGTAAAGTGGGGATAGATGTTGAGGTCAGTATACCTTTAATCTCCTAAAAATCTCTCTCACAAGCATCAAACCAAACAAAATTCACCCCTTTATTGGTCATCCTGGAAATTAGTGTTTCCAAATAGAATAGATTTTAGATAAAGTTATAATAATAACCTACTAAACCTAGAAAGATCCAAATCTAGAATACATTCTTGTGTTGTTCCCAAGATACCATGGTTGCAACATTATCTGGGTCTACATACACTCTTTCCTCTAAGATGAAATGGACTAAGAATTTCACTTTATTAATCCAAAAACTACATTTGGTTAGCTTAGTGTAAAGATGATGTTATCTCGATGTACTTGGGATGATGTTAAAGTGTTTGGAATAATTTTCTACTGACTGGGATTACACTAAGATATCATCGACAAAAATCACCAAAAACTAGTCTATAAAAGTATGAAATATCTTATTCATTAAGGCCATGAATACCTCTGGTTTGTTAGTCAACCCAAATAGCACCACTAAAAATCATACAAGCCATATCTGCTCCTAAAAGAAGTACAAAGTATGTCTATTGGTATCACCCTTAAATGTTGGTAACCTAATCTCAAATCGATCTTGTATAATATCTTATCACCTCTCAACTGATCAAAAAGATCATCAATGTGTGGAAGAGGATACTAGTTCTTGACCATCATCTGGTTCAACCTTTGAAAATCAACACATAATCACAAACACTCATCAGCCTTCCTGGCGAAGAGAACTGGAGAACCCCAAGGAGAAGTACTAGTTCATATGAATCCTTTAGATTCTAGATCTTCCGACTGAACTTTCAACTCCTGAAGCTTAGTTGGTTCTATTCTATAAGGTGGGATAGAAATTGTCTCTACTCTTAGCACCAACTCAATCATGAAATCAATCTATCATTTCGTAAGTAACATATAGAAATCATCAGAAAAATGTCTTGAAAATGGTCTACAGCTGGAAAAAAATAATCTAGCTGCATTCCACCATTTTTTAAAGATAGACTAGAAATATGAGCCATGGGACAATCCAATATGCACTGAATTGGTCCTATAGTACCAACCTAAAGATTCCACTCACCTTGTTGAGAATAACAACCTCCTTCTAGAGATAGAAAGGTAACTCCCCTCCTGTAACAATCGACATGATCCTATTATATAACTAACCAATATATACCAAGAATCAAGTTATAGAATGTCATTTGTAGTATGAAAAGTTCCTAAATGAAATGGTAACCACCGATCTCTAGAGAATTTGTATTGAAACATTTGACATTTTCTAATTTCACTCCCAACGGTGTGTCGATGGTCAAATAATCGTCCAGGATTTCCACATCCAAGACCAAACCATTTACAAAAAGAGAATATAAAAAATAATGTGATTCTCCTATATCAAAAAAATCAAGCTAAGGTATATGATATAAGAATTATACCTCTGACGATAGACGGTCTTGCATCCGTGTTAGCTGGATTAGTCTGCATAACATGTAGCTAACTTTTCTCTCTTCTGTGGGATCCATCTTGACTACCCTAAGATATTTCTCTTTATTGTTACTTCTGCTCATGCATTGGGGTGCCACGTCCCCTTCCTCAGCCTGAACAGCCAATGGAACTCTAGCTACTAGCCTGTTGAGGGGTAATTGAGGCCCTTCCCTACTCATGTTCCTGTCCTAATCCCTTTCCACATGTCTACTATAGAAATTTCACATAGAACCTCTAAATATGACCCAGTCTACCATAGATACGACATTCAAAGGCAGGGTGAGGACACCGTGGGTGCTTGTGTCCAAACTTACCACACTTATAGAACTAGAATGAAAAATGGTCTTGATAAGGCTGTACACTGCCATAACTTCTCTTCCCACTAATACCTTGTAAAAAACTATCTTAGTGAAAATTATATATATCGGAATAAGATATCTTATTTCACCCTACTAAAATAGCATGGACAATTCTTGGGGCCTCTCTTAGATTCCCTTCCATGATGAATGTATGGTTCATCACGTCATCAAAGATTCTCAAGCGAAAAACATTCACCTATGACCTAATATCTTTATAAAGACCATCCAAAAAATGTCTCACCCAAGAGATCTCATCAGCGGCTAAAGATTACGCAAATCACTATAGGTTAGTGAAACATTCAGAATAATCCAACACTCACATGCCCTCCTACGTCATATGCATGAAATCATGAGTTTTTTCATCCCTTAATGTCTTAGGATAGAAATGTATTTGAAAATTCATCTCGAAGTCCTTCCAAGATAGATCATCCTATTACCCATATTTCTCCAGAATATACCACCAACTCATGGAAGGTTCATGAATAATATACGCAAATATATTTTCCCTCCTTTTCATGGGTGTTTCAAGAAGCTTGAATATCATCTAGAATAACTCGATTCAGACCTCATCTACTTGGGTCCTCCTCCCCCAGTAAACACAGGAAGATGCTATAAATAAAACTCTCTTGTCAACTCAGACATCAAAGGCACAGTAAGAATAGTCTTCCTTTCCATAGATCACCTGACCCTTAGGAAGAAATCATGAAGCGAACATACATATGATCCTTAGGACATAAAGGAATCTTCAGTTCAGTTGTGTTGTGAGCATGTTAATTTCCACTCCCCTCATGCTCAACTAAAATAGGACGAGGTTTCATTTTATCTACAAGAAAAAATCACACCGTAGATCACTGGATAGCAATAAGTTTAACCAAAAAAGGTGAATACAAAAAATAACCACTAACTCTCAGTCTCTCTAAACGTGGATTGCAAGTGTTTTAGCATGACATGTTATTTCATTTTTATTTATTTCATTTATCTTGTATAAAAAATATCTCATATCATTGTTCTACAGGAAAATATGTATCACATGAAAAAAAATAGATATACCCCAATCATGAACATTGCATGTCAATATATCCCTATGTTCTTATTATGATGCATGTATCCTCATCTCGTGACATACAAAGGCCATGTGACCAAATGTAAATAAATATTAGCATCATGAAATAAAAACCACACACAATATGTGAATCACCTAAGGTGAAATAACTTCAACTATAACAATAAAACAATACAAATAGTAATCCCACCCCTGGGAACTCATATTTTCCCCCATACAAGGGTTAGATACTCCCATGAACAAGTTCATTACCAAGTCCTGACACATCCTAGTATACTTTATACCTTTCCCAAATAGTAAATTATAAGAAAAGAAAACCTGCTCCTTTGATACCACTTTATAGAATCCCACAATCCTGAACTCTCTCATATGGCCAAAAAGGGTTGGTTACAAGACCTCAAGTGAACCTCCTTGTACGCCCAAGGTTGTTGACTAGCAACGGGGTGTGAAATGTATAGTAGGGAGACTATATCCCCTTGTATGAAGTGTTATATTAGTATAAATAAACCATATAAAATAAATTAATCAAATTATATACATAGTGGAAAATAGTAATAAAATCCAACTGAATAATCCAATAAATAATAAAGGGATAATGTATTGATGTTATAGATTGTAACTAAATGTAATTCTAGAAAAAATAAAATAAAAGACTATAAGACTCAAATAAAGACTCAAAATTCCCCGATCCTAATTCCCACATCATTCCCTCCTCCAAACTCTATCCCATCCAACAAGAAACAATAAATAGAAAGGTTCTTTTCTCTTGTACAAACCTACGTCCATGTAATCTTGTCGGGCACCAAACGGTATCCTGAATAGGATGTGATTTTAACTCAGTAGGTCAACACCGCCATGTCTAAACAAATCATTCTAATAATAAGTGTATGAAATAAAGTGATAAAAAGGTGTATTAATTAATTCAACAATTAATAAAATATAACAACAACTTGCTTCAGATCTATGCTAGAATATCTTTGAGTATGTATTACAACCATTCCAACCACAATCATATAACCATGGTAAAATAACATTCTTTAGTGAAATTCCAGAATATCTTGGAGCATGTCTTATGACCATGAAAACCACTACCATATAATCATGGTATATCCACAACAATCTAGGTAAAATCCCTATAAGAATTATAGTATCTGGGTCAAAGCCCTATATGCATTACAGCATGGTATTGGGAATATCTCACTCTCTATAAGAATTAAGGCATGGTACTGATCTGATCCTACTCAATATCAACATTAAAACATATAATTGTGCATGTGTTAGGGTCAAGCCTGATATATAATAATTTCAGCATGGAACACAAGTCATGTCATACATCATGGATATAATAATATCACATCATAAATATCAATGGTTAACTATGAGAATTACCATTTTTTTATATACTACTTGAATTTATATCAAAATTTATTAATAGTTAGAATAACAAGAAATAAGCCACAAAATAGGGATTCTATATCAAACAATCAACTAAGGTCCCATATCAAGATAAACAAACTTTAAGAAATTATCCAATTCAATTTTATTCATGGTTCTCTCACCTAATGGGTATCCATAAGCTAGTTTAGAAGCCAATTGAAACAAAAGGACTCCAATGAATAATATCATTCATTATTTAATAGATTTAGGTCCATTTTTCATTGGTGAAATCACAATATTTCATAAACATGGAAATTATGAAACTATAGGGTTAAGATTTAGACCCCCTACCTTTAACTGACAATACAGCAATGATTCCAATAGAAAACTCCCAAGTGGAAGAAGGTTTGGATGATTGTAAATATGTTTCTAGATCAAAACTAATCAAGATAAAAACCAAAAACACACACAGTCAAATGATTTCACTGCAACGGTTGGATAACCAAGTGAGAGAAGGGGGAAACTGAACCAAAACCACTTAGTAGGGATTGAAGGCATTATCAGGACAGCTGAAAGGAAGGTTGTCACTCTATAATCACCAGGAAGGTCCCATAGGATTGAGAGGATAAGATTGATGTGAATTAGAATAAAAAATCAACCGAAATGCATACTTTAAAATAGCAAGTCAGGGAATTATATGGCGTGTAATGTTGTTACACCTCATGTAAATATTTTTAATGGGATGCTCCAAAAAACTTGTGGCCTCTAATTATTTTATTAAAAACACTCAAACATTTCATGATGTTTAATATATTTACACAGTGTTCAAATGTTCTGTAGATGGGTTTTCAACCCATTTTACCTTTAAATAACCTGAACCCCCTTTAATGATTTTCAAATTACCAATAACCCATGAAACACTTAACCAATTTATACCCAAACTCTATTAATTCATATAAACATACATCTCCAGAATTAATTCATTTCCCCAACAAATCTATCCATGTGGATCCTCTTAGGTTTTCTCATGTTTCCTCATAACCTAAGAATGTTTTTATTTAAATGATAGGTATGCATGATGGAACACGACCATCAAGGTTTAAAAATGAGTAAAAACTTACCTGGAATAAAAGTTAACAAAAAACTCAGAGAGAGACATACCTAGAAAAAGACAGGATCTTACACTTTTTTTGTTCTACTCAGTACTCTCACATTCGATTGAGTACCTAATATATTTCACACATTTGACTCACGCTCACTTTTCTATTCATTATTTTAGTTGAGTTCCTTAATGCGATTGATTACTGGATTTACGGTCACTCTAATACATAGGAATATTTTCATATAAACCATAAAATACAAGTTCCTAATACAAAACACAAAATTCATTAACAATAAAATAAACATGATTTAATATCATTGAAATAAGAAATTATTAGATTAAGACAACACATATGGTTATAAACCATTTATAAAACCTTAGATAATTTTATCATATTATATGTTTCATCTTATAAAATTCTAATAATGATGTCTAGAATGGAATAGATTTAAACATTAACCCCTTAACATTCGACTACCATTTAATTATAGTATTCCATGGTTGTTGTGAAATATGAATCAAAGTATTATGATATCCCTATGGAATACACTACAATAGGCTGAAAAAAATTGGATTATATGCCTTATGATATACCCCTCATCAAGGCATTAGATATGACTTGGATTCTAATATGTTGTATTGCACAACATATACATATAATCCTATATGATAAATCCAAAATTCATTAAATTCATACAGTCTTGGAGGAATATCTACATATCTAATGTGTTTTATGGTTGGTTTCTCCACTCTATTAGTCTTCACTAGTTGTTTATAGTGTATATTCCTTAGTTTTTTAGCTCTGACATTCATGTGTTTGGCTGGTACCTCGTGTCATTTTTTATCTTTTATCTTAATGTAAGCTAAATATTCCTCATTAGTGGTTGCATATGTTATGTATTTTATTTATGAATCCCCCTCTATTTGGTCTCTTGTTTTAGTTTTAATTATGGTTAGATTTTCCACTTCCCTAAAGGTCATATTATTTTTGAGTTATTTGAACACATCACTACTACAGAAACCACCTATATCAATGCTAGAAATGGGATTTGTCAATGAAAAAAAGAATTGACATGTTGAGCTACCTTAAAAGTTCTCAAAATTTATCAGTGCTAATAGAATTGCAGATAAAGGCCCTCTTTATTAGTGATAAGAAGAAAATATTGATAAAGGAGGAGCATTGATAAAGGAGGACATTATCATTGTGCTTTTTAGTGCTGATAAAGGGGGACTTTATCAGCACTTTATTTTAATACTAATAGATGGAAGTTTATTAATTATATTTAGCATTGATAAAGGGGTTTTTCATCAATGGTTTTTTTATCACTAATAAAGGTCATGGAAGTTGTTGCAAAACATGCATCCTTGTAGTAGCCCTATAATAGAACAAGATTAGAAAAATACAGTCAAATTAGAATAAAAATATTATAGAAAACAAGATTGAAATACAAATATTATATTGAATTATCATTTCAATTCAAAATTTAAATACAAAATATTTACATTTATATGATATTTATAATTAATCAAAAAAAAAATAACAACCAAATATTAAAAATCAAAACTCTTATAGAAGGATTTCTCTAATGATCAAAATCCATACAAAAGTTTGTCCCTACAATAAAACCAATATTTATTTTAGTAATGGTATATAGAGAAATAAACAAATTAAAAAATTTGTGTTATATAATCCACATATGATAAATTTCATTGTTAGTTAATGAATATTTTAATGATATTATCAGTTATACTATTAATTATATTTTTAATTATTATATTTTTAATTTTAAATTTATTATTAATTATACCATTAATTAATAATTATATTATGAATTATTAATTAAATTTTTAATTAATAATCTATATAAATTATATTGTTATCCTCCAGGGGTGTAGCCTAGTGTTTGTGTCTATATGGATCTCATAGGTGGTCTCAGGTTAGAGTCTCTACGTATACTTGTAGTCATAGTAGCATCTTCACTTTTTTTAATCCCCCTCCATGAACTATTTTAATTATATAAATTATTTTGTTAATTACTAAATATATTAATGATATTATCGGTTATTAGTTTTCTTAATTAATTAAATAGTTAATAATTATATCATTAAACTAAAATGACACTTTTAATATGAAAACACATAATTTGATTCATATCAGGAAAATCATGTCTTGGATAGATGCATGGTCAGTTATAACATGTCATAAATTAATTATGGATAATTTTTAAAATTTTGAAGACAATCTGAGCTTTTTTACTTAGGTTTGAAAATGTGGCATGTGTTTTAAACTAAAATGAAACTTTTATATTGAAAACATGAACTTGAAGTCATACTGGACACATCATATGTCATATTGATGTGTGGTCAATTCCTACAAATAATAAATGAATTATGGATCGTTGTCCAAAATTTTGAAAATAATTGGAGCTTTCTTACTTAGTTTTGATAATGTGATGTGCTTTTTAAACTAAAATGCCTCTTTTATGTTGAGAACATGAACTTTGATTCATACTAGCCACATTGTGTGTAAGATTTATGTGTGGTCAAATACAATATATATGAAATGAATTATGGATCATTTTCCTAAATTTTGAAAACAATATGAGTTATTTTTCTTAGTTTTGGAAATGTGACATGTTTTTTAAACTAAAATGACACTTTAATATTGAAAATATACACTTTGAGTCATACTAGACACGTCATGTTTCCGATTTATGTGAGGTTGACTTCTACACATCATAAATGAATTATGGATCTTTTTTCTAAAGTTTGAAATTAATTTGATATTTTCTATTCAATTTTGACTATTTGATGTGTGTTTTAAAATAAAATGACACTTTTATATTGAAAAGGTGCACTTTGAGTCATACTGGACACGTCATGTTTTAGATTGATGTTTGGTTAATTCTTACACATAAAAAATGAGTTAGGGATAATTTTCGTAATGTTTGAAAACAATATGAGATCATTTTCTCAGTTTTGGATATGCGATGTGCATTTTAAACTAAAATGACACTAATATTGAAAATGTACAAATTAAGACTTATTGGCCACATAGTGTGTCAAATTGAAATATGGTTGATTCCTAAACATAAAAAATAAATTATGAATCATTTTCCTCAATTTTGAAAACAATATGATCTAACTTGCTTGGTTTTGGATATATAGCACGTGTTTTAAACTAAAATAACATGCACTTTGAGTCATACTAACCACATCATGTGTCGGATTGAAATAGTCATTTCTTATACATATAAAATGAATTATAGATCTTTTTTATAAATTTTGAAAACAATATGATATTATTTTCTTGGCTTTGTATACGTGATGTGTGTTTTAAACTAAAATTACTATTTTATATTGAAATATCCACTTTGAATCATATCGACAACATTGTATGTCACATTGACATGAAGTCAATTTCTATACATCAAAAATGAGTTATGGATTTTTTTTCTTAATGATTTAAAATAATATAAGCTTGTTTGCTCAGTTTCGACAATGTAACACATATTTTAAACTAAAATGGCACTTTTATATTAAAAACACACACTTAGAGTCATACTGGCCACATAGCATGTTGGATTGATGTGTGGATAATTGATACATGAAAAAAATGAATTATGGACAGTTTTACTAATGTTTTAAGATAATATGATATTTTTTACTCATTTTTAGCTACGAAACATGCATTTTACACTAAAATAACACTTGAAAACACACACTTTCATTCATATAAGCTAAATAGTGTGGTGGATTGATAGGTGGTTGATTCCTACACATAAAAAATGAATTATGGGTCATTTTTTAAGGTTTTAAAACAATATAAGCTCATTTTATTAGTTTTAGCTATGTGGAACATGTTTTAAACTAAAATGATGATTTTATATTTAAAAAACACATTATATGTCATACTTACAACATTGTGTGATGGATTAATGTGTGGTAAATTAATACACATCACATATGAATTATTGATCGTTATCCTAAATTATTAAGAAAATCTAAGCTCATTTTCTTATTTTTTGATTTGTGACGCATATTTTAAATTGAAATAGCCCTTTTAAAACTTGAGATGTGTATTATTATTCAATGTGGAAGAAGAATAGTGACTATAAAATAAAATGGTTGAATCCTCCCAATTATATGTTTAAGTTTAATAAAGATGATGAATCTTCAATACATGGATAACTTTAATATCTCAATTACCTATTTTCTAACAATTTTTTTTACATACATAAACTGAACATATTACCACTTTTCAAAAATTCTGAGATGCACCTGTTAATGTATCATCACTACCCAATCACAATATCTTTACTCTTGAAGTCATATCATGATCATCTAAACATGATCCCTAAGGCTCATACCCACACCTAGATGAAATCCCATGTTTGGAATCTCAATTCAAGTTACTCTTAAATAACATAAGAAAATTTTGAGTTACCCTAATGTAACATAAGAAAAATATGTTTTATCCATCAGTAACTTAAGAAAATTTTGATTTTACCTTCAGTAACTTAATAAATATTCTATATACCCTTCAGTGACATAATAAATTTTCAATTTTGCCTGTAGTGACTTAAGAAATCTTTAGGTTTCCCTCTAGTAACTTAAGATATCTTCAAGTTACCCTTTAGTAACTTAAGAAACCTACAAGTTACCCTTTAATAACTTAAGAAAATTTTGAGTTCCTATTCAGTAACATAAGAAATATTTAATTAACCCTTTAGTAACTTAAGTCAAATGCGAGTTACCCTTCAGTTACTTAAGAAATATTCAAGTTACCCTTAAGTAAATTAAAATTTTATGAGTTTTATTTCCACACATAAAAAATGAATTATTTATTTTCATATAAATTTTTTAGTCAATCTGATCTCATTTACTTGGTTTTGGATATGTGACGTGTATTTTAGAGTAAAATGATGTGAAAACATTTAATATGAGTCATATCAACCTCATCATGTGTCAGATTAATGTACCTTTTATTCCAACACATCAAAATGAATAATGGATCATTATCCTAAATATTAAAAAAATTGATCTCATTTTATTTATTTTTATAATGTGATTCATGTTTTAAACAAAAATGACATTTTATATAAAAAATATTCACTTTGAGTCATACAAAACACATCATGTGTTGTATTGATGTATGGTCATTTCCTACACATCAAAAATGAATTATGGATTGTTTTCCTAAATTTTGAAAACAATCTCAACTCGTTTTCGTAGTTTTAATGGTGTGTTTTTAAGAGTAAAATGATACTTTTATATTGAAAACACATGTTTGGAGTCATAATAGACACATTGTATGTCATATTACCATTTAGTAAATTACTATAAATCTCAAATGAATTATGGATAATTTTATAAAATTATGAAAACAATATAAGCTCATTTTTTTGGTTTTTGATATTTGATGCATGTTTTAAACAAAAATGAAACTTTTATATAGAAAAAACTCAGTTTGAGTTATACCGAACACATCATGTTTCATATTGACATTTGGTCGATTCCGACACATAAAAAATGAATTATGGATTGGTGTACTAAATTTTGAAAACAATTTGAGATCATTTTCTCAATTTTGACAATATGATAAGTTTTCTAAACTAAAATGAAACTTTTATATTAAAAAATACACTTTTAATCATACCATACACATCATATTTTAGATTTGCATTTACTCAATTACTATGAATCTCAACTAAATTATGGATCATTGTATTAAATTTTGAAAATAATTTGAGATTTTTTTCTTAGTTTTGGCTATGTAACATGCTTTTAAAACAAAATTGAAACTTTTATATTGAAAACACACACTTTGAGTCATGTAAACCAAATCATATGTTGGATTAATGTGTTGTCGATTCAAACACATAAAAAATGAATTATGGATTGGTGTAAAAAAGTTTAATAATAGTATAATCTCATTTTATCCACTTTAACAATGTCCTGGTTCAACTTCACTCATAATTAATCCCTCATTTCTACTTTAAACATTGGATCGGTGTGAGTTATCTCTATTAGTATTTATAGTATCTTTAATTTTCATGTATTTGGTTGAATAAAACATGAAAGTAAAAGAATTCATCTTGATTATTCATCATGAAGGTAGAAGTTATTATAATTGGGCCTATACTATTTTTACAAAATCATAAAAATACATCAAAACACAAAATTCAAATTACGAATCTAGGGTCATGGAAATACATTCATGATAAATTAGTAACATGTATTCAAATTTGTGGGTATAAGTATCCTTGACCCATTTCCCTCTATCCATTATCTTAGATATAGAATTCAAGTCTAATCTCTCACAAGCAATAACATCATCATATGTGTTACTAGATCTTCTAGAATATGAAGAGAATAACCCTCCATGATACTTATCCTTGAGAAATAGCTCAAATATTTCTTTATTTTTGGTTTCATCTCCAAAGTGTTTCGTAGTTTCTACAAACTCATCTTAACCCCTTAATTAAGAAAATTTTCAAATAGTTGATATTAATGCTTCACGTCCTAAATGTATCTCAAAGGTCATAGCATGTACTATATTAAAAACATGATAGGTAATCACCTCCACTTGATGTCGCCAAACATTCTACCACCGTGTACTCTACCCACTCATCTCTAAAAAAATTCATTATTCTTTTGAATATGTAGACTATTGGAAGTCTTGGTCATACTAATAAAATATAGAAAAAAGTGATTGAAAAATATTTAAAATGAAATATAAATTACCTTTAAAAATTACATATTTATAGATTCTAGTTCTTTTATGGCACATAATATCCTTTATAATGTTTCTAATGTAATATCCACAATCATTATCATTATTTTTCTTTCAAAACTGTAGAAACATTGACCAAAAAAAGTAAATTCTTTTGAAAAAAACTATTGATTGATAAATATTACTATATATACCTTAATATATTTCCATTTGAAGAAATCCTTAGGCTTATTGAGTTCATCCACCAATATCATACAATGATTTAGACGATATTTATAAATCCCCCAATCATAAAAAAATTCTTGATAAAACACAAACCAAAATGAATAATTTTAATTTTATCTATAAAATTTTTATTACAATACATTACAAATTCACAATGGACATCAAGTGTGGTTGATTTATTGGAAATCCATGATTTGAATTCAAAAAATAAACATTTGGGGTATCCAAATTGATTTCAATTAGCATACAATTCTTCCTAAAAAAGAAAAACAAATAAGTTATAGGAAAATAAAAATATATTTTAAATGATTATATTGTAGAGTTTTACCTCTGAATTTTCAGTAGAAAGAGAAGTTTTTCATATATTATTTTCTTTTCAAATATCTCTCTTAGATGATCTTTTTTATATTCAGTTTCTTCTAATTCCAAATAAAATTTTTTCATATAAATAATAGAGGTATTAATGACTCCAAATCTGTCTTCATAGGTTTTTATATTTATATAGTTGTTATATATACACCTCTAGAAAATATGAATAGTTATTAAAAATGATGAACATAGTAAATAATTTTTTATAAAAATATATTATGAAAATTTATCTCATTTATGTATTCACAATTGATAATTCCAACCATTAAAAATTGATTATCTCATTTATACTCTTGATACTAATCACATTTCTAATGTACACTCAAAATATTTCCAATTCATATTCAATATATCATATATTTTTATCTTTGAATGTTGTATCCACATGAACTTGTAATGTTAATATATATGGAAGTGGAACTGGTGGGGTGAAGGTACTCTCAGAAGGTATTTTGTTTTTTCTTTCCATAATACCATACCTCATTTCAAACCTTTTATCATAAAATATTAAAGGTTTTCATTAAAAAAAATTAAGTACATACCTCATGTATCTTTATAAAATTGAATCGCCATTCTATGAAAGTTCTAATAGAATTATCAAAAATGGTAGCTTTCAGATCATCAAGTGGAATAGGTAACTCAATGCTTGGATCAAGAGATACTTCAATCCCCACTCTCAAATGATATTTTGGGAGTTGTTTATTGTGTAACATGTCTCTTAGGATATTGTATATTTTTTTCCTTACAACAAGGATATTCATGGGTGTTAATAGATATAGATCACATACAATTTCTCCATGAATAATTTTAGTAATATAATGTAATCAAAAGTTGGTTGATTCTTATTTATGAGAAGAGTTGTGAAAAAATAGATTATCTTAGCTAAGGAAGACATTTGAGGGGAATGTCTGGCCTAAAATCTAGTGGATTCATTTCTCTCTTCATATACTTATTATTATTCCACTATTGGTTTTCTTTGATCCTTTCACATGTATTATTCTACTAAAATAGATAAGGAAATATTATCTTTTAAAGAATATATTTTTTTTCATTCCTTTCATCATATCATATATATCTTTTTATGGTTTTGTCTTCTCAAAATATGTTTTAGGTAACAATCTAAAATCTGCACCTCTAACAAGGCCATATTGTTCTGGCTACTTAAAAGATACTGAAATTAGTTATTATTTGAGTGTATTCTATGAAATTTCTTTAGTCTAAACTATATAAAAATATATGAACATAAATAAATATTTTTACATAATAATTTTATGAAGGATAAAAATTACGATTATTTCAAACTTACACATGATTCCCATATTACTTATGTGTTTTCATCTACTAGTTTTACCTCTTTATTTATAAAATACTCCTTCTATATCACATAATGTGGGATGGAAGTGTCTTTATATTCTGATTCATCAATATGTAGATAAACAATGCATCATATGTTGTTTCATATCACATAAACATTTTAATATAGATTTAAAATATATACCATTTTCTTTTCAAGTGAAGCATACCCCCATTCTATTTTTATAGTATGGGTATGTTGGTTTTGATGCACATTTCTTGTTTTCATCACTCCTTTATTGTTTCATAATTTAACAACTCTAAATCAAAGTGGATAAAATAAATTATGTCAAATAAAATATTTTTGACTACAAAACACATGAAATGATTCATCATCATCATGATTAATGAAATTTTTCCATGTTTCCTGGTTTATAATTTGTTCATACGTAGATGGTGGGTGGGGGTTTACTTTATCCTTAGCATATCTGAGATTATTATTTGTTAGAAGTGTCATGAAGGATCTATTATATTTTCCAATGATCATTAAGACAAATTTATTACTATAATCATATAAAATAAATGAACGTTTAAAAGGATAATGAAAATTAAATCAATGTTTTATTATATATTTTTTATTAAAATGAAAAAATTATATCCAAACATTACCCTAATATCTTCCCACATGGTTTCCTTTAATTTAGGAATGACAACATGACAAAAATCTATATCAATCAGCACATGCATTCTCATTGTGACATCGATGTAACTAATGAACATTGACTTGTTGGGGTCAAAAATTTGGTCACATTGATTCCATCTAACCTTAAATTTTATACCTTTTCTTATTACCTTGATAACTTTAGTTAACATGGTGATGCTCTATCGCTCTTTTTTTTCTCATCCACATGCTATTGACCCCCTAATAATTCTGTAGTTTCAGCATCGATCATGTGTTCTTCCTCAATATTGGTAATATTATCATGGGGAGAAATCATTATCTACATGAGTAGTAAAATATTTAATTTAAATTACATAAATGTACTATATAACACAAAATATTATGAGGAAAATTATATTATATTAAAAAACTTTAACATTCTCATTGAATGATTTTTTTTATTTAAAGGTTGATAGGATTTTTTTTCCTCAATTGAGTGTCTAAATCCCCTCCTTATGGTCCCCTCTAACATACAAGACACTTTATACATTGGTAATATCATGAAATTATTTCATTTGAACCTATATTTATTGTAGTTAACAACATACAATTCAAAAATTATTGTTTATTGGATTTGGTACATAAAATACTTTCCCTACTTGTGATTACATTGTGAAGGGTTCATCCTTATACCCTTCCACACTGAAATTCACCTTCATGATTCCCAATTCATAAACTTTAACTCCACTCCTATTGTTAACCTATTTTCATTGGAAAATCAACTCTTGAAATTTTTTTAATCTAAATCTTTTATCTATTTGATGATAACAAAATATGACATATTTTTATAAATTGGTTTTTTATCCTTGAAACAAAATATCTTCATCACTTATTCCATATTCATAACTCCATTGTTGTTCATCATACTTCATCCATATTGTTCTTTTATATATAATGTATATCCATTAATTATAAAACTATTGTAAGATATAATATTTGCATTTGGTCCCCTATCTAGCCATCAGAGTTGTTAATCAATTGAATTCAAATTTATGGATAACTACTTATAAATATAATCATAGAACCATCCTATAAACTGGTGACTATGGGTATTTTATATCTATACTTTAACCCTTGATGGATTAAAATGTCTAAGAATTACTTTTTTGGATTCAACATATGTATAAACCTCTACATTATTATATAAAATTTAAAGGTGAGGTTTCTCCCTCTCAATAATGTTAATTGTAACAACATCTCTTACAGAAATATCTTTAGCCATAAGGTGTCCACTGCGATGAGATTTTGGGAGACCAATGATATAAACATCAAATAGGTAATGGATATAGAATTCTACATCTTATTCAACAATATATCACTCTTCAATACAAAATTCTATCCAAATTTTATTCTTTATGTACCCTTTTAAAATATTCATATATCATTCAATTGGGTATATTCATTTATAATGTATAGAACCACATAGTTTAATCTCTATAACCAAGTGAACCATCAATTAGGTTGTTATTTCAATGAATGATAACGGGATGAACATATCCAATTCATATAATATGACTATATTTCCCTTATTCATGATTGGAAACTTATAGAGGTCTATAACTTAACTACATATGGCTTTGAAAAAGAAGTAAATTCTTGTTAATATATGTCAAAAAAATAGGTATAATGAAATTTAAAGCTACATGCATTAAATATTTAAAAAATAAACATGAAATTCATGTGATTTTAGACCCTAAAAATTCAAATTATTCATTGAAAAAACATTCTTGATATTTGATGAATATCCCTTTGGAACTTTTACACAATTAAGGAAGTTGAAAAATAGAAATTTTTCTTATCTAGGTAGAGTGTAATCTCCTGAAGGAAGAAAACTTTCTGTTTTACCCTTCACCAGATCCAACTCTTCCATTATCCCCATGTAAATCATATCTAACCTAGGCTTAATACAATCTTCTGTCTTCTATGGTACATTTAGTAATGTGCCAATAACACTATCAAAAAAAATTTATATGTGCATGGGATTAAGAAAATTTCCTATATATAAGAAATTAACGTATGGTAATTCAATGAAAACTGATCTCTTCTTCCAAAATGATTTCATAAGGTTTTCTTAAAGGTTAACTGAAATCAGTTTCAAAATATTTTAATTTATCAAATATTTTATCACCTGCTAGTGGAGATAGTTTTTTACAATTTTTTGTATTTAAGTTGTATGATGTCATCCAAGATTGGTATTTATGGCATTGGGGTAAAAAAAATTATGTTAAAAAAATATGGTCTTTGATGAAAGTTTCAATCTGACAAGATGTTTACCTTATTCACAAATAGGGCACCCCAACATTCCTTTAATGTTATAGCCTGAAAATTTTCCATAATCAAGAAATTCATTTATCATCCTTTACAATATGGATATCTATATAAACCCTACACTTATATGAGTATCATACAATGTAACACGTGTATCCTATATCAATTTCAAATTTTTGATCAATGGAGCCAAATATAAATCAATGTCATTACAAGATTATTTTGGTTCAGATATAAGTAGAGACAACATGATGTATTTTAGCTTCATGCATAACCACGAACGAAAGTTTTAATTTACCAACATCACTGGACATGTACTATGAGTGCTACTTTTTACATCAAAATAATTTATTCTGTAACACTCTAATATTTTATGGTATGTCTTCTTTTTTATTTGTAATCTTTTTTATAGATTAAATTATACCCAATAGTGACCTTAAACGAACCATGATATGCTATTAATATAATTATTTAAAATAAAAATATATATCCTAGTTGTTAAAATGGTGGTTATGAATAGGATTAACTATCTTATGAAAATATATGATTGAATTAACTGGTTACCAAATAATTAAAAATAAATGAAAAAGACAATTCAATATAAAGGAAATGTGTTTATAAAAATTATTATTACGTACCAATAGTGTTTTATTATAATAAATTAAATTAATTAATATTAATTAATTATATTAATTAAATTTTTATTTAATATATTCCATATAATGTTTAAAATTCATCCTGTGTGTTTTATAAAGATGTTAAAAAAATAAATCCAATTTTTACACATACTAAATTTTAAGAAATATTTTTATAAAGGCAGTTTTTCCACTTTTTAATGGAGAATTTGTTTCAAATCAAATTTTTGAAACTTTTATAAATTACATTTGAATAAATAATCTATTTATTTGAGATATTAATATTAAAATTTATTTTTTTTTTGAATTTTTTATATTTTTCTGGTAAGTTTCATGTTTTTTTAAATAGTGAAAAATTTGAAATTTTAATTGAGAACATATTTTTCATATAAATAATTTATTGTGTTAAATTATATTTTAAATTAGTTTTAAAGTATAATTAGATCAACTTTATATCATTTTATCCAATTTTTTACATTTTAATTAATTTCACTTTGAATTTGGATGTAAAAACATTTCAATATTTTGAACATTTTTACTTTAAAAACATGTTTTCATGTTCCGTCAATGGGATTAATATCAAATTAATTACCGAAACTTTTATATTTTCAATTTTGAAAAATCAATTAAATATTTTGTATTAGGGCGTCTAAATTATGTAAATAGGTTCATTTTATTTTTGTAAATTATGAATAATAATTTTAATAATTTTTTTATTAATATGGTTAAAGGTAAATCAAGTAATTAAGGATAAAAATAATATTATAAATATTAAAAAATTACCCTAACACTTATCTAAATTTTATTTGATGAGTTATTTTCAACCAAAATCATTACTGGGCTGAATTTATGGCATCTTGAATCAACTTGGATGACTTTATTCCTTTTTTAGTATTTTATTCTTAGGAAAGTCCAATATGTCATACTCATGATTTTAATAAATATTAAAAAATTTATATATGGTTATTAATAATATATATTTGAATATAAATATTCATTTGAAATATAAAATGTTTACCTTCATCTTGATAATTTATTTTTATTTTTTAAGAAATAAATAATTAAATTAAAAGCTTACAAAAGGATGATGCAGTAATTATTTAATTGATGGAAATATCAAATAAAATATATTAAAATAAATATAATTTGAGATAAATAATGTCATACACAAATTTTATAGATTATATAGACATATTATTGATGTATTATAGGTTTTTTTATTATATCATGTTTTTATGATATTTTAAAAAATTCAAGTAATGAATAGTGTCAAAATTGACATTAATGATATATTAAAATAAAAAATATTTTATTAAATGATATAAAATTATTAAAAATCAATAATTTATCCAACTGATTGGGATAGTGTTTAAAATTTCTTAAATGAATCTTTATGGTTCGTTTTTCATTTTAGAGTAACTATATTAACCCTTAATGAGTAAAAACACATGTTGTCTCACTAAGAGTTAAAAAGAATAAACAAGGGTTAAACCCAAAAGATAAGGGTAATAATATGACCTAGACTTATATTAAAATCATTATGTAAAATGATTTATACCAATACTCATCTTATATTAGTAATAAATCACTTTGAATCCATTTTTAATTGAAAATTAATTAATATTAATTTAATATTTTTAAGTTTCCAAAGGTGCCTCTCACCTTAATTATAAAATGGAAACTACGCCCTCACTTCCTCACACCACTTTGAGCCTTATAGCTCAAATAAACCATGGAAATTTCTCCTCCCAACACCCTTATCCAAGTTATGGTGGTCATGGTATTCCAAAAAACCAAATATATATTCCTTAAGAAGAAATTTAAAGGAAATCCAGCGAAGAAGTGGTAATTGTTTAACCAACTCATTCAAGTTCATTTATTATTCTACTTATTATTAATGAGTTTTTTCCATTATAAATTAATAATTATAGTGTCATATATATTATGAGATATTATTATGATTATGGGACAACCATATTCCACCCCTTATCCATCCTATGAAAAATGAAAGCATCATGTGTGTGTATGTACGACTTACCGTCTCCATGATGTGGTGTAATTTGTTTTTCTAACAACTTTATTTAGATGGGTATAATGTTTTAAATAATGGATATATGTAACATACCATGTAATTATAGAATAATAGTTTTCCATATTTATTAATATTTATGAATTAGATAGTAATTTTACTTTAAAATGTACATTATTTCTGATAACGCACCTAACATGCAATAATAGGTTTCTCCTAAATCTTACATTGCACACAAGACAGGGTTATACAAAAAATAATATATTATTATTATTATTATTTTAAGATGTAGTTATCGCATAGCCATTAGAATATAGGGAATGAACGATATTAACTGAATTATGAAAATTGGGTTTACAAATGTTTATATAATGATTCATTGGTTAGAAAACTAATTAGAAATGAAAATAAAAACCAATTGAATATAAAGGATGTTTTTTTATGAAAAACTATTTAAGTGTGAATAATTTTATTTAAAAAATAATAAAATCACTCTTGTTGGGTTATATTAACGAAATATAAATTAAATATGATGTTTAAAATTCATATTATATGTTTTCAAGACCTAATATAAGAATATATACAACTTTATAGATAAAATTAGTGTTTTTAGGAATAACACCATCCTTAGAGTTGTTAAGGTGTTCTTAAAAGGTGATCAACCGAAGAAGAGATATCATTTTCTTTAAGTATTTCTATTTTATTTATTCTTCTACTTCCTTAAAATATCCTCCAACCATGATGAGATAATAACTCCAGTATTATAAACATACTGAGATGTTATTATGTTAATATCATCACTTAAATTCATCTCTAATTCTATTAAATGGTAAATGATTTAATCATTCATGCGTACGTGTGAACTATCACTTCCACGAATCGGTCTTATTCCTTTTCCATAACCATCTCTAATAACTAGTTATAATAATATAATTAATGTTAATATGTGATGTTAATGAAATATTAATCATTATAAGATAATAATATATAAATTATTTTCTTACTTCCATGCGCATAAAAATGATAACATTGTTCGTGCGTACGTGTGAACTATCACCTCCAAGAAGCGATGTGAATCATTTTTATTAATTATATAACTTTTATGATATATATATATAAGTATATTTAAATTATTAATATGATATTAATTATTATATGATCATTAGTTAAATATAAAATAATAATTACCTTACTTTCATAATTATCAATTAACAATGAAGACGTTACTCAATCATACATATGGCTTATCGTCTCCATGATTATAATGCTGTTAATTTTTCATAACCATACTTCATGGTTTGATTTAAAATTATAATTTATGTATAAAATGGAAATAATTTAATGAATATTATAATGTAGATGATGGACTTATGACCACTTGGACTAGTACTATATTCCTTTTTGACTCAAGAACTGAATATCAAAAAAACGTCCGACATGAACTCAAATAATTAACTAATTGTTATAACATAGTAATAAGTGATATAAAGGGAATAATAAACTTGAAAAAGGTTTTTAATAAAGTATAAATTAACCTAAGTTTATTATTAAGGAATATAAAGAATGAAAAAAGACAAATCGTACTCAAGGTGAGGGACTTCGTCTTAATCTCCTTTCATTGAGGCATTTCTTGATAATATGATACTTTATTATTTTATAAGGTGTATATATAGACACTATGAAATTTAATATCCATATTTCATAAATAATATTATTATTTATTGTTTTGGTAAATGTATTAATTCATGGAGATTGAGATTTAAATGTTCAAAGTGGTGTGGGACACCTTTAACGTTTAAATATTTATTTATCAAATATTTTTCTTCCTAATATTTATTTACATATTTATTTATATGGATATAAAAGGATTATATAGGGAATTTTATTTTTATATTTAATTTCATTAAAAGTTTTCAAAAGGAATCTTTTTATATGAATAATTTTACTTTGTTTACAAAATGACAAAAGGAATGTTTTTTAATGTATGCGGAAAAAAATGACTTATATATCCTCATAACAATTATTTGATGTTTGGGTTACTCTATAAGACTTAATGTTATTAAAAGTAAAATAGATCCATTATTACCTTTTTAGGTATTTTGGTATTGAAATTGTTTTTAAGAATGGTTTGATTATATCAATATCTTGAAATTATTCCTTGTGATTGAAAATGAAATTTTATGAGTGAAATGTTGATAATTGAAATATTTTATGTGTTATGATTATATAATGGTATTTGGACATTTTATGGGTGGTTACATGATAAACCAAATATGGTTGGTTACATGATAAACTAAATATGGGTGATTCTGTGATAAACCAAGGATGGGTGTTATGTTATAACCTCCAATGTGTTGGGTATGGAAGTCGGTCGTATGGTTATTCTATTTAGTGATATATTTGGAAGCCGAATTTATAGTTATTCCATTTAAATATGATTATGTACCTAGTTAACCTTATATGTTATATGTGATTTGTATGGGTTTTATGATAATATTGTGATTACAAAAATGGTAAGAAATAAGCTTATATACAGCGAAGAGTATTTAATACTTCTTAAAGTTGAAAATTATTACGTTATGATAAAGTATTCATGGTTTACACATTTTTTTAAGTATAATAGTTTTCATTATTTTTGTATTACTTACTGAGATTTTTTTTCTCATCCCTAGTTTTTGAAATGTTTTTCATAGGATTTTAAGAATAATGGAGTCAAGTATGGGATCAAGGAAAAGTTATGAAGTTTAAACATGAAAGAAAACCATGTTTCCTTTTAAAAATTTATAATTTTATAAAAATTAGATAGTGATCATAATCTTTTACTTTGTAATATTTGAGTTGTTATGTATGAGTTGTGGCATAATTCTCTAAATCTCTAAACTTGAAAAGATTTTAAATGTGAATTCTAGGTCAAAAACACTAGAATAAGTTATGTTTAAGGTTGGGTCCTTATAATATATATAGTAATTATGACATGATATTGATTCTCTACAATTAATATACTATCCAGTTCCATACCTTTTCACCATTAAGGGAATGATACTATCGTTTGTGCGTACCTAGAGCCTACCATCTCCATAACACAATGTGATTTATTTTACATGTTAACCATTAAAATATGATTATAAAAATGTATATAATGAATAAATATAATATCTATGAACTTATTAAAATTATTTAGATGAAATAAATATATCATATTCATAAGAAAAAGGACTTATATGAAAAATAATTCATAGGAAAATGAAGTAGTTAACACCAGGAACATGGGTTATAATGAAATATTATTAATAAAAAAATATAATATGATCATATATGATATCATAAATATGTATATGGTTCTATTTCTGGAATATATTAATAAAATTATTTAAACTATTATACAAGAGGTTAAGTTTTGTTCAACTAAAGGAAAGTACAAGGTAAGGGGTATTTCACAATCTCATTATTATTCAATATTTTTTAAGTTTAAGTCTCAACTTGGGAACATTTTTCTTCCATTTACATGTTTTCTAAAAATGTTTTCAAAAAGGTTTTCACTATTATCCATAAAAAAATTAAAGTTTTTTTACCCATGTTCTAGTTTTTTTAAATGTTTTGTATGGAATCTTTTTATCATTTTCTAAACAGGGTACTTTATGACTTTTTCGACAAAAATACGGAAGGAATGTTTTTTTAATTATGTTGTATAAGTAAATTTTTTTGTCGTCATAACACCTTAATATTTTGAATCTTATTTTATAAGTTTACAAGATTATTTTCAATGAAAATTTTTTCTTTTATAAATACCCTTATTTTAAAAAAAAATATTTAAAATTAAAGTGGGTATTTCTCTCAAGAAATTTTTAATGATTTTATTAGAGTATTTTCATCTATGTAAACATAATTTGTAGGATATTATTCTTGATTGAGTTTGATCTCTTATGATATCATCTACCATATTTTATTGAAGGTTTTATGATTAGTTTAACTATGTAAGTGCTATTTTGATACCATTTATGTTTTATGGTTAAAGTATTCACATTCCATATGATATTTTGTCAATATGGGTGTTTTTTTAATTATTATTTTCATATGAGGAATGCATTCAGCTTAGTAAGTGATGGGTGGGGCCCTCTATATCCCCTTGATACATCGGTACGTCTAATGAGACAAACTTGTTTGGGTATTAGCCAAGGCCTTACCCATTTATGTATGGTGTCTTTGTTGAAGCCTTGATGGTATATTTATGATGTCTAACATTATGAATTTCTACTTTATGATATGAGTTATTGATATTCCATGTGATTATTATATTATTAGAATATCCATGGTTAATTTTTATTCTTATGTGATTATTTATATGTAATTATTTGATTGTCATTTATTATTTCCATATTATGCTCATTATTTTTTTAAATGACGTGTGTTTTATTTAATTACATTTTCATAATCATTTACTCTTATTTATGATAGCTTATATTATATGTATAACATTACTGAGCATCCGAGCTCACCCATTTATTATGTTTTATTTTTACCTAGTATGCCAAGAAGTTTATTGTGACTAATATGTAGGGTTAATTTAGGAGAATAACGGTGTTCTAAAAGGATTATCTATGTTTTATTTTATATTTTAAATTATAATGTAAGATTCAAGTATGTAATCTAGTTTTCAAAACTGTTAAACTAATCAGTCCTTTGGGATTCAAATCTTATATTTATTCCAATGTAATAATGTGAGGCATCAGATCTAGGATGATGGGGTTGAGGTCATTATAGTTAGTATCAAAGAAAGTTTAGTAGAAACCTTGGAAACTAGATTTAGGAAAACATATATTAGAGAATGAACCCCTATGATAGAATTTATAAATATATCCAAATAAACTTATCTAGTGATTTATAGATTACTTATAACTAAATTTTAAATTTAGGTTATGTGATTTTCTACTTCTGAGATTATAAATTATGTTTTATAATTTTATAATATAATCTAGTGTATTACATTTTTTTCAATGTGATTCACTAGGTCTGAGATTATACATTATGTTTCATAATTTTATAATCTAATCTAGTGTATTCCATTTTTTTAAAAAAATGTTTTCTAGTGGAAGGAATTGAAACCATATCAACACATGTAAACTATGTAGGGATTTCCCTCTTATAAAAGATAATGATGTTGTAGCTGGAGCTGAAACAAGTGTTGAATGACTTATAACTATACTGGGATAACTAAATCAGGTTATGAACAATAACCATACCCATATAGATCATCCTAACTAATAATGTGAAGGAAGAATGGTAGTCTACTTCATGAGATAACAACCTCCATCATTTAATGGGACTAAAAATCCATTTATAGTTGAACAATGGATAAGTTCCTTAGAAAATATATTTATTAATTTGGGATGTAAGGAAAGGGAGAAGGTTGTCATGACATTTTATCATCTCTCGAGAGATATGGATCAATGTTGGTCCTTGATTCAAAATTCTAAATAGGATGGGTAAATAGAAAACCTATAATTAAAGGACATTAATAAAATTTTCTTATAAAAATAGTTCCCTCATGAATAGAGAGTTGATATGGAGATAAAATTCTTGAATCTTAGTCAAAAGGATGATGAGAATGTTGCAAAATATAAAGCTGAATTTAAAAGGTTAGCAGGTCATGTTTTGGACTATATATGTAACCCAAGGAGTAATATTGATAATTTCTTTGATGGGTTAAATTCATTCCTACAAAAGGAATTGGTCTCCCAAACTTTCTCATCATATGAATATATAGTCTCATGTGCAATCAAGATGGAGAAATAATTCTTTAAGTATTATGAATTTAAGAGACGGAAAAATAATAAGATAATGGTGGATTAAGAGATAGATAAAGGGAAAACAGGAAATAATTATTTTCCCACATGTGATAACTATGGGAAGAAACATCATGGAACATGCCTATTAGGTATAACACCCCAAACATTTTATGGTATGCTTATATTAAATAAATTATATTAATAGCCTATATTGAATGAAGCACTATTTCTTTTTTGAATCAAAACATTATAGGAGAAACTTATAAGTTATCCATTAAACATAAATTTTACTCTTCTATGTTTTGAATTTTGAAAAACGGTCATTTAGAGTTATGACCAGTAAGTCATTTGGTGTCTGATAGAACCAACTTGATTTTTTGATGAATAGTAACATACCCTTATGAATAGTAAAATGAATACTAATATGAACCTTTTAAATAGTAACTAATAATAATATTTTATTTTCTTAAGGTAATAAGATAATAAGATCTTAATTAATTTTTCAATGTGATATAGAACTAATTATACCTTTAAATTTGTTATTTTCTGAATTAACTATGATTTTATTTAAAAATTAAATTAAAAATACTTAGAAATTTATTTTTAAAAATTTTATTATATTATTTAATTCTGCACGTCGAAAAATGGTCTGGGTAAATTTTTGGGATTTTTCTAAAATACATGAATTTTTCATGAATAGTAAAAATACAGTTTTGAGTTTTTCGGTAGTATAATGACATCATAATGATGTAATAATTAAATATAAAAGTATGGTATAATTGTGTACAGTAACTTATGACATTAGGTGTCCCAAGTGTCTAAAACCATGGGAAAATACCATGGTCAAGCCCATGGTTTGGCAATAACCACTAATGAGGTGTCCCTTTGAAATTATTAAACAATTACCTCTCTTTTTCCATAAATACCCACTCATACATTCGTTTTCCTTCATTCCAAATCCCTCATCCTCGAATCTATGGTGGTTTTACCTCTATATTATTCCTCTCAATGTGTCCCTAATCCCCCAAGGTCCCATCCTTCAAGATCTAGGAGTTACTCTACAGGGTAAGGGAATCCTTCATTCTCTTCTTTAAGTCGTCACTTCTTTTATGTTAGCTATTTGAAATTCCTTTCTCATATGTTGTGGTTTGATTTTATTTATTCTTATTTATTTCCTTTTGATTTCAATATGATGAGGTACCCTTTTTCTTCTCATCATTTCATTTTATGAAATTTTAAGCGACGTCGTTAGGTTGCCGAATTTTCATAACGGATCGCTCAACTTTTCTTTTATTTTCAAAATCATCTCTTTTATTTTTCTATTCTCACCTCCTCTATCCAAATTACCATGATAAACTCCAGTATCATCTATATAATTGAATCATATCATGTTAATGGAATAACCATCGTCAATATTCTTACTCCCCCCTTTTTATTTTTATAAGCGAAATCAATGTCCATGAGGTTCCAATTTATAACCTTTGTGGACGACGGAGTTTTGTTCTTCGCTTTCTACTTCATTACTGTTAATGAAACCATTTTAATGGTTGAACCAAATAAGAATATATTTATTTCATCTCATTAATGTTCTGTAATATTTACACACTCATAATACGGAATAATAATACAAAATGAGTTCATTGTATACAAAACTGCCAAGCTAAATCCAAGAGTTTATCAAGAACTTTTAACTAATGATTCATCCTCAAGTATATAACCTATAATCATTATAAGATCATTTATATATATTTAATTTAACTAATAATATATATTAAAAACTCTGGATATTTATCCAAATTTCAAATGAACTTCCATTCATGATAGCAAGTAAACGAATCATGAAAAGCAAGGAAGAAAATGCTTCCAAAACAATAAAATTGAACCTATTAAACCTATTAAAAGGGCCATTAATGAACCTAATAAGGTTATACTAAATCAATTAAATGTATATAAGGTTCTCGAATTATTAATTAATGGATATAAATTTGATTATTCAGGTCATTAAAACAAACGAAGAATACCTCGAGCAAAAGGTAAGGGGTTTCTCATCTCACTTTCATTTCTGTGAGATTTTTATTATTCACCACTTATTTCATATATGTGGTATAAGTTTACTTCCATTTGATATAAAAATAACACTATTATATTTATATTCATGTTATTAAATGATTCATTTTATGTTCATTACGTTCTGGTCATACGATTCGACTGATTACATTATGATAAGAGATTTTGTCTCAACTTCTATTTGGTTGTGACTAACATTGTATGGTGCACCTAATAATCCTTATGTGGTGTACCTACTGACAAATTGAGATAAATTTTCATTTAAATTTATATTTATATTAAATATCCATAATCTCATATCATGTATATGTTTGTTATCTAAACCATATACCATTTTACATACAGTGTTTATTTGGAAAGTTATTTTAATTATGGAAATATTGATGAATACATATACTCTACTCTATACGGATATTGAAAAGGCATATTTTTCTTTTATTGAATAAATTTATAAAGAAATATTTGGACATGTAGTGGTGGTTGGGGACCTCTATAGCCCCTCTATGCATCGGTAGGTCTCATGAGACAAATCAGTTTGGCGAAAAACCCTTCGAGTTTGTTTCCAAAAATCAGACAGGTTTCTACCCATAGAACTAAACTGTATTTACAGTATTATGGTTTCATGTTCCATATACATTATTTTTAATTAATAATCATTATCTTTATTCATTATAAATTATTATTATAAACCATGGTGTTTTCACTATGAAAAAATCTATGGATGCAGTTTCATTCTCAGTTTATTAATGGATTTTTTTTTTTCATTTATTCACTATGACATGTTGATTATGTCAGATTGATTATGAATCACTTATTATTGTACTCATTATTCCATTATTTGTAACCCTTACTGAGCATTTGAGCTCACACCTTTCATTATTAACCTTCAACAAGAGATGAAGAGAAAGTCATTTATTGAGTTCATGTTGTTGTGGTTTTTAGTTTTGTTATGTATTGTATCTTGTAACATTTTTCAATGTAATTTGTGTTACATCTATGTATATAGTTTCTTCAAGACTAATAAATTGTTTTTTTGTTCGGGATTTTCATTCCTTCTAAACATTCCAATATCACAAGTAATGCACCGGCACCGGTCTAGAGGGGTCGGGGTGTTACAGTTGGTTTCAGAGGAAGTTTAGTAGGAAACTTGGAAACTAGAGTAGGAAATTTATAGTAAGGAACAAATCCCTAAGGTAGTATTTGAGGATAAATGTACAATAATATCCTGGTATTTTGGTAAGGAATAGATTATGTGAATCCTTCTAGAAAATACATCTCTGTCTGGATACGATCAGGTAGAGGTGGATCTGGCATAGTGGTACCTAAGAGTGAAATCTCCGACAAGGAGTTTAAAGCTTGACCCGGGTTATCCTGGTACACAAAAATGGGCCTTACTATACTCTTGGTTATGACACTCCTGGGGGATATGCTTAGGATAATTCACATTTTCTTTACAATCCATTCTAAAGGAGTTTAATATAAATTTTTCCTTAGATAAACCATGTTTATAAGATTAGCTATGCATAGAATTTCAATCTATGTTGAGTGATTTTCTGTTTGAGATTCAAAATATAATCTAGTGTATCCCATTATTTAGAAATGGCGTCTAACGGAAGAAGGGGAATCAATACTCGTGGGCAAGGTAGGGATATCCCTACTGATCAAGTCAACACAGTCAATTTTGGAGTAAATCAGATTATGACCATATTGGGAAAACTTACTCAGGTTGTAACGAATAACCATTACACACCTATGTTGGATCATTTTATGTAGCAGAAGACCCCATCTTTTAGTGGGACTACTAACCTAGTGGTTTCTGAGCAATGGATCAAGTCCCTTGAAAAGATATTCATGGCATTAAGATGTAATGAAAATGAAAAGGTAGTACTGAAAGTATATTATCTCAAGGGCGATGATGATCAATGGTGGTCCTTGATTCAGAATACCATGGAGAAAGAAGAAATATAAGATATGGAATGGAGGACTTTTAAGGAAATATTATTTGAAATATATTTCCCTCGTGAGCAATGAACTGAAATGAAGAGGAAATTCCTTAGCTTAAAAAAAAGGGAAGAAGACAGTGTTTTGGAGTATGAGGCTACTTTCACAAGGTTGGCTAGGTATGCTATGGATTACGTACGTGACTCAGCAGGAAAGATTGATCATTTAGTTGAAGTTCTTAAGCCAAGTCTTCGAAGGGCACTGGATTCTCAATTATTTTCATCATATGATGAAATTGTATCAAGTGCCATCAAAACAGAGAGGGAATTTGCTAGATCAAATCTTTTCAAAGGAAACCAATATAAGAAGCGGTACCCTAATAACAAAGGAAAAGGAGAATCACCAAAGAAGAGCAAGGGAACAAATATATTCCCATTATGTGAGAAATGTGGAAATAATAATCTTGGGAAATTCTTGAAAGGCATGGGAGTCTACTATAACTGCAGAGAAAAGGGTCATCAATCTAATGAATTCAAGGTGAAGAAACAATTAAATGATATTCAATGATACAATTGCAGAGAGATGGGACACTATGCAAATGAGTGTCCTAAGCATCGAGGAAACTTGACTCAGAAAAGGCCAAGAGGGAAACGGAGAGCCTATGCGATTACAACCGTGGAGGTTGATGTTCCTAATGACGTGGTGGTAGGTACTTTAATTGTTTCCTCAAACTTAGCCAACACTTTATTTGATTCTGGATCATTGCATTCAATTATATCTTCCTAGTTTTCCAAGAAAATTAGATAATTCCAATTTGATTTAATAAGGGAGTTGTCAGTCAAAACTCCTAGGGGATGTATCATTGCAACCACGACATGTTGAATAGTCCCCCTCTAGACACCAAAATGTGCTCTAGTTGCTAACCTTATCATCATACTAATGACTGAATTTGATATAATTTTCATTATGGATTGGCTGTCAAATTATGATGTGAAGATTTATTATAAGAAGAATGAAATTAAATTTTTTGAAAATGGTGTATAATCCCTTGTCTTTGGGGAAGAAACTTTACCACCTGATTCTTATCTAGTACCACCCCCAGTAGCTCTACTGAATGGAATACTTTGAGAGTAATATAAACCAATATCTATGGGTGAGGAAAGAAATTTTCAAATTGAAGATGTGCACATAGTGAAAGAGTACAATGATGTATTTCTTGAGGATTTACCTGGACATCCTCTAGAGCGGGAAGTTGAGTTCTCTATTGATTTAATTCCTGAGGCAAGACCTATATCAAAGACTCCCTATATAATGGCCACTGTGGAATTAGTAGAGCTAAAGAAACAACTATAGGATTTGAGTTAAAAGGGATTTATTTGACCTAGTGTTTCTCCATGGGGAGCCCTTGTCCTCTTTGTCAAGAAGAAAGATGGATCCATGAGGCTTTGCATTGATTACAGGGAAATCAATCCTATTATAATAAACAATAAGTATACTCTACCCCAGATTGATGATTTATTTGACCAACTTCATGGAGCTCAATAGTTTTCGAAGATTGACCTTCGATCCGGATATCATCAATTGCGTGTGAGGATGGAAGATATTCCTAAGACAGTATTTCGGACCAGGTATGGGCATTACGAGTTTACAGTGATACCTTTTGAACTGAAAAATTCACCCTCTGTTTTCATGGATTTAATGAATAAAGTTTTTAAGGAATATCTTGATAACTTTTTTGTGTTATTCATCGATGATATCCTCATATACTCAAAAATATATGAAGACCATGAGAATAACTTAAGGGTTATTCTATGAACTCTTAGAAGAAATAAATTATATGGGAAGTTTAGAAAGTGCAAATTCTGGCTTCAATCAGTTTCTTTTCTGGGCTATATTGTCTCTAAGGATGGAATCCTAGTTGACCCTATGAAGACAAAGGAAATCCAAGATTGGCCCATGACAACAAACATAACTGAGGTACACAGTTTTATTGTCTTAGAAGGTTATTATAGGCATTTAGTTCAGAATTTTTCCCGACTGGATAACCCACTAACCAACTCACATGTAAAGGATTTAAGTTTGTGTGGACAAAATAATGTACAGAATGCTTTGATGAATTGAAAAGAAGATTTGTCAATGCTCCAATTTTGACTCTTCCATCTGGAAGTGATGGATTTTTAATATACAATGATGCATCAAAGAATGGACTGGGTTGCATCCTTATGAAAAACAATAAAGTTATTGCTTATGAATCAAGACAGTTGAAGACTCATGAGAAAAATTATCCAACTCATGATCTTGAGTTAGTAGCTGTAATCTTTTCTCTGAAAATATGGAGGTATTATCTCTATGGAGAGAGATGTGATATTTATACGGACCACAAGAGTTTGAAATATATTTTCACAAAAAAATAACTCAACATGAGGCAAAGAAGATAGCTCGAGTTCCTCAAAGATTACAATTTTTTAATACACTACCACCCATGAAAGGCGAATAAGGTGGCAGATGCATTAAGCAGGAAAGATCATGGCCTTCAAACTCAAATGAGGATTTAAAGAGATCCTATGTTCAAGGATCTACTGAAGATGGATATGGGAATTTTTAAGGAAGGGAAAACATCACTCCTATTTCAAATGATTGCTAAACCATATTTACTAGGGAAGATAAAAAGTTCTCAATCTAATGATGAGAATTTTCACAATAAAATTAATGCAGTCAAGGATAGGAGACTGGCTGACTTTGTGTATGAAGGAGTTCTGAAATTTGGGAAAAGGTTATGTGTTCCATCAGTACCTGAGCTAAAAAAGAACTATTAGACAATGCTCATAGCTCAAATTTCTCTGTACACCTGGGTAGCACCAAGATGTATAGATACCTGAAGGAATATTTTTGGTGGGATAATATGAAGTGAGAAATTGCTGACTACGTGTCAAGGTATCTAGTTTTTCAACAAGTGAAGGTGGAGAGACAACATCCCAAAGGAGTAATGAAACATCTAACTATTCCTATTTGGAAGTGGTATAACAATACGATGTATTTTTTCACCGGACTACCAAGGACACTTAGAAGGAATGATGCAATATGGGTAATTGTTGATCGTCTCACTAAATAAGCACATTTCCTTCCAAAAAGAGAGGATTTACCACTTCAGCGCTTGGAAAGACTTTATATTAATGAAGTTGTGAGACTTCATGGTGCACCTCTATCAATTTTCTCTGATCGAGATCCTTGGTTTACGTCAAAATTCTAGAAAAGTCTCCAGAAGGCTTTGAATACTGAGCTTCATATGAGTACCGCATATCACCCCCAAACTGACGGACAATCTGAAAGGAATATTCAAACTCTAGAAGATATGCTGAGGTCATGTTCTCTTGACTTCCAAGGTATGTGGGATCAATACTTCCCTTTGGTGGAATTTTCATACAACAATAGTTTCCATTCTAGTATTCAAATGGATCCATATGAAGCATTATATGGAAATGATGTCGAACTCCAACTTGTTGGAATGAAGTTTGGTGAGTGAAAACTTATAAGCCCAGAACTTATTGAAGAGACCATGACAAAGGTGAAGAAAATAAAATCCCATATTAAAGTATCCCAAAGTAGGTAGAAGAGTTATGCTAACAATCGGAGAAAGGACTTGGAATTCCAAGTGGGGGATAATGTATTTCTAAAATTATCGCCATGGAAGGGTGTCTTAAGGTTTGGTAAGAAAGGAAAACTGAGCCCCAAGTACAATAGAACATTTGAAATTTTGGGAAGAATCAGAGCTGTGGATTACCGTTTAGCGATGCCGCCAAATCCCTCCAGATTTCATGATGTGTTCCACGTATCATTATTAAAGAAGTACATTTCAGACCAAATGCATGTACTCACATATGAAGAAATAGAACTGGAACCAGATTTGTCATACTGTGAAAAGCCTATTAGGATTCTAGACACAAGGGAGCAGGTATTTAGAAATAGAACAACTCTCCTAGTAAAGGTTCTTTGGAGAAACAATAATATAGAGGAAGCAACATGGGACAAGATAATTTCAGGAAGAAGAACCACCCACAACTTTTTTGTGGACTTTATACATAAACTTTCGAGGACGAAACTTCCAAAGGAGGGAATAATATAACACCCCAAACATTTTATGGTATGATTCTATTAAATGCATTCTATTCATATCATATATTGCCTGAAACACTATGTCTTTTTTTAATCAAAACATTATAGGAGAAACTTATAATCTATCCATTAAACATAAATTTTCCACTTCTATGTTTTGAATTTCGAAAAATGGTCATCTAGAGTTGTGACCACTAAGTCATTTGGAGTCTGATAGAACCAACTTGATTTTCTAATGAATAGTAACATGCCCTTATGAATAGTAAAATGAATACTAATATGACCCTTATAAATAGTAACTAATGATAATATTTTATTTTCTTATGGTAATAAGATAATAAGATCTTAATTAATTTTTCAATGTGATATAAAACTAATTATACCTTTAAAATTGTTATTTTTCGAATTAACTATGATTTTATTTAAAAATTAAATTAAAAATACTTAGAAAATTATTTATAAAAAATGGAGTTCATTTTTTAATTCTATACGTCGAAAAATGGTTAGGGTAATTTCTTGGGATTTTTCTAAAATACATGATTTTTTTATGAATAGTAAAAATATAGTTTTGAGTTTTCGGCAGTTTAATGACATCATAATGATGTAATAATTAAATATATAATTATGGTAGACTTTTTTACAGAAACGTATGACATGAGGTGTCCCAAGTGGCTAAAACCATGGGCAAATACCATGTTCAAGCCCATGGTTTGGTAAAAACCACTAATGAGGTGTCCCTTTGAAATTATTAAAAAATTACCTCTCTTTTTCTATAAATACCCACTAATCCATTCGTTTTCTTTCATTTCAAATCCCTCATCTTCAAATATATAGTGGTTTTACATCTCTAGGATTCCTCCCAATGTGTCCCTAAGCCCCCAAGGTCTCATCCTTCAAGATCTAGTAGTTACTCTACAAGGTAAGGGAATCCTTCATTCTCTTCTTTAAGTCGACACTTCTTTTTTGTTAGCTATTTGAAATTACTTTATAATATGTTGGGGTTATATTTTATTTATTCTTATTACTTTAATTTTGATTTAAATATGATGATATACCCTTTTGTTCTCATCATTTAATTTTATGAAATTTTAAGCAACGTCGTTAGGCTGCCGAATTTTCATAAGGGATCTCTCAACTTTTCTTTTATTTTCAAGATCATCTCTTTTCTTTTTCTCTTCTCACCTCCCCTATAAAAATGACAATTATAAACTCTAGTATCATATATATAATGGAATTATATCATGTGAATGGAATAGCCATCAACAATATTCTTACTCCACCCTTATTATTTTTATAAGCGAAATCAACGTCCATGAGGTTCCAATTTATAACCTTTGTGGACGACAGAGTTTTATTCTTCACATTATCCTTAATTACTGGTCCTGAAACCATTTTTATGTTCTAAAAAATCATAATATATTTATTTCATATCATTAATATTCTGTAATATTTACTCACTCATAATATGGAATGATAATACAAAATGACTTCATTGTATACAAAACTATCAAGCTAAATCCAAGCGTTTATCAAAAACATTTAAGTAATGATTCATCATCAAGTATATAACCTATAATCATTATAAGATCATTTATATATATTTAATGTCACTAATAATATATATTAACAACTCTATATATTTATCCACATTTCAAATGAACTTCCATTCATGAGAGAAAGTAAACAAATCATGAAAACCAAGGAAGAAAATGCTTCCAAAACAATAAAATTGAACCTCTTAAACCTGTTAAAAGGGACATGAATGAACCTAATAAGGTTATAATAAATAAATTAAATGTATAGGAGGTTCTGTAATTATTAATTAATGGATCTAAATTTGATTATTCAGGTCATTAAAACAAATTAAGAACACACTCGAGCAAAAGTTAAGGGGTTTCTCATCTTACTTTCATTTTTGTGAGATTTTCATTGTTCACCACTTATTTCATATATGTGGTATAAGTGTACTTCTATTTGATATAAAAATAACATTATTATATTTATATTCATGTTATTAAATGATTCATTTTATGTTCATTACGTTCTGGTCATATGATTCAACTGATTACATTTTGATAAGAGACTTTGTCTCAACTTCTATTTGGTTGTGACTAACTTTGTATGGTGCACCTAATAATCCTTATGTGGTGTACCTACTGCCCACTTGAGATCAATTTTCATTTGAAATTATAGTTATATTAAATATACATAATCTCATATCATGGATATATTTGTTGTTTAAATCGTATACCATTTTACATACGGTGTTTATTTGGAAAGTTATTTTAATTATTGAAATATTGATGAATCTGTATACTCTACTCTATACAGATATTGAAAAATTATATTGATCTTGTATTTAATCAATGTATAAATAATTATTTGGACATGCAGTGGAAGGTTGGTCCCTCAAAATCCCCTCTATGCATCGGTAGGTCTGATGAGAAAAATCAGTTTGACGACAAACCCTTCGAGTTTGTTTACAAAAATCAGACTGGTTTCTACACATAGAACTAAATCGTTTTTACGGTATTATGGTTTCATGTGCCATATACATGACGTCAAATTAATATTCATTCTCTTTATTCACTATCAATTATTATTATTATCCATGAGTTTTTTACAATGACAAAATCTATGGATGCAGTTTCATTCTCAGTTTATTAATGGCTTTAGTTTTTCATTTATTCATTATGCCATATTGATTATGTCAGATTGATTATGATTCACTTATTATTATACTCATGCTTCCGCTATTTTTAACCCTTACTGAGCATTTGATCTCACCCTTTTCATTGTTTACCATCAACAGGAGATAAAGAGAAGATCATTTATTAATATCATGTGGTTGCAGATTTTAGTTTTGGTATGTATTTTATCTTGAAACTTTTTTCAATGTAATTTGTGTTACATCTACGTATCTAGTTTCTTAAAGACTACTAAATAGTTCGTTCCTTCGGGATTTTCATTCCTTCTAACCAATATAATATCACAAGTAATGTACTGGCTCTGATCTACAGGGTCGTGGTGTTACATTAGGAATGGGATCTTGTTACAAGTGTGGATAAATTAGCTATTGAGATCATGATTACCAAGTAAAAAAGAATCTAGTAATATCTAGTACTTCAGTTCTAAGGAGATGGGACACTATACACATGAATTTCCCCAACATCAAGGAAATATATCTTGGAAAAATCAAAGGGTTCAAGGTCAAGATTATGTTGTTACTATAGTAGAATTATAAAAATTAATGTATTTTTGTTTTTGGATTCAAGGATTATGTTATGATATTATGGTTATAAGTATCGTGAGATATATAAGGATTGTCCAACAGTACTTCTTCCTTTTAGATTTGGAATCGTGCATTTTTTATAAAGGTTTTCAGGTGATCATGGTATTAAAATATTTGGTATCTGAAAAAAATATCTACATTATATTTTTGGGGAAAATATAATGTTAATTTGATTTTGGAAATTTAGTGACCTTAAAAAAAAATTTGGACTGTGAATTTGGACAGATGTATTTTGTATGAGTCTTAAGGTTGGAATGGATTAAGTTTAACATTGGATATTATCATTTGTGGTTAAAGTATGATTTATAATATTGGCTAACCTCTGAAAACCATTTTGGTTTCAATAAACATTTAAAAGATGAAGGAATGACTTATGGATCTTATGATTCATAATAATGACTCAGGTATGAAAAAATCATTTTGAACATTCATTTTCAGGTGTAAGGGATAAACTGAAAATAGTTCTAAGAACAACCAAAAGATGAGATTATGCTTTTGATATGGAAAGAAATCAAGTAAGTGATTATTTGAATATTAAAATAATCCTTTAACTCTAGGAAAAGTATTTTGAAACAAAAACATTATCTGTTTGCTTTTCTTTCTAAGAAGTCAATTGTCTTTTAACTGATAAACATTTTATGGTTTGTGATTGTTAGCTTTCTCAGGACCATGTTCTCTATCACTCTATATCAGAACATTATAGTTAGTTTTATCTCCCATGTCCAAGTTTTCTTACATGGAACCATATTATGTGTTATCTTAGATGACCTTCATACGTATCTTTATTTTAAAGTGGAAGTTTCATTAACCATATTTCTGATGTGGGTTTCTTACAAAGGAATTTTTAAGTATCAGCCTTTGATTTTTAAAGTGAAATTTCAAATTGAGAAGTTGAAATTTATTGAAGGGGAGAAGAATTTAATACCATAAGATTTTATGTCATGTCTTATTTTTTATTGTTAATCTTTTTGATATCTTATATTCCACACAACACCAAGCTTAAATGAACCGTGATATACTATTAATATTATTATTTAAAATAAAAATTATATCCTAGACATTAATTGGTGGTTATGAATAGGATTAACTAACTTATTAAAATATATGATTGAATTAATTTATTACCAAATAATTTAAAAATAATAAAAAATCCAATTTAATATAAAGGAAATGTTTTTATAAAAACTATTATTATGCACCAAAGGTGTTTTATCCTAATAAATTAAATTACTTAATATTAGTGAATGATATTAAATAAATTTATATGTAATATATTTAATCTAATTTTTAACATTCATCTTATGTGGTTTTTATACATGATAGAAAAACAAATCTATTTTTTATGCATAAAAGGCCACATTTTTATAAAGGTGGTTTTACCGCCTTTTGATGGCACACATGTTTTAAATGTAATTTTTGAAAATTTTATAAATTATATTTGATAAAATAAAGTTATTATTTGAAATATTAATACTAAAATTTACTTTTTTTAATTTTTGGTATTTTTCTGGTAAGTTTCATGTTTTGATGAATAGTAAAAAATACTGAATTTTAATTGAAAACAGATTTTTCATATAATTAATTTTTATTGTTAAATTATATGTTATATTTGTTTTAAAGTATAATTAGATCAATTTTTTATCATTTAATTCAATTTATTTCATTGGAATCAACTTCACATTGAATTTGGATATAAAAACATTTCAATCTTTTGAATGTTTTCATATCAAAAACTCGTTTTCTCATTCTGTCAATGGGATTAATTTTAAAATAATTACTGCAACTTATATGTTTTGAATTTTTTAAAAAGGATTAAATATTTGTAATAAGTGGGTTAAAAAAATTTAAATTGGTTCCTTTTATTTTTGGAAAATATAAATAGTAATTTTAGTAATTTTTTTTATTAACATAGTTAAAGGTAAATTGAGTAATTAAGGGTAAAAATAATATTATAAATATTCAATAATTACACTAAAACTTGTACAAATTGTATTTGATAATTTAATATCAATTTAAATCATTATTGGACCAATTTTATGGCCACCTGAAGACACTTGGATGACTTTATGTTTTTTTAGTATTTTATTTTAAGGAAAGTCAAATATATCATACTCATGTTTTTAATGGTATTACATTTTTTATATGTGGTTATTAAGAAGATATATTAAACTATAAATATTAATTTGAAATATAAAATTTTTATATTCATCGTTATAATTTATTTTTAATTTTTAAGTAATAAATAATTAAATTAAAATCTTACACAATGATGATTCAGTAATTGTTTGATTAAAAGAAATATCAAATAAATGACTTTAAAAACACTAAAATAAATATAATTTTAGATAACTAGTATCATATACGAATTTTATAAATTAACTAGATATATTATTGATGTATTAAAGGTTTTTTTCAAAGATATCATGTTGTTATGATATTTTAAAAATGTCAACTAATGAATAGTTTCAAAATCGACATTAATGTTATATTAAAATAAATAATATTTTATAAAATGATATAAATTCATAAAAATATATAATTTTGTAAAAATTATTGGTATAATATTTAAAATTTTATAAATTATTAATTTAAGGTTATTTTTTAATTTTAGAGTAACTATATTAACCCTTAAGAAGTAAAAATACATGTTGTCTCAGTAAGAGTTAAAGAGATTAAATAAGGGTTAAAGCCAAAAGATAAGGGTAATAATATGACCTATATTTATCTAAAAAACATTGTATGAAAATATTTCGACCTATTCTCGTATTATATTCTAAATAAATTACTTTGGATCTATTTGGAATTGAAAATTAATTTATATTAAATTAATATTTTTAGAGTTTCGAAAAGTGTCATTCACCTCAATTATAAAAGGAAACCACCTCTATCACTTACTCACACCACTTCTAGCCTTATAGATCACTGAAACCCTATTTATTTCTCCTCCCAATATCCTTATAAAATTTATAAAGGTCCTGGTATTCCAAAAAGACCAAATCTTGATCTATTAAAAAGAGATCTAAAGGAAGTCCACTGAATAAGTGGTAATTGCTTAACCAACTCATTCAAGTTGATTTCTTCTTTAATTCCTGTCCATCTGTCATTTACTTTATAAAGTAATAAATTAGGTATAATTTATACATTGATATTTTATTATGATTATGGTACAACCATATTCCACCTCTTATCCATCCTATAAAAAACAAAAGTATCGTGCATGCGTACGTACAGCTTACCGTCTCCACGTCGTGGTGTAATTTGTCTTTCATAATCACTTTACTTGGATGGGTATAATGAAGTAAATAATGGATTTCTATATTAATTATGACATGATATTGATTATTTATAATTAATATACCATCCAGTTCCTTACCCTTTCAACATTAACGGAATGATATCATCGCTCATGCGTACGTACGGCCTGGCTTATCCACAATGCGATGTGATTCATTTTCCATGATAGAAATTCAATAATGATTATAAAAATATATATAATTGATAAATATGATATCTATGAACTTAATATAATTATGTAGATGAAATAAATATATCTTATGCATAAGAAATAGGACTTACATGACAAAACATACATAGGAAAATGAAGCAGTTAACACATGAAATAAGGGTAATAACAAAATATTATTAACAAAATGATATAAGATGATCATATATGATATCATAAATATGGATATGGTTATTCTATAAATTAATAACATTATTTAAACCATTATACATGAGGTTAAAGGAATTTTAACTAAATGAATTTGTAAGGTAAGGGTTATTTCACAATCTCATTATTATTTGGGATTGTTTAAGTTTAAGTCTCTATAGGGGAAAATTTTTCTTCCATATCCATGTTTTCTAAAAATTATTTCAAAAAGTTTTTTACTATTATACTTAAACTGATTAAATTATTTTTACCCATGTTGTACTTTTTTTAAAATGGTTTGTGTGGAATCTTTTTGTTGTTTTCTAAATGATGTGTTTTATGACTTTTCAACAAAAATACGGAAGGAATATTTTTTTAACTTATGTGGAATGAGAGGATATTTTCACCTTAATAATACCATAGTTTTTTTGAATATTCCTTAACAATTTTACAAGGTTATTTTCAAAGATAATTTTTTCTTTTATAAATACATGGATTTTAAATAAATGATTTCAAAGTAAAGAGGGAATTCCTCTAAAGAATTTTTTTATTGATTTTATTAGAGTATTTTCATATATGTCATTATAATTTGTTGGATATTATTCTTAGATGAGGTTGATATCTTATGATACCATCTACCATATTTTATTGAAGGGTTTATGATTAGTTTGATTGTGGATATGCATTTTTTGATACCATTCATGGTTTATGGTTAAATTATTCCCATATTGTATGCTATTTTTTTAATACAAGTGTTTTTGTTAATTATAATTTTCATATCTGGAATGAATTGGACTTAGTAAGTGATGAGTGGGGCCTGCTATATCCCCTTGATATATTGGTTGGTCTCATGAGACAAACTAGTTTGGGTATTGATTGAGAAATTACTCATTTATGTATGGCGTCTTGATTGAAGCCATGATGGTATGTTTATGATGTCTGACATTATGAATTTCCTCATTATGAGATGAGTTATTGATATTACATGTGATTATTATATTATTAGAATATACATGGTTATGTTTTATTCTCATGTGATTATTTATATATAATTATTTTACTATCATTTATTCTTTCCATGTTATGCTCGTGATTATGTTTAAATGTCATGTGTTTCGATTATTTACCTTTACATAATATTTTATGATTATTTATGATAGATTTTTATGTATGTATACCCTTACTGAGTATCTGATCTCACCTCTTTCTGATGTTTCATTTTTCCCCATGATGCCAATAAGTTTATTATGATTGATATGCAGGGCTAATCTTGGAGAATAATGTTGTTCTTAATGTATTATATGTGTTGTATTTTATATTTTAAATTATAATATAAAATTTATGTATGTAATGTATTTTAAAACACTGATAAATGAATCATTCCTTTGGGATTCACATATTGTATCTACGCCAACGTAACAAAGTGAGGAACCATATCTAGGCTATTAGGGTTGGGGTCATTATATATTCCATCTATAGAAAACATAAGATAGAGGTTTCTTGGATCATTTAAAAATTTAGGATACTCATAGTCAATTTTATTCCACTGAGAAAATTCCTCTAGGTGATGTAGTTTCTCACATTCAATTCTTGTATTTTTTATGTCATGTAAATTATCTTGTGTTTTCCTAACATCCGTATAGTCATATAAACCTTATAATGATATGAAAGTGCCATACAATATTCTAAGGACTTGATTCATCTTTCTTATATCGATATGAACCGTACTTAGGGAATTTTATGTGTGACTCATGATTATTGTGAAATAATAAACAATCATTTGGATAAGGATGTGTTTTTTAAAAGATCATACCCATTGAAAATAGAATTTTATTAGTGTCGTATGTTTGATAAGGAAAATTATTTTTTTCTGGTAGCATGTCATTCAGGAGACCAAGTAGTTCTGTAAAATGGGTGTCACTCCATCTGCTGCTAGCTTCCAAATTATATAACTTTAATATAGCTGAAGATATTGTGTATTTAGTAAAACTGGTATGCAATAGTATCTTTTCACAGTTATTTCACATCTCAAACAACTTTGGGAAATCATAAAAATCATCATAAATTGTCCTTGTCATTTTTTCCATACTATCTTCATTATCATTTAAAATTATTATTCATATCAAATGATCCATAAATGGCAGTACCATCCCAATCAGTATGTACATTCATTTTTCCCATGTTTAGTCCTACTTGTATTGTTTCAATCTATTTCTTAACAAATCAAATTCTCTTGAAACTCTTCTAGATGAATTCAACTTGAATAACAACATTGTAAACATGGAAAAAGGATTTGAGAATGGTCGTGTTCATGCTCTATTACAAACTTGAAAAAAAACTCTTTAACTTCATCCTCATACTCCTTTGTAATATGATTAACATTCATCCATTTTCAATTCATATCCATCATAAAAGGTTTAATAATATTCATTTTTACCTAAAATAAATAAATACACATAAGATATTCATATAATGTATATATACATTGATATATAAAAAAAGTATCATAATTTGAGTGTATGAATGTTCTATTTTGGGAATGTTTATATAATTTGAACATGTTTAAGGTCACTAATATAAATCTTGTTCTTAATTTCCTCAAAAGATAAATTCTTCCCTTTTCAAACCTGTATCACTTTTTCATTTGTTTTTCATTCTTCAAAACCCATTGTTTCTACACTCATTCTATAATAAAAATCACCATTTTAAATTACATTATAAATTATATTTTAATAAATCCAATTCTATTAATTTTGAATCGATTAATATTTTATGTGAAAAAGAACTCAATTAGAATCCTCCTTGAGAGACAACATAAGAAAAATATAATTCATTATTAAGTAAAAAATATTTTGAGTATCAAAACCCATTGAAAATCCTATTAATAATATAAAGAAATCTAATTCTATTCATTTTGAATCAATTAATATTTTAAGTGACAAATAACTCAATTAAATACCTCCTTAAGAGACAACTTAATACAACATTATTGCATTCTTAAGTAAAAAATATTTTGAGTATCCAAACTCGTTCGAAATCATATTAATAATATGAATAAATTATGTGAAGAAATCACATGTTAATAATATGTAAATAGATTTGTGTTTGTGTGTCCACTGGGTAACTTATTAATAATATAGTCATTTCACACTCTACTAACATGTGAAGAAATCAAAATTGATGGAAAATGTAATACACATATGAGAGAGAATTATATGGAGAGTTGGCCAATTGATTTCCATGCACACTCAATTATTAGAATACAACTAACCTATATTGATCCTTATAGACTCTATATAAACCTACAGTCAGAATGAACTAGCCCAGGTCCAAAATACGCAACGGTTCCAAACCCCTAACCACATATACGCCAAATATATACATATGTATATAGATACGTATGTGTGTGTGTGTGCAGATATAAAGATATATACATATATATATATATATTCATATGTACCAAATTATATATTTGATATGTGTATGTGTGTTCCCATATATATTTTACACAATCATATAGTTTCGAAACATTAAATCAAAATAGAAATATAGTACATATACGTGATTTCATTATAGGTATTTTTTCTTGTTAATTTTCAATAAAAAAAATTAACTTCATAATTGCCTATTAATTTTTTTATAAACTTTTCCATGGGTAACTATAAAATTTAATGGTAAATTCTAGCAATAATATGTTAAGATTCACTACCAAACATGAAAAATTAAAAACCCCCAAACATTGAGTATCCAACCCCTTTGGAAATCAAAAATGGTGGTCTTATGGTACACGAGTAAGTCAATGTAGTACCACTAGGCCTAGGGGAATGGGGGATGTATGGAACATAGGAAAAGAAGAACAAAAACGGGTGAAACAATGCAAGATCAACTAAAAAAGTAGAAAGAATCACATACTTGGGGTTTTGAAAGGGTTGATTCATCCGAGAACTTAAAGGTGGAGTGGCAGCAAAGGCCTAGTTCCGCACGTCCTTGAATGGCGTGAGTGATTTGGGTTCTCTATTAGGGTTTTATTTAAAATACCAGAAGTTTTTTATTAGTGCTTTCCAAAAAGCATTGATTTAAATAAGTTTTATCAGCACTGAAATAAAAAATCACGGATAAACCTATTTTTAACAATGATAACTTGTAGCACTGATAAAGATAAGTTTTAGAAACATTTTTTTATTTTACCAATGATAAAACCAATATAAAATAAATTATAAAAATATTAAATGAAAATATATTCAAAATGATTAAATTATTAAAAAAAAGTAAAAATTAATTAACATCATTAATAAATAAATAATCTTAAATGTGTGAATGTTATAAAATGAGTAAAATTTAATGAATAAAAATGAATACAGTTCAAAAATATTAAAAAAGTGAATAAGTTTTATTAATTATATAAATTATTAAAAAAAATTAAAAATGAATATAAATTAAAATGAAGATGAATGCATATTAAATATATTTATTGCAACCTTATTAAAAACATTAAATGTAATGAATAAACATGTATCAATAAATATAAAAAATGGATAAAATTAGAAAAAAATTTAAAAAATGAAAATGAATAAATTTGAATAAATATTAAAAAGTAATAAATATTATATATTGAATAAAATTTATCCATTAAAAACATAATATATATTAAATATATTATGTTAATAAATAAAATTATTAAATGACTTGAAAATTTGAATAAATTATTGAAAAATTATATGTGTATTTCTATATAAAATTGCATTTATTACGTATATGTGTGTGAAAGTAATATAACACAAGTTTGATATACGTTAAATTGAAAAAACATATGATATTTTATTAAACTTCCATTAATGATTACTAATTAGTCAATTTTTTTAATTAATAATAATTTTTAATTGTAAATCATTTTTACTAAATGGATAACATATTTCATGAAAATTTATATTTTGTATTATATAAATTATATTTAAGGAATTATTATATATATTGGTATATATGTATATATGAATATATTTCTATATTAAATATATTGATGAAAATTATGTATAAATAACATTAAAAATAAATAAATTAGAAAAATATTAAACGAATAAATATTTAAAATGAATAAGTAAAAAAATTAAAAAACTCTTAACTTTATCAATGAATAGATAATATTATATGAATTAATGTTAAAATTGAATGAAATTTAATTAAAAGATGAATAGATTGAAAAAATATTTAAAAAATAAATCTGTGTTATTAATTATATAAATTTTTTAAAAAAATGAATATATATTAAAATGAAAATGACTACATATATTAATTATGTAAATTATAAATTTGTTAAAAAAATAAAATATTATTAAATAAATATAAATAAATATAAATAAATAATAAAAATGAATATAAAAAAAATATTAAACAAATAAAAAATAAAAAGGTATCAATTAAAAAATTATTAAAAAAATTATTCATGAAATAAATAATTAATAAATATTAAAAAATATTTATATATTAAAAATTAATAAATAATATATATGAAATATAAATTTAAAAAATGAATAAAATTTAAAAATAAAAAAACATAATATATTAATATTAAATATTAATAAATAAAAATCCAAAATGATGATATCAACTGTTTATTATTTTTTTATGTTTGTTTATATAAAATTGAATTAATTTCATATATGCATGTGTTAAATTATTGTATGACATATTAAGTGTAACATATTTAATCAATTTTTTTATTAATAATTAAATATTGATTTTTTGATATATATATGTCAAATTAAAAAAACAAATCACATTGATAAAGCAAAATGTTATTAAATACCCATTAATGTTAATTAGTCAATATTTTTAATTAATATTAACTTTTAATTATCTTTTAAACCATTTTCACTAAATATATGACATATTAATATAAATATATTTCTATATTAAATATTATATATAAATATATATGTAGTATTATATAAATCATATTTATGAAAATATTATATATATATATATATATATCAATATAAATATATTTCTATATTAAATTTGATTTTTAATAATATTTTTTTTCTAATTATTATATAATTAATTTTTCACTAAATATTTTATATATTAATTGTAAATGTATATTTAGTATTATATAAATCATTTTTAATAAAATATATTATATTTATATCAATATAAATATATTTATATATTTATATATTCTTATTAATGACATGAATTTTTTATGAAATATACCTTTTGTTAGTGCATTGATAGGATTCACCTTGTGGGTGTTTCTATATTTGAGATAAGATAGTTTTTGAATAATAGATATCTTTTTTCTATCACGCAGATAAGGTTGCATGTGTTGCTCATGGGGAGATATATCTATTTAGATGAGGTACGTTTTTTATTCATAACATCGAAGATACATGGTGATTTGAAAATTTAAGATATAATATTTTATATCTTATCTGTATTTTAAAAAAGAAACTATAAAGGCTTTAAAATGGGAAGCAGATAGTGGCGATCAACGGAGAGACAGTTGTTCAAGATATAGTCCACCGAGAACAAGGGGAAAGGGGTTGTCGTGTTTGCGATAGCCCATTTGGCCCATCGATGATGGAGAATGAGGCATCAATGGTGGATCTAAGATAAAATGGGATATTATGTTTACAGTAGAATGTGTGACGCATTGATATAGAATAGGTGCGAAGCAGCAATAATGAGATTGTTGATCAGGGCCATGTATCGAAAGACCTTTTGATTTCGGTGATCAGGAGGTGTGTCTCGGTTGATGATCGGTGATAAATCATGATGGAAAGATAATGATAGAGAAGGAGAGAGAGAGAAATCTTTTGGGTGTTGCAAGACAGTGTGAGGATGACACATGTTCGGATAAAGATCCCTGAGGTATTGGTGTTTCATCAATATAAGGGTGACATTTTGTCATAGATGGATCTCTGAGAAATGTGTTTGGACCAAGATGATTTTAAGAGAGGAGTCTTATTAGGGTGTGATTTTCACAGAGGTTTTTCTACATTGTTTTTTCAATTCAGGTTTGGACATTAATTAGATTTTTTACTGTCTGATTCATAGTGGATATTTCATAATTTCCCTGCAGTTTTTTAATCCTCATCATTGGAGGGTTTTTTCATGTTAAGAATCATGTGTGATAATTCATTTTATTTATTCTATCATAATATTTTATTTTAATGATTCATTGAATTTCTTACAAATTGTTTTGCATGTTATTTTTCTCCCAAGTTCATAAATCTCCTACAACAAGAGATATCAAAGTTGATGTTTGGGCATGCAATTTGTAATAAATATTTTGGATGTTTTCAAGGGGATCGATGGCGTGTAATACAGAATAGGGTTTGGAAAACAAAGAAGGTTGAGAGAGATGTTTTAGGTCTCATATCGATTTCTTTTCATTAGAATTTACCAGTAGTGAAGAAATAATTAAAACAAAATATCAAGGTAATGTGACAGGTACTCCTGATATTTTCAGTAGGGGAAAAATTTCTTCTATAGGTACTCCAGATTGGGTGATGATCATGACTATGAGAGATACAAATATTGTTTCTTTTGATATTGATGACAATACAGTGTAGATTCATATATGATGAAGACTTTTGTGTTTGGATTTCTTTTGGGAAGGGGGTTATCAGGTTTCCGTCAGAGTTGTAAAAAGGTGTCATCATATTTCCCATAGAATATGATGGTTGGTGGGATGCCAATGATATTTTTTTCTAGCTGAGTTTTTTGTATGGAATCTCCATGAACGTAGTGAAGAAAGAGATTGATAAGATTCATCCTATGGGTGTTTCCATATTTGGGATAAGATAGTTTTTCGATTAGAGATATCTTTTTTATATCACATAGATAAGGCTGTATGTGTTTCTCATGGGCAGATATATATTTTATATCTATATATATGAGATAAATTTTTGAATCATAACATGAAAAATACTTGATGATTTGGAAATTTAAGATATAATATTTTATATCTTATTTTTATTTGAAAAAGTAAATTGTAAAGGATTTAAAATGAGAAATAGTTTGTGGTGATCAATGGAGAAAGAGATACTCAAGATGTACTCCACTGAGATCAAGGGGAAAGGTCCCACCATGTTTTTGATAACCCATGTGGCTCCTCAGTGATGGATAACGATGCACCATTAGTAGATCTATGATGTGATGAGATATCATGTTTGTGATCGTATGTGTGGTGCATCGATATTGAATAGGTGTGAAGCAATAGTGATGAGATTGTTGATCAGGGAAATGTATCAAAAATCTTCTTGATTGTAGTAATTAGGTGGTGTATCTCGGTTGATGATCGACAATACATCCTGAAAAGAGATCATGAAAGATAGAGAGGGAGAGAGAAATACTTTTAGTATTGTAAGACGGTGTGAGGCTAACGCATGGTCAGATAAAGATCCCTGAGGTAGTGGAATTTCATTGACAAAAGTGTGACGTTTTTTTGTAGATGGATCTTTGAGAATTCCTTTTTGACTAAGATGATTTTCATAGAAAAGGAGGTGTATCAGGTTGTAGTTTTCATATAGATTTTTATATGATGTATTCACAATTCAAGTTCAGACATTACTTGGATCTTGAACTCTCTAATTCCTAGTGGATATTTTTGAATTTCTCCATAGTTTTTTATTCCTCCACATCGAAGGGTTTTTTCATGTTAAGAATAATGCATGAAGATTCATTTTATTTGTTTTACCGTAAGATTTTACTTCCATTGTTTCATTGGATTTATCACAAATTTTTTCACAAGTGATTTTGGTCCCAATATCAAGAATCTCCCCTAAAACGCATTTGATAGCTATCACAACCCAACCCTAACCGGGGATCGAGATGAAACTACCCCAAGCTCGCCTCCATAGTCCACGGGGTGGCAAAAATCTCCGAAAGGCGTATCCTAAATGGGAGGTCTTTTCCTAATGTACCTATATGCACACACCCAGCCATCTCAATACAGAAGTGTATAGGAATAATAATAAAAAGATACACTAGAAAGAAATTAAACCATTCATGAAAAACCTCTAGGGTGTATAAGATTACTACAGTACAAACTGAAAAGTAAAGGATCAAAATACATTCCCAACCAAAATATGTCCCAACATAAAAAAACTAAAAAGTAAAATGTTGAGAGAGCCCAACTCCTGCTCTCCAAGATGCGACCACCATACGTGTTCCAAAACACCAAGTATTTCTAAGATTCTTTGTAGTAATTACCGACATATTTGTCATCTTCATAAGATGTAACACGTGCGGGAATAGCCCATGTAGGGGTGAGAATATACATACCCAATCGGATACGGTGAAATGTGAAGGGAGAGCAGTAAGAGATATAACAGGATTTGAAATAAAATATATAGTAAACAATTAATAGCTCAACCTAAAGCAAGAAAGTAACCTCATCTAACCACATGGAGATCAACACACCATGCATGTGGAATACACCACTATATAAAAACACGAATCAGTGACATTTTTTTTGCATTAGCAACGTTTTAAAATATCTCTAAATTAGAGACGTTTATAAATGTCTTTATTTAGCAATGCCACATTTACTGAAATTTTTTAGAAACATCGGTGAATAAATGTCGTTGAATTAGTGATGTTTAACGATGTTTATAAATGTTGTTAATTTAATGACACCTCAATTATCGATGTTTTTTAGAAACGTTGGTAAAGGACACTATTTTTTTAAATTTGTAAAAAAATTAAATTTATAGTTTTTTTACAATAAAAAACTTATTTAGTGATGTTTCTAAAAACATCGGTAATTTTTTTATGAAATTTATAATTTTTTTATAATAAAAATATAATATATCATCATAACTCTCCACACCCATCCACCTCACCCTCCCTCGTTTACCCACCATCAACGTCGCACCTTTCCTGCATTCCACGCCCATCCCACCCTACCCTCCCTCCTTATACCCAAAGACCTGACCAGCTCACCTATGCCGATTATAAATATAAAATTATATTATGTTATGTATATATATATATATAGATTTCATTACTTAAAAAATTAATAATATATATGTAATTGTAGATATTAATATACATATATGTTTATATTTTATATTTTATGTTTATATTTTATCAGATATATATGTGTATGTGTGTGTGTGTAAATATATATGTGTATGTATTCATATATATAATTAGACACATTTTAAAATAATGGTAATAATGTTAATAAAATAGCTACAATTATTTAAAATGTGACTAATTTCAAAATATATATGTTTTTATATAAAAATATATGTTTATATATTTTTATATATTTATATGTGTTTATTTGTGTGTTTATATATATAAATATATATCTAAATATACATATCTGTGTTCATATATGTTTATATATATGTGTCATTATTTAAAAAATTAATATTATATATATAAAATTTTATACATTAATATACATATATATATATATATATGTATATATTATTTTATATTTTATATATATATATATACATTTATTTTTTTCTCATGTGTTTATATTTTATATTATGTGTGTGTGTGTTTACATATATATATGTTTATATTTTATATTTTTATATATATGTTTATATTTTATGTTTATATATATATATATTATTGTATATATATGTATTTATATTTTATATTTATATTTTCTATTTATATATATGTTTATATTATATATATATTTTTATATTTATATATATATAATATGTTTATATTTTATATATATCATATTTTTATATTAAAATATATGTGTTTATATTTTATATAAATACTTTTATATGTATTTTTTTATATGCATGTGTGTGTAAATATATATGTGTATGTGTACATATATATAATTAGCTACGATTTAAAACACTAGTAAAAATGTCACTAAAATAACCACGTTTTCTTAATAACATTATTAAATTTAAAATATAAATTTTTTATATATAAATATATGTATACATAAAAATATATTTATATATTTATATATGTGGGTGTGTGTTTCTATATATATAAATATATATATTTTAATATACATGTTTATATATATGAGTCTGTGATTATATATATATATATATATATATACATCGATATGGAGAAATGATCTATATAAACCAACAAGTGGTTATACCCAAAGACTTGACCAAGTCACCTTTACCAATTATAAATATAAAATTGTATTATGTTATATTTATATATTTATATATTTATATATTTATATATTTATATATCAATATTTATAAACTTAATATCATATATATAATTTATATATTAATATACATATATTAATATATATATATATATGTTTATATTTTATATTTTATGTTTATATTTTATATTTTATGTTTATATTTATATATTAGTTTTTATTATATATATATATATATATGTGTTTATATTTTACATACATGTTTATATTTTATATGATATATATATATATATGTTTATATTTTATTTGTGTATGAGTGTGTGTTTATGTATGTGTGTGTGTGTGTGTGTGTGTATAAATATATATATATATGTATATATGTATACATATATATAATTAGTCATGTTTTACAATACTGGTAAAAATGTTACCAAAATAGACATAATTTTTAAAAATGTGACTAAATTTAACATATATCCATATTTGTATATATAAAATATATGTCTATATATATCTATATATATATATTTATGTGTGTGTGTGTGTGCGTGTGTGTTTATATATATATAAATATATATTTATATATGTTTGTCAGTGTTTATATATATTAATATATATATATATATATCTAAATATATGTGTCTGTGTTTATATATATTGATATATATGTGTCAGTATTTAAGAAATTGATATATCATATATATAAATAATTTTATTTATTAATATATATATGTGTGTGTGTGTTTATGTTTTATATTTTATGTTTATATTTTATGTTTATATATATGTTTATATTATATATATATCTCATAATTTTATATTAGAATATATATGTTTATATTTTATATAAATATGTGTTTATATGTGTGTCTGTGTGTGAATATATATGTATATGTATACAAATATATAATTAGTCGCGTTTTAAAAAACTAGTAAATATGTCACTAAAATAGCCACATTTTCTTAAAAACTTTACAAAATTTAAAATATATATGTTCTTTTATATATTAATATATGTATATATATAAATATATTTATATGTCAATGTATGTTTTTATATATCTGTGTGTGCGTGTATTTATATGTGTCTTTGTTTATATATATTAATATATATTTAAATATATATTTACATCGATTCTGGGAAATGAGCTGTAACGATCTAACCCAGGTTACCCTCAAACCTGACACCTGATATAAGGCCCCGGCCTTAAACCATACTTAATCTTGAGTTATTACAAGATTACACCTTGAGGATCTTTTCAGGTTTAGAGTTTTAGAGAATTAGAACATAAAACTGGCATTATATTCCACATTTAAACAAATTGGTTACATAAAGATAGTATTCTTCTTTCCCATCATTGAAAACATATTTAAAATAAAACATGGATTCTTTCTTGACACTTCCTTGACATTATCATCATATCATGTACCCTCTGGGTTACGTTTGGAATACCCATCACAGTATATTCCCTAAATCTCTTCGGAGAAACCTTAACGTTTCACTCCTTCACGTTAGCCAATGCATTGGAGAGCTATATCGGGCTCACCCGCCCTTAGTTTATCACGGAACCACCCGTCTTCATAATAATGCCCAAGAACCTCAACATAATCGTATCACATAAAACATGCATAAAGGAAACATAACATTTCCACCTTTCAATCACAAGATATCAATACAACACATTGATATAAAAACATTATGAAAACCATTTTCAATACCAAAATAAAAGAAAAGTAAAACATGGTATTTATTTTTTCTTTTAAAAAGAAGGTATGGCTTGTAGAGGAAGTCGAAACTCAAATAATGGTCACGGCGGCGGAGAAGTCGTTGTCGCCGCATACATATGACAAAGACATTCCATTTTGTCATTTAGTAAATGCTTCGTATAAAAAAATATTCCTTTTGAAGAAACTTAAAAGTCAAAGGGGTTTATACACCGTATAAAAGAAGGTTGTGTATAAAACAAAATATGCCTCAATGAAAGGAGATTGAGATGAAGTCCCATACCTCGGGTCCGACTTGACTCGGTCGTTCTTTAATCTCCTGAATAATAAACTTGAGTTAATTCCTACTTGTTTAAGAACCTTTTTCAAGTTCATTATTCCTTTTATATTACTTATTTCCATGTCACGAACACTATGTAATTATTTAAGTTAATAAAAGTCGTTTTAACGATCATTGGTACTTGAGTCAAAAATAAGCCCTTTATAATTACAAGTTGTTCATGTATCCATTATATCCAGAATGGTATTCATGATGTAGATACCATATATTTCATATATATCCAGTACATTCATGCATTTATAATATTACATAATCATTTAGAAGTAAGAAATGAAATGCACCGTTCATGGAGACGGTAAGCCGTACGTACGCATGAACGCTACTTTCATTTCTATTTCGTATTTTATAGAATGGAATCATAATTATATAAAGGTATATTATAATTCCAGTTTAATATCATATATAATATCATAGATTCATCCTTTATACGTCCCACATATGGTATTTAACGAATCAAATCACTTTGAGGGGGCGGTAGTCCGCACATCCTTAAATGAAGATATCGCGTTTACCCATAATGGGAACCATAAAGGTATGCCCAAAATGAAAAATACAGAAGCTTAAGGAAAACTTAAACATATTATATATCATATATAAATATAGTTTCATCTTAATGGCCAGCTTTGAAGGTGTTAAAATAATGTTGAACAATCATTGTTTCGGGAGGCAGAAATTCGCCATCCACGGAAACAGTATGTTATTTAACCATTAGATGTAGGTGTGTGTAAGTGTAGCTCGAATCCTTCTTATAAAAACATCCTAGTATATTTAAGATACTGTATTTGTTACAAAAGAAATGAATAAAAAGAGTTTAGGGGGTTGGAGAAGAAAAATAAAACAAAAGGACTCAAGTGAATACATTACCTTAAAATCGGGTAACTCCCTTGGTTTGAGCTCAAAGGCTTCTTTGGGAATACTTCTGCCCAAAGTGAGGCTTAAAAGAGTAAGAGAGGGAATTGGAGAGACAAAATGGGCAGGGGTTGGCCGAGCCAAAGGCATTGGGAGTGTGAGAAAAGAGGTAGAGGTGGGGGCCTTTTATAAGAGGAGAGGAGGGGCACTCTTGGAAAGTAAAGAAATGTTACTTTATTTGAAAATGATTTTTGGATTCAAAAGGTCCCACATTGATATAATTCAAGGGTAAGGTGATAAGGGTTAGAAATATACCCATACAATAGGTTTTGGACATGTGTAGGTCATTGATTTAAATTATCCTTTCATTTAATTGAAATCCTTTACTAATGAGGTAATCGCTACATCATCATGATGTCATAAATAATTTAATTTATTTAAAGTCTAAAAATTATTAAAAAAAATGATGTAGGAAATCTTTTTAGCTTTACAATGACTATTTATAATCAAAAAATTTAATTTTATAACCCCGTGTAAAAATTGTTTTAGTAAAATAACTTATGTTTGTGTCATTTTTACTTTAACATTTAATAAAAAGGTATTTATGTCATTTTCCAACCAAAGTGGCTCCATGGGGTCCCCAAGTTGACCCATGTATTGTCTTGGTTGGCCATGACACATCCAATGAGTGTAGGACATGTGTCTAGGTCATTTCATTTTATTAAAACATTATTCTTACCTTAAATTACACTAATTACCTCTAATCGCGATTAAAAACTTAATAAGTTACTATTCACCAAAAAAAATTATTCTAATCCCATTGAACCACTTTTTACTTATTAATGAAAACCATGTATGTAAGATTTTTGAAATTCAAAACACAAAGATGGCAAAATTTCATTTAAACGGAAAATCAGTTTTTATAAGTACCACTTAGTGGTTTCACTATTCATCAAAAATTGAAGTTTTTCAGAAAATTACCAAAAATTCACCCTAAGCTATATTTTATATTACGAATTCAAAAATGATGTCTATTTTACAAAATTCAAAACATATAAGTTGCATTAATTAATTTAATAATTAATTCCTGTTGTCAAAACAAATAGCGTGTTTTTATGAAACAAAATTTATCAAAAGATTAACACTAGTTTAAGTCTGATTTCAAAGTGAAATTAATTTCAATGTCCACCATTGGATTAAATGGTAAAAATATATTATAATTTCACTTTAAAACCAATTCAAAAGATAATATAATCATTTAAATAAAGTAGATTAAAAAGCAGTTTTGATGTAAAATGCAGTATTTTTCACTATTCATTAAAAATGAACATTGTCATAAAAATTCCAAAAATTCACAAAAAGTAAATTTTGATTTCCCAATAATAAATAATATGTTTATTTTGACAAACATAGCTTATAAAATTGTCAAAAGTTTGATTTAAAAAGGGTTTTCCATCAAAAGGTTGTAAAAAAATCTTTTAAGAATATTAGTGTCTTCAATGCTTAAGATTGGATTTATTTTCATTTTAAGCCTCTAAAACACTATCTAATTCATTAATAGACATAGATAAAAATATCTATTATTCATTACTTACATGGGATGTTACATCCTTCCCCCTTTAGAAAATTTCATCCCCGAAATTTATTTACTTCTCAAATAAATGGGGTTACTTATCCCTCATTGCATTTTCAGATTCTCATGTTGCCTCTTCCATCATGTGGTTTTTCCACAAAACCTTTACCTGATTAATCACCTTATTCCATAACACTTTCTCCTTGTGGTCAAGAATTTGGACCGGTTGTTCCTCATAAGATAGGTTCTCTTCCAGCTGAACTACCTCTGGACTCAAAACATGAGATAGATCTGGCATGTACTTTCTCAACATCGAAACATGAAAAACATTGTGTACCTAAGATAAATTCGGAGGTAAAGCCACTCGATAAGCAACTAATCCAACTCTCTCCAGAATTTCATATGGTCCAATGAATCTTGGACTCATCTTTCATTTCTTACCAAATCGCATCACACTTTTCCATGGTGATACTTTGAGAAAAACATGATCACCTACCTCAAAAGAGAGATCCTTCCTCCTGTTGTCCGCATAACTCTTCTGCCTACTCTGAGTTGTTCTCATGTGTTTCTGTATCAGGTGAACTTTTTCTGCCAACTCTTCTACCAATTCTGGTCTCATTAACTTTCATTCACCCACTTCATCCCAGAAAGCTGGAGTTCGACACCGCTTCCCATATAATGCCTGAAATGGTGCCATATGTATACTAGAATGAAAACTGTTATTATATGAAAATTCAACCAAAGAAAGATGTTGGTCCCAACTTCCCTGATAATCCATCGAACAAGCTCGTAGCATATCCTCCAAGGTCTGAATTGTTTGTTCTGACTACCCATCTGATTGAGGATAAAAAGTTGTACTAAAATTTAATTCAGTACCCAACGACTTCTGAAGGCCTTTCCAAAAGTTAGAAGTGAACCTAAGATCATGGTCAGATACAATGGAGAGAGGAACTCCATGTAACCTGACTATCTCTTTAAGATATAAACAGGAATGTTGATCTAGGGAAAAAGTATCTCTTATAGCAAGTAAATGAGCATATTTGGTCAAGCGATCAACAATAACTGAGATTGCATTATTACCTCAAGATGTCTTCGGTAATCCCACAACAAAGTCCATGGATATATTCTCTCATTTCCACTCTGGCACTGGTAAAGGCTGAAGCATCCCTTTCGGTAACTACCGTTCTGCTTTAACTTGCTGACAAGTCAAACACTTCACAGTAAAATCAGCAATATCTCTTTTCATTCCATCCCACCAGTAATACTCCTGAAGATCTCTATACATCTTAGTATTGCCTGGATGAACTGAAAACGGAGAACTATGAGCTTCACATAACAACTCTCTCTTCAACTGTGAATCACAAGGCACACACAATCTCTACCCAAATCTCAAAACGCAATCATTATCAATGTTGAATTCAGGTGACTTACATTTCTGAACCAGCTCTACCTTTTTCTGCAACTCACTATCATGCTTCTGTGCTTGCTTGATTCTGTCTGATAGAGAAGATTTCACTGATACCTAAAACAAAACAGAAGAAAATCCTGCACCAACAACTTCTATGCAAAAGTTCATCAAATCCTTAACCAAAGTATCACGTTCCAAACGCAACATTTCTAATGAAGCATTAATTTTTCGACTCAAAGCATCATCCACTTTATTTGCTTTTTCTGGATGGTAATGAATTGTACAATCATAATCCTTGATTAATTATAGCCATCTCCTTTATCTCATGTTTAATTCTTTCTGAGTGAATATATACTTTAAAATTTTGTGATCGGTATATATTTCACACTTTACTCCATACAAATGATGCCTCCAAATTTTTAAAGCAAAAACAACAGCAGCTAATTCCAAATCATGTGTAGGGTAATTTACCTCATGAGTTTTCAACTGACGTGAAGCATAAGCAATTACCTGATCATTCTGCATTAGGACACAACCAAGTCCTTTCAATTAAGCATCACTGTATATAACAAACTCACCATTCCTGGAAGGTAGTTCCAAAACTGGAGCATTCACCAATATTATTTTCAATTCTTGAAAACAATCATCACATTCTTTTGTCCAGATAAACTTAACACCCTTCCGAGTTAGCTAAGTCATTGGACTAGATAACCATGAAAAAGTTTTAACAAACCTTCGGTAATAGCCTGACAAACCAAGGAAACTAAGAATCTCTGTTACATTTGTGGGTCTTGGCCATTCTTCAAAAACCTTTGTTTTTGCAGGATCAACAGTTATCCCATCTTTAGAAACAATGTGACCAACGAAAGAAATTTGTTGCAACCAAAACTCACACTTGCTGAATTTTCCATACAGTTTCTTTTCTTTTAAGGTTTGCAAGATAACCCTTAAATGTCTTTCATGCTCCTCTTTACTTTTAGAAAACACCAAAATATCATCAATGAAAACCACCACAAACTTATCCAAGAACTCATTGAAAATTATATTCATTAAGTCCATGAATACAGCAGGTGCATTGGTTAGCCCAAAAGGCATTACTAAAAATTCATAATGGCCATATCTTGTACGGAACACGGTCTTCGGAACATCTGCTTCCTTTACCTTCAGTTGATGGTACCCCGATCTCAGGTCAATCTTTGAAAAATACTGAGCTCCCTGGAGCTGATCAAACAAATCATCGATATGAGGCAAAGGATATTTGTTCTTAACAGTGATATTATTCAAGGCCCTATAATCAATGAAATGTCTCATTGATCCATATTTCTTTTTAACAAACAAGACAGGAGAACCCCATGGTGATGTGCTAGGTCGAATGAAACCTTTATCTAATAACTCCTGCAATTGTTTCTTTAACTCTAAAAGTTCAACTTGAGCCATTCGATAAGAGGGTTTTGAAATTGGCTTAGCATCAGGAACTAAGTCAACAGTAAATTCAACTTCCCGATCTGGTATTATTCCAGGAAACTCATCAGGAGAAACATCAGGATACTCATTTACCACTGGCACATCATTAATCTGAACAGTTCCCTTATTTTCAACAATATGTGAAAGGTAACATTCATTTCCATCTTTACAAGTTTCTCAGCCTCTTGATATGTTATCAACAGTAAGGGTTCATTATTGTACACAAACTGAAAGTCTTTCTGAAAAGAAACTTCTTTATCACTACAGTCAATCTTAGCATGGTAAATAGAGAGCCAATCCATACCTAGGATAACATCAAACTCTACTATAGGTAGAACAATAAGGTTTGCAAGTAGGTTCTTTCCACAGATAATGATAGTAAGATTCTTATAAATTCTTTTTTCCTCAACATTTCCCCCTGGTGTTTTTACCACAAGTTCAGAAGTCATTTCTTGAGATGGCATTCCCATTTTACTAGAAAAGGTTTCAGATATGAAAGAATGTGTAGACCCCGAATCAAACAACACACTGGCATAATCTGAAAAAACAAACAAAGTACCTAATATAACTTCATTTGATGGACCGAAATCTGCTAAAGTAGTTGCAAAGGATTTCACCACCCCTTTCTGCTTGTAGTCTAACTGCTTCCCATCACTCAAGATCTTTGTCAGACACTCGTTTGCATAGTGACCCATCTCATTTCACTTATAACATTTCACTTACTGTAAATCCAATTTGGTCTTACCATCAACCTGATATTTTTCAGTGCAATCACGAGCCTTATGTCTCATCTTACCACATCGGTAGCACTTTCCAGAATTCAGAAGACATTCCCCAGCATGCCTTTTTCCACATTTATCACAAACCGGAAACTTAGTTTTCTTACCATCAGACTTTTTTGAAGAATTCTTACCTTTCTCCTGACCCTCGGTCTCTTCTTCTGTTGGTTGTTATAGAACACTTGATCATCGAAAAACTCCATTTCCACCTTCTCAGCACATCAAACAAGCTTTTCATAACTTTTAAACTCACGAGAAGCTAATTCCCTTCGATATTTTGGCTTTAATCCTGAGTAAAAACGATTGATTTTACTATCAAGGTCTCTGATAAAATTTGGAACATACCTTGCCAATCGAGTGAACCTTTCTTCATAGGCATCCACTAAGTCTTCCTCTTGCCTCAATTCCAAGAATTTCTTTTCCATACTAAGTCAAACAGCCTAATGAAAATACTTCTCAAGAAAAATACCTTTGAATTCATCCCAGTCAAGAGCATCAATCTCATCGGCGTCCCTAATATTTTTAACCATAGACCACCACTGATCTGCCTCACCCTCCAAACGGTAAATAGAAAGACTAACCTTTTGATTGTCTGAACACCCCATGACATAGAAAATCTTCTCTACAGCTTTAATCCACCCTTCAGCTAGAATAGGGTCAGATGATCCTCTGAATGATGGGGGATGTTTCCTCATGAAATGTTCCACCACTGACATGTTCCTCTGCGGTTGATCTGGCTGATCTCATGCATGGATACCACCACCATTTATCGCTTGAGTCAACTACGTCATTACTACAACAAACTGTTCAGTTCTAATTCTGACCATCACAGGCTGCTGATTCAGAAGGTTATTTCCTTTTGTGTGCCTTCCTAGCACTGCTTCCCTATTTCCTCTACAGAAAACCATTCTGAACAAACATGTCTTAGATGAAGCAACATGGTAATCATCAAATGCTATATCATTTCAATTTGACCATAAAAAAATATATTTTTGGATAATCATTTAATAGAATTATAACTCCTAAAGTTATCTAAACAGACATTTGATACCAACTATAAGGCCCCGGCCTTAAACCATACTTAATCTTGAGTTATTACAAGACTACACCTTGAGGATCTTTTCAGGTTTAGAGTTTTAGAGAATTAGAACATAAAACTTTCATTACATTCCACATTTAAACAAAGTGGTTACATAAAGATAGTATTCTTCTTTCCCATCAATGGAAACATATTTAAAATAAAACATGGATTCCTTCTTGACACTTCCTTGACACTATCATCATATCATGTACTTTTCCCTTGACCTGTGAAAAATATTTCAAAAAAACATGGTATGATCATAAAAAGCAAAGTAAGGGATATAAAAATATGGAATGGAAACATGGGTACATATATACATAAGAATGAAATCATAATTTACCCATAAAACATAATCACTTTAACATACCTCATCAAATCACGAATAAATCATAGAAATCATAAGACATAAAGGTAAATTGAGGCATTCATAACATTCTTACGTAGGGAGTAACCCTCTTGGTTACGTTTGGAATACCCATCACAGTATATTCCCTAAATCTCTTCGGAGAAACCTTAATGTTTCACTCCTTTGCGTTACCCAATGCATTGGAGAGCTCTATCGGGATCACCTGCCCTTAGTTTATCACGGAACCACCCGTCTTCATAATAATGCCCAAGAACCTCAACATAATCGTATCACATAAAACATGCATAAAGGAAACATAACATTTCATCCCTTAAATCACAAGATATCAATACAACACATTGATATAAACACATTATGAAAACCATTTTCAATACCAAAATAAAGGAAAAGTAAAACATGGTATTTATTTTTTCTTTTAAAAAGAAGGTATGGCTTGTAGAGGAAGCCGAAACTCAAATAATGGTCACAGCGGAAGAGAAGTCGTTGTCACTGCATACGTACGACAAAAACATTCCCTTTTGTCATTTAGTAAACTCTTCGTATAAAAAATATTCCTTTTGAATAAACGTAAAAGTCAAAGGGGTTTATACACCATATAAAATAAGGTTGTGTATAAAACAAAATATGCCTCAATGAAAGGAGATTGAGACAAAGTCCGATACCTCGGGTCCGACATGACTCGGTCGTTCTTTAATCTCCTGAATAATAAACTTGAGTTAATTTCTACTTGTTTAAGAACATTTTTCAAGTTCATTATTCCTTTTATATCACTTATTTCCATGTCATGAACACTATGTAATTACTTAAGTTAATAACGGTCATTTTAACGATCATTGGTACTTGAGTCAAAAATAAGTCCTTTATAATTACAAGTTGTTCATGTATCCATTATATCCATAATGGTATTCATGATGTAGATATCATATATGTCATATATATCCAGTACATTCATGCATTTATAATATTACATAATCATTTAGAGGTAAGAAATGAAATGCACCGTTCATGGAGACGGTAAGTCGTACGTACGCATGAACGCTACTTTCATTTCTATTTCGTATTTTATAGAATGGAATCATAATGATATAAAGGTATATTATAATTCCATTGTAATATCATATATAATATCATAACTCCATCCTTTATACGTCCCACATATGGTATTTAACGAATCAAATCACTTTGAGGGGGCGGTAGTCCGCACTTCCTTAAATGAAGATATCGCGTTTACCCATAATGGGAACCATAAAGGTATGCCCAAAATGAAAAATAAAGAAGCTTAAGGAAAATGTAAACATATTATATATCATATATAAATATAGTTTCATATTAATGGCCAACTTTGAAGTTTTTAAAATAATGTTGAACAATCATCGTTTCGGGAGGCAGAAATTCGGCATCCACAGAAACAGTATGTTCTTTAACCATTAGATGTAGGTGTGTGTAAGTGTAGCTCGAATACTTCTTATAAAAAAATCCTATTATATTGAAGATACTGGATTTGTTACAAAATAAATTAATAAAAATAGTTTAGGGGGTTGGAGAAGCAAAATAAAACAAAAGGACTCAAGTGAATACATTACCTTAAAATCAGGTAACTCCCTTTGGTTTGAGCTCAAAGGCTTCCTTGGGAAGACTTATGCCCAAAGTGAGGCTTCAAGGAGTAAGAGAGGGAAGTGGAGAGACAAAATTGGCAGGGGTTGGCCGAGCCAAAGTCTTTGGGAGTGTGGGTAAAGAGGTAGAGGTGGGGGGGGCTTTTATAAGAGGAGAGGAGGGGCACTCTTGGAAAGTAAAGAAATGTTACTTTATTTGAAAATGATTTTCGGAGTCAAAAGGTCTCATATTGATATAATTAGAGGGTAAGGTGATAAGGGTTCGAAATATACCCATACAATAGGTTTTGGACATGTGTAGGTCATTGATTTTACATTATCCTTTCATTTAATTTAAATCCTTTACTAATGAGGTAATCACTACATCATCATGATGTCATAAATAATTTAATTTATTTAAAATCTAAAAATTATAAAAAAAACTATGATGTAGGAAATCTTTTTAGATTTAAAATGACTATTTATAATCAAAAATATGAATTGTTCAACCCCATGTAAAAATTATTTTAGTAAAATAACTTATGTTTGTGTCATTTTTACTTTAACATTAAATAAAAAGGTATTTATGTCATTTTCCAACCAAAGTGGATCCATGGGGTCCCCATGTTGACCCATGGATTATCTTGGTCGGTCATGAAACATCCAATGAGGGTAGTACATGTTTCTAGGTCATTTCATTTTATTAAAACATTATTCTTACCTTAAACTACACTAATTACCTCTAATCACGATTAAAAACTTAATAAGTTACTATTCACCAAAAAATTATTCTAATCCCATTGAACCACATTTTACTTATTAATGAAAACCATTTATGTTGGATTTTTGAAATTCAAAACACAAAGATGGCAAACTTTCATTTAAACGGAAAATCAGTTTTTATAAGTACCACTTGGTGGTTTCACTATTCATCAAAAATTGATGTTTTTCAGAAAATTACCAAAACTTCACCCTAATCTATATTTGATATTCCGAATTAAAAAATGATTTATATTTTAAAAAATTCAAAACATATAAGTTTCATTAATTAGTTTAATAATTAATTCTCGTTGTCAAAACAAATAGCGTGTTTTTATGAAACAAAATGTATCAAAAGATTGACACTAGTTTAAGTCTGATTTCAAAGTGAAATTAATTCCAACGACCACCATTGGACTAAATGGTAAAAATATATTCTAATTTCATTTTAAAACCAATTCAAAAGATAATATAATCATATAAATAAATTAGATTAAAAAGCAGTTTTGATGTAAAATGCAGTATTTTTCACTATTCATTAAAAAATGAACATTGTCAGAAAAATACCAAAAATTCACACAAAGTAAATTTTGATGTCCCAATCATAAATAATAAGTTTATTTTGACAAACGTATCTTATAAAATTTTCAGAAGTTTGATTTAAAAAGGGTTTTCCATCAAAAGGCAGTAAAACAATCTTTTAAGAATATTAGTGTATTCCATGCATAAGATTGGATTTATTTTCATTTTAAGCCCCTAAAACGCTATCTAATTCATTAATCGACATAGATAAAAATATCTATTATTCATTACTTACTTGGTATGTTACATCTGAACCGATCTGCCACACACTCGAAGGGTGTTCTTGATCCCCATGGACTAGTGATAAGTGTCTAGGCATCGAACAACAAACCAGAGGGAACGATTTCGCCCAACTTGAACAAATACATGGAATATATATATATATATATAAATGAAATGAAAGGACCAGTGGAAGACTAATGAAATATATGTCATTACTATAAGAAAAGAACGGAAACAAGCAAATGCAAAGGAATTATCCAAAACTCCAAAAAGTACAAGCCCAGCTGCAAGGGACCAGAACCAAACAGCTACTACAAGTGATGGTGAAGATGAACTCTCACTATCTCACCACCAGCTACCCAACCCAGCTGACATGAAACATCACCACCACACTGCGGCATCTTTCTTTTCCCTACACCGGAGGACATACAAAGGTCTACGCACCATCGAATAGGTGCATAGGGTATGAGCTAACAGACTCAATAGGATCTCATCCAGGTGTTCCATATCAAGTATTTTTATAACAATTCATGTATTCTTATTTTAAATAAAACATTACATGATAAGAAATAAATTAGTTTTATAGAAAACATGGTAAACATTTCCCTTTTTCACAGTTTTAAACAAAATAAGGTACAACATGCATATCAAGTCTAACTCAGAAAGCTAGGCAATACAAAATAGAAGTAGTAGCACAGGTGTCATTACCAAGGATCACTATAGTTCGGACTAACAGACTACTCATACCACAATAAATCAAGTACACAATCCAGTTCCTAGAACATAGGTCTAGGAAGCATAGGAATACCCCATGAGTAAATCCCCTAATAATGACAATATTCATACCCTAGAACAACTGACCTAGAAAATGGAGGAAATCCTTATGAGTAAACATCATGATAACCACAAAACATATATGATGGCCTAAATCCAATCCTTCCACCTAAGTACCCAAGGTAACCCATGTACTCATTTTTCACAAATCAATTTCAGTGTTTCAAAAGTACCCATTTCCTATTCATTTTTTAAAAACCAGAAAAACTGTTTCTTTTTAAAAAATCCTTTTGAACACACACAAACAGTAATTCAAATTTGATAAATCAATTTATGAAGAAAGATTAATCAGGATAATTATCATAGGCTAGAGACGGAACCACCCACCTCAAATCTTGGGTCGCACATGCCCGCAATGGGATCCACCAACAATGAAAACCCAACGATGAAAAAGAAGGCCATAGAATCAAATACACATCATATGATTGATCCAAATCTGAACACAAGGGGTCATCATAAAGAGAAAACAACACATACCTCAAGAATGGACATCCGTTACACCACAACTAACCAAGTAATGGTCTCCAGAATGAGATCTCCCAAAGGATCTAGAAGAATAGAAGAAGAATCACCAACTTAGGCCATTGGGTCTAATAATAAAACCTTGTTCTTCTTCTTTAAATTGAATTCTCATGTGTGGACTTTTAGAACCCTCCACACATGAGAGCCAAGGGCCTGGAAGAGCTCTAGGTTGAGAGATAAGGGCCTGGATAAAAAAAACCAAAGCCAAAATACCCTCTCACCTATTTTAAAAACTATACACAAGTCGTTTCATCATGGTTAATATAGTTACACTGTGTGAAATTCAATGTTTTCAAGTATGCTGAGAAATCCATTGTCTTGGATTAAAACTAAATTATTTAAATAATTCATGATGTAAAACCACTCTTCGTGATGTTTAAAATTTCACAGTGTGAATTCCATTTCACGAATTGTACCCGGAAACCATTACACGGTGTGTAACCTAGTTACATGGAGTGTAACCTAGTTACATAGAATATAATCCTCCTTAAACCTACAAAAAATGATGGTTAAGGCTGAAAGTCTAAAAAACTCTTACTTCACCATTATAGGTATCCTTCTAATTCCTTTTCGGTCCTTTACAGATGATCAGAAAAAGGAAAATCATAATGAGGTCAAGAACGTACCTAATAGATCAGTAATGGGATGTTACAAACTCTGTACCATAAAGACTTTCTATCCTTGGGAATTCATGTGGAATATATAATCCCTAGAAAAAGATGAGGCCACTACTCCCTCATCAATTACTTGTGTTCCCAAGTCTCGTGAGAATCTGATCCTTGTGGCCATAGAACTATAACCAACAGAATCGACTTCCCACACAAGACTTTCACTTAAGAGTCAGAAATCTCAATTGGTTTCTCCAAAATAGAAACATCTAGCTCTAACTTAATTTTTTACCATGTCAAGACGTGAGTGGGATTAGGGTGATACTCCCAGAGCTGATACATGTAGAAAACATCATGAATACCTATCATCTGGAAATTCTAATCGATAAGAAACCTATCTAAGCCACTCAGTGACCTCAAATGGTCCAACATATCTCAAATACAACTTTCCATACCTTCCAAGTCGACGATGACCCAATCGAGGATAAACTTTCAAGAAAACCCATTCACCTGTGGAAAATTCCCAAGGTCAACGCCACTGATCTGCATACGATTTCTATTGACTCGGGGCTGTATCTAGATGTCGATGTACATCCCGAATCATCATGGACATTTCCCAATCCAAACTTATGCTAACTAAAGATACTTCACCCACTTAATCCCCACAAAGAGGTGATCTACATGGCCGACCACACAATGCCTAAAAGGGATCCATTCTGATTTATAACTGATAACTGTTGTTGTAAACAAACTCAACCAGTCCCAGATGGCTATACCATGATCCTCTGAAATCCAAGACAAAGGCGCGTAGCATATCCTCTAGGATATAAATCACATGATCTCTCTGAAAATCCATTTGAGGATGGTAAGATGTGCTCAACTTTACCTAATCTCCCATTTTCTCTTTGAGATTCCTCCAGAACATTGAGGTAAACCTAGGATCCCTATCCAAAACAATGGTAGAAGGAATCCCATGTAGCCTCACAATTTCTTGAACATACATCTTACCCAAATCTTCAACTTTAGTGGTGTCGTTGATTGGAATGAAATGAGAATACTTCACCAACCGATCAAAAACCACCCAGATAGCATTCCACTCTTAGGGATTCCATGGAAATAAAAAAAAATCCATGGATACCTCATCCCATTTCCAAATCATCATTGAGAGAGGCTAAAGTAAACCAGAAGGTTTTAAGGGATCTACCTTTATCCATTGGTAGGTGTAACAGCCAGACACAAACTCTGCGATGTCACACTTCATACCCATCCACTAGAATTGATGCCTCATGTCATAATATATCATCATAGTTCATGGATGAATGGCCCAAAAAGTGATGTGACAATCAAAAAAGACAAAATTTATTACAGATTTTGGGATGACAACCCGCGTCTTGAAGTGGAACATGCCATCTGAAGAAAGAGACCAGCCAGGAACAATCTCCCCTCCATAAAATCTTTCTCGAGTCTTCTAAAACTCATCATCTTGTTGCAGACTCCACAAAATAGACTCTATGAGAAATAATGGTAACTAAACATTGGTCAGAACCATGCATGAAACATCCTCCTAAGCATCCAAGTGCAGGTGAGTGAAAATCCCCATAAGTTTCCATTCCTCCTTTGATTCCAGAATAACCTATGATGGTACTTTTCTACTAAGAGCGTCTACAACGACATTCCCCATTCCTAGGGTGTAGGAGATATCGAAGTCAAACATCTGAAGGTATTCCATCCATAGTATTTGTTTGGGATTCAATTCTTTCTGAGAAAATATATAAATCAGAATTTTATGATCAGAAAAGACCATGAACTTCTACTCAAAAATATAGTGTCGCTAACATTTGAGTGCATGCATGACTGTGGAAATCACTAAATAATGAGTGGGTCAATTATTATCATGTGTATGAATCTAATGAGAGTCACAAGCTACCACATGGTCATACTGCATATGCATGGATCCCAAACCAACACCAAAATCATCACAAAACACAATTTATCCCTTACCTTCCTCAAGTAAGATCAGAATAGAAGCCAATGTTAGAAGTAATTTCAGTTCATCAAAAGAAGACTGAAACTTTGAAACCCATTTGAATTTCATAGATTTCCTAGTAAGAGCAGTCAAAGGTGATGTCAACATAGATAAATCCTTAAGAAAAAATTAGTAGTATCCAGAAATACCAATGAATCTTTGTATTTCAAAGACATTTCGTGGTTCCTTCAATGACAAAATAGCATTCACCTTCTCTGGATCAACTGATAATCCATATTCAGAAATATTTTTCCCTAATAACTTCACTTATTGAATCCAGAAACTACACATAAAAATCTTTCCATACAAAAGTTGATTTCTCGGAATTTTCAGAACCAAACTCAGATGGTGATCTTGCTCATGATCAGATTTTGAATAAACCATAATATCATCCACGAACACTACCACAAAAGTGTCAAGATATTTATGGAATATCTGATTCATAAAATACATAAACATTTTAGGAGAATTAGTCAGAACAAAATATATCACAAGATATTCATAATGGCCATACTTTCTCTAGAAAGTTGTATTTGGTATATCAGACCCCCGAACTCTGAGCTGATGATAACCCGACCAAAGATAAATCTTAGATAACCACATTCCCCCTTTAACTGATCAAACAAATCATCCACACTAGTAGGAAAAGGATATTTTTTATTAAACATTACCTGATTCAACTTCTGATAGTCCACACATAACTGAAGTGAACCATATCCTTTCTTGGAAAAGACCACATGTGCTACCCAAGGAAAAACTCTATGTCAAATGAAACGGTTTTCCAATAGGTCTTCCAACTGAATCTTGATCTCTTTCAGCTCAACTAGTTCAATATAATATGAATGTATTGATATCAATTGTTTTCCTGGAACCAGATCAATCATAAACTCTACCTCTCTATCTAGAGGAATACCGGAGATTTCATATGGGAAAACATTATAAAAGTAATGAATGACGATGGTAAGATCAATGATAGGAGAGATGTCATTAGGCTCAAACACAACAGCATACATCAAACTATTGATCTATGGGTGGGAAGGTCCTGCATGACCAGACCTTGGGTCCCACTCCTCTTAAAAAACATGAGATCTCCCATCGGTAGCAATAAATAAGACACGCTGATGATAACAATTAACCTCATCTTGATGTGAGATAATCCAATACATACCAATAATGATGTCAAACAGATCCAGATCAAGAATGAGAAAATCCCAAAACAACTCTGTATTAGAAATCATTAATGAACAAGGACACTGAAACCCCTACTATTTCCTCTTACCGAGAGGCGATGCTAACTCCATTGTAAATCACATAAGTTCTGTTTGAAGTTTAATAATATAAAAAAACATGAAGATATAAAAAAGTGGGAGGCACCAGTATTGAATAAATCAATTGATACTAAATATGCAACAAGGATGGTACCTCTCACTATTGTCAGACCTGCATTAACTTCCACTGGACACTTATCTACTGCATGAAAATACTTCACTCCTGAGGCCTATGGATGGATCCCTATAGTCTTTGAAGCTTCTGACTACACCACAGTATCCTTTGGAGTTGACGAACCCTAACCATAATGAGGCGTATTCATATCTTAACAGAATCATTTTAAGTGAATAATGTTCCCACATATGCTGTATGTATTCACAAGAATAGGATAAGAACGTCTTTTTTGTACTCCCTTTTCACACTGATAGCAAGTCAGAGGCAAATTTCTAGCTGTAACAGATGGTTAAAAGAGGCTTTCTACTAAGACCCACCTCCACCACTTCTATAATTATCATGCCACTTCCTTTATTTTTCCCATTCATGCCACTGAAACTGCAACTATATGGAAGAGAAGGGTTGGAAAAACCAACCATATATAAAATATCCATCTCTGACCTCATATATCTATATACCATCTTTACATATGTATAAATTTTCAACATTAACAAATGCGATCTGATATCTGGTCACAAACCCAGCAGGTACTTCTGAGCCTTCAGCTCGTCATTCCACACCACATCTAGAGAAAAAAAGACAATCTCATTAAATCAGTTGTTGTAATCCGACACTGAATTCTCTCCCTATTGTAAATATATGAACTCCATATACTTCACCAACATCAAGGAATCTGGGAAAAATTGTTGAAAGAACAGGTTTTTGAAACCCTCCCAATCCAAGTCCATGTGTCTTTCTGCTTGGACCATTGAATCCCACCATCACTTATCGCAAACCTCGAGCCTGAATACTATAAAATTCACCCTAATATTCTTAGTTGATTCTAGAAAGATGAAGATCTAATCGATCCTATATATACAATCCTCTGCTTAATAAGGTTCAGTTGTTCCTTTAAAGGACGATGGCTTCTCACACAAGAATTCTTGTGATCGATCTCTATCTCCTCCAGCTCCTAGTTGTACCTCAACAATAGCATTATGAAATCATGGTACATCTTGATTGAAATCACAGACTTCCCATAGTCTCAATGAGATTCTGATCTATAGGTGGATTTCCTTGAGGAGCATCTGGTGCACCCTCATAAGGAACTCGTGGAAGACATCTCAGTGGCATACTGGTGAACATTGAAACATGTGAATTGTGACACCCCAAACCTATTTCATGTGTAATAATAATATTTTATGGTTTTACTTCATTTAATTTTTATTCTATACAAACAATTATTTTAAAATAAAAACAAGTCATGTTTTATTCAATTAAACACTGAAACGATTACATTGAAACAAGTCCAAAAGATCATAGCTTGCCTAGGAAACTAATGGAAAATATGATAAGTGCCACTGGAAGACCCCCTAGAACCATGATGAGACCAAGAAAGTATCCCTCATCCCCTAGAACGACTATAGTGAAGAATGTAATCGCTAGGAGAAGGTCACATGTACTAAGCAGCAAAGGGATGTAGAGAACCATCTTTGTAAGCCAAACTGGCTTAGAGGTATGAAATATCATAAACATGTATTTATAAGGGCCTTCATGACCATTGTAAATACACATGACCATTATTTTTATAGTTTTTAGTGTCTTAAGATGACCATTATTTTATTTTTGTGACTGTTAGTGTTTTATTAAATGGATATATTTATAATTTAAACATTTTAAAGTTGGTTTTCTTTAAATAATAATTGAAAATTAATATTGTTTTATTATAATTATAGTTTTTAAAGTAAATATTATCTCACTTTGTTTACATATTATTTAAAATAGCTATTTTTATTAAACATAATATATTCTTATTGAATTATTATTTAATAGAATATTTTAAATAATAATTATACTAATATATGAATAGAGCTAAGTTGTTATTTGATTTAAAAAATATGATATATATATATATATACATAAATATGTATACTAGATTTGAATTATATGAAATTATGATATAAAACTAATACCATTATAAAATAATAATTTTATATTGAGGTTATAAATGACATTGAAAATTAATATTTTAAAGTATTTTAATGACATTATTTTGTAAAAGTGCACTATTATAATTTATGAGGGAAAATATTTAATCTATTATATGAATAATTATATGGGTTTTATATATTTTTAAAAATATGATATATATATATATATATATTTATATATAGTAATAAATATTATATTATAAATTTTGATTAGATTAAAGATTTATAACATTATTAACATTTTTAAGGTTTCAAAATTTCAAATATTTTGTACAGATTATGATAATTATTATTATGATTTTCAAGATAATACATTTTCAATTATTAATTTAATTTATAACATTTTAAGTATATAATATTAAATATATATATATGTGTGTGTGTTTTATATATGAATTTAATGATAAAAACTTTTACATTTTAAAAAGTATAGATAAAATAATTTTAATAGATTATTAGTTTTATTAAACTTTTTCCTTTTTAAAAATTATTAAAAATATAATATTTGATTAAATAAATAATGATAAACATATAATAATAATAAAATAGATTTATTTTGAAAAAAAAAAGAAGAAGAATCTCATAAATGGATTTGGGGTTCCATAGGTGGGGGTGTCGTGACGCGATGTGGAGAGGGTCGGGTATAGGGTTTCATAGGGAAGATGTGAGAGATCTCGAGCCGACACGAGGGAGGGGAAGCCGTGGAATGTACAGGCGGGCCGCAGTGAGGGTAGGCTAGTTGTGATGTGAAGAGGAGCTGATTTGGTGTTGCACTTTGGCTGGAGATGAAGCCAAGAACGGTGGTGTGATGGTTCAACCACTGTGAAGTCTGAGTTTGATGTGCAGCTACGGTTAGGTCTCTAACCCTATAGTTTGAGTTTACCAGATCCTATAGGTAGGTGTCTGGTTTGATCTAACTTAGATGTTTGTCGTTATTGTTTTCCAATCTCAAATTAATTCTGATCCACCCGTCACATCCCTTGTTTTCCGTCAAATTTTGGTGTCTTCATCTTTTTTTTTCACTGATTTCATTGTCTCTCTTCTGTTTAACGTTCATTAATTAACTTTACTGTGATACTTTTGTCAAATACCATTTTTTTCAGTCTGATTATTAAATATAGAGATGTTTCTTTTGTAATTTTATCAGAAACTGATTTGAACTTTTGGCCTCTTATATGTTTAGTATGAATTGAATCCCATATAGGATTTGTTTTTTTGATCACTTTTTCTTCCCCAAAGCTTCTCGAGTAAGCTTCATTGAGTGTATAAATATACGCCAGAAAACCCAACTTCCTCTGTCCATCTCTGGTTTAAGTTTGGCGCTGCTTTATAGTGTTTTGTTTTTGTGTTTTGCATCCTCTAGATTTCGTTGTACTTGTTGATGAGGGTATTGTATACCCTGCTTCTACTTCCTTAGTGTATCCAGGCATCTGAATCCAGGTAAGGGATATTATTTGGGATTTATATTGTGTTTTTTTTAGAATCTGATGCAAGGGTTAATATTTATAATTTATGTTGTGTTTTGAGAATTTTCTATAAAGGATATATTGATTTTATTTATTTAACTTAATTTTAGTAGTTTAGTTCTGCTTCAAACATTTGATTATTATTTTAAAAACATTTAATTTATTTTTCAAATGAAGTTTATATTAAAAACCAAATCTTTAATTTGACATTATTTTTCTGTTAGAGTTTTTTTAGAAGAGTTTTTTCTCTAATTAAAATTAATGTTCATGAACCTTTTCAAGTATAAGATCATATAAGCACTTATATTCATTGAAATCTCTCATAAATAATATAAATCTGAATGAATTTTTATGGAAGGTAATGTTATACTTTCAAGAATATTTTCATATATTACGTAATATTACTATACCTGAAATTATTTCAATCTTATGTTTATTAAATTTTAAGACCTCAAATTTCAAGTCTATATTTATATATGTGTGTGTGTGTGTGTGTGTTTTCCATTATCATATAATTTTAAAATAATGGGTAATTTATCATGATATCACCCAAATTTATATTAAACAATGAAGAATTGTTATTATTTTTGAACGATTCTCTTATAATTTAATGTGTGTCATATTATCTTTCATTCAAAATTATCAGTGAAGGTTATACTCTCATTGCTTGAAATTGTTCCAAGTAAAATTATATATATATATATATATATATATCTGTGTGTGTGTGTGTGATTTTCAAACCCTAATTTCAAGTGATGGATAATTGTATTTAATTAATGTCTTGATGTAATTAATACTTATAAGATTTTAGTAAGTATTAATCTTGAGTTTTCTAACCAATATGTGTTTATAAGTATGCAATAATACATAAAAATATATTAAAGGATAAAAGGGTGTGTATAATCATGTTATCATGTTATTCTCACTTAATTTTTTATTGCATGATGAACCTATTGCAGTAATTGAGTGTTAGTTAATAAATATTATGATTTAATCTATTTGCATGTTCACCTACACATTTATCAGTGTATTAAATGTCATGTATTTCTATTAAGTATCCATTTCCATGAATCAAGGATTTTGAAAATTAAGAAATTATCATGTTGTGTGAAAACCTCGTCCATTCATTACTTATGTGTTTTAATCATTATCACATGTGCAAAGAATGTTTAATAGTTTATGCATTTCATTGAGAAATTTTTTATCTAAATGTTAACTGACATATCATGATAATTTATTAAAAATAACTAAATTATTCAAAGTGGTATGGGACACCTTGAATAATATGAGATGAGAAATTAAATATTCAATGTAGTATGAGACACTTTGAATATACTACCTTAATTGGACATATGAGGAATGTATTGGAATCAATATATAATGGGTTGGGGACCGGTTAATGAAATCTCTACTTGTTGAGGACCATTTAATTCATGCCCTATGGGTTGGGGACTAGTTAATGAAATCCCCACGATGAATCGGTAGTTCTCATGTGACAAATCATGTCATGGCATGAGGCCTTGACACAGTCTAGCATTATACATTCTTTAATTATGTTTATAATATTTAATTAACCAAGTGTGTATTCAACTGGAGAATATACTTGGATAAGAGAATGTACTTATGAGTATTAGAATAAGTAAATACACATGGCATGATGATTATTCAGCACCCACATCCAGAACCTTAATACAAATAATGGTAGTTTACTAGTCATTTTATGATGTGCATTTTATGTGATAAATTAATTGTGACTTTGTTTATGCGTAACTCTGATCATGTAATTTTTTCATGTTTAAATTCTATACCTTCACCCTTGCATTATTAAATTAGAATTGTTTAATTAACTCCTGAATAATATGTTGCACACCATTCATTTTTGTATAAGTAGGATTATGATTGAAACAAATTTTATTATAGCCATATTAATGTTCCTTAAAATTTTCACTGGTAATTCTTGGAAAATTATTATGTTATTCTTCATGTGTTGTAGCTTTCTTTAAGAAAATGTTTTATGAATATTTTTAAAGGGAAGTTTTCAAAATATTTTATTTGAAACATTTTCTATTTTGAAAAACCCCCTTACTGATCATTCGCATGTTCACCCTACATTTTAAATTTGTTAGTTTAGTATATTTGAGTTACACTATGTGGTGGATTCTTTATAGATTATTTTTTGTTTAGTATTGAAGGATTGTAGTATTTATATCTGGTTTTCTAGAACCTAAACTGCAAATATCCTACATATGGAACATGATATATAATTCTTTAGCATTTATTTTTATATAAAAAAATTACACACCATGTTTATTAACGCACTGGCTTCAGGGTTTCTAGGGTCAAGGTATGACAATTGGTATCAGAGGACGGTTTAGGCAACTTTGGAAAATTATAACAGCACTAAAATTTTAATGATGTATTACTAAGTATAATTCTTTCTTAAAATTTTCAGATGGAAGATGAAACAAGTCTTTTGTCTCTTCCAATAGAAATACTAGAGACTATAGTTTCCAAGTCATGTTTAAAAGGCTATGAGACATTTGAAAACCTTCTTCTGTCATGTAAACATCTCTATTGTGTATAGAACTATCCTCATGTAATTCAAATCCACTGAGAATTAGGCTTCAATGATGCATGATCAATTTCTATTCTATGCGTGTAAGGGAAATTACTTTGAGGGTGTGTTTAAATTATTTATCCTATATGAGAATTTTTCATCCCTAGAAGACTTCCAAGAAGCTACGCAAGAGGGTGACCTCCGAGTGGTGTATCTTTGTCAAATCTTGACCTAAAATCTTTCTTGTCAAGTTTTGGACTTTGAAATTCTTAAGTACAAGTCATACCATTTGTTTTGTAGACATCAAGTTCATAATGATGACGCCCATCTTCATATACTTCATGTTTTTCTCTCATAGAACTTTAGATGTCCGCATGCGATTGATCCAAGTTTCTTGTGCTGCATCTGGACCAAATAGATCGAAGAGTTTGGAACCGCTTTAGGGATTTTCTTAACCGGGAATTGGAGAAATCATCGACATTAGTGGAACCTGTGAAGGGACATCATGGTGGATGTCAGCAAGTCTGTGCTAGTGAGATTATGAGAGAGAATGAATAAATATGTAACACCCTGAGTTTCATGAACTTTGTCTTTGATGTATAATGTTATATTTTATGATTTGGTATTTTAATATACTTTTAAAAAATAACATCTCTGTTTTAATATGGTTAGGAATTACTGAGTAAAACATTTCCTTTAAAATTTTTAGATAGAAGACGTGGGTTTACCAAAAAAACCTCTTATCACTTCCTACTGAATTACTTGAGTCTATAATTAGCCAGTCATGTTCATAATACTACGACCTTTTTGAGAACCTACACCTATCTTGCAAACGACTCTATTGAGTGTCGATCAGCCCAAATATCCTCCATTCCTACAAAGGAGAGTTCTACGTCTATAACTGTATCTCAAATGCACAATTTTTAGAGTATAGTAAGAGTGGTAAGTACCATGAAGGTCTATTCCTATGTTTCACTTTCTCCGAGAACTACCTAGCTTTGGGAAAGTTTTGAGAAAATGCATTGGAGGGTGACCTTCGATCAGCCTATCTGTTCCAAGTCCTATGTTTTAGTATGTATGGGATGGTCTAAAACATAAAAACTCTCAGGCGTGATGTGGTTCAATGGATCTATAAGGAGTGAGTTCATTCAAAAATCTATGATCTCCACACCTCTCAAGCCTCCCTCTAGAAACCCGATTGCTTTATGCATAGGGTTGATCCTAACTTCTCATGGTGTATATGGGACAAAGAGGTCTAGAAACTAGAAATTAATATGGTAATCCACCCGAGGATGACAATTGATCATCCACGATGGTAAACTTTGTGAAGGAACGGTAGGAGTAATGTCTGACTGGTTTTTCTAGTGGAAGTGTATGAATATTTTAGAATTGTGAGGCACATTTCTTTGAAGGGGGGGATAATGTGACACCCCAAACCTATTTCATGTGTAATAACAATATTTTATGGTTTTAATTCGTTTAATTTTTATTCTATCCAAACAATGATTTCAAAATAAAAACAAGTCATGTTTTATTCAATTAAACACTCAAATGATTACATTGTAACAAGGCCAAAAGAACATAGCTAGCCTATGAAACTAATGGAAAATTCTAGAAGTTCCACTAGAATACCCCCTAGCACCATGATGAAACTATGTAGGTAGCCCTCGTCCCTTGGACCGACCGTAGTGAAGAATGTAATCACTATGAGAAGGGCACATGTAATAAGCAGCAGAGGGTTGTAGAGAACCATCTTTGTAAGACAAACCGACTTAGAGGTATAAAATACCATAAACATATATTTATAAGGGTTTTCTTGACCATTGGAAATACACATAACCATTATTTTTATAATTTTTAGTGTCGTAAGATGACTATTTTTTTCTTTTTTTGACCTTTAGTGTTTTATTAAATGGATATATTTATAATTTTAACATTTTTAAGATAGTTTTCTTTAAATAATAATTAGAAATTAATATTGTTTTATTATAAGTACAGTCTTCAAAGTATATATTATCTCTCTTTGTTTTTATATTATTTAAAATAAGTATTTTTATTAAACAAAATTTATTCTTATAGAATTATTATTTAATAAAATATTTTAAATAATAATTATACTAATATATGAATATAGCTAATTTGTTTTTTGATTTCCAAAATATGATATATATACATATACATACATATGTATACTATATTTTAATTATATGAAATTATGTTATAAAACTAATAATATTATAAAATTATAATTTCATATTGAGGATATACATGATATTGAAAATTATTATTTTAAATTATTTTAATGAAATTATTTTTGTAAAAGTACACTATTAGAATTTATGTGGACAAATATTTAATCTATTATATGAATAATTATATGGGTTTTATATATTTTTGAAAATATGATATATATATATATATATATATGTGTGTGTGTAAATTAATAATTATTAGAATATAAATTTTTATTAGATTAAATTTTTATAACATTATTAACATTTTTAAAGTTTCAAAATTTCAAATATTTTGTACAAATTATGATAATTATTATTTTTAATTTCAAGATAATAAATTTTTAATTATTAATTTAATTTATAATATTATAAGTATATAATATGAAATATATATGTGTGTGTGTGTGTCTTTTATAAATGAATTTAATGATAAAAACTTTTACTTTTAAAAAAACTATTGATAAAATAATTTTAATAAATTATTAGTTTTATTAAACTTTTGGATTTTTTAAAATAATTAAAAATATAATATTTTATAAAAGAAATAATTATAAAGGTATAATAATAATAAAATATATTTATTTTGACAAAAAAAAGAATAAGAATCTCATAAATGGATTTGGGGTTCCATAGGTGGGGGTGTCACGATGCGATGTAGAGAGGGCATGGCGTAGGGTTTCAGAGTGCAGCCGTGAGGGATCTTGAGCTGATGTCAAGGGAGGGGAACCTTTGGTGAGTGCAGGTGGGCCACATTGAGTGCAGGCTAGTTACAATATAAAGAGGTGCTGATCTGGAGTCGCGCTTTGGCTGGAGACGAAGCCGAGAACGGTGGTGTGATGGTTCGACCACCGTGAAGTATGAGTTCAATGTGTGGACATGTTTAGGTATCTAACCTTCTGGTTTGAGTTTACCAGATCCTATAGGTAGGTGTCTGATTTTATCTAACTTAGATGTTTGTTTTTATTGTTTTTCAATCTCGAATTAAGTCCAATCCACCAGTCTCATCCCCTATTTTCCAACAACTTTTGGTGTCTGCATCTTGTTTTTCCTCCACTAATTTCATTTTCTCTATTCTGTTTAAGATTTATTAATTAACTTTATTGTGATAATTTTTTCAAATACCATTTTCTTTATCCGATTGTGAAATATACAAATGTTTCTTTGGTTAATTTTATCAGAAATTGATTGGAACTTTTGGCCTCTTCCATTTTTAGTATAAATTAGATCTCACACAGGATTTGTTTTTTTAATCACCAATGTTTCCACAAAGCTTATCGATTAATCTTCATTGAGTGTATAAATATACACCAGTAAACCCAACTTCCTATATCCATCTATGGTTTAAGTTTGTCACTACTTTCTGGTGTTTTATTTTTGTGTTTTGTATCCTCTGTATTTCATTGTACTTGTTGTTAAGGGTATTCCATACCCTACTTCTGCTTCCATAGTGTATCCAAGTATCTAAATCCAGGTAAGGGATATTATTTGGGATTTATATTGTGTTTTTTTGAGAATCTGCGATAAGGGTTATTATTTATAATTTATGTTGTGTTTTGAGAATCTTCTATAAGGGATATATTTATTTTATTTCATTAAATTCATTTTAGTATTTTAGTTATACTTTAAACATTTGATTATTAATTTATGAACTTTTAATTTATTTTTCAAATGAAGTTTATATTAAAAACCACAACTTTAATTTGACATTATTTTTCTGTTAGATTTTTTTTATTAGAGGGTTTTCTCTAATTAAAATTAATGTGTATGAACCTTTTCAAGTATAAGTTCATATAAGCACTTATATTCATTGTAATATCTCATAAATATTATAAATCTAAAGGAATTTTAATGTAATTTAATGTTATACTTTCAAGAATGTTTTCATAAATTAGGTAGTATTACTATACCTGAAATTATTTCAAGCTTATGTTTATTACATTTTAATACTTCAAATTTCACGTCTATATATATATATATATATTTTTGTTGGCCATTATCATATAATTTGAAAAGAATGGGTAATTTATCATGATATCACCCAAATTTATATTAATCAAGGAATAATTGTTATTATTTTTGAGTGATTCTCTTATAATTTTATGTGTGGCATATGATCTTGCATTCAAAATTATCAGTGAAGTTATATTCTCATTTCTTTAAATTGTTCCAAGTAAAATTATATATATATATATGATTTTAAAACCCTAATTTCAAGTGATTGATAATAGGATTTAATTAATGTCTTGATGCAATTAATACTTGTAAGATTTTAGTAAGTATTAATATTGATTTTGCTAACCGATATGTGTTTATAAGTATGCAATAATACATAAAAATGTATTAGAGGATAAAAGGATGTGTATAATCATGTTATCATGTTATGCTCACTTAATGTTTTATTGCTTGATTAACTTGCTATAATAATTGAGTGTTAGTTAATATAATTTATGATTTAATCTATTTTCATGTTCACCTACACATTTATTAGATTATTAAATGGAATGTATTTATATTAAGTATCCATTTCCATGAATCGATGGTTTTGAAAATTAAGAAATTGTCATTTTATGTGACAACCTCATCCATTCATTACATATGTGTTTTAATCATTATCACATGTGCAAATAATGTTTACTAGTTTATGCATGTCATTGAAAAAATTGTTATCTAAATGTTAACTGACATATCATGATAATTCATTAAAAATAAATAAATTATTCAAAGTGGTATGGGACACCTTGAATAATATAAAATGAGAAATTAAACATTCAAAGTATTATGGGACACTTGGAATATATGACCTTAATTGGACATATGAGGAATGTATTGGACTTAGTATATAACGGGTTGGGGACCGATTAATGAAAGCCCTACGGGTTCGGGACCATTTAATGCAATCCCTACAGGTTGGGGACTAGTTAATGAAAGCCCCACAATTCGTTGGTAGTTCTTATGAGACAAATTAGGTCATGGAACAAGGCCTTGACACAGTCTATCATTATACATTCCCTCATTATGTTTATAATATTTAATTAACGAAGTGTGTATTTAACTATAGAATATGCTTGGTTAAGATCTTGTAATTATGAGTATTAGAATAAGTAAATGCACATGGCATGATGATTATCCAGCGCCCATATCCTGATACTTAAAACAAGTGATGGTAGTTTATCAGTTATTTTATGATGTGAATTTTATGTGATAAATTCATTGTGACTTTTTTTATGCCCAACTATGATCATGTACTTTTTTCATGTGTAAATTCTATACCTTCACCCTTTCATGATTCACTTGGCATTGTTTAATTAACTCATAAATAATATGTTGCACACCATGTATTTTTGTATAAGAATTATTATGATTAGAATGTGTTTTCCTATAGCCCTGTTAATGTTCGTTAAAATGTTTACTGGTAATTCTTGGAAAACTGTTATATTATGCTATATGTATTGTAGGTTTCTTTAATAAAATGTTTTATGAATATTTTTAAAGGGAATTTTTCAAAATGTTTTATTTGAAACATTTTATATTTTCAAAAAAAGCCCTAACTGGGAATTTGTATGCTCACCCTATGTTTTCAATTTATTTTTATAGGTTTCGTAGATTTGAGTTACACTATGTGGTAGATGCTTTGTTGATTATTTTCTATTCAGTATTGAAGGATTGTAATATTTGTATCTGGATTTACCGAACCTAAACCATGAATATTCTCTATATGGAACATGAAGTTTAATTATTCATCATTTCTTTTTATATAAAAAAAAATTACACACCATGTTTATTAATGCACCGGCTCCAAGGTTTCTGGGGTTAGGTCATGACATGAATGATCAGACAACAAAAAAAATCTCAATTCAAACTATAAAACTCATTAGCATAAACTGATATTTAAAAACAAACCCAACACTAGAGACACACATCCCAACATCCCATGGAAACTTGAGTCTCGTTACGACATGAGCTGGTCAGTGACTCATCACAACATACCTATAAAGTCCCAACAATCTTATCTCTAGTCTAATAGATGTACCAAGGCATGGAATCTTTGGGATAGACCTCCTCTAATACCAAATTGTAATGGCCCAGTCTAGCCCACTATCATGATATTTTCCTCTTCAGGCCTAGCCCATATGGTTTTACTTTCCCTAGGATATGGCCCTCAAACATCCCCCAATAAAATGCCTCGTAATGGGAGAGGTATCCTTTGATTCCAAATTTTAAAGAACCAACACAAGTTAACCTCAAACCTGGCACTCGACCCGATCCACCGCATACCCAAAGGGAATTCCTGGCCCCCATGGGTTGGTGACAAGCACCATATCATTGAACAAGAAACCAGAGGGAATGATTTCACCCAACCTAAACAAACACATAGAATATATATACATATATATATATATATTCATGGAATGGAAGGAATAGAAAAATAATAATGAAATATTTTCCATAACTGTAAGAAAATAGCGGAAACGAACTACTGCAAAGGAAGTATCCAAAACTCCAAAAAGGACAAGCCCTGCTGCAAGGGACTAAAACCAAACAGCTACTCCAAGTAATGGGTTGGATGAACTCCCACCATCTCACCACTAGTTACCCAACCCAACTAACACAAAACCTCTTTGCCTCGCTATGTCACCTTAACTTTCCCTACACTGGAAGACATATAAAGGTTTATGCACCACCGAAGAGGTGTACAGGGTATGAGCTAATAGGCTCAGTAGGATTCCACCCAGGTGTTCCATATCACGTCTCTGTATAATAATTCTGGTATTATTATTTTAAATAAAACATGACATGATAAGAAGTAAATAATTTTTAAAGAAATCATGGCAAAAATTTCCCTTTTTCACAATTCTAAAAAAAGCAACTAAAACATGCATATCAAGGCTAACTCAAAAATCCAGGCAATACAAAACAGAAGTAGCAACACAAGTGTCATTAACAAGGATCACTATAGGATAGACAAATAGACTAATCATACCCCAATAAATCAAGTGCACAATCCAATTCCTATAACACATTCCTAGGAAGCATAGGAATACCCCATGAGTAAACCCCCTGACAATGTCAATATTTTTCCCCTAGAACAACGACCCGTAGAAAATAGAGGAAATCCCCATGAGAAAACCTCCTGATAATCCCAAAACATGGATGATGGCCTAAATATAAACATTCCACCTAAGTACCCAAGGTAATACATGTGCTCATTTTCATAAATCAATTTAATTGTTTCAAAAGTACCCATTTCCTTTTTATTTATTAAAAACCATGGAAAAAATTCTCTTTAAAAAATCCTTTTTCAGCACACACAAACAGTCATTATAATTTGATAAATAAATTTATAAATCAAGAGAAATTAGGATAATTATCATAGGCTAGAGAACGAACCACCCACCTCAAATCTCGGGTCACACACACCCGCAATGGGATCCCCCAACAATGAAAACCCAACAATGACAACGAAGGCCCTAGAATCCAATCCACATCATATGATTGATCCAAATATAAACACAAAGGGTTTATAGAAATTTAAAACACCACATACCTCAAGATTTTATGTCCATTGCACCACAACTAACCAAGGAATGGCCTCTAGAATAAGATCTCTTAAAGGATCTATAAGAAGATATGAAGAATCACTAACTTAGACCACCAAATCCAATAATGCACCCCTACGGCACCACTGTGATCAAGATAAATGAAGAAGTGAAAATATTACTTTCTCAAAGAGATGAACCACAACCATAATGAAGATACAACGTCAAACAGATCAATATAGATGGAGAAGATCCTCCCAAAATCCCCTAGAAGAGCTCTGGGTTACTAACCAAGGGCCTAGAGAAAAGAACCAAAGCCAAAACAACCACTCTTCTATTTTTTAAAACTATACATGGTCTATTTCATGATGTATAATAGAGTTACATTCCATGAAATCCACAGTGTTCAAGTACGTTGAAAGAACAATCACCTCGGATTAAAAATCCATTACTTAAATAATTCACGACGTGAAACCACTCTTCACGGTGTGTAAAATTTCACAATGTGAAACCCATTTCACGGTTTGTACCTATAAACCATTACACAACATGTAATCCTAATTTAGACTATAGAAAATGATGGTTAAGGATGAAAGTCCAAAAAAACTATGAATTCACCATTATAGGTATCCTCCAAATTCTTTCTCAGTCCTTTATAGACAATGGGAAAATGGATAACCATGATGAGGTCAGGAACATGACTCGTAGATCAGTAATGGGATGTTACATGAGCTATATAAATATAGATATTTTTAGCGATGTTTTTTCAGGAAACATTACTAATTTAGCAATGTTTTAAAACGTTGATAAATTGGTTTCATTTTTCATGAAACATTGCTATATTTGTGATGTTTTCTGGAAATATCACTAAATTAGGGACCTTTTTTAGGAAAAATAACTCATTTAGGGATGTCATTCAAGAAACATCACTAAATTAGTAACATTTTTTAGAAAACATCATTAAAGTAATGACGTTTTTTAGGGAAAATCACTATATTAGCAATGTTTTTTAGGAATCATTCTAAAATTAGTGACATTTTTCAAGAAACTTCGCTAATTTAAGGATTTTTTTCAAGAAAAGTCACTAAATTAGAAACTATTTTCATGAAATGTTGCTAAATTAGTGACATTTTCAGGAAATATCGCTAAATTATTGAACTTTTCAGGAAACATATCTAAATTATCAATGTTTTTCAAGAAACGTCTCTAAATTAGTTAAGTTTTTAGGAAGCATCACTAAAGTAGCGATGTTTATAGGAAATGTTGCTAAATTAGTGATGTTTTTCAAGAAACATCACTAAATTAGCAATGTTTTTAAAAAATGTGCTAAATTAGTGATGTTTTTTAGGAAATATTGCTAAATTAGTGAAATTTTACCAAATCATCATTAATTTAGTGACTTTTTTTCCAAAACGTCGCTAAATTTAAAAATTAGTGATGTTTTTAGAAAGAATTGCTAAATTATAGTTTTTTTATAGTGCACATCATGTCTCTACCACCCATAGTAAGAGAGTATCAAAATCCATCAACATGTATAAATATATATATTCTAAGTAAAAGAAACATAAACAATAGAGAAGGGGGATATCCATATCACATCCCAGTAAAGGAAAAGTGTTACTATCAGTCTTAGAAGCGCATCAATGATGCTTAGCATCTCACACATCTGTCCAGCAGTAAACATCAAATTCAATCCTCACCTATCTATTATGTCTCATATTATAGGGGCCACAATCTCTAGATAGAGGTCATATTCCCTAGTTTAATAAGAGGGCTCCACTGGGAAGTTCTAGGACCCATGCCCTACCTAGCAGGAGGGTTCCACTCTAGTCATTAAGGACCCATGCTCAGTTGACTAGAGGGTGCCACTCGAAAGGTCAATGAACCATGCCCTGTCTCTATGGTATGGTTCCACTCTATTCATCGAGGACCCATTATCATTCTAGTTAAAGGGTGCCACTCGAAATTTTGAGGACCCATGTCCTATCTCCACGGAAGGGTGCCACTTTAGTCATTGAGTACTCATGCCCAACTCGACTAGAGGGTGACACTCAGAAGGTCGAGGAATCATTCCATGTATTTATCAGAGGGTGAAACTCTATTAATGAAGGACCCATGCCCTTCCTAGTAGGATGGTTCCACTATATTCATCAAGGACCCATGCTCAGCCCATATAGAGGGCGCCACTCAGAAGGTCGAGGACCCATGCCCTGTCTCTGTAGGAGGGTGCCACTCTAGTCATCGAGGACCCATGCCCAACCTGATTGGAGGGTTCTACTCAGAAGTTTGAGGACCCATGCCCTATCTCCGTAGGAGGGTGCCACTCTAGTCACAAGGACTCATGCCCAGCCTAGCTGGAGGGAGCCACTCAGAAAGCCTCTGGTGATCACGCCTGATCACTTCTGTAATCAAGTATCACCTAAATAAGAATCACACCTGGAACATCTCTCATCATATCCCAAATTCCACATCAGAGGGAACCATCGCATTCTACGTGGAAAACACTCAGGATAGGATACTTAGGAGATATAATATGAGTCCAAATGAGGAAGATATAGAAGTTTGAAGTTTTTTAAAAAGGAACTAAGGTGTACACAACATGTGAGGGGACCCACATGACATGTGGTCCCACTCTTTCATCTGGTCATGTCCTCACTAGAACAAATCTCTCATCCCATGTAGAAGTACACAACATGCAAGTGGAATACATTCTTTGTACAAGATATTTGGGGTCGACTCGTGTTCTCCTATCCATGTTTGTGTACTCTGGCATATGACGTGTGTCTGGTCATGCCCATGCTCGTGTAATCCATGAATACACACTGAGTCCACCAATCCAAGTTGAAATGGAATGTGGGGGTCCCACATAATGTGTGATACTTATCTTTCATGAAAATCCTAGCGGCCACAACATAGGGGTCACATATCATGTGTTCTTCCAAACTACACAGTGTGTAGTTAGTATTTTCACAAAAGATTAGATCTGGTCTTTACACACCAGATCTGATATTTCTACCTTCAAATATGACCTCATTTCTTCCCAAAAATGGTGGATCTATATTTGATCAGAAATTTCTGACCCTTTGGTGGCCGTAAATTGGTTCTTCGTTGGCTCGTTCACATCCGACACATATCCGGTCACTCTGTACTTGATGATTTGGATTTTGATCGTCAAAATGATCACTCATAACCTACAATCCAATAGATTTTATCCTTGGTTTGTTGATCCATCCCTTGAACATGATTATGTCATGAATATGGGGTCCAATTGGGTTTGGTACCATCCGACAACATCGAACTGAGTCCTCGTAGGCCAATCGGTGAAGAACATAAATAATTATAAGGATAAAGGAAGAAAGAAAAAAAATATCGATCATTTTCAAGCATTATTGGACAAAGATCATGAATGGGGATATCTGAGGTTAGAAAATAGTTACATAATCAAATAAATGTCAATACGTGGGTGCATGAAATTTTCTAAAATTGGTGTTGATCAAAGGAAGAGATTGATCATGCTCAACAATTTAATCAAATGAGGTGGAAACCAAAAATGAAAAGTTATGCCTGGATATTAGATCATTTTTCATTGATGAATGCACTTGCCAATGATTGAGATGGGTTGTTTCATTCGATGCGCTTTGATCTTCTACGATATGGATATTCATCATCATTGGATCTCGATTCACCAATGAGAGGAGTCGGAATGCACTAGATTTATTTAAATAATGATTTATTTAAACTGAAATTGTTTCATTAATTTAATGAATTAATTAAATTAATAATTTAATTAATTCACTAAATGTAATGCCAATGGTCAGCTTATCTGAATTCCCTACGCTGACCTATTTTAGGTCACGACTTGGGTAAACATCACATTATGGACTGAACCACTATCTCATATTTTTTATCCAAGCTTCCATTTAAGTGTTACCTCATTTTCTTTAGTAAAATTTTCACGTACAATATAAAATATTTTTAATATTTTTATAAAATTAATTCCAGGCACACTAGGCCTCATAATTTCAGACTGTCTCAGCATCGAAATTTGAAAATACGTGTAGAAATATTTAAAAGTATTATAAAGAAAAAAATGGGTCTCTACATCATTCTATACTTCAATATTTTCATCATAAAAAAAACTAAATAAGAAACTCACGATACTTAGCTCACATATGGATCTCCCGCTCCTAGGATCTCTCCTTCACATTCTCGTGCTACCACAACACATGAACCAAGGGGTTGGTCCATCCATGAAAGGTCATCTCTTATCGATCCTTGATCGCCAGTGGGTGATCCATAGAATTTTCTCCATCCTCGATGTCTATCTATCCTCATTTGATGACCTGTGTGGGGTCATGAACATATCTCCTTAGCTACGACACATGTAAGAAACCATGCACCTTCTCCAACTATAGGGGTAGTTCAAGAACTAATAAACCTCTACAACCCTTTTCAATGTCTCAAACGGTCTGATGAACCTCAGGGATAGATTTACACTTTAGTTGAATCTCCATAATCTTCTCCATGGGAAGACTCTTAGGAAAATGTGGTCTCACTGATCGAACTCGAAGGGCCTATGACATCGATCTGTGTAATATTTTTGTCTTTTATGGGACATCCTCATCCACTCATGGATGACCTGGAACATTTTCATAAATTTCTACATCATTTATGGACCCACAAGAGATGTCTCACCAATCTCTATCCAACACAAGGGAAACCTATAAGGTATCTCATACAGGGCCTCAAAAGGTGTCATACTAATAGTAGAGTGGTAGTTATTGTTGTATAAAAATTCTACCAATGGAAATTGGTCCTCTCAACTTTGGGAAAGTCCAAAACACAACCCCATAGTATGTAACATCCCATTACCATTTTATCAAGTATTCCCTTAACCTTGTCCTGGTTTTCCCCTCCTTTGAGATTGGAAGGATGCCTATAATGTTAAAGTTAGACATTTGTTAGAATTTCAACTTTAAACATCTTTTTCCATAGGATGTAGAAGGATTCCACACCGTGTAACTGGGTTACACATTGTGTAATTGTTGCTGGGTATAAACCATGAAAGGGGATTCACACTATGAAATATTACACATCATGAATGGTGGTTTCACATCATGAATGTTTCAAATAACATATTTTTAATCTGAGGTGATGGATTTTTTGAGAAATTTTTAAACTATGGATTTCACGGCATGAAAATATATTACACATCGTGAAATAGACCATGTCCAGTTTTAAAATATGTGCTCAGTAGTTTTTTCTCAGTTCTTTTCTCTAGGATTCTTCTCCCTCAAACTAGAGCTATCCCCATGCATTTTTTGGAGGCTTCGCTCCATCTAAATCAATATATTCGGTGTTGGATCTCCATTATAGTTTTGGTGAATCTCTCTGGGTAAGTGATACTTCCACTTCTTCTTTTCAAGTGATCATGGTAGTGCCCTAGAATTACGGTATCAAATCTGTTTATCTAAGTTGGATGTTTCTTATTTTATTTTTCTAGATCCATTACGAGATCTTGTTCTAGAGGCCATTTCTTGGTTAGTTATGGTGCGGCGAACATCCATTCTTGAGGTATGTGGTGTTTTCCTTTTTCACCAACCCCATGTTTTCTAAATTGAATCAATCCTAAGATGTGGGGATTTTATTCTAGGGCCTTCCTTGACATTATTGTGTTTTGTTGATTTTGGATTCCATTATTGGCATGTGTGACCCGAGTTTTGAGGTAGGTAGTTCTGTTTCTTGCCTATGATAATGGATCTTATTGTTTTTCTTTTCAAACCGATTCAAAATGAAATATTAGCATGATTTTTTTGTGTGTGTTGAGAAGTGTTTTCAATAAAAAATGGTTTTCCATGTTTATTGATAAATGCAATGGAAAGGTGGTATTTTTTAAGAATTGAAATGAAATTTGAAATGTATTTTAAATGGTTTTCAATGTATTGAAATGAGTTGTGAAAAAGAGTTCATGGATTACCTTAGGTACTTAGGTGGAAAGTTTTTCTTAAGGCCATCATCCATTATTTTATGATTATCAAGGAGGTTTGTCCTAGGTATTTCTTTTGTTTCCTAGGACCATTGTTCTAGGGGACTGATATTAATATTGTTGGGGGGGTTTACTCATGGGGTATTACTATGCATCCTAGGCCCGTTGTGCTAGGAACTGGTTTGTTCACTTGATTAATATGGTAAGAGTAGTCTGTGTCCTGGACCTGTAGTATTCCTTAGTGTTGTGATATTTGTTCTTCTATTTTGTATCACTTGGATTTCTAAGTTAGACTTGATATGTTTTTGTATACTTGTGATAAATGATATGGAACATTTTCTTTGAAATTGATATACCTTCTTTTGTTTATAATTTTGGAAAAAGGGAAATGTTTACCATGTTTTCTATAAAACTTATTTACTACTTATCATGCCATGTTTTTACTTAAAATGAGCATACTTTAATTGTTATACAGAGGCTTGTTATGGAACACTTGGTTGGGATCCTGTTGATCCTGTTAGATTACACCTTGTGCACCTCTTCAGTGGTGCATAGACCTTTGTTTGTGTTCTAGTGCTGAGAGGGAAAGGCACCATAGTGAGGCGGTGGGGTTCCTGTAAGCTAGTTGGGTAGCTGGTGGTGAGATAGTGGGAGGTTTTATATTCCATCATTAGAAGTAGATGTTTGGTTTGGGTCCTTTGTAGTTGGACTTATCCTTTGGAGTTTTTATCTAATTTTTGTGTTGTATGTTTCTATTATTTTCTTACCATTATAGCATATATATCTTGTTTGTATTCTACTATTAATTTATTTTTGGTATATATATTCTATGTGGTTGTTCTGATTGGGAGAAATCATTCCCTTTGGTTCATTGTTTGATGTCCGGGTGCTTGTCGCCAGCCTGTGAGGATCAAGAACGCTCATAGGGTATGTGATGTATTGGGTTGGGTGCCAGGTTTGAGGGTACCCAGGGTTGATTCATTACAATTTGGTATTATAGGATGGTATTGCCTTCAGATTTCTTGTTTTGGAACATCTGTTAGGATAGAGATGGGATTTTTAGTAATTGAGAGGTATATTGTGATAAGTGACTAGCCAGCTCTTATCGTGATGAGACTCAAGTTGCCATGGGATGTTGGGATATTTGTCTCAAGTATTGTTTTTTGTTTTAAATATTAGTTTCTATTTATGATTTTTCAAGTTTTAACTAAGATTTATTTTGTTGTCTAATCGTTCATATGTTTTAATGTGCAACAGTATGCCTCCAAGACATCTTCCATGAGTTCATTAGGAGGATGTATCTGATTCTCCTTAAGGGAATCCTCCAATAAATCAGAATCTTATCGAGACTATTGTGTGGGTAGTTTTTGTTGTCGATCAGGATATACCACGAATTCAGAACATAGTTATTTAGGTACAACCAAGAGTTGGAGGAGAGATAGATCAGTCATGGGAGTTCTTGCATGAGAAGCCACCATCCTTTAATGGAATGACTGAACATCAAGAGGTGGAGGATTTTCTAGACAGGATCAATCAAATCTTCGACATTCTGGAGACACCTTATAATATCAGGGTAAAGTTAATAGTATTCAGGCTCAGAGGTTTCAGTAAGCGATGCTGGTATTCCATGGTCCAGGTAGATAGGCACAAGGAATTTCATTGGAAGGGTTTCAAAACCATGTTTTTTCAACAGTTTTTATAGAGTCCCTAATGTTAGAAAATTATATAGAGTTATTATATTTACAATAGGGAAAGATTTTTGTTTTAGAATAAACCAATCATTATGTTGATCGTGTCTGTTTTTTCCCAGATGTGGTGAAGAATGACCATTTAAAGGATAAGAAGTACCTACATGATTTGCGACCGGATATCAGATTATAGGTGTTCATGTTGAAACTTTATACTTATGCGGTGACGGTAGACAAATATATAATGGCATAAATAAATTTGGTAAGCAAGGTTATATTTTAAACCTCCTATCTTCCATTGAGTGGAAGCCTCAGTGTCGCACATGGGAAGCAGAGGAAGTGGAAAGATCATCACATGAGTAGTGGAGGTGGGTCTCAGTAGCGAACTTCATATGCACCGTCTATTACAACAGGTAAGGTGCCTCTGACTTTCTATTGGTATGGAAACATCAGACACACCAGGCATTCTTATACTATGCCCTCAAATATATGCAACAACTATGTATGTGTTAGTAATCTACAAAGATTTTTTTAGGTGATGACAATGCCTTATTATGGTCAGGTTTAGTCATCCCCAAAGGCTACTTTGGTGCAGTCATAAGCTTCAAATACTATAGGGATCTAGCTACTAGCCTTAGGAGTGAATCATTTTTACATAGTAGATGAGTATCTAGAAGAAGTTGATATGGTTCTCGCAACAGTGAGAGGTACTATACTTATTACATATTCATTAGAAATTTCTTTATTTGATATCATTGCCTACCACTTGTTTATATCTACACATTTTTTTGATATTATTAAACTTCCAACAAAACTTATGTCCTTTGAATTAGAGTTAGTGACATTTATTGGTAAGAGGAATGAGAAGGGGTTTAGGTGTCCTTCTTATTCATTAATGATAGATGATACAGAGTTGTTCTAGGATTTTCTCATTCTTGATCTGGATCTGTTTGATGTTATCATTGGTATGGATTGGATTTTCACTCATCAAGTTTAGGTTGATTGTTATCATCAATGTGTTTTGTTTCTTTTTGTCGATGGGAGATCTTCTGTGTTTCAGGGGGAGTGGGACCCAAGGTTTAGTCGTTTAGGACATTCCCACCCATAGATCAGGAGTTTGTTGCATGCTGTTGTATTTGATTCTGATGATGTTTCTTCTATTGTTGATTTTCCCATTTTTGTTCGAGACTTTCCTGATGTTTTCCTAGATGACTTCTTTAGTCTTCCTCTAGAGAGAGGTAGATTTTACGATTGACCTGGTTCTAGGTATGTAGAAGATATTGATACCTTCTTATCATATGGAATCATCGGAGATGAAAGAGCTCAAGATTCAATTGGAAGACCTATTGGAAAAGGGGTTTGTTTGCATTGGCATTTCTCCTTGGGAAGACCAGATGGTCTTTTCCAAGAAAGCATAGTTCACTTCAGTTATGTGTGGACTATATAAAGTCGAATCGGGTAATGGTTAATAACAAATATCATTTTCCTCATGTGGATGATCTGTTTGATCTGTTAAAGGGGGGGGGGGATTTGTTTTTCAAGATTGATCTTCAATCGGGTTATCATCAGCTCAAAGTTCGGGAGTCTGATATACCGAAAATAGCCTTTAGAAACAGGTATGACCATTATGAATATCTTGTGATTCCTTTTGGTCTGACTAATACTCCTATAGTTTTTATGGCTTTAATGAATTGTATATTTCATAAATATCTTGACAATTTTGTGGTAGTATTCATGGATGATATTATGGTTTATTTTAAATCTGAATGTAAGCATGAGCACCATCTGAGTTTGGTTCTGGAAATTCTGAGAAGTCACCATTTGTATAGAAATATTTCAAAATGTCATTTCTAGATTCAAGAAGTGAAGTTATTGGGGAACAGAATTTTTGATAAGGAATTATCAGTTGAACCAGAGAAGGTAAAGGCTATTTTTTAATGGAAGTAATCATATATCGTCTTTAAGATACCTGGATACTACCAATAGTTTCTCAAGGAATTATCTAAGATAGCATCACCTTTGACCGATCTTACTAGGAAAGCAGTGAAATTAACATGGTATGTAAAGTGTCAGTATTCTTTTGATGAACTGAAAAGGATTCTGACACTAGTTCTTATTCTATACCTGAGCCTAATAAGGGGTATGTTGTGTTTTATGATGCTTTTGGTGTTGTTTTAGGATGTGTTCTTATGCAGGAAGACCATGTAGTAGCTTACAGATCTCTTTAGTTTCAGCCACATGAAAATAATTACCCTGCTCATGATTTATAGCTTGTGACATCCATGCATGCACTTAAATGTTGGAGGCACTATCTTTTTTGGGAAAGGTTCGTAGTCTTTTCCGATCATAAAAGTCTTAGATATATATTTTTTCATAAATACATGAATCCTAGATAGAGATGATGGTATAATGCTTTCATATGATTGACTTTGATATCACCTACACCCCAAGAATGAGAAATATCATTGCAAATGATCTTAGCAAGAAAGTACCATCACAGACTGTTCTGGAATCGAAGGAGGAGTGGAACCTTATGGGGATTTTCACTCAGTATTACCTAAATTATCAAGAGGATGTTTCAAGTATGGTTCTATTTAGTGTTCAGATATCATTATCTCTCCTAGAGTCTATTTTGAAGAGTCATCAGTAGGAAGGTGAGTTTTAGAAGACTCGAGAAAGCCTTTATGGTGGGGAGACCATTTCGGTTTTGTCTCTCTCTTCAGATGGTATGCTTCAGTTTGGGAAAAGTATTTTCATCCTACCATATGTGAGGATTTTAGTCTTGTTCGATTATCAAAACTCTTCATGGTCCATTCATCCAGGAACTACAATGATGTGTTATGACATGAGGTGGAAATTTTGGTGGTCGAGTATAAAGAATGAAAATGTAGGGTTTGTGTCTCATTGTTACACCTTCCAAAGAATAAAGGTAGAGCACTTGAAATCTTCTGGTTTACTTAAAACTCTTCTGGTGCCAATTTGAAAATGGGAAGAGATGTCCATGGATTTCTTTTTGGATTACCATGGACTCCTCGAGGGAGGAATGCTATTTGGATGGTTTTTGATTGGTTGATGAAGTCTGATCATTTAATTCTGATCAAAGACACCACTAAAGTTAAAAATATGGGTAAACTATATGTGAAAGATATTTTGAGGTTACATGGGAGTCCTTTTGTTGTTGTTTCAGATAGGTATCCTAGGTTTACCTTGAGGTTTTGGAGGAATCTTAAAGAGGCAATGGGAACTTAGTTCAAGTTAAGCACAACTTACCATCCATAGACAGATGGTCAGACAGAGTGTGTGATTCAGATTCTGGAGGATATGCTCCATGCCTATGTCTTGTATTTCAGAGGATCATGGAATAACCATCTAGGACTGCTTGAGTTTTTTTACAACAACAGTTATCAATCATTGATAAGAAATCCCCCCTTTGAGGAGTTGTATGGATGCCCATGTATATCACCTATTTATTAGGCTAAGGTGGGTTAAGTATCTTTGGTTGGACTAAGTTTGGTTTAGGAGATGCCTGTAAAGATTTAGGATGTACATCATCATCTAATAATAGCCCAGAGTCGACAGAAATAATATGCGGATCGGCAGCATCGCCCTTTAGGGTTTTCTGTAGGTGACTGAGTTTTCTTGAAAGTTTCTCCTCTGTTGGGTCACTATTGACTTAGAAAGCAGGGAAAGTTGTCTCTAGGATATTTTGGATTTCTTGAGGTCACTGAGAGGCTTGGAGAAGTTTCTTATCAGTTATAATTTCTAGTTCATTTAAAACATATTCATGATTTTTTCCACATGCCTCAGCTTAGGAAATACCATCTTGATCCTGATCACATTCTAAGTTAGGAAGAAATTGAGTTAGAGCCATATGTTTCTGTTTTGGAGAAACCAATTGAGACTATTGAATTTCAAGTGAAATTATTTTGTGGGAAGTCGATTCCATTGGTCAGGGTTCACTACAGAAAATATGGCCTTTATCAGTACTAGAAAAGGGCATTAATAGTGCTAGAAAAGTGTTGTTAATCGAGGCAAAGATAAAGGGGGGTCCCTTTTATCAGTGCTCAGAAACATGCTAATAAATTTCCCTTTTATCGGTGCTTAAAAAAGATCACTGATAAAAGGGATCTCTTATCAATGCTAAAAAAGAACTTATAAAAACGTCCTTTATCATCAATTTTTTTAGCATTGAAAAAAGTCAAAAAAATTAAAAAGTTAAAAAGAATTTATAATGTGGGGATCTTTTAATAGCGCTTGACCCCCCCTCTTTTATCAGTGCTAGGAAGAGCCCCCTCCCTCTCACAGAATGCTTCACTTGCCCGTGCAACCCCCTCCCACTTGCCCACGCACCCCTGCTTCCGCCAGAACTTGAACCTGAGACCTCCCCCCTTGTGCACCTACACCTTTACCACTAATCCATTTAGTTTTTTTTCTCCATTTAATGATATAACTCTTTATTTATTTATATATATATAAATATATATAGTTATATTTATTTGTATATTAATATAGATTCATATTAATATAAATATTATAGTGATATTATTACATATATATTTATTCATATATTAATATATATATATATATATATATTAGTATATTAATATATATTTATATCTATTTATATGTGTATTTTTAGTTATAATTTTTTATCCATATATTTATTTGTATATTAATATATATTTATAAGATTAGTTTCAAATACATTTATAAAATATATTTTTTATGTGTGTTTATAAATAAATAAATACATACATGTATACAACACACACACACACACAAACATATATATATATATATATATGAAAAAATACATATATGTGTGTATCTGAAAAGCCATAGAATTTTAAAACGATCATAACTTCTAATCGAGAAGTCTGTTTCAACTCCGCAACTAGTCAAATAGAAGAAAATTAAAAATATTCGATATGATATGTGGTACATGCCAAGAGGATATCTGGATCAGAAGTTATAGCTGTTTGAATGTGAAAAAATCGGGGTATCCCGACTAAAAACTCAGTTTTAGAGGCCTTTTGAGCCTTTTTGGCCTTTAAAAATGTAACAAAAGGTTCCCTTGGGTTACTAGCATGTAGATCTCTTCGCAATATTTGATTTGATATGCTGTAGAGCTCAAACAGACACTCGGATAAAAAGTTATGGTCGTTTTATGTTTGAGTTACATTTTCAACTTATTTTAGATCTTTTATTAATTTTTTTTATTTATTTCCTTCAAATTATTATTAAATGATTATTAATTGATGATAATTAGAAAATTATAAATTAATAATATTTTTTTAAAATATTTTAAATCAATTTTCACTAAAATTTTTATATATTAAATGTAATAGTCTATTTATACTTATCTAAAACATATTTAAAATATATATATTATATTTATATCAATATAAATATACTTATATATCAATATATTATTTTTCATGAGAAATTATTTTTTTTGAAATATACACTTTATCAGCGCTAAGAAAAAGCACTAATAAAGACCCCCCTTTATCAATGCTACTAAAAAAGCACTGATAAAGGGGTCCCCTTTAACAGTACTAAAAAGCGATGATAAAGGAGGTGCTTTTATCAATGCTAAAAAAGAACTGATAAAGGGTCACTTTTAACAGATCTTTTTATTAGCGCTGATAAAGGAACCCCCTTTATTAGCACTTTTTATAGCGTTGTTAAAGGGTGGCGCTGTGGAAACCCAGTTTTGTGGTAGTGGTTCTATGGCAACAAGGATCAGATTCTTATGAGACTTGGGAGCGTGATTCATTGATGAGGGAGAAGTGGCCTCATCTTTTTCCATGGATTACAACTTCCATATGACTTCTCGGTGACAGAAAGTCTTTATGTTGGGGAGTTTGTAACATCCTGTTACCATTTTATCAGGTACACCCTTAACCTCATCATGTTTTCCCATCCTTTGAGATTGGGAGGATACCTATAATGGTGAAGTCAAAGATTTTTTAGACTTTCAACTTTAAATATCTTTTTTTACAGGATGCAAAAGGATTTCACACCATGTAACTGGGTTATACATCATGTAATTATTTATGGGTACAAGACATTAAAGGGTATTCATGCTATGAAAGAGTACACATTGTGAATGGTGGTCTCACATTGTAAATGTTTTAAATATGATTTTTAATTTAAGGCGACAGATTTTTCAGCGTATTTGTGCACCATAGATTTCACGGTGTGTAACTATATTACACATTTTTAAATGGCCCATGTCCAGTTTTAAAATACACGCACAGTATTTTTTTCTTAGTTATTTTCTCCAGGCTTCTTCACCCTCAACCTAGAGCTCTCCCCGTGTGTTTTTAAGTGGCTCTGCTCCATCTAAATCAATCTATTCGGTGTTGGATCTCTGTTGCAGTTGCGGTGCATCTCTTCGGGTAAGTGATACTTACTCTTGTTCATTGAAAGTGATCTTAGTAACACCCTAAAATTTTACTATTATACCCTTTGATCTAATTTGGATGTTTCTTCTTATCTTCTTCTATATCTGTTGTGAGATCTTGTTTTGGAGGTTGTTTCTTGGTTAGTTATGGTGTGGCAGACATCCTTTCTTGAGGTATTCGATGTTTTTATTTTCTTCCAACCCCATGTTTTCTAAATTCGATCAATCCTAAGATGTGGGGATTTGATTCTAGTGACTTCATTGATGATTTTGGGTTTCTTTGATTTTAGATTCCATTACTGGTGTGTGCGGTGAGAGTTTTGAGGTAGGTGGTTTCGTCTCTAGCCTATGATAATGGATCTTGTTGTTTTACTTTAAAAACTGATTAAAAAAGATATATTGACATGATTTTTTTGTTCATGTTGAGAATATTTTTCAATGAAAATGGATTTTCCCTAGTTATTGATAAATGGAATGGAAAAGGGATATTTTCTAAGCATTGAAATGAAATTTGATATGGTTTTGAAATGGTTTTCAAAGTATTGAAATGAATTGTGAAAAATATCACATGGGTTACCTTGGGTACTTATGTAGAAGGTTTAGCTTGAGTCCATCAGCCATTATTTTTTGATTATCAAGGATGTTTGTCCTGGGTATTTCCTCTATTTCCTAGGACCATTATTTTAGGGGACGGATATTGACATTTTTTGGGGGTTTACTCATGGGGAATTCCTCTGCTTCCTAGGCCCATTGTTCTAGGAAGTGGTTTTTGCCCTTTATTATTGTGTTTTGAGTAGTCTACGGCATGGACCTATATTATTCCTTTGGTATTATGATACTTGTGCTTCTATTTTTTATTTCTTGGATTTCTCAGTTATCCTTGATATGCATGTTTATGCATGTGAAAAATGATATAGAAAATGTTCTTTAAAATTGATATACCTACTTTTGTTTAGAACTGTGGGAAAAGGGAAAGTTTTACCCTATTTTCTATAAAAATTATTTACTACCTATCATGCCATGTTTTTACTTAAAATGAGAATACATGAATTATTATACAGAGTCTTTTATGGAAAACCTGGGTGCGGTCTTACCAAGCCTGTTATCTCACACCTTGTGCACCTCTTCGGTGGTGTTTAGACCTTTGTTTTTCTTCCAGTACAGGAAAGGGAAAGTCACCATAGTGAGGCGACAAGGTTCGTGTCAGCTGGTTGCCTAGTTGGTGGTGAGATGGTGGGAGTTTTTCCATTTTAGAGTTGGTGGCATAGAACCAACTGGTTTTAATTTGATTACATGGATATTTAATTTATTATTACATATTTTTCATTGTTCTTCATGACTATGATGTAATAATATCCTAGGTTATCGTTTGCATTGATAAGGTCATGATAGTTCCCCACTATGATGAGAACCTTGAAATGCTATAACAAAATTCTTAAATATAGTTATGTCGTTGGATTAAATGCTATGATGGGACACATAGTATACATATCGTCGGGTGCGAGTACTCATAAGTAGATGAGAATTCCTCTCATGAAGTTCACACTTGGTTGTCTCCAAGATAGGAGATTATGAGAACAGACCTGCTAGTAGGAATTCCGCATGTTTTGGTGTCATCGGATATTTATATCTACGAGTGTGTGTAATGATCCTTAGACTTTAAGATTATCATTAATATGTGTCACAACTTACACACTTTGATTTACTGATGAAAACTGTCACACAGACAGTTGGCGGGAAGTAGGGTACTTTGGGTGCGTCATGAGTGTCATGTTATTAATGGATAAGTCGAGGAAGTATTTGTCCCTTCCATTTATGGAAGTTGATATCTCGGCCCTTTGATTGAAATAGAACCATCTCATGAAATTCCATGGCCATGGTGTAACGATGTGTTTATTTTAGGTAATCAAAGAACGACGTATCAAACATAAAATTTGATGACACAATCATGAAACCTGCTTGATGAGATATTGTTACAAAGGGATTATATTACACAATGAGCTTTCATATGTGGATGTCGTTGTTGCGACTTTACATTCTTTCTCTTGGGTGCCTTGACCCATTGCTAGACAGTACTCTTGGACTTTAGGCAAGCTCTCCTAATGCCAATGAGAAATAATCCTAGTGGGTCACACACTAAGTGTTTTTGGTGGTCTTGGTTAAATTATATTTGAATTTAATTAATGAAATAAATATTATTCTCAAGATCGTGGAATAATTTTATTCAAGTTACAATTATCGCATAAATTAAATAAAATATATTTATTGATTTTATTTAACATTTAATAAATATTTATTTACTAGTTTGTAAATAATATATTCATTTAAGAGAATAAATTATTTATTTAGGTGTTCAACAAATGGAAGTGGAGTTCGATCAGACCAAGGTCGGTCTGGTAGTAAAATAATTATTTTCAAGATGGTAAATAATTATTTAACTAGTTGGTACAAATTAAAAAAACATTGCTATTATTTTATGATGCAGAATTTTATTTATAATTCCATTTTGTGCAAGTTGGAACACCATAAATAATGACATGGTATTATTATTAAATGCATGGGTTTTCTCTAAGTTCATGAATGTATTTAACTGTTTCTCTGAAATTAAATATTATAACTGAAATTCCATGTATATTAATAGGAAATTACACCTATTGTGCCATATATCGCACCAAACACCTTGTGAATGGAGAATTATTAAGCCAAACAATTTCTCTCTCGAATCCTCTTCTCTCCCTGCTCAAGAACGAGAGATGTTATTAAAGGAAGAAGAACAAGTGATCAAGAATGACCGACACAAGACACTCGCTTCGCCGCGCTAGCACCCGAAGAACGAGCGGTGTCGATCGGAGGCCATCAGAGCACGTGTAGATCACCGCTAGAGAGATTCTAGTTTGGATCCTTACAAGACCAAAGATATAATATGGAAGGTTCATTCTTTACGATCGACATCATCAACGAAAAAAATTACAAAAGATACGGGTATTATTTTTATTTATAAAATTTATTAAATTAATTATAAACATGATGTGCAAGATCCTCTCTAAGGTTTCAGGTCTCTTTATTCTTTATCTGAATATTTTATTATATTCCATAGAGACTGGCATTCATCGACGTATTGATTCTGGAATAATCATTGTTCAGGGTAAAAATCAAAGTTGGGTATTGTTCCAACCATGCTTCCACTACGCCCGGAACCTTCAAGTGGTATCATAGGGGTTACATCATAGTTTATTTTTATTTAAATATTTCATTGATGACTTACTCATTTATTAATTTAGTTATTTAAATTCAAGTTAATCATTCTGAAAACCTGAATCTCAGGATCTATTACTCCTCTTTCATTTCTCGTACACCTTACAGAAACGATATTTTATTTTAATTTTGATTAAAATAAAATAGAGGATCTCATACGAGGGTGCCAAAGCTACTTAGCCGTACAACACCATAACAAATGACATGTATTCAGCAGTACATGTCATGTTGTCAAGATTCAATGCATCAGACCAATCCGCCAAACCAATCTGTGTGTTGGAGACTTTCTAAGTCTTAAATGACTCTGTGTGTTGACAAGGAATAGGTGGCATGCGGTTTCCAGATTACACACCATGTGGCCCAATGGACACGGTGTGTAGTCCCTTCAGGTTAGGGCTGGACCGTGTATCCCGTACATGGCTTGCCCGGCTAGAGATCGTGTAACGAGGAACTACATGGCGTGTGGCCCACTAGACACTTCGTGTACTCCGAATATTTTTGAAGTATACTCACACGATGTTTCCCTAGGTGTATACTTCAGATAGACGGTGAAAAATAGTACACACCATGTAGTTGGAACTATAAATCGTGTACTCATCCAAATTACACAAATTTATTAAAACTTATTATTATATTATACAAACCATTGAGACGTATACCATCGTGCAGGCGTAAAACTGAGGCACAACATGTGATAGGTGTTTTATATATATGTGTTTAATTTAACATATGTGTAATGTTCATTTCTAATCATTGGGTAGTTATGAATAGGAATTCAATGGGTTTCCTCCAATGTACAAGTTACCTACAAAGATAATTTTAAAATAATTTATTTGTTTAAATTTATGATAGATGAGAATCTCAAGGAAATTCAGAAATGTGTTTAAGATAAAAGGTTTGATTAATTAAAGATGATAATTAATTTATTCGAGCATGATTTATCTTAAACGAGAATGATTAAAGAATTGATTGATAGTTTTATTTATGCGTAAATATCATTGCATGTATGGATGATCTTGAGCTAGACCAAGGCCTTTTTATGTGGATGGTTTCTTTTAATCTATTTATTTGAATTAAATTTTTTGACCTTTGAGCCTTCTCCTCATTAATATGTAGGGTCTGCGTGCCCAAGGTTTCTTGTATATAAAACCCCTTTTTACCCCTCACCTATATGCAAGTTAGAAAATGTAATATGTAATATATGGAAATCCCAAGCTAGTAGAGGCGGTTCAAGCTGGAGCCGAGACGAAACTAATCCCAGGATATACAGAGGTGGATAGGTGGAAGCTATAAACACGAACCCAAAATGTTCAAGGTGTTTCTCCCCTAGTTCAGGGTTAGTTTATCAACCACTAGATAAACTAACCATTATAAAAGCTCATGATCATGCCATTTACTTTATTTTATTTATTTTAGTTTCATGGTTTATCATTATGGATGTGTTGTCATGATCACATAATTAATGAATTAAAAAATCATGCAATATGGAACTAAAATAAACCAGACTTATGCGTAAATATTATCAAGATATGGTTAATCACTTAAGTAATCTCCACTTAATATTAACAATCATGTGATAATGATAATAAGAAGTTCACTCATAATATATAAAAATCCCTCAAATAAAATATTAAGTCATAACAAGACTTCTATTACTTGATGAAGGGGAAAACTCAATAAAACTATGTGTTTGACCAACCCTTGTTGGGATACTTACTTTTATACAGGAATACCTTATAAAAGGTTTTGGGTTGACTTAACCATATTATATCAAGAGGAGTAGCCCTTTCTAGACTTGTTGTAATATTGGAGGCAAGAGTTGAGGAAATCCAAATTCATGATTTTAGGATTGGGGAGTCCACTCAACATATCAAGGAGCTACAAGCTCGTAGTTGGAAAAGACCCGCCTACATAAATACATTCTAATAGCTTGATCAACCATTGTTGGGGTTATGCGAAGGGGAATATGGATCCATGCCACTAGATTGTCATGGAAACTGGACATTCCGAGTTCAATGGTGAGGGCTATTAGGACTTGATAAAATAGTGGGAGACTTAATAAAATTTATTATTTATTATAAAATGTAATCAATAAAGTACTAAGGATCTGCTCTTTTAATTATAGAATAAAAATGAAAAACTCATCAACCACACTATCCCTATGATCAATTATGTATAAAGACAACATCTTCACCAGTATTAACTTCTAGGAATGGTTTAGAGACCTTTGGGTTATCCTACGCCATGAATGGAAATCTTACGTGCTCAAGTTAGCATTACTTGATCTTTCTACCAAATGGGCGAGTGATGAGGATTTTCTGGTCTATGAGAAATATATGAATGATGCGGTCGATGTTTAATGTTTGATGCTATATTCAATGTTTAGTAAGCTCATGAAGTCTCATGAAAACATGGATGCTTATAGCATGCTCAAGCACCTTCATGGTCTTTACCGGGATAGAGAAAGATAGGAAAGGTTTGAGATCTCTAAGACACTCTTTCAGAGTAATCTTGGAGAAGGTTCCCCAGCTGGGCTTCATGTAGTCAAGATCATTGGATACATTGAGAACCTAGAGGTTCTAGGGTTTAAACTCCCCAAAGAACTGGGCATCGATCTCATTCTCACATCACTCCCTCAGAGCTTCTCTAACTTTGTTGTCAATTTCAATATGAACGACATTGATAAGTATCTATTTGATCTTCTTATCCTCATTCTCCAAGTGGACAAAGATATGAAGCGCGAAAAGCCTTATGTCCTTATGGAAAATAAGAGGAAAGGGAAGGTGAAGATCATTAAGCCCAAATCTTCTTCACGGCCTTCCAAGAAAAGAAAGATCAAAGGGGAGTCAAGAGAACAGGAGGCTATTTGTTTCGCATGTGGCAAGAAGGGCCACTCGAAGAAGAACTGAACCCATCTTAAGAAGCAAGGGGAAGCTTCAGGTGCATTTTTTATCAAATGAAATATATCATTTTCTACAAATTGGGTATTATATACAGATTTTGGTGCTCATATATGTATCCAAATACAGGAACCAAGTAGATTCAGAAAGATTGATCGAGGGGAGGTAGATCTACGAGCAGCCAACGGAGCCAGACTTGTTGTTGTATCTGTCGGGGACTACCACCTCACGTTGCCAACTGAGATGATCTTGGTGTTAAAGGGTTTTTATTATGTGACTTCTATTACTAAAAACGTTATATATGTATCTATATTAGATACATATGGATTTGTATTCAAGTTTGAAAATGAATGTTGATTCATTTAAAAAGATAGCATTTGTTTTGGTAGAGAACATTTATACAACGTACTTTACGTGTTGTATTACACAAACCAAGTAATGTAAATCAATAACAAAGATACTTCACATGACTCATACCACACCCAACTTTGGCATCACCAACTAGGTCATGTAAATGAGAAACGCCTGACAAAGTTACATCAAGATGGATATTTAGATTCTTTTGAACTAAAACCACTTGGCATATGTCATGCATGTTTACAAGGAAAAATAACCAAATCCCCATTTAGTGGGAAAAGTGAAAGGTCTAAAGAACATCTTGAATTGGTTCGTACCGATGTGTGTGGACCATTTCCAGTTGAAGTAAGGGGAGGGTACTCATACTTCATAACTTTTAATAATGATTTTAGTAGATATGGATATATCTACTTAATGAGGTATAAGTTGGATTCGTTTGATAAGTTCAAAGAATACAAGAATGAAGTTGAGAACCAGCTTGGTAAGAAGATTAAGAAAATCCACTCAGACTGAGGTGGGGGATATCTTAATAAAGACTTTATTGATTACTTACAGGAGTTTGGGATCTTATCCCAACTCACTTCTCCAAACACGCCCTAGTGGAATGGTTGAGCGAAAGGAGGAACCACACCTTGTTGGACATGGTGAGATCAATGATGAGTTATGCGAGTCTTCCATTATCCTTTTGGGGATATGCGTTACAAATAGTAGCACACATACTAAACCAAGTACCAACTAAATCGATAAATGTTATTCCATACGAGTTCTAGAGTGGAAGAAAATCCATGTTATCAAATTTACATGTGTGGGGTACCGAAGCATTTGTTAAGGCCTATTCAGGTAACAAACTTGCACCCCAAGGCACAAAGTGTACCTTTATAAGATACCCTAAGGAAACAAGGGGATATTAACTATACAACCCCTTAGACAAAAAGTTTATAGTGGAAAGACATTCCATATTTTTTGAGAGGGATCACATCTCCAAAAGAGATAGTGGGAGTGAGATAGACATCGATGAAGTCGAGGATCAAGGTATACAAGATTTTGTATAGGAATAGATTCCAAAAAGACCCATGGAAGAAGAAAATATTCCAGAGACACAAGTACTATGTAGGAGTACAAGAGAGGTTAGAGAACTAAAATGGTAGGGTTTTCTGGTTATCGAGGATGGTGACTCGTTATTAGTTGATAATAATGATCCTCTAACCTATAAGGAAGCAGTAAGTGGTATAGAAATTTCCATGTGGAATGAAGCCATGAATTCTGAAATGGATTCCATAAACCAAAACCAAGTCTATATTTTGGTAGATCCTCCAGTTGATGTAAAGTCTGTTGGTTGCAAATGGGTATTCAAGAAGAAACTAGACATGGAAGGACAAGTCAGTACCTATAAGGCATGACCGGTTGCAAAAGTTTTTAAACAGCATCAAGGAATTGACTGTGATGAAACCTTATCACCTATTATAATGATGAAATCCTTCAGAATTTTACATTCTATTGCGGATTACCATGAAAATGAGATTTGGAAAATGGATGTCAAAACAGCATTCCTTAACGGGAACCTTCAGGAAGATGTCTACATGACACAACCTGAAGGTTGTGTGACTCCAAAGGATTCCAATAAGGTATTCAAGTTTAAAAAATCCATTTATGGATTAAAGAAAGCATCCATGTCATGGAACATTCGTTTTGATGAATCCATAAAAGAATTTGGTTTTATCAAGAATGAATGTGAGCCTTATGTATACAAATGGTTTAGTGGGATTGCAGTTGATTTCCTAATAGTATATGTTGATGACATATTACTTTTTGGAAATGAGATACTAGTCATACATTCTATTAAGGAATGGTTGAATCAATGCTTCTCTATGAAATACTTAGGCGAGGCAGTGTATATTCTTGGGATCATGATACATCGTGATAGACCCAAGATATTTTTGGGCCTAAGTCAAAGTACATACATTGATAAGATACCAAAGAGATTCATTATGGAACAATACAAGAGGGGATTGTTACCAGTGTCATATGGAATTCATCTTTCCAATAAAATTTTCCCTCAGACACATGAGGAAAGAAATATAATGGCGAGGAATCCATATGAATCAGTGATTGGGTCAGTCATGTATGTCTTACTATGTACTAGGATGGATGTCACCTATGCATTGAGTTCGGTAAGAAGATATCAATCTGACCTAGGTGACAGCCATTGGATGGCAGTCAAGACTATCCTAAAGTATTTGAGGCGTAATAATGATATATTCCTGGTTTATGGAGAGGATGAGGAACTATTCATCAGAGGATATAAAGATTCTAGTTTCCAGACTGATCAAGATGACATGAAGTCGCAAACGGGATACATCTTTATTTTGAATGGAGGTGCAGTGAGATGGAAGATCTCAAAGTAGAGTGTGGTCAGAGATTCTACAGTAGAGTAAGAATATATCTCAGCTTCTGAGGTAGCTAAAGAAGTAGTTTGGATGCGAAGCTTCATCCAGGAGCTAGATGTGATACCTCGCAGTAGAGATCCCATAACACTATACTATGATAATACTGCAGCGGTGGCTCTCATAAAAGAGACAAGGTCACATCAGCGGACAAAGAACATAATTCATAAGTATAATCTCTTGAGGGATTTTTCTTAGAGATGTGAAGTTGTAGTGAGTAGTATTTCCATAGAGGACAATGTGGCAGACCCCTTGACTAAAGCCTTGACTGAGCAGAAACATGATCATCGTGTGAGGTCTGGCAGACTGAAACTTGCAGGTAGTTGGCTCTAGTTCAAGTGGGAGTTTTTAAGAGTTGTTATCCTAGAACCAACTGGTTTTACTTTGATTACATGGATATTTAATGTATTATTACCTATTGTTCATTGTTCTGCATGACTATGATGTAATAATGTCCTAGATTATTTATTGCATTGATAAGGTCATGGTAGTTCCCCACTATGATGAGAAGCTTGAAATTCTATAACAATATTATTAATTATAGTTCTGTGATTGGATGACATTCTATTATGGGACACATAGCATGCATACCATCAGGTGTGAGTACTCATAAGAAGATTAGACATCCTCTCATAAAGTTCGCACTTGGTAATCTCCAAGATAAGAGATTATGAGAACAGACCTGCTAGTATAAATTTCGCATGTTTTGGTGTCATCAGATATTTATATATGTGAGCATGTGTAATAATCCTTAGACATTAAGATTATCATTAATATGTTTCATGACCTAAACACTTTGATTTACTGATGAAAACTGTCACACAGACAGTTGGCGGGAAGTAAGGTACGTTGGGTGCGTCACGAGTGGCATGTTATTAATGGATAAGTCGAAGAAGTATTTGTACCTTCCATTTATGGAAGTTGATATCTCTTCCCTTTGATTGAAATAGAACCGTCGCGTAAAATTACAAGGCCATGCTGTAATGATGAGTTTATTTTAGGTAGTCAAAGAATGACGTATCAAGCATAAAAGTTGATGACACAATCATGAAACCTGCTTGATGAGATATTGCGACAAAGGTATTATATTACACAGTGAGCATTCATATGTGGATGTCATTGTTGCGACTTTACATTCTTTCTCTTGGGTTCCTTGACCCATTGCTAGATAGTACTCTTGGACTTTAGGTAAGCCCGCCTAATGCCAACGAGAAAGAATCCTAGAGGGTCACACACTAAGTGTTTTTTGTGGTCTTGGTTAAATTCTATTTGAATTTAATTAATGAAATAAATATCATTCTCAAGACCGTGGAATAACTTTATTCAAGTTACAATGATCGCATAAATTAAATAAAATATATTTATTTATTTTATTGAACAATTATTAAATATTTATTTACTAGATTGTAAATAAAATATTTATTTAAGAGAATAAATTATTTATTTGGGTGTTCAATAAATGTAAGTGGAGTTCTAGAGGACCAAGGTCAGTCCGGTAGTAAAATAATTATTTACAAGATGGTAAATAATTATTTAACTTGTTGGTACAAATTATAATAACACTGCTATTATTTTATGATACGTAATTTTATTTATAAATTAATTTTGTGCAATTTGGTGCACCATAAATAACGACACTGTATTATTATTAAATGCATGGGTTTTCTTTAAGTTCATGAATGTATTTAATTTTTGCTATGAAATTAAATACTGTAACTGAAATTCCATGTATATAAATAGGCAAGTACGCCTATTGTGCCATAGACCACACCACACACCTGGTGAATGGAGAATTGTTGAGCCAAAAAATTTCTCTCTCAAATCCTCTTCTCTCCCCTCTCAAGAATGAGAGACATTCCTCAAGGATGAAAAACAAGTGATCAATAACAACCGACACAAGACACTCACTTCACCGTGCTAGCACCCAGAGAACGAGCGGTGTCGATCGGAGGCCATTAGAGCATGTGTGGATCACCACTAGAGGGATTCTAGTTTGGATCCTTACAAGCACAACAAGATAATCCATAAGGGTCATTCCAGACGATCAACATAATCAATAAAGAAAATTACCAAATATATAGGTATTATTTTTCTTTATGAAATTAATTAAATTAATTATAAACGTGATGTGAAAGATCATTTCTAAGGTTTTGGGAATCTTTCTTATTTATCTAAATCATTCATTATATTCCATGGATATTGAAGTTCATCATCGTATTGATCCCGAAATAATCATTGATCATGGTAAAAATCAAAGTTGGGTACCATTCCAACCATTCTTCTGATGCGCCTAGAACCTTCAGTCCATGCCATTGTTCAGAGTAGCTATTTGGTTTGGGTCCTTTGAAGTTGGACTTGTCTTTTTGAGTTTTTAGGTACTTTTTTATTGTTTGTTTCGAATGTTTTCTTACAATTATGGCTTATATATCTTGTATGTATTCCATTGTTCCCTTTTTTTATTATATACATTCCATGTGGTTGTTTAGTTTGGGAAAAATTGTTCCCTCTGGTTCGTTGTTCAATGCCCAAGTACTCGTCATCAGCCTGTGGGTATTGGGAATTCCCTTCAGGTATGTGACAGATCGGGTCGGGGCTAAGTTTGAGGGTACTCTGGGTTGGTTCATTACACAGTATATCCTCCAACACCTAGATAGTGTGCTCAGTATTCCCATCCCTATGGAGGTGTAAGGCTATACTCATCCTTATATGGGTCCCAAATGTCTCCTGTGGGCCTCACCACAACTGTGATGTAAACCACGCATCATGATCATAGATAGTAGTCTGTATAACCCCATTAAGAAAAACAATATCTTGTATGTGAATCTGCTCCAAACTCTCTATTGAACTGTTAGAGATGGTGTCCTAGAACCAACTATTTTTACTTTGATTACATGGATATTTAATGTATTACATATTGTTCATTGTTCTTCATGACTATGATGTAATAATGTCCTAGAGTATTTGTTTTATTGATAAGGTCATGGCAGTTCCCCACTATGATGAGAACCTTGAAATGAAATAACAATATTCTTAAATATAGTTCTGAGGTTGGATGATATACTATGATGGGACACATAGCATACAGACAGTTAGGTGCGAGTACTCGTACGAATATAAGACTTCCTCTCATGAAGTTCGCACTTGGTAATCTCCAAGACAAGAGATTATGAGAACAGACCCACCAGTAAGAATTCCTCATGTTTTGGTGTCATAGGATATTCCTATCTAAGAGCATCTGTAATTATCCTTAGACTTTAATATTATCACTAATACGTGTCATGACTCGCGCACTTTGATTTACTGACAAAAACCGTCACAGAGAAAGTTGGCGTGAAGTAGGGTATGTTGGGTGTGTCACCAGTGGCATGTTATTAATAGATAAGTAGAGGAAGAATTTTTCCCATCCATTTATGGAAGTTGATATCTCGTCCCTTTGATTGAAATAGAACCTTTGCACGAAATTACATGGCCATGGTGTAACTACGAGTTTATTTAAGGTAGTCAAAGAATTATTTATCATGAAAAAAGGTTTATGACACTATCATGAAACCTACTTGATGAGATATTGCAAAAAAGGGATTATATTACATAGTGAGTGTTCATATGTGGATGTTGCTGTTGTGACTTTAAGTTCTTTCTCTTGGGTGTCTTGACCCGTTTCTAGAAAGTAATCTTGGACTTTAGGCAAGCCCGCCTAATGCCAATGAGAAAGAATCCTAGAGGGTCACACACTATGTGTTTTTGGTGGTCTCGGTTAAATTATATTTGAATTTAATTAATAAATATTATTTGTAAGACAGTTGAATAATTTTATTCAAGTTAAAATGATTGCATAAATTAAATAAATATGTATTCACCGGATTGTGGGTAAAATATATTTATTTATTTTATTGAACATTTAATAAATATTTATTTACTAGTTTTTAAATAAAATATTTATTTAATATAATAAATTATTTATTTATTTATTTGGGTGTTCAATAATTGGAAGTGGAGTTTGAGTGGACCAAGGCCGGTCTGGTAGTAAAATAATTATTTGTAAGATAATAAATAATTATTTAACTAGTTGGCACAAATTAAAATAATGCTGCTATTATTCTATGATGTAGAATTTTATTTATAATTCCATTTTGTGCAAGTTGGCGCACCATAAATAATGACGCGGTATTATTATTAATAGCATGGGTTTTATCTATGGTTATGAATGTATTTAATTATTGTTATGAAATTAAATATTGTAACTAAATCCCAATGTTAATAAATAAACACATACATATATTGTTCCATATACCGAACCGCACACCTGGTAAATTGAGAATTGTTGAGATAAACAATTTCTCTCTTAAATCCTCTTCCTGTCCCTCTCAAGAACAAGAGACGTTATTCAAGGATGAAGAACAAACGATCAAGAACGACCGAAATAAGACACTCGCTTCACTACGCTAGCACCTGTAGAATGAGTGGTGTCTATCAAAGGCCATCGGAGCACATGTGGATCACCTCTAGAGGGATTCTAGTTTGGATCCCTGTAAGCGCAACAAGATAATCCATAAGGGTCATTCCGGACAATCAACATCATCAATGAAGAAAATACCAAAGATACAGGTATTATTTTCATTATTAATTAAATTAATTATAAATATGATGTGCAAGATCCTATGTAAAGGTTTTAGGCCTCTTTTTTCTTTATCTAAATATTTGATTCTATTCCGTGGAGACTGGAATTCATTGTCGTATTGATTCCAGAATAATCAATGATCATGGTAAAAATCAAAGTTGGGTACCGGCCCAACCACGCTTTCGCTATGCCTGGAACCTTCAAGTGGTATCATAGCAGTTGCATCATAGTTTATAATTATTTAAATGTTTCTTTTATGATTTATACATTTGATAATTCATTTTTTTCAATTCAAGTTAATCATTCTACAAATCTGAATCTCAAGATATGTTCCTCCTCTTTTGTTTCTAGTTCACCTTACATAACTGATCTTTTCTTTTAATATTGATTAAAATAAAATAGAGGATCTCATCTTGAGGTCCCAAAGGTTCCTAGATGTACAACACCAGAACATACGACATGTATTCGGCAATACAAATCATGTATTTAAGGTTCAATGCACTGGGTCTAGTCCGCCAAACCAATCCATGTCATTGGAGTTTGTCTATGTCTTAATGAATCTGTGTGTTGACCAGGAATAGGTGGCACGTGTTTTCTGGATTACAGGCCATGTGGCCCACTAGACATGATGTGTAGTCACTTTGGGTTAGGGTTGGATCGTGTACACTGTACACGGATTTCCTAGATGGAGTTCGTGTAACGAGGAACTACACGGAGTGTGGCCCACTGGACACACCGTGTATTCTGAAGATTTCTGAAGTACACTCACACGATGTTTCCATGGATGTGTACTTTGGATGGACGGTGAAAAATAGTACACACCATGTAGTTGGAGTCGCACGCCGTGTACTCATCCAAATTACCCAAATTTATTAAAATTTATTATTATATTATCCAAACCCTTGAGACGTGTACCATCGTGCGGGCGTAAAGATGAGGCTCAACACATGATAGGTATTATATATATGTGTTTTTAATTTAACATCTGTGTAATGTTCATTTTTACTCATTGGGTAGTTATAAATAGGAATTCACCGGGTTTCCTAAAAAGGTACAAGTTACATACAAAGATAATTTTAAATGAATTTATTTGTTTAAAATTATGATGGATGAGAATCTGAAGGAAATTCAGAAAAGGTTTTAAGATAAAAGGATTGACTAATTAAAGATGACAATTAATTGATTTGAGCATGATTTATCTTAAACAATAAATATTAAATAATTGAATGCTATTTTTATTTATGCTTAAATATCATTGCATGTATGGACGATCATGAGATATACCAAGACCATTGTATGTGGATGGTTTCTTTTAATATATTTATTTAAATTAAATTTTTTGGCATGGATCCTTCTACTTATTAATATATAGGGTCTGTGTGCCCAAGGTTTCTTTTATGTAAAACCCCTTTTAACCCCTCACCTGCATGTGAGTTAAAAAAGGAATATGTAAGGGATGGAACTCCCAAGCTAGTGGATTTAGTTCAAGCTGGAGCCAAGAATAAACCAATCCCAGAAGATACAGAGGTGGACAGGTGGAAAGCTGTAAACATGAACCCAAAAGGTTCAAGATGTTTCTATCATACGTCAGGGTTATTTTATCAACTGCTAGATAAACTAACCATTATAAAAGCTCATGATCATTCCCTTTACTTCATTTTATTTTTTTTATTTTCATGGTTTATCATTATGTATGTGTTGTCATGATCACAAAATTAATGAATTAAACAATCATGCAAGATTTAACTAAAATAAACCAGACTTATGCATAAAAATTATCAAGACATGGTTAATACCTTAAGTAAGTACTACTTAATATTATAAAGCATGTGATAATGATAATAATCAATTCATTAATATGAGATAAAAATCCCTAAAATAAAATATTAAGTCATACCAAGACTTTTGTTACTTGATTAAGGGAAAAACTCACTAAAACTATGTGTTGGAATAACCCTTGTTGGGATACTTACTTTTATACAGAAATACCTTATGAAAGGTTTTTGGTTGACTTAACCATATTACATCAAGAGGAGTATCCCTTGATATAATTTGCGTAATATTGGAGGCAAGAGTTGAGGAAATCCAAAGTTAGGATTTCAGGATTGGGGAGTGCACTCAAAAAATCAAGGAGATGCATGTCCGCATTTGGAAAAGACCTACATACCTAAATACCTTTAAATAGCCTGAACAACCCTTTTTTGGGTTATGCAAAGGGGAATATGGATCCTTGACACTAGAATTTCATGGCAACTGGACATTCTGAGTTCAATGGTGAGGGACATTGGGACTTGATAAAATAGTGGGAGACTTAATAAAATTCATTATTTCTCATAAAATGTAATCAAGAAAGTACTAATGATCTACTATTTTAATTGTAGAATAAAAATGAAAAGTTCATAAACCACAGTATCACTGTGATCAATTCTGGATAAAGACAATATCCTCACCGGTAGTAACTTCCAAGAATGGTTTAGACGCCATCGGGTTATCCATCACCATGAATGAAAGTCTTATGTGCTCGAGTCAGCATTACCTGATCTTCCTGCCAAAGAGGTGAGTGATGATGATTTTCTGGTCTATGAGAAACATATGAACGACAAGAAATATTCAATGTTATAATCAATGTCTAGTGAGATTATGAAGTCTCATAAAATCATGGATGTTTATAGCATGCTCAAGCACCTCTGTGGTCATTATGAAGAGAGAGAAAGACTGGGAAGGTTTTAGATCTCTAAGGCACTCTTTTAGAGTAAGTTAGGAGAAGGTTCCTCATTTGGGCCTCATGTAGTCAATCTCATTGGCTACATTGAGTGCCAAGAGGTTCTAGGGTTTAAACTCCCCAAAGAACTGGGCACTGATCTCATTCTCGCATAACTCCTTCAAAGATTCTCCAATATTGTTGTTAATTTTAACATGAAAAACATTTAGAAGTATCTATCTAATCTTCTTATACTCATTCACCAAGTGGAAAAATAAATGAAGCGCGAAAATACTTATGTCCTTATGGTGAATAAGAGGAAAGGGAAGGAGAAGATATTTAAGCCCAAATCTTTTTCACAACCTTCCAATAAAATAAAGATCATAAGGGAAGGGAATAGGAGGCTGTTTGTTTCGCATGTGGCAAGAAAGGCCACTAGAAGAAGAACTGCACCCAGCCTTAGAAGTAAGGGGAAGATTCAGGTGCATTTTTTATCGAATGTAATATATGTTTTTCTACAAATTCGATATTAGATACTACTTGTGGTGCTCACATATGTATCCAAATATAGGAACCAAGTAGATTTAGGAAGAGTGACCGGGGGGAGGTATATCTGTCAACAGCCAATGGATCTAGACTTGTTGCTATTGTTTTTAGGGTCTACCACCTCACATTGGAAACTAACATAATGTTGGTGTTAAAGGGTTGTTTTTATGTGTCTTCTATAACCAAAAACATAATTTTTGTATCTAGAATAGATACAGATGGATTTTTTTCATGTTTGGAAATGAATGTTTCTTATTTTATATAGATAGAATTTTTTTTAGTAGGGAACATTTATACAATGGTATTTATGTGTTGTATTACACAAACCAAGTAATGGAAATTGATAACAAAGATACTTCACATGACTCATATCACATCTAACTTTGGTATCATCGGATAGATCATATAAATGAGAAGTGGTTGGAAAGGTTACATCAAGATGGAAATTTAGATTATTTTGAACTAAAACCACTTGGTGTATGTCATGTATGTTTACAAGGCAAAATGACCAAATCCCTGTTTAGTGGAAAAGGTGAAAGAGATAAAGATATTCTTGAATTGGTTCATATCGATGTGTGTGGACCACTTCCAATTGAACCAAGGGGTGGGTACTCATACTTCATAACTTTTACTGGTGATTTTAGTAGATATTAATATATCTACTTAATTAGGTATAAGTCATATTCCTTTGATAAGTTCAAGGAATACAAGAATGAAGTTGAGAACCATATTGGTAAGAATATTAAGAAACTCTGCTCAGACCGAGGTGGGGAATGTCTTAATCAAGACTTCATTCATTACTTAGGGGAGTTTGGGATCCTATCCCAATTCACACATTCTTAAACACCTCAATGGAATGGTGTAAGCGAAAGGAGGAACCGCACCTTGTTGTACATGGTGATATCAATGATGAGTCATTCAAGTATTCCATTATCCTTTTGGGGGTATGCATTACAAACAGCGGCACACATACTAAACCAAGTACCAACTAAATCGATAAATGGTATTCCATAAGAGTTCTAGAGTGGAAGAAAAGTTATGTTATCTAATTTACATGTGTGGGGTAGTGAAGTGTTTGTTAATTCCTCTTCTGGTAACAAAATCGCACCCTAAGGTACAAAGTGTACCTTTATAGGATACCCCAAGAAAAAAGGTGATATTACCTATAAAACCACTCAGATAAAAAGGTTATAGTGGAAAGACATGCCATATTCCTTGAGAGGGAGCACATCTCCAAAAGAGATAGTGGGAGCGAGATATAAATCTATGAAGTCAAGGCTCAAGGTACACAAGAGTTGGTAGAGGAACAGATTCCCAAAGCCCCATGGAAGAAGAATCTGTTCTAGAGACACAAGTACTGCGTAGGAGTACAAGAGAGGTTAGAGAACCAGAACAGTACGGTTTTGTAGTTACCAAGGATGTTGAATCATTATTAGTTGATAATAATGATCATATAACCGACAAGGAAGCAGTAAGTTGCACAAACATTTCCAAGTGGTACGAATCCATGAATTATGAAATGGATTCCATGTACCAAACCCAAGTATGGATTTTGGTAGATTCACTAGTTGATGTAAAACATGTTGGTTGAAAATGGGTATTCAAGAAGAAACTAGACATTGAAGTACAAGTCAATACCTATAAGGCACGACTGGTTGCAAAAGGGTTTAAATAGCATCAAGGAATTGACTACAATTAAACCTTTTCACCAGTTGCAATGCTAAAATCCATTCGAATTCTACTTGCCATTGTGGCTTACCATAAATATGAGATTTAAAAATGTATTTCAAAACAACATGCCTTAATGGAAACCTTTGGGAAGATGTCTAAATGAAACAACCTGAAGGGTTTGTGACTCAAAAGCATGAAAATAAGGTATGCAAGTTATAGAAATCCATTTATTGATTAAAGCAAGCATCCATGTCATTGAAAATTTATTTTTATGAATCCATAGTAGAATTTTGTTTTATCAAGAATTAATGTGAGCCTTGTATCTACAAATTGATTAGTGGGAGTGCATTCATTTTCCTAATAGTATATGATGATGAAATATTACTTATTGGAAACAAGATACCAGTCTTACAGTTTGTTAAGGCTTGGTTGAATCATTGCTTCTCCATGAAGGACTTGGGAGAGGTAGCATATATTCTTGGGATCAATATGCATCATGATAGATCCAAGATATTTTTGGGCCTAAGTCAAATTACATACATTGATAAGATACTAAATAGATTCAGTATAGAACAATCTAAGAGGGGATTGTTGTCAGCATCACATGGCATTCATCTTTCTAAGAAAATGTGTCCTCAGACACATGAGGAAAGAAAGATAATGATAATGAATCCATATTCATCATAGATTAGGTCAGTCATGTATGTCATGCTATGTACTAGGATGGATGATGCCTATGCATTGAGTGCGGTAGGAAGATATCAAGCTGACCCAGGTGACCACCATTGGATGGCAGTTAAGACTATCCTAAAGTATTTGAGGCATACTATGGATATGTTCTTGGTTTATGGAGGGGATGAGGAACTAGTAATCAGAGGATATGCAGATTCTAGTTTCTAAACTGATCAAGATTACATGAAGTCACAAACAGGATACATTTTCACTTTGAATAGAGGTGTAGTGAGCTAGAAGAGCTCAAAGCAGAGTGTGGTTGCAGATTCTACAACAGATTTTGAGTATATCGCGACTTCTGAGGTGGCTAAATAAGTAGTTTGGATGCGAAGCTTCATCTAGGATCTATATGTGATACCTAGAAGTAAAGATCCCATCACATTGTACTATGATAATACTGCAGTGGTGGATCTCGCAAAAGTGTCAAGGTCACACAGTGGACGAAGCACATACATTGGAAGTATCATCTCTTGAAGGATTTTTCTTAGAGAGGTGAAGTTTAATTGAGCATTATTTCCATAGAAGACAATGTGTTGGACCCCTTGACTAATGCTTTGACTTAGTAGAAATATGATCATCATGTGAGGTCTAGCGAACTGAAAGTCTTAGGTCGTTGGCTCTAGTCCAAGTGGGAATTTTTTAGAGTTTGTGTCCTAGAACCAACTATTTATACTTTGATTACATGGATATTTAATGTATTACATATTGACCATTGTTCTGAATCACTATGATGTAATAATTTCCTGGAGTATTTGTTTCATTGATAAGGTCATGGATGTTCCCCGCTATGATGAGAACTTTGAAATGAAATTACAATATTCTTAAATATAGTTATGTGGTTGGATGGTATACTATGATGGGACACATTTCATAAAAACCATCAGGTGTGAGTACTCGTAAGAAGATAATACTTCCTCTCATGAAGTTATCACTTAGTAATCTCCAAGACAGAAGATTATGAGAACAGACATGCCAGTAGGAATTCTGCATATTTTGGTGTCATCGGATATTCCTATATGTAAGCATTATTAATGATCCTTAGACATTAAGATTTTCATTAATACATGTCATGACTCATGCACTTTGATCTACTGACAAAAAATATCATAAAGATAGTTGGCGGGAAGTAGGGTACATTGGGTGCGTCACAAGTGGAATGTTATTAATGGATAAGTCAAGGAATAATTTTTACCTTCCATTTATGGATGTTGATATCTCTAACCATTGATTGAAATAGAACCATCACACAAAATTCTATATCTATGGTGTAACAATGAGTTTATTTTAGGTATTCAAAGAATGACGTATCAAGCACAAAGGTTGATGACACTATCATGAAACCTGCTTGATGAGATATTGCGAAAATGGGAATATATTACATAGTGAGCGTTTGTATGTGGATGTCAATGTTGCGACTTTAAATTATTTCTCTTGGGTTTCGTTGACCCGTTACTATATAGTATTCTTGTACTTTAGGCAAGCCCACCTAATTCCAATGAGAAAAAATCCTAGAGGGTCACACACTAAGTGTTTCTGGTGATCATGGTTAAATTATATTTGAATTTAATTAATAAATATTATTCTCAAGATAGTGGAATAATTTTATTCAAGTTAAAATGATTGCATAAATTAAATAAATATTTATTCACCAGATTGTGAGTAAAATATATATATATATATATTATTGAACATTTAATAAATAGGTATTTACTAGTTTGTAAATAAAATATTTATTTAAGAGAATAAATTATTTATTTATTTATTTGGGTGTTTAATAAATGGAAGTGGAGTTTGAGCGGACCAAGTCCGATCCGGTAGTAAAATAATTATTTTCAAGATGAAAAATAATTATTTAACTAGTTGGAACAAATTAAAATAGTGCTGTTATTATTTTGTGAGGCGAAATTATATTTATAATTCTGTTTTGCGCAAGATGGCACACCATAAATAATGACATGGTATTATTATTAATAGAATGGGTTTTCTATATGGTTATGAATGTATTTAATTACTGTTATGTAATTAAATATTGTAACTGATGCCCCGTGTCAATTAATAGACACATACATCTATTGTGCCATGTACCGAACCGCACACCCAGTGTATTGACAATTGTTGAGCTAAACAATTTCTTTCTCAAATACTCTTCCCACCCCTCCCAATAATTAGAGGCATTCTTCAAGGTTTAAGAACAAGCGATCATGATTTACCAACACAAGATACTCACTTCACCGTGCTAGTACCCAAAGAACGAGTGGTGTCGATCAGAGGCCATTGGAGCACGTGTGAATCACCACTAGAGGGATTATAGTTTGGATCCGTGAAAGCACAACAAGATAATTCGAAAGGTTCATTTCGGACGATCAACATCATCAATGAAGCAAGGGGCTGGAGACAAGCGTCGAAGGCATAATGATCTCGGGGAGGCCTTCTCCTAAGTACCTGTACACACACACAGAGCCCACTCGATGCAGAAGTGCAGAGTAAAAATAAAACCAAAGGACAAACAACTATAACCCAACAAAATTCATGCATCAACTTATAAATAGAACAAGTAAAGTGATAAAAAGTACTGACAAGATAACTGAATAGAAAAACGGCAAAACACGCACCCAACCCGAAAGGTGCCACAACCTGACAACTGGTAAACAAAAGTAAACAGCTGGTGAGTCTCACACCTGAAATTCCTACAATGACCACTGGACGTAGCCTAAGATCATGTTTCCTCTACGCTCCTTCTTAGTCTCGATTGACATGTCCGTCGTCTGCAAGGGTACACCAAGTGTGGGAAAATCCCAAGCAGGGGTGAGTATAAAGATACTCAATAGGATGCCCTGAAAGCTCGAGAGAGCAACAACGGAGGTACTAAAATGGTGAGTAGTAGACAGAACAAGGAATATTGAAATATTACAGTAAATAGAGTGCAGCTTAACCCAACAAAAGAAAGGAAGTAGACCCGTCCAACCAAGAGGATCTAGACACGGAAAGCACGTGGCATACCCCGCGTGTCTTCACCCCTCCTAGAAGGAGAGTAACTAAACCCAAGGAGTGGGAACAAAAGTAGGGTATATACATATATATATGCTCAAAAAGAAACCCGAATGAGTGTGTAAGGGGATCTCTATCTCCAAGCACAGCCTAGTAAAAGTCACCAACAGTTCTAAGGATATCCATCACTGATTCCCGAAAGTCTCGTACGCCAAAGTTTTCTCATCACTGAACCGTACAACCAAGGGTCCCGCTCCGGTAATCACAGAGAAAATTCACTGAATAGCCTCATAGAAAGTGCTGACTCTGAAAGAAGTCATCAGGTAACCCACTGGCCAGCCCAGCTAGAGGGAAAACTCTAAGAGGTCGTCGGGTAACCTACTACCCAGCCCCGCTGGATGGTAAACCCTAAAGTCAACGGGTAACCCACTGCCCAGCCTCATTGGAGGGTAAACCCTAAGGTCAATGGGTAACCCACTACCCAGACCCGCTAGAGGGTAAATCCTAAGGTCAATGGGTAACCCACTACCCAGCCCCGCTGGAGGGTAAACCCTGATACACCGATGGGTAACCCACTGCCCAGCCCCGTTGGAGGGTAAACCCTGAACTGGTCCGATAACTCCACACTAGCTGAACCATCTCTGGGTTTCACTAACATCGCTACCATGCATTGGTTCGGAGTGCATCAAAGAACCTCCAACCAATGCCCTTTCATATTTCCAAATTTAATGAGATCTTGAAAGAGTCTCTACATGCCCAAATCGATTACACCGTTGCAATCCTCGTGGAAAAACACACAAGATAGACTATTTACTCGCTTGAAACTGACTCCTGAAAAAAAAAGTAATTCAACACCAGTTTATGCCCATACAGCGTCTCGTGGGGCCCACACGACAGTCCCAAAAGAGTTTGGGTGAACTGCGCCATCATGATGCTCTCGGAAAAACACGCTGAAACAACAACTCATTCGCCCCGAATGGACGTCCGATGAAAAAGTTGAAAAATGCTACTCATAGCTTAAAAGATGGCTCATGGGGCCCACGCATCAACTCCGACTTCAATGCCTGAAACTACCCTGGACAACTTTGTCTCAGCGCCAGGGTTGCAACACCGCTAACGGCACCTTAAACGGACTCCGTATGTGTTCGCTCCATCCGGAAAAAAAACCCGGCGAGGTGCTAAACAATACTTAACGGTGTGTCACGCCACCGAGCTCCCGTATTGGGAATTAAAAATCCCTGAGACCATCTCAAAAACTCCAAATTGAACGGTCCGTCGGAGTCCCCACCACCTTTCCGGAGAGGAGGGGAATATTGAAGGATGTTTCTACCTTTTTTGAAAGAGCTTCCGCCATGGAGAAAAAAACAAGGGTGAAAGAATGGGGGAGAAGTGTTTAAGTAGAGAAACACTTAAACACCCACCAGTAGGCCCCGTACCTGAACTTTCGGCAGGGTCGGGGTTAAACCGCCTCTAGGGTAAAATCCACTTTCTGAGCGCAATGGAGGTCTCAGAATTTTAATCCGATCCTCCGTTCATAAGTTATAAAGTTCACGCCTGAGCCCGCTAAATTATGAAAACTCCCCTGGTGGCGTTTTCCACAGAAGGGTCACACTTGCGAAAGTTACACCCCTCCTAGGGTAAACAGCATGCTCTGAACTCAAAGGTGCCCTCGGTTTTCCCATCCGAGAAACCATTTAGGAGTTATTCTATTTATTTGGTGCATCTAGTGTGAAAACACTTAAAATTTAATTCTGGCCACACCGGGGCTTGGAATTACACGCCGTCTGAACGCCCTGCTCTGGAATAACATCAATAAAATTTCAAAGTCTTACAGGATAAAAACCTAGGTTCTTACATCATTCCCATATTCAATTTTTTCATCCCCAAAAAAAACTACAAAAAAATCTCGGGATACTTAGCCCGCATCTGGCTCTCTCATTCCCAGGTGCTCTCTTGCACCCTCCCGTGTTGCTACAACACTTGAACCAAAGGAATGGTCTATCCACATAGTGTATGCTCCTACCAGTCCTCAATCACCATCGGGTGCTCTGCAAAGGTGGCTCCATCCTCAATATCCATCTCTCCCCAGTTGATGACGTGCGTAGGGTCATGCATGTATTTCCTCAGCTGCGACACGTAGAAGACGTCATGCACCCTCTCCAGCTGTGGGGGTAGATCAAGACGGTAGGCAACCTCACCAACCTTGTGCACGATCTCAAAGGGCCCAAGGAACCTCGGGGATAGCTTGCCTCCCCAGCCGAACCTCTGTGTACCATGCCGCGGAGAGACTCTCAAAAAGACATGGTCCCCCTACTCGAATTCCAAAGGCCTGCGACGACGATCTACGTAGGACTTCTGTCTGCTCTGAGCCATCCTCATCCACTCACGAATGACCTGCACCTTCTCTGTCATCGCCCGCACCAACTTTGGGCCCATGAGGGAGGTCTCTCCAACCTCTGTCCAGCACAACGATGACCTGCAGGGTCTCCCATAGAGGGCCTCAAAAGGTTTCATGCCGATAGTAGAGTGGTAACTACTATTATATGAGAACTCTACCAAGGGAAGTTGATCCTCCCAGCTTAGGAGAAATTCTAACACGCACGCCCTGAGCATATCCTCTAATACTTGGATAGTGCGCTCTGTCTTCCCGTCCGTCTGGGGGTGAAAAGTCATACTCATCCATAGCTGAGTCCCGAATGCCTTCTGCAGGCCTCGCCACAATCATGACGTAAATTGCGCATCACGGTCGGAGACGATCGTCGAGGGTACTCTATGAAGGCAGATGATCTCCCAAATGCACAACTACCCTAGACTCTCCATCAAGCTCTGCTCCTTGATGGAAAGGAAGTGCGCCAACTTCATGAGTCAATCCACTATCACCCAAATGGAATCATGACCCTTTGCTGTGCGTGGAAGTCTTGTGACGAAGTCCATAGATATGTCATCCCACTTCCACTCCAGGATATCAAGGGGCTGCAACAACCCTGCCGGAACCTGAAGCTCTGCCTTCACCTTCTGACAGGGAAGACACCAAGAAACAAACTCAGCTACGCTTCATTTCATGTAGGACCACCAAAACTATCGTTGAAGGTCTCTGTACATCTTCCCCACATTGTGATGTACATACAAGTTAGAAGTGTGGAACTCTTACATCACCTCCTCCCACATCTCCACTGGTACTACAGTTCTCCCCTAGAACTGGATCTCGTGATTCCCTCCTTCAGAATACTCATTCGGTGCATCGCTCATGGATATCTGATCACGCAGTACCTTGCTGTCGACATCCCCCAGCTGCGACTCTCTTACACGCTCAAGGAGCGAAGGAGTCAACACCATTTACTATAGAAAAGTCGTACCCTCCTACTCCACCAAGGTCAGCCGTAGGGAAGCCAACTACTCTAAAGCTTCCCGCACTAAATGAGCATGGGACTTCCTGATAAGAGAATATGATACTAAATTTCCCTTCCCTAGAGTGTAGACTATCTCAAAATCATAGTCCTGCAAAAACTCCAGCCATCGCCTCTGCCTCAGATTCGGATTTCTCTAAGTGAAGACGTACTTGTGGCTCTGGTGGTCTGAGTGGACCACAAAATGTTCACCCAGAAGGTAGTGTCTACATAACCTCAAGGCAAAGACCACCACTACCAGCTCCAAATTGTGAGTCGCATAATTTTCCTCATGGGGCCTCAACTGCCTCGACCCATATGCAATCACTGCCCGCTGCTGCATTAGCACGCACCCGAGCCCAGCTCCTGAAGCGTCGTAGTACACCATGAACTCAACGCCCTCCTCTGGCAGCCTCAACACTGGAGCACTAGTCAGACTTTGTCTCAACTCCTTGAAGGCCTTCTGGCACTGATCAGTCCAGGTGAACGATCGTCCCTTCCACGTCAATGTGGTCAAAGGGGCAGCAATCCTAGAGAAATCTTCCACAAACCTCTTGTAGTACCCTTCCAAACCAAGGAAGCTCCGCACCTCTGACACATTATTGGGTGTCTCCCAAGCAAGCACTGCCTCTATCTTTGCGGGATCTATGGCCAATCCCTACTCCATAATGACAGGCCCCAGAAAGTGAACCTCATGAATCCAGAAAAAACACTTTGAGATCTTCCCATATAGCTGGTTCTCCCGATGTAATTCTAGGACCATCCTCAAATGCTTCGCGTGCTCATCCTTCATCGCAGAGTAGATGAGTACGTCGTCAATAAATACAACCACAAACTAGTCCAAGTACGGCTGGAAGATCTGGTTCATCAAATCCATGAAAACAGTGGGGGCATTCGTCATGCCAAAGGGCATCACCAAAAACTCGTAATTCCCATAACGACAATGGAAAGACAACTTCAGGATGTTAGCCTCACGAACCCGCAACTGTTGGTAGCCAGACCGATGATCAATCTTGGGGAACCACTTTGCACCCCTCAACTGGTTGAATAGATTTTCAATCCTCGGCAAAGGGTACTTATTCTTTATCATGGCCTGATTGAGATGACAATAATCCACACAAAGCTATAGACTCCTATCTGCCTTTTTCACAAACAAAACCAGAGCTTCCCAGGGGGACACACTGTGACTGATGAATCCCTTCTCATGAAGGTTGTCTAGCTGAAGTCATATCTCCCAAAGCTCTGTGGGTTCTATCCGATATGCCGCACATGATATCGGGGCAGTCCCTGGCTGCATGTCAATGCAGAACTCCATCTCTCGCCTTGGGGGTAGTCCCTGGACATCCTCAGGAAAGACGTCCATGTAATCCTCTAAAATGGTAGGGATCTAGGTTCCTATAGCATCTGCTTCTCTGAGATCCATGCTCACCAATTGGTGAGAAAAAGGTCATGGTCTCATGCTCAGAGTACCTGTCTGCTCTTCCACGAGGTCATGTTCACCAAGGATGGTGAACCTCATCCCATCAGAATAGACACATCTGACTAGTCTATGCCAATAATCAATATGGGAATGAACCATGGAAATCCACTCCATGCCCAAGATGACATCATAAGGTTCCATCGTGATGACATGTAGGTCCCACGTGAAACTCTTTCCTCCGAATGACAGTTCACACTATCTGCAGATAAATTTCACCAACGAGGCACTTCCCGTAGGAACCTCGAGGCTAAGTGCAGGTGTCAGTGCCTCTACTGGAAGCTCCAAATCCCGTACCAAAAGAAATGATATAAAGGATTGGATGGAACTTATGTCTACTAGTACTGAAGCAAGAATAGAGTAAACACAAAGCATACCTCAGACCATCTCGTGTGCTGGGGGGTTATGAACACCCATAGCCAGATGCTGCCCATGGCCCCTACCGCTAGCTCCCTGAGCCTGGCGTAGGCCGCCTGGTAGTGGCGGTGGAAGGACCTCCAAATGTCATCCCCCACCTCCAGGTCATGCTGCTCTGCCTGCATTGCCTCCCTGAGGGCCACCCTATCCTCGCCTGGGGGATCCCTGGTCATGGAGCTGCCTCTGCCACTACAGTGCACCCACTGCCTGCCACAGCTACTCAGTACGCCTAGTCGGGAAGTCCCATGCTAGGTGACCCCGTCCGTCACAAGCATATCACTGACTCTCTCCTGACTTCCCCGGTGCTCTACGGCACCACTGCGGTGTACGACCCTACCCCTAAGTCTGCTCATGGAAGGGTCTCCTCGACTGAGGCTCTGCTCTCTGCCATCTGCCTGCTACCGAAGACTCTACTATGAAGTGGCCACTCCTAGGCCCTTATAGCTAGCGTCCCTCATCCAAGAATATCTCTATCACGAGCGCCCGCTCTAGCACCCTGGTATAAGTATGGATTCATAAGGTTACTACACTAGCACGGATCTCCCTGCGAAGACCCTGCTCAAACATCCATGCCTAGAAGTAACTATCGCAGACCATATCCTGTGAGTAGCGTGTCAAATCGGTAAACCGGGCTGAGTACTACGCCATGGTCATCCCCCCTACTTCATCTCCAGAAGCTCCTAAATCCGAATGGAGCATAAACAAGAGGGTGAGTACTCCTCTCGGAAGAGTTTCTAGAAGCTATCCCACGTGAGGGATGACTCGCCGTGGGCCTGTGTAACCAACCCCCACCAATGCCTGACCGTCTTGAGAAAAAGGCTGGTATCTAGGGCTACCATCTAGTCCACTGGTGTCTGTACCAGCCTGAAAAGTCAGTCCACAGACTCTAGCCAGTCTTTCGTTGCCTGGGGATCCGGGTCCTCATGGAACTTCTATGACCGCTGACGTTGGAAGACTCGGAGCACAATCTTCCCGCGCTCAACCTTATCCTGTGATACCGGTACTAACTACCAATCTCCAGGGGGAGGGATACTTTTGAAGAACTGTGCAGAAGGGGATCACATGAGGGTCCCTGAACTGATGCCTTGTCGCTCACTAGGTCGTCGTCACAAACTGGAGAGGGTAACCTGGCTGGATGATGTCGTGGGGGCATCCTGAAAATTACCAAGGATTGTCGCGATCATAAGAGGATATATATATATCAATAATAACAAAGGGGAGCTGACTCAAAAAGGATAGTAAAAGACTCAATCCTACCAGATTCATGTTCCAAATTTCCCTACAACAAGTGTCTAAGTGTGCCGAGTCGACAAGCGGGTTATTAGGGTCCTGGTGAATGGATACGTTGGCCTCCCGTACCATCACTGGACTCCCTGGCCTGAGAGCCGCTCTCGAGACACGTTGAAACTATTTCCCTAAATCCAAACCAATTCTTTTTTAGGGACTTCCAAACAATGCCCCTAGGAACGAACCACCTCTGATACCACTTTTTCACGACCAGACCCTACCGGTCTTGAGCCGAAACTACCCCAGGCCCGCCTCCATAGGCCAGGGGCTGGAAACAAGCGTCGAAGGCGTAACGATCTCAGGGAGACCTTCGACTATGTATCTGTACACACACACACATCCCATTCGATGCAGAAGTGTAGAGTAAAAAAGAAAACCAAATGACAAACAACTATAACCCAACCACAGTCATGCATCAACTTCTAAATAGAATAAGTATAGTGATGAAATGTACTGACAAGATAACTTAATGGAAAAAGGAAAAAACATGCACCCAACCTGAAAGGTGCCACAAACCGATAATAGGTAAACAAAAGTAAACAGCTGGTGAGTCTCACACCTGAAAGTCCTACTACGACCACTGCATGCAGCCCAAACTCCTATTTCCTCTACACTCCTCCATAGTCTCGATCGACTTGTCCATTGTCTTCAAGGGCACACCAAGTGTAGGAAAAGCCCAAGCAGGGGTGAGTATAAAGATACTCAATAGGATGCCCCGAAAGCTCGAGGGAGCAACAAAGGAGGTACTAAAATGGTGAGCAGTAGACAGAACAAGGAACAATGAAAGAGTACAGTAAATAGAGTGTTGCTCAACCCAACAAAATAAAGGAAGTGGACTCATCCAACCAAGAGGATCTAGACACGAAAATCATGTGGCATACCCCACGTGTCTTCGCCCCTCCTAGAAGGAGAGTAACTGAACCCAATGAGTGGGAAAAAAATTAGGGCATACACACATATATATGCTCAACAAGAAACTTGAACGAGTGTGTAAGGGGATCTCAATCTCTAAGCTCAGCCTAGGAAATGTCACTAACAGTTCTAAGGATATCCATCACTGATGCCTGAAATTCCCACACGCCAAATTTGTCTCATCAATGAACCATACAACCAAGGGTCCCACTCTGGTAATTACAGAGAAAAGTCCCTGACTAGCCTCATAGAAAGGGCTGAGTCTGAAATAAGTCATCGGGTAACCCACTGCCCAGCCCAGCTAGAGGGTAAACTCTAAGAGGTCATCGGGTAACCCACTGCCCAGCCTTGCTGGAGGGTAAACCCTATAGTCAACGGGTAACCCACTTCCCAGCCCCGCTAGAGGGTAAACCCTAAGGTCAATGGGTAATCCACTGCCCAGCCTCACTAGAGGGTAAACCCTAAGGTCAATGGGTAACTCACTACCTAGCCCCACTAGAGAGTAAACCCTAAGGTCAACGGGTAACCCACTGCCTAGCCCCGCTGGAGGGTAAACCCTGATACGCTGGTGGGTAACCCACTACCCAACCCCGCTGGAGGGTAAACCCTGAACTGGTTCGATAACTCCACACTACCTGAACCATCTCTGGGTGTCATTAACATCGCTACTGTGCGCTGGATTGGAGTACATCACAGGAACCTCCGACCAACGCCCTTTCATGTTTCCACATTTAATGAGATCTCGAAAGAGGCTCCGCTCCCAAACTGATTACACTATTTCAATCCTCATAGAAAAACACGCGAGATAGACTATATACTAGCTTGAAACGGACTCCTGACGAAAAAGTTATTCAACACCGCTTTATGCCCATACGACGTCTTGTGGGGCCCACACATCAGTCCTGAAAAAGGTCGGGCAAACTGCGCCATCGTTATGCTCTCAGAAAAACATGCCGAAAAGACTACTCATTCGCCCAGAACAGACGTCCGATGAAAAAGTCTCAAGACGCTGCTCACAGCTTGAAAGACGACCCGTGGGGCCCATGCCTCAACTCTGGCTTCAACGCCTAAAACCAACCTAGACAACTTCCTCTTGACTCTAGGGTTACAACTCCGCTGACGGTGCCTTAAATGGACTTCAGATGTGTTTTGGCCATCCGAAAGAAGAATCTCGGCGAGGCGCTAAACAATACTTAACAGTGTGTCATGACACCGAGCCCTCATCTCGAGAATTAAAAATCCCCGAGACCATCTCAAAAACTCCAACTCGATCCAAGGATTGGTTTTCCATATATGGTACACAAAACCGACATCCTTAGTGAAAGTTACGGGTGTCCGAAGACAAGGGGGCTAACCCCTTAGTGCTGGACCATCCCAGTCCAGCCGGTCCACCCGGTCTGGGCCAGCCGGCGGCCCTTATGAGCGGCCTGGACCTCGTGGATGGTCGCTTTTCTGAACGGAGACCCACCAAAGGCGGGTCTCAGTATCCTGCTCAGGGTCGCGTGCCACGACCCCCGTTGCGCCCCGCACCGGCGACCTCCGCCCGCCACGTCGGTTCGCCGTAGATGCCCGTCGCGCCACCGCCTGGGAGCCGCGTCGCACCGCCGCCTGGGAGTCGTTGTACCGCCGTTTGGGATCCGCGCTGCCACCGCCTGGGATCCTCCGTGCCACCACCACCTGGGAGCTTCCACACCACCATCTTCGCCTGTCGGACCGTCGCGCGGAGCCGTCAGAAAACCCTGGAACCTCCAGAAAACCCAAAATTTGGCCGGAAAACTTCCCAGGGCTCCCCCGGACACCCCGGGACTTGGATTTTCGATCTGAAAAGAGCGTTGGAAATATTAGATTGAAACATATGTATATATGGTCTTTTATAAATGATTGGGCGTTATTTAGATGCAAAAATTAGAGTTCTAAGTAGATGTGTAAATTAAAAAAGAAAACGCAAACTCCAACCTCGCTGGGTGTAGCCTGTAGCTTCACAAAAGGTCCGTCGAAGCCGACACCGCCTTGCCAGAGAGGAGGGGAATCTTGAAGGAAGTTTATACCTTTTTTGAGAGAGCTTCCTCCAGGGAGAAAAAAATATGGGTGAAAGAATGGGGGGAGAAGTGTTTAAGTAGAGAAACACTTAAACACCCACCAGTAGGCCTCGTACCCAATCTTTTGGTGGGGTCGGGGTTAAGCCACCTCTAGGGTAAAATCCGCATTCTGAGTGCAAATACGTTCTCAGAATTTTAATCCGAGCCTCCTTTTAGAATTTATAAAGTTCACGCCTGAGGCCGCTAAATTACGAAAATGCCCCTGGTGGCATTTTCAACATAAAGGTCGTGCCCACGAAAGTTACACCCCTCCTAGGATAAATGGCATGCTCCGGACTCAATGGTGCCCTTGGTTTTCCCATCTGAGAAACCATTTAGGTTTTATTCTGTTTATTTGGCATGTCCAGTGTGAACGCACTTAAAATTTAATTCTGACCACACCGGGGCTCGGAATTACACACCGTTTGAACGCCCTGCTCTGGAATAACAACAAGAAAATTTCAAAGTCTTACAGGCTCAAAACCTAGGTTCTTACACTCACAAGATCGAGAAGTGAAGTCAACACCATAAACTAAAGAAATGTTTCACTCTCCTGGTCTACTAGGGTCAGCTATAAGGAATTCAGCTTCTCATAAGACTCTTTCACCAAAAAAGCATGGGAATTCATGTTAAGGGAATATTCTACAATGTTGCCCTTCCCTGGAGTATAGAATATCTTGAATTCATATTCCTACAAGAAATCCAACCAGCACCGCTATCTCAGGTTCATATATCTCTACATGAAGACATACCTTAGACGTTGATGGTGTGAGTAAACCACGAATCACTCTCCTAGAAGATAGTATTTCCACATCCTTAGGGAAAAGACTACTTATTCTAGCTCTATTTCATGAGTCGCATAGTTCTACTTGTTGGGTCTTAACTTCCCCAATCTGTATGTGATAAATTCCTATCGTTGCATCAACATGTAGTCGATCCAAGCTCCTGAGGCATCAAAATACAATTCGTGCTCCACACCCTTCTCAGGTAGTCTCGACATAGGAGGACTCAACAACCTCAACCTCAACTCCTCAAAGGCTCTCTAGAACTACTCAATCCGGGTAAAAGGCATCCCTTTTTTTTCAGGGTGGTCAAATAGGATACAATCCAAGATAAGTATTCTATAAAACTCCTGTAGTACCCCACCAAACCAAGAAAACTTTTCACCTTTGACATGCACTTTGGTGGATCCCAAGAAATCAGTGCATCGATATTTTTCGATTCCATGGCTAAACCATGCTTATAAATTCTATGCATTAAGAGGTGAACCTCATGAATCCGTAAGTAGAACATCGAGAGGTTTCTATAAATATGGTGCCCCCAAATAAAATATAAGACCATCCTCAAGTGCACTTCATGCACTTCCTCTATTTAATTGTATATGAGTATGTCGTTAATGAAGGAAATGAAAAAATGGGCCCATAAAAATAGGAAGATCTAGTTCATAAAATCCATAAACATAGTTGGGGAATTCATTACACCAAAGGGAATTATCAGGAACTCATAATCTCCATAGAGATATCATAATTCTAGCTTAGGAATATCATCATCACGAACCCTCAACTGGTGGTAGTCGGACCTGAGATCGATCTTTGAGAACCATCTCATGCCTCACAACTGGTCGAAGTGTTCTCCAATCCTCAACAAGGAATACTTCTTCTTTATCATATTCTGGTTCATATGATGATAATCCACACAAAGTCACAGGCTCTCATATGCCATTTTTATGAACAGCACCAGAGTTGTCTAGGGGGACACACTGGGTCTGATGAAACTATTCTCTTAAAGGTCCTCTAACTAAAACCACAGCTTCTGAATCTTGATAGGGGCCATAAGATATGTTGAATAAGATATTGGAGTTGTCCCGACATTAAAGTCAATACAAAACTCCATATCTCACCTCAGAGGTAGTCCTAGAACATCCCTGGAGAAGACATCCATGAAATCCTCCATAATTGAATGAATCCATCTTCCTGAAGATCATGATGCACCTAGGGCTATACTCACCAACTGATGGGTGATGGGTTTAAACCTCTTTCTCATAAAACCCACTTGTCCCGCCATTATGTCTCTCTCACCTGTAAAGGAGAATCTCACCCCATCAGTATGAAGGCATTTGACTCATCTACGATTATAGTCGATTTAGGCTCAGACCATTGATAGTCAATTCATATCCAAGATAAATTCATAGGGTTCCATTGTGATGACCAAAAGGTCTCACGTGAACCTCTCTTTTCCAAGTGATAGCTTGCACTGCTATCTAATAAAAGATACCGAAGAAGTGTTCCTTGTAGGTACCTCAAGACAAAGATGTTGGCCTAAAGACTCTACTGGGAGATTATTCTCTCACACCATAAGTATATAGATGAAGGAATTATTATCATGTGTGTCTACTAATACTGAAGAAAGATTAAAAAACACACAGATCATACCTCTAATCATCTCATGTACTGTGGGGTTATAAGCCTCCATAGCCTGCAGCTGTCCACTGCCCTAGCCACCAAATCCCTAAGCCTGACGTGGGCTACCTGGTGGTGATGGTGGAATGATCTCATAGCATCATCTAGAACCCACAACTCCTCGTGGTCATCTACCAGCTCCACCTCCCTGGGGACTACCCTACCCTCACCTTGGAGATCTTTGATAATGTCGCTGCCTCTTCTGTAGTAATCTGTTAGCTACCTATATGTGCTCCTCAGTATGTTGGGTTGAGTAATCATGTACTATGTGACCTCGCCCATCACAATAATAACACTACCCCTCTCTAGGATTCTTTGGTCCTCTGTGTTGTCCCTGACCATGTACTCGAGCCCGATCCTAGGAAGATATCTTGTGTTGTGATCCTGTTGAATAATGTATGCTAGCTACTACAGATGACTCATCTATGTGACACCCAGTGATAGCTCCAAATGCATGATTTTCCTCTGATAGGGAACTCTCTATCACTAGCTCCCACTTCAATACCCCAGCATAGGTGGGAATGCACAAGGACACAATGTTGGCACAGATCTCTCTGTGAAGTCCCTACTCATGATTTTGTTCTTGGGAGTAGTCATACCATATCATTTCAAGGGATTTCCGTGTAAGGTTTGTGAACCTCTCCGCATACTTATCCAATGTCATCCCTCCCTACTGTAGCTCCAGAATCTCATGAATCTGAACAATGCGTAAGCAGGAGGGATAGTACTCCTCACAAAATAGATTCTAGAAGTCGGGTCATGAGAGTTCCAACTCATCGTACATTTGGGTAAAGAGACTCCACCAGCGTCCAACTACTTTGTGAAGAAGTTTGGATGATAATGAAACCACCTAATCCATCAGTGTCTAGATGAGCCTAAAAACACAGACCACCAACTCTAGTCAATCATCCACTGCCTAAGGATCTGAATTGTCATGGAACATGAGAGGCCTCTAGCATTGGAACTTGTGGAATGCGCTAAGCCTATGCGCATCCTCATCCCTCTCAGCTGGAATGATATTCTTCTCAACAGGTGGGGAAATTGCTACCTATCCACCTGGAGGAAGGATCTCATGGGATTATCCCTGGACTGAGGCCTCATCACTCATTGGATCATCGTCATGATCCATAACCGATATCTTGGTTGATTGTCATTGTGGAGGCATCCTAAAAATTTAATCAAGACGTGTCACAATAAAATGAGCATATATATGAATAAAATGGGGAGATAGCTCAAAAAAATATAGTTGAAGACTCAGTCCTATATGATGCATGTATCATTGATTCCTACAACAAATGTCTTGGAATGCCAAGTCGACAAGTAGGTAGTCAAGGTCCTCATCAATGGATGTGTCGGCTGCCCGTACCATCATTGTGTTCTCTAGCCTGAGAGATGTACTTAAGAAATTTTGAAATTGTTTCCTTAAATCCCAAAAAAATCCTCATAAGAGGACTACACAAAAAACCATCCCAATGAATGAACTGCTCTGATACCAATCTGTCACGACTAGACCCTAGTCAGGGCTCAAGCCACAACTGCCCCAAACCCACCTCTATAGGATATGTGGTGGCGATAAGAACTGAAAAGAATATCCTAAATGGGAGGAATTTTTCTAATGTACATGTATGCACACACCCAACTATATTAATGTAGAAGTGAAGAGGAATAATAATAAAAAGAAGCAATATCTATAAAGTAAACCAAGCATGCAAAATTTAAGAACCTGGGTTTTTAGAACGGGTCAAAATATTAACCCTGTTGGAATTTTTGACTTTTTTCTAAGAAAACTGGGAAAATATGGGAAGTTCTAGAAATTTCCAGACTACACGTCATGTACTCTAAAGTACACACCATGTATGGGTTAGGCGAGTACCAGCCGTGTGCTCGTCGAGTACATTTTGTGTGATGACCGTGTAGAAATTTCCTACTACACGGTGTGTAGTGATGCTCGACACACCGTGTATTCTTATTCTACTTACTGGATTGGTTCAAGCCATGTGTTGACCTATGTGGAGAGTCCAATCCATGTGGCTATATTCTCTTAAGTTGGAGTACGGAAAAGGCCACTACACAGTGTGTAGTCCTTGAATACACATCGTGTACTTTTTTTTATTCTCTTAAATGATAGAGCATCGCGTCTTATTTCATAAAACATCATATTATTCCCCAACTTCGGGACCTCTCCATTCTGAAAGCCCGAAGAACATACCTAGCCCTAGATTCTCCATCCGTCATTCGTTCTTCAATCCATCGGTGGCTACGGGATCACAACAGCGAGGCTAACCCCACACACCCTTTTCTGTTCTTGATTCCTTGCCTCGCACACCATAAATTCCATTCGATCAGTGTTGTCAAGGTTTGATGGAAACATAGATCTACGAATATCTGTGTCAAATTGGAGCTCGATATCAGACATGCCTACGTCTACAAGTCTCAGGTAGGTGGTGCATACCTCTTTTTGTGTTTTCATAGATTTTTGGGTGGCACGACATATGGTGAATTTTCAGGTATTTTGAGCGTAACCCTGTATTGCCTGTTATTGCTTGCTTAATTATTATCTGACCTATGGGATGCATTTGGGAATGCCATGTTACCTGTTTTTCTTGAGAGGGGTTGGGCGAGTGGTCGTTGCTCATCGGGGCATTTTGGACGAGGATTCCAAAATGGTATTAATTGAATCGTATGGTTTTAAACTACTGAGTTTAGTTTATTAAACCTTGATATGAATTGTTAGAGGCATTCAAGACCTTAGTTTTGTTGTTTGATAATTGTTGGGTTAGTGCAATTCAACTGTTTAGATTTTTTTTCCTGTTTATTTGTTTTGTTAAATGTGTTATATATGTAATTGTTGAATTGCATATGTTGGAAACTTTGGGTTTTTTTGGGAATGATTGGATATTCTTGAGTGATTTTGATCACATGTTGGGCTTGGATCAGGTTACATTGGGTGGTTCTGACCATGGTATTGGGCGTCATGGATGTCGGCTTGAGGCAGAGTGAGTGTCAGGTTGGGCATGGACCGATATACTTGTATAGTGAGGTCGTTGGACTTGAGTGGCATGGTCGCAGGGACATGAGGTGTTCGAGGTGTTGTGAATTGGGTACTATTTTGGTGATTACTGCTCACCCATAACCTTGAGTGATGTTGATCATAGGTTGGGCTTGGCCCGGGTTACATTGGGTGGTTCTGACCATGGGATTGGGCGTCATGGATGTCGGCTTGAGGCAGGGTGACTGTCAGGTTGGGCATGGCCCAGGATACTTGGATGGCGAGGCCGTTGGACTTGAGCAGCATGGTCACAGGGACATGAGGTGTCAGAGGTTTTGTGTCTTGGGTACTTTTTTGGTGATTATCGCTCACTCAGATCTTTGAGTAGTGTTCACATAGAGAGACTCCATGATGAGGTGGTTTTGACCACTCATGTGGGTAGAGTCCCCCGTTAGTTGTGGTTTAGGTACTTTTGGTTTGGGGGTGCTTGCCGTAGGAAGTCACATGGAAGGTGAGGAGCCTTCAAGGGGTAGCATTAAGGTTATCAGGTTGGGGGCAGAGGCTTTCTATGATTTCAGAGCAGACATCATTGTCCCTCCAGTTACGTTATTTTAGGGAATACATCGTTGTCCCTCCAGTTACTTCATTTTGAGGGAAGAAATCGTTGTCCTTCTAGTTACCTATTTGAGGACAGGCATTGTTGTCCCTCCGGTTACTTATTTGAGGATAGGAATAGTTGTTCCTCTAGGTTATTATTTCTTGGGCGTGCCTTCAGGACGTCGGTACTTGATACACGCGGTGTTAGGGGGCACATGGTTTTGGGTTACATGATAGAGATTCTGGTGTTAGCCAAAGAAGGTGACACTCCATGGTGTATACTGAGCACCAGTGGAGTTTGTATTTATTTTTTCAATGTATTGTTTTCTGTTTTTCTTTATAAATGCATGCTTGCTTAAACACTTATATTAGGTACGCACCGTTGGGTGGTATCCTACTAAGATTCATCTCACACCCTGCATGGGACCTTCGGGAAACGTGAAGACTTTATGGATTTACGTGCAAGAAAGAGGTTAGCTTCAGGAGCTGGGCTGCATTAGCTATTGCATGGAGATGGTATTGACCCTGAGGTCTTTCCTAGTTGGAGTTTACTTTATTCTGTTTTCCTTCCTATATTAGCATTCTTACTTTCTTTGTAGCTACAGTTGGTTAGCCATTGGATCATTTTATATATATGGATATGTGTGACCTGCTTTGGATGCATGTTTTTTTGTTCAGTGGTATTTACATGTGATCAGTATGATGTTGTGTTTATTTCCGTTGTTGTTGTTTATATTTACTGCTTCTACTGTTTATCGATATTGAATGTGCTTCCGCTCTGTGGGTCTGGTTCGAGTCTGCTAAGTCGTTTATTCCACTGCATCTTTATTATTATACTCGGGCCAGTACCATTATTATTATCCTCTGAGAGGGTATAGCCTCCCCACTATACCTATAAGACCCTCGCTGCTAGTCAGTAGCCTTTGGAATTCGGGGAGGTGCGCCTAAGGTAGTAACACCTGGCCCATTTAGCATTGCTTAGGTGGTTGTTCAGGTCTAGGTCATTACAAAGTGGTATTAAAGGAGTTCTTGACAGGGATTTAGTAGCAGTGTTTTGCTGGATACTAATGAGATTGAGACTTCTCTTTTATTTTCTACTGGTTTTACTATTTGGGATATGGTAGAATAAAGATAGTTTGTAATTGGGTCTAGGTTTCTAGCTTGTGCTTGGGTGCCTGTATCCCCAAGTACGAGGGATGGACCAAGTTATCTTGGGTGGAAATTGTTGTTTGCTTTTTTCTCATATTACGGTTTATATGATTTCCACCTTGGTGGCTCACTTGGTGTGCGATATTATTGATTGTTATATGTAACCCTTGACCCAGTGCGGTAAGGGAGAATTAGACCTTGGCCCGACATGGAAAGGCTTGTTTGCTTGGATTTTGATAGTCACATTTTAGGGTATTTAAATTTCATAACTGCATGTATGCTTTGTGATGTGATAATACCATGTGAAAAATTTAAAATGCCATGATTTTTACTCTATTGAAATGTGAATAGGTGAAATTCCTGATAAAATTGTTTGTTTGTTTCAATGTGTTATTTCATGCTTTGTATATTTGTAGAATTGCATGTGAGAAGAATGTACTATGGCTGAGGTTATTTTTATCACCAGGATTTGGCAACTAGGTCATCAGTTGAGGCAACGTTGGTTGTCGGGGCGGGCATGGCCTGAGGTACTTTTGATACTTGGCTCCGTTAAGGGAGGGTAAGGAGGTCATGAGGCTGGGATGCCATGGGCATGGGTTACGGTGGGGGAGAGTAAGGGTATTTGTTTTATGCTACCTATTTACTGCTTTCCTAATCTGCGTTGAATATATATTGTTATATATATATGGGTTGTCTGACCATTTATGTTATTCAACGGGTTCCTCTTATATGTCTTGATGGAGTGTCAGGTGGGTGATGATATAGTGCCGCAGGTGCGGGATCATGTTCAGGATCTGGTGCAGGTAGAGCATGAGCCGCAGGTATAGGCTCAGGGACAGGATCAGGTTCAGGATCCAGTGTAGGCAGGGCAGTATCTGGGTTTGGCAGTGTTCGGGTCGTGGCTCGACGAGCAGATCCGGTCTAGTTTGGTACGTGTCTTGTAGGGGATCGACAGAGGTGCACACGGTACAGATCCATCTATGGAATATCTGATGTGGGAGTTCCAGTCACAGCACTCGCCATTTTTTCAGGGTGAGGGTGGTCCATATGCAGCTAGGAACTGGATAGAGAGCATGCAGATGATCTTCGATTAGATCAAGACACCTCCAGGGTAGAGGGTCAAGACGGTGACGTATATGCTGAGAGGACCAGAGAAGCATTGATGGGATGTGTCGGTGTAAGATCACAGGCGCAAAGGACAAGCATGGAAGGACTTTGAGGACAGGTTCTTTGAGAACTTTTACCCAGAGACACTGAGGGCTGAGAGAGCTCAGGAGTTCTTAAGTCTCTGGCAGGGAGACATGTCCGTCATGAACTATGCAACTACTTTCACCGAGCTGTCTCTCTTTGCACCTAGTATGGTAAGCGATGACGCGGCAAGGGTGATGCACTTCAAGGATGGATTATGACATGTCATTCGAATCCATGTGAATATCTTCAGGATGGGTTCATTCATAGAGGCAGTGAATCAGGTGCTCATAGTAGAGGGAAACCAGAGGTATAGGCCCTAAGTTGGCCAGAGAATAGTTTTAGGTGATGGTTCGAACAGTAGGAAGTGAGGACGGGATGAGTTCCAACAGGGCAGTTAGGTCAAGGACTCATCTATACCACCTCATATTTGTTATTCAGTGGTTTTCTTTCAGTGTGGACAGTCAGTGCATGTCCAGACTCAGTGTGATTGGCCTCTGAAGGAGTTTCGGGCATATGGACAGGTCGGGCGTCTTGAGAGGTTCTACAGGCAGCCTTTTCAGATAGCCGGTAGGCAGGGACCAGGACAGATGGTGGCATCTATAGTTGGTTCGGGTTTGGTACCAGGTGACGATAGCCAAGGTTCAACTGCACGTGGAGGACATGATAGAGACAATAGGATCTATCTGAGGGGTCAGTGGCCGGTGGATGGAGCAGCACCGCAGGGAGGTCAAGCATCATGCAGTTATACTTCAGGTCAGGTGCACATTGTGGAGTTGTCAGAGGCTGAGCAGGCTAGTGAGCTGACGACGATTAGAGGTACACCATGGGTGTAGTTGTGATTTCCATGTTTCCTTTTTGGCATGACATGTAGAGGCATGTCCATTTAGAGTGCACGTGATTCACAAGACCTATGTGGACTAACTAGATGCTGGTCAGTGGTATTGGTGCCTTATCGATTGTGTGATATATTTAAATATATGCATGAGCTTCCATGGGCATTGGTTCATTGAGGATGTGGGTTACTTGAGGTGCCTTGGGCATTAGGGCATCGAGGATGCGGGTTACTTGAGGTGCCTTGGGAACTGGGGAATCGAGGATGTGGGTTACTTGAGGTTCATTGGGCATCGGGGCATCGAGTATGTGGGTTACTTGAGGTGTCTTAGGCATTGGGTCATCAAGGATGTGGGTTACTTGAGGTTCCATGGGCATTAGGGCATCGAGTATGTAGGTTACTTGAGGTACTGGGCACCAAGTTCATTTTTGAGCATCCATGAGATGCAGGACCTCGTGGAGGCAGACACCGATGTGGTGCGGGATACGTTTGAGTGTCATAAATGACATAGGATCACCAATGAGGTTCAAGGGTGACGATGCATCCCGAGAGGACCATGCGTCCGGAAAACAGGTTAGTGAACCTTTTCTTGTTTTGAGTTTTATCGGGTTGAGACTGAGTTAGGCAATTCCTGTGGTGGGGATCCCCTTGAAGAATTTAGCTAGAACCTTTGAGAATGGGGTAGTCCAGGTTACTTGATCGAGGTGGTATGTTCGGTGCCATATCTGGGTTTCTTTTTATATCTCAGGGATGAGCCATGTTAAGGTGGGGAGATTGTAAGAACCTGAGTTTTTCATAACGGGTCAAAATCCCAACCCTGTTTGAATTTTTGACTTGTTCCTGAAAAAACTAGGAAAATCTGGGAAGTTCTGGAAATTCCCAGACTACACACCGTGTACTCTAAAGTATATGTTGTGCATTTGTTATGCAAGTATCGGCCATGTGTTTGCCGAGTACATGTCGTGTGATGACCATGTAGAAATTTCCTACTACACGGTGTGTAGTGCTGCTCGACATGCTGTGTATTCTTCTTCTGTGTACCAGCTAGGTTCAAGTCATGTGTCAACCCATGTGGAGCGTCCAAGCCATGTGGCTATCTCCACTTAAGTCGGAGTATGGAAAAGGCCACTACATGGCGTGTAGTCCTTGAATACACGTCGTGTGCTTTTTTTTATTCGCTTAAATGATAGAGTGTCGTGTCTTATTTCGTAAAACATATTTTTCTTCCCCAACTTCAGGACCTCTCCATTCCAAAATCCTGAAGAACATACCAAGACCTAGATTCTTCATCTGTCATTTATTCTTCAATCCGTCAGTGGCTGCAGGATCGCAACAGAGAGGCTAACCCCACACACCCTTTTCTGTTCTTGATTCCTTGCCTCGCACACCGCAAATTCCATCTGAGAAATGTTATTGGGGTTTGATGAAAATGTAGATCTACGAAGATCAGTGTAGAATTGGAGCTTGATATCGGACGTGCCTACGTCTACAAGTCTCAGTTAGGTGGTGCGTAGCTCTTTTTGTGTTTTCGCAGTGGCGCAGCCTATGGCGCTTTTTCGGGTATTTTGAGCATGACCATGTATTTCCTGTTATTGCTTGTTTAATTATTATCTGACCTATGGGATGCCTTTGGGTATGCCCTACTACCGGTTTAGTTTGAGCGGGGTCAGGCGAGTGGTCGTTGCTCATCGGGGCATTTTGGCCAGGGATTCCAAAATGGTATTAATTGAATCGTATGATTTTAAACTGTTGAGATTAGTTTATTAAACCTTGATATGAATTTTTAGAGTCATTAAAGACCTCAGTGTTATTGTTTGATAACTACTGGGCTAGTACAATTCAACTGTTTAGATTGGTTTGCCTGTTTATGTGTTCTGTTAAATGTGTTATATATGTAATTGATGAATTGAATATGCTGGAACCTTTGGGTTGTGGTGGGCATGGACGGATATTTTTGAGTGATGCTGATCACAGGTTGGGCTTGGCCCGGGTAACATTAGGTGGTTTTGACCATGGGATTGGGCGTCATGGGCTTCGGCTTGAGGCAGGGTGACTGTCAGTTTGGGCATGGCTCGGGATACTTGGATGGAGAGGCTGTTGGACTTGAGTGGCATGGTCGCAGAGACACGAGGTGTCAGAGGTGTTGTAGATTCGGTACTATTTTGGTGATTACCGCTCACCCGGAACCTTGAGTGATGCTGATCACAGTTTGGGCTTTGCCCGGGTTACATTGGGTGGTTCTGACCATGGGATTGGGCGTCATGGACGTCGGCTTGAGACAGGGTGACTGTCAGGTTGGGCATGGCCTGGGATACTTAGATGGCGAGGTTGTTGGACATGAGCGGCATGGTCGTAGAGACACGAGGTGTCAGTGGTGTTGTGGCTTCGGTAATATTTTGTTGATTACCGCTCACCCGGAACTTTGAGTAGTGTGCACACAGAGAGACTTTGTGATGAGGTGGTTTTGACCACTCATGTGGGTAGAGGCCCTCGTTAGTTGCGGTTTAGGTACTTTTGGTTTGGGGATGCTTGACGTAGGAAGCCACGTGGAAGGTGATGAGACTTTAGGGGATAGCATTGAGGCTATCGGGTTAGGGTTGGAGGCTCACCGTGATTTGAGGTTAGACATCGTTGTCCCTCCGGTTACATTATTTGAGGGCATACATTGTTGTCTCTCCGGTTACTTCGTTTTGAGGGCAAACATCGTTGCCCCTCCGGTTACCTATTTGAGGGCAGACATCATTGTCCCTCCGGTTACTTATTTGAGGACAGGCATCGCTATTCCTCTGGGTTACTATTTCCTGGGCATGCCTTGGGACGTCGGTACTTGAGACACGCGATGTCAGGGGGCACATGGTGCCAGGTTACATGACAGAGATTTCGGCGTTGGCTGAAGCAGGTGACACTCCATGGTGGCTCCTGAGCAGCAGTGGAGTTTTTGTTTATTTGTGCAACGTACTATTTACCATTTTTCCTTATAAATGCATGCCTACTTAAACACTTATATTAGGTATGCACCGTTGGGTGGTATCCTACTGAGATTCGTCTTACACCCTGCACGGGCCCTTCGGGACGCGTGCAGACTTTATGGATTTATGTGCAGGAAAAAGGCCATCTTCAGAAGATGGGTTGTATTAGTTGTTTCATGGAGATGGTATGGACCCTAAGGTCTTACCTAGCTAGAGTTTACTTTGTTCTGTTTTCCTTCCTGTATCAGCATGCTTACTTTCTTTGTAGCTACAATTGGTTAGCCATTGGCTCCCTTTATATATATGGATATGTATGACCTGCTTTGGATGAATGTTTTTTTGTTTAGTAGTAGTTGCATGTGATCAGCATGCTGTTGTGTTTATTTCCTCTATTGTTGTTTTAATTTATTGCTTCCGTTGTTTATCGATATTGAATGTGATTCCGCTCTACGGGTCTGGTTCGAGTCTGCTGAGTCGTTTATTCCGCTGCATCTTTATTATTATACTCGAACTAGTACCATTATTACTATCCTCCGAAAGGGTATAGCCTCCCCACTATACCTATAAGACCATCGCTGCTAGTCGGCAGCCTTTGGTGTTCGGGGAGGTGCGTCTAAGGTAGTAACACCCGACCCGTTTAGCACTGTTCGGGTGGTTGTTTGGGTCTGGGTCGTTACACAAAACCTTTAGGGTGTACAAGAGTACGACAGTGCAAACTGTAAAATAAATGGAAAAAATACACTCCCAACCAGAAGATGTCCCAGCATGAAAAAACAAAAAAGTAAAATGCTAAGAGAGCCCAGCTCCAGATCTCCAAGATGTGACTACCGTACACAGTCCAAAACACTAGGTATCCCTAAGATCATATATGGTCATCGCTAATTTGTCTATTGTCTGCATATGACACAACATGTGCGGGAAAAACTCATACAGAGGTGAGTATATACATACTCACTAAGATGCCTCGAAAGATAAAGGGGGCAGTAAAAGGTAAAATAGGAATAGAAAGAGAGTAGATAATAAAAAGTGAACAACTCAACCCAAAGTAAGAAGGTAACCTCATCCAACCACAGGGATCTCAACACGTCGTGTAGGTGGACTACATGTTGCGTCTCTACCACCCATAGTAAGAGAGTAAAAGAATCCATCAACATGGATATATATATATATATATATATATATGCTCAGTAAAAGAAATCCAAACAAGGGAGAAAGGAAGTCTCCATCTCACATCTCAGCCTAGGAAAAGAGTCGCCATCAGTTTTAGAAGTCCACCAGTGATGCCCAGCATCTCACGCATTTTCCCAACAGTAAACACCCAAGTCAAGCCTCATCTCACCATTGTGTCGCATAGTCGAGGGGAAAAAATCTCTAGATAGAGGACTCATGCCCTGGTACAACAGGAGGGTTCCACTCTGAAGGTCAAGGACTCAAGTTCTACCTAGCAGGAGGGTGTCACTCTAGTCATTGAGGACCCATGCTCATCCTAGATGAAGGGTGTCACTCGAAAGGTTGAGGACCCATGCCTTATCTCTACAGGAGGGTGTCACTCTAGTCATCGAGGACCCGTACTCAACCGGGGTGAAGGGTGTCATTCGAAAGGTTGAGAACCCATGCCCCATCTCTGTAGGAGGGTGTCACTCTAGTCATTGAGGACCCATACCCAGCCTGGCTGGAGAGTGTCACTCAGAAGGTCGAGGACCCATGCCCTATCTCCGTAGGAGAGTACCACTCTAATCATCAAGGACCCATGCCCCGCCTGACTGGAGGGTGCCACTCGAAAGGTCGAAGACCCATGTCGTGCCTCCGCGGGAGGGTGCCACTCTAATCATCAAGGACCTATGTTTATCCCGGCTGAAGGGTGCCACCCAAAAATCCTCTGGTGATCCTGAATGATCATTGTTGTCGTCGGGTGTCGCCTAAATAAATTTTACTCTCAGAACATCTCTCATCATATCCAAAAAGATACAATGGTGAGCACTATCGTGTTCGACCTGGAAAAACACTCAGGATAAGCTACTCATAGACCAAAATCCGAGTCCAAACAAGGGAGATACGAGAGTTTGAAGTTTCCTCAAAAGGAACCAAGAGGTACACGGCTTGTGAGGGGACCCACATGGCATGTGGTCCCGCTCTTTCGCCTGGTGGTATCCTCACCATCACATGGCTCCCAACCCATATAGAATTACACAGTGTGCGGGTGGACTGCACACCATGTCCAAGCTAGTCGGGGTCGAGCCGTGTTCTCCTAGTTGTGTCTATGTACTTTGGCACACGACATGTGTTTGGTCGTGCCCGTGCTTGTGTACTCCTTGAGTACATGCCGAGTCCACCAACACAAGGTCATAAAAGCATGTGGGGTCCCACACAATTTGTGATACTTATCTCGCCCCAAAACCCTAATCGTCGCAACATAGGGGTCACACTTTGTGTGTTCTTCCGAACCACACGATGTGTAGTTTGGATTTTCACAAAAGTTTAGATCTAGTCTCTGCATGGCAGGTCCAATCTTTTTGCCTTTGAATCCGGCCCCATTTCTTCCAAAAAACTGTGGATCTATCTACAACTGGCGATTTCTGGCCCTTTGGTGGCCGGAAATCGGTTCTTCTTCATCCCGTTTGTATCCTACGCACCTCACGCGTATCTGGTCGCTCCACACTTGATGATTTGGATTCCAGTCATCAAAATGATCACTCGCAACTTGTAATCCAACTGAATCTGTACCTGATTTGTCGATCCAACCATCACACATGAGTCCGTCGTGAATCTGGGGGTTCGGTTGGGTTTGATACCGCCCGACAACATCGAACCGAGACCCTGTATGTCAATCGATGAAGAACGTGAGGAATTGTTGGGAGAAAGGCGTCAATAAAAAAGGTTTATCAATCGTTGTCAACTGTTTTTATCCAACAATCATGAACGGAGATATCCGAGGTTAGAAAACAATTACATAATCAAATAAATGTCAATATGTGGGTTCATGCAATTGTCCACAATTGGCGCAGATCAAAGGAAGAGATTGATCATGCTCAAAAATCTAATCAAATGAGGCGAGAAACCACAAATGACAAGTCCTAGCTGAATATTGGATCGTTCGTCATCGAAGAACATGCTCATCAGCGATTGAGAGGGGTCGTTACATTCGTTGCACTTCGATTTGCTTCGATCTGAAGATTTGTCGTCATCGGATCTCGATTCGCCGACGGAATGAGGAACGCTTTGGACAAATCGCCACAACAATTTATTCAAAGTAAAACAATTGCGTTAATTTAATTAACTAATTAAATTAATAATATAATTAATCCACTAAAAGTGTTGTCATCGACTGGGTTATCCGAACGCCCTGACTGACTTATTTTAACTCGTGTGTACGGTAAACATTGCGTTTTGGACTTAACCGTGGTATCGGATTTCTGATCCATACTTATCACATTTTATTTAATAATTTTATCGCAGGAAGTATAAATTTATTTAAAAAAAAAACTCTTTTCATGTTTCTAAAAATTAATGATGACTGTATAATAATGCAGCTTTTTATTTTTCACCTCATCGTTCACAATATTTTATAATATATTAGTAAATTATATTAAAAAATATTAATATAAAATGCTTTCTAGAATCACTAGGTTTTTGGTTTTCCGTTTTCTTGACTAGTTGAGGGAATTGAGGGCGGTCCGTGAATTCTTCTACATGTTGGATTTTTTTATTTTAAAAAAATGAAAGTCGGTGGCAAAGGACCCTCGAATACGTTGTTTGTGCTTTGCGTGACAAGGAAAACCCGTAATTATAGAATTGTATGATGGTGCCCAATTTAAAATGACACTTGTATAATCACAAGGACATTTTAAAATATTGATTTTATAAATGGATGCTAATATATTTATTTATTTATTGGTAAAATAAAATGTCAGATGTTTGCTAATAATACAAGAAAAGATGTCGGGATAAAAAAAAGCTTATATATTGAAAGGAATTGTCATGAGGATGTTGATAATATTACACTTACACTTTCAAAACAGTGTAACAACGTCTATAAATTTTACTATATTTTAACTACTAATCAAGCAACAACCTAAGCTTTCATAATATATTATTTTTTGTATTACAGGCGTTTTATAAAACTATACATTATTTTAAAATAATAAATATTTAAAAAATAATGGAAATGTTTAGCGAAGAACATCATCTTTACTGCAAAATTATGGAAATCAGGTAAGGTCTTTCAATGTTTTATTTAATGTTGATAAATGATGTGTGTCTGTAAATATGTAATTTAAATTAATAATAATAAAATTATTAGTATTATGAAGACAAATAATATAAATAATATATATATATATAGTTTAAAAACACACCCATATTATTATTTATACAAATAACCACGCACCCATATATATAAATAACATTTATATTATTATTATTATTATACATTATATATATATATATATATATATTAATAATTAGATATTAATAGAGATCATGTGCAAGTATAAATATATAAACAAATATACATACATACTTAAGTATGTATACATATCTTTGTGTGTGTATTTATATATTTATATATTTATATATTTAAACCATATTAAACTAAGTGACTGCATGAACAACCAAGTAGTTGTGCGTCAGAAGAGCAAATTTTCTGTATGTCTTGAACTTATCGCATGAAGAAATCAAGTGACCGCATGAAGAAATGAAGTGGTTGCATGAACAAATCAAGTGACCAAATGAAGAAATCAAGTGACCGTGTCAAGTGACTACAAAGCAAGTGACCACAAAAGCAATTGACTGTGAGAAAGTGGCTGCAAGAGCAAGTGACTGAAAAGTCAAGTGACCACAAGCAAGTAGTCGTATTCCAAAGTAACCATGGTTATGTACATTCTAAGTGACCATGTCTAACTTAATTGATAAAAAAACATTTAAATCTCCAATGACTATATTTTGAAGCATTTATTGTATGGTCAGAGCATTTAAGGATTAAAGATCAGACTAATGAGAATGAGGATTAATTTATGAATATCCTCCAACAACTAAATAGAGGAGGTGCTCTCTCTAAGAAGAAGAGCCACTCATGGACAAAAAGATAAGAGTGATATAGTGAAACACTGTGGACTTACTCTGACATACGACTTCGCTAAATGATTCCACAACACTCTGTTTCTGACCTCTAAGTGTAACTATAAGGCCACATCCTTAAACATTACTTAATATTGAATTAAATGAATAATTCACATTGAGGATCTTTTCAGGTTTAGAGTTTTTGAGAATTAGGACATAACTGTTACATCTCAACAGATCACAAAGTAGACACTTCTACTAAGTTTCCATAGAATTAAAAAACACTTAAAAAGAAACATGTCCAGTTCCATGTTTTATATAGCATGACTTTACCTTGATCACATCCTTGACCCTATTCCACATTAAGTCATGTGAAAAACATTTCAAAAAAACTTGGGGTGAGCATAAAAAGCTCAGTAAGGGATACACAAAGAATGAAAACTGTTAGTTTTTCAAACATCAAGTAAACCATGTATACTTTATCAAAGTAATACCTTCACTTTCATGAAGTAGTAAAAACTCTTCACTGAATAAAATATCATTACTTAACCTTTTGTAACCAAAGGATTACCATAAAACCCATATAAAGAACACATAACATATAAAGGTAACTGGGGACATAAACATACTTAAGTGGAATAACCATACGGTCGACTTCCACATATATCACTTAATGGAATATCCATACAGCCAACTTCCATACATACTTAATGGAATAGCCATACGGCCGACTTCCATAGCCAATGCATTGGAGGTTATAACGTAACCACCAGTCCTGGTATTCACGGCACCACCCGTCATATGGTTTATCACGTAACCACCCGTCAAATGTCCAAGTACCATTATAAAAATCTTAAGACATAAAACAAATATAATGGAAAGAAAACATTTCCACACTTTGATCACAATATATCACTTAAATATATTGATATAACCAATCCATTATAAAAACCATTCTCAATACCAAAATACATAAAAGAGTATATGGTATTTATTTCATTTTAAAAAACATTACGGCTTGTTCAGGAAGCCAAAGACCAAATAATACTCGCGGTGGCGGAAAAGGTCGTTGTCACCGTGTACGTTAAAAGAAACATTCCTTTTTGTCATTTTGTAAAACGATTCGTAGAAAAAGATTCCTTTTGTATAAAATTTAAAGTCAAAGGGGTTTATATACTGTATAAAAGAAAGTTGTGTATAAAATGAAATATGCCTCAATGAAAAGAGATTGAGACGAAGTCCCTTACCTCGGGTCCGACTTGACTCGATCGTTCTTTAACGTCCTGAATAATAAACTTGAGTTAATTTATATTTGCTTAAGAACCCTTTTCAAGTTCATTATTCCTTTTATAGCACTTATTGCCATGTTATAAACATTATGTAATAATTTAAGTTAATAATGTTTGTTTTGTCAATATTTGGTTCTTAAGTCGAATGTGGACTTCTTACAATTACATGTTGTTCGTGTGGTCAAAGGTTCTTTATATCCATAATGACATTCCTGATTTGGATATCATATATATCATATATATCTAGCATATACATGTATTTATAATATCATATAATCATTTAGAGGCAAGAAATGAAATGCACCGTTCATGGAGATAGTAAGTCGTACGTACGCATGAACGCTACTTTCATTTTTATGTCATATTAATGGAATTAAAACTAAATGAGAGGTATGCATATTTTAATTCCAAAATTATATTAATCATTTAGATGTAACATACATCATATATATCCATTATATATATGTACATATAATAGTACATTACATTTGGGGATAAGAAATGAAATGCACCGTTCATGGAGACGATAAGTCGTACGTACGCATGAACGCTACTTTCATTTCTATCTCATACATTAATGGAAAGAAATAATAATGATATAGAGGTATATTATAATTCCAGTATAACATCATATATTATAACTTTAAATCCATCCTTTATATGTCCCACATATGGCATTAACGAATCACATCACTTTGAGGGGGCGGTAGTCCGCACTTCTTAAAATGAAATTATCGTGTTTACCCACAATGGAAACCATAAAGTTATATCACAAATGAAAAATAAAGAAGCATAATAAAAACATAAACATAATATATATCATATATAAATAGAGTGACATCTTAATGGCCACCATTAAAGGTGTTTAAAAGAAGATTGAACAATCATCGTTTCGTGAGGCATAAATTCCCCAACCACAGAAACAATATGTTCTTTAACCATTAGATGTAGATGTGTGTAAGTGTAGATCGAAAGCTTCTTATAACAACATCCTATTATATTTAAGATACTGGAGTTGTTACAAAATAAATGAATAAAAAGAGTTTAGGGGGTTGAAGAAGCAAAATAAAACAAAAGAACACAAGTGAAGACATCACCTTAAAATCGGGTAACTCTCTTAGATTTGAGCTCAAAGGCTTCCTTGGGAAGACTTCTGCCCAAAGTGAGGCTTCAAGAAGTAAGAGAGGGATGTGGAGAGACAAAATGGGCAGGGGTTGGATGAGCTAAAGACTTTGAAAGTGTGGGTAAGGTGGGGGCCTTTTATAAGAGGAGAGGAGGGACACTCTTGGAAAGTAAGGAAATGATACTTTATTTTAGAATGAGTTTTGGATTTTAATGGTCCCACATTGATGTGTTTTGAGGATAAGGTGATAAGGGTTCGAAATCCACCCATCCAATAAGTTTTTGACATGTGTAGATCTTAGAGTTTACACTATCTTTCCATTTTATTTAAATCGTTAAATAATGAGGTAATCGCTGCATCATCATGGTGTCATAAATAATTTAATTTATTTAATGTCTAAAAATTAAAAAAATATCATGATGTTGGAAATACTTTTATCTTTCTAATGAATATTTATAGTAAAAAATCCGACTTGTATAACCCCATTTAAAAATTGTTTTCGTAAAACAACTCATGTTTGTGTCATTTTAATTTTAACATTAAATAAAAAGATATTAATGTCATTTTCCTACCAATGTGGCTCCATGGGGTCCCCAAGTTGATCCATGGCTTTTATTGGTCGGCCATGACACATCCAATAAGGGTAGGACATGTGTCAAGCTCATCACATATTATTAAAACATTATTTTTACCTTATACTACACTAATTACCTCTAATCACGATTAAAAACTTAATAAGTTACTATTCTCCAAAAAATTATTTTAATCCCATTGAACCACATTTTACTTCTTAATGACAACCATGTATGTAGGATTTTTGAAATTCAAAACACAGAGGTGGTAAAATTTCATTTAAACGAAAAATCAGTTTTTTAAGTACCACTTAGTGGTTTCACTATTCATCAAAAATTGAGGTTTTTCAGAAAAATACCAAAACTTCACCCTAAGCTATATTTGATATTCCGAATTCAAAAATGAAGTCCATTTTAAAAAATTCAAAACATATAAGTTGCATTAATTAATTTAATAATTAATTCCCGCTGTCAGAGCAAACAACGTGTTTTTATGAAACAATAAGTATCAAAAGATTGACACTAGTTTAAGTCCGATTTCAAAGTGAAATTAATTACAACGACCACTATTGGATTTAATGGTAAAAATATATTCTAATTTCACTTTAAAACCAATTCAAATGATAATCTAATCATATAAATAAATTATATTAAAAAGACATTTTGAATTAAAATACAACATTTTACACTATTCATTAAAAAATGAACTTTATCGGAAAAATACCAAAAATTTACACAAAGTAAATTTTGATGTCCCGATTCTAAAGAAGAGTTTTATTTGGTCCAATAGAATGTATAAGAGTGAACAAAACTATATTTAATGACGGTTCGCCATCAAAAGACGATAAGTGAACCTTTAGTGAAAATTAGGGTATATACGCCTAAAATTGAATTCTTTCCATATTTTAAGCCTTTATCTTTTATTAGATAAAATTAAAAACATTTAAAAAACATATATAATCATATTTTAGTTATTTCTATCTATTCCCGCCAATACAACGACTATGTGTTAACTACCATTTAAAATAATATTATTTTATTACTAGTGTGCAACGTAAGATTTCAAAGAAACTCTTTGTTGCGTATCGGGTACGCTATCGAACATAGCAACCCCTTTAAAGTAAAATTAATATTTAATTAATAAATATTAATAAATATGAAAATGTTTTATTCATTATTTACCTGGGATGTTACATCCTTCCCCCATTTTTGGGAATTGCGTCCTCGCAATTTTTATTCACTTATCAAAATAAGTGGGGGTATTTATCCCTCATAGCATTTTCAGATTCCCACGTTGCCTCTTCAACAATATGGTTTTTCCATAAAACCTTTACCTGGTGAATTACCTTATTTCACAACACTTGCTCTCTTCGGTCAAGAATTTGGACTGGTTGTTCTTCATGAGATAGGTTCTCCTCCAGCTAAACTACCTCTGGAGTCAAAACATGAGATGGATCTGACACATACTTCCTCAACATCGAAACATGAAAAACATTGTGTACCTGAGATAAACTCGGAGGTAAAGCCACTCGGTAAGCAACTGATCCAACTTTCTCCAGAATTTCATGTGGTCCATTGAACATTGGACTCAGCTTTCCTTTCTTACCAAATCTCATCACACTTTTCCATGGAGAAACCTTGAGAAAAACATGATCACCTACCTCGAAAGATAGATCCTTCCTCCGGTTATCCGCATAACTCTTCTGCCTGCTCTGAGCTGTTCTCATGTGTTTCTGAATCAACTGAACTTTTTCTGCCATCTCTTCTACCAATTCTGGTCCCATCAACTTCCTTTCACCCACTTCATCCAAAAATGTTGTAGTTCGACACCGCTTCCCATGTAATGCCTCAAATGGTGCCATCTGTATACTGGAATGAAAACTGTTATTATCAGAAAACTCAACCAAAGAAAAATGTTGGTCCCAACTTCCCTGATAATCCCTCGAAAAAGCTCGTAGCCTATCCTCCAAGGTCTGAATTGTTCGTTCTGACTGCCCATCTGATTGCGGATGAAAAGCTGTACTAAAATTTAATTCAGTACCCAACGACTTCTGAAGGCCTTTCCAAAATTTAGAAGTAAACCTCGGATCACGGTCAGATACAATGGAGAGAGGAAATCCATGTAACCTGACTATCTCTTTAAGATAAAAACGGGAAAGTTGATCTAGGGAAAAATTATCTTGTATGGCAAGGAAATTAGCAGATTTAGTTAATCGATCAACAATAACCCAGATTGAATTATTACATCGAGATGTCCTCGGTAATCCCACAACAAAGTCCATGGATATATTTTCCCATTTCCACTCTGGCACTGGTAAAGGCTAAAGCATCCCTTTCGGTAACTGCCGCTCTGCTTTAACCTGCTGACTAGTCAAACACTTCACATTAAAATCAGCAATATCTCTTTTCATTCCATCCCACCAGTAATACTCCCGCAGATCCCTGTACATCTTAGTACTGCTAGGATGAACTGAAAATGGGGAACTATGAGCCTCACATAACAACTCATTCTTCAACTGTGAATCACCAGGGACACATAACCTCTTCCCAAACCTCAAAACACAATCATTATCAATGTTGAATTCAGGCAACTTACCCTTCTGAACCAGCTCTACCTTTTTGTGCAACTCACTGTCTTCCCTCTGTGCTTGATTAATTCTGTCTGATTGGGATGATCTCACTGATACCTGAAACAAAACAGAAGAACTTCCCACACCAACAACTTCTATGCCAATGTTCATCAAATCAAAAACCAAAGGATCTCATTCCAAACGTAGCATGGTTAATGAAACATTACTTTTTCGACTCAAAGCATCGGGCACTTTATTTTATTTTCCCGGATGGTAATGAATTGTACAATCATAATCCTTGATTAATTCCAGCCATCTATTCTGTCTCATATTCAATTATTTCTGAGTGAATATATACTTTAAACATTTGTGATCAGTATATATTTCACACTTTACTCCATACAAATGATGCCTCCAAATTTTTAGAGCAAAAACAATAGCAGCTAATTCCAAGTCATGTGTAGGGTAATTTACCTCATGAGTTTTCAAATGACGTGAAGCATATGTAATTACCTGATCATTCTGCATAAGGACACAACCAAGTCCCTTCAACGAAGCATCACTGTAGATAACAAACTCACCATTCCTGGAAGGAAGTGCCAAAACTGGAGCATTCACCAATATTCTTTTCAACTCCTAAAAACAATCATCACATTCTTTTGTCCAGATAAACTTAACACCCTTCCAAGTTAGCTTATTCATTGGACTAGATAACCGTGAAAAATTTTCAACAAACCTTCGGTAGTTACCTGCCAAACCAAGGAAACTACGGATCTCGGTTACATTTGTGGGTCTTGGCCATTCTCCAACAACTTTTGTTTTAGCAGGATCAACAGTTATGCCATTTTTTGAAACAATGTGACCCAAGAAAGAAATTTGTTGTAACCAAAACTCACACTTTCTGAATTTTCCATAAAGTTTATTTTCATTTAAGGTTTTCAAGATAACCCTTAAATGACTTTCATGCTCCTCTTTACTTTTAGAAAACACCAAAATATCATTGATGAAAACAACCACAAACTTATCCAAGAACTCATGGTAAATTCTATTCATAAGGTCCATGAATACAGAAGGTGCATTGGTTAACCCAAAAGGCATAACTACAAATTCATAATGGCCATATCTAGTACGGAACACAGTCTTCGGAACGTCTGCCTCTTTTACTTTCAACTGATGGTACCCCAACCTCAAGTCAATCTTCGAAAAGTACTGAGCTCCTTAGAGCTGATCAAACAAATCATCGATATGAGGAAAAGGATACTTTTTCTTAATAGTAATGTTATTTAAGGCTATATAATCAATGCAAAGTCTCATTGATCCATCTTTCTTTTTAACAAACAAGACAGGAGAACCCCATGGTGATGTGCTAGGTCGAATGAAACCTTTATCTAATAACTCATGCAATTGATTCTTTTACTCTAAAAGTTCAACTTCAGCCATTCGATAAGGGAGTTTTGAAATTGGCTTAGAATCAGGAACTAAGTCAACTATAAATTCAACTTCCCGATCATGAATAATGCCAGACAACTCATCAGAAAAAACATCAAGATACTCATTTACCACTGGCACATCATTAATCTGAACAGTTCCTTTATTTTCAACAATATGTGCAAGGTAACATTCATTTCCATCTTTTACTAGTTTCTCAACTTCCTGATATGTTATCAAAAGAAAGGGTTCATTCTTGTACACAAACTGAAATTCTTTCTGAAAAGAAACCATTTTAGCTCTGCAGTCAATCTTAGCATGATAAACAAAAAGCCAATCCATGCCCAAAATAACATCAAACTCTACTAGAGGCAAAAAAATAAGGTTTTCTGGTAGATTCTCTCCACACACAAGGATATGAAGGTTCTTATAATTCCTTTTTGTCTCAACGTTCCCTCCGGGTGTTTTTATCATAAGTTCAGGGTTCATATCTTGAGATGGAATTTCCAATTTACTAGAAAACTTCTCAGAAATAAAAGAATGCGTTGACCCTGAATCAAAAAACACATTGGCATAATCTGAAAAAACAAATAGTGTACCTGATACTACTTCATTCGATGTCCCAACATCTGCTGAAGTTGTTGCAAAGGATTTCACCACCCATTTCTGCTTGTAGTCTGGCTGCTTTCCCCCAGTTGAGTTCTTCGTTAGACACTCATTTTCATAATGACCCATTTCATTACACATAAAACATCTTACCACTGGATTTTCATTGCCTGCTTGATCATCTTCCTTACAGTTACGAGCAATATGACCAGACTTACCACACCGAAAGCACTTACCAGACTTGGATAAACATTATCCAGGATGCATTTTACCACACTTCTCACATGATGGATATTTGGTTTTCTTACCTCCTTGCTTCTTTGATGAATTCTTCCCCTTTGCCTACCAACTGGACCTCTTATTCTGTTGTTTGTCATAGAACACCTGATCATCGGCAAACTCCATTTCCACCTTCTTCGCACATCGAACAAGTTTTTCATTACTTTTGAACTCACGAGAAGCTAAAGACCTTCGATACTTTGGCTTTAACCCTGAGTAAAAATGGTTTATTTTACTATCAAGATCTCGTATGAAGTTTGGAGAATACCTTGCCAATCGAGCGAACTTTGCTTCATAAGCCGCCACTGAATCATCCTCCTGACTCAATTCTAGGAACTGTTTATCCATTCTATGATGAACCACCTTAGGAAAATATTTCTCAAGAAACATACCTTTGAATTTGTCCCAGTGAAGATCCTCAATCTCATCACTATCCCTGATATTTTTCACCATCGACCACCACTGATCAGCTTCACCTTCAAAACGGTAAACAACAAGACTAACCTTTTGATGTTCTGAACACCCCATGAAATCAAAAATCTTCTCCAGTGCTTTAATCCACCCTTCAGCTTGCACGGGTTCAGATGATCCTCTGAATGATGGGGGATGCTGCCTCATGAAATGTTCCACCACTGACATGTTCTTCTGCGGTTGATCTGGCTAATCTCGTGCATGGATACCACCACCATTTATAGCCTGAGTCAACTGTGCCATCACCACAACAAACTGTTCAGTTCCGATTCCGACCATCTCAGGTTGCTGATTTGGAAGGTTGTCTTCCTCCTGATGTCGTCCAACATAGCTGCTTTGTTTCCTCTGCGGAAAACCATTATGAACATAGAAATATCTTAGGCGAAGCAACATGGTAATCTTTAAATGCTATATCATTTCAGTTATACCATTAATTAACTTATAATTTAACAATTTTCTAACTCCTAACGTTGTCTAAACCGACCTATGATACCAACTATAAGGCCCCGACCTTAAACATTACTTAATATTGAATTAAATGAATAATTCACATTGAGGATATTTTCAGGTTTAGAGTTTTAGAGAATTAGGACATAACTGTTACATCTCAACAGATTAAAAGTAGACTAAGTTTCCATAGAATAAAAAAACTCTTAAAAAGAAACATGTCCACTTCCATGTTTTATATAGCATGACTTTCCCTTGATCCCATCCTTGACCCTATTCCACATTAAGTCCTGTGAAAAACATTTCAAAAATACTTGGGGTGAGCATAAAAATCTCAGTAAGGGATACACAAAGAATGAAAACCGTTATCTTTTCAAACATCAAGTAAACCATGTATACTTTATCAAAGTAATACCTTCACCATCATGAAGTAGTAAAAACTCTTCACTGAATAAAATATCATTACTTACCCTTTTGTAACCAAAGAATTACCATAAAATCCATATAAAGAAAACATAAAATATAAAGGTAACTTGGGACATAAACATACTTAAGTGGAATAACCATACGGTCGACTTCCACACATATCACTTAATGGAATAGCCATACGACCAACTTCCATACATACTTAATGGAATATCCATACGACCGACTTCCATACCCAATGCATTGGAGGTTATAACATAACCACCCATCCTAGTATTCACGGCACCACCTGTCATATGGGTTATCACGTAACTACCCATCAAATGTCCAAGTACCATTATAAAAATCATAAGACATAAAACAAATATAATGGAAAGAAAACATTTCCACACTTTGATCACAATATATCACTTAAATATATTGACATAACAAATCCATTATAAAAACAATTTTCAATACCAAAATACATAAAAGAGTATAAGGTATTTATTTCATTTTAAAAAACATTATTACTTGTTCATGAATCCAAAGACCAAATAATACTCACGGTGGCGGAAAAGGTTGTTGTCACCGCGTACGTTAAAAGAAACATTCCTTTTTGTCATTTTGTAAAACGATTCGTAGAAAAAGATTCCTTTTGTATAAAAGTAAAATTCAAAGGGGTTTATACACCTTATAAAAGAAAGTTGTGTATAAAACGAAATATGCCTCAATGAAAGGAGATTGAGACGAAGTCCCTTACCTCGGCTCCGACTTGACTCGATCATTCTTTAACGTCCTGAATAATAAACTTGAGTTAATTTATATTTGCTTAAAAACCTTTTTCAAGTTCATTATTCCTTTTATAGCACTTATTTTCCATGTTATAAACATTATGTAATCATTTAAGTTAATAATGTTTGTTTTGTCGATATTTGGTTGTTAAGTCGAAAGTGGACTTCTTACAATTACATGTTGTTCGTGTGGTCAAAGGTTCTTTATATCTAGAATGACATTCCTGATTTGGATATCATATATATCAAATATATCTATCATATAAATGTATTTATAATATCACATAATCATTTATAGGTAAGAAATGAAATGCACCGTTCATGGAGACGGTAAGCCGTACGTACGCATGAACGCTACTTTCATTTCTATGTCATATTAATGGAATTAAAACTAAATGGGAGGTATGGATATTTTAATTCCAGAATTATATTAATCATTTAGATGTAACATAAATCATATATATCCATTATATATATGTACTTATAATAGTACATTACATTTGGGGATAAGAAATGAAATGCACCGTTCATGGAGACGGTAAGCCGTACGTACGCATGAATGCTACTTTCATTTCTATATCATACATTAATGGAAATAAATAATAATGATATAGATGTATATTATAATTCCAGAATAACATCATATATAATAACTTTAAATCCATCCTTTATACATCCCACATATGGAATTAACGAATCACATCACTTTGAGGGGGCGATAGTCCACACTTCCTAAAATGAAATTACCGTGTTTACCCACAATGGAAACCATAAAGTTATATCACAAATGAAAAATAAAGAAGAATAAGGAAAAAATAAACATAATATATATCATATATAAATATAGTGACATCTTAATGGCCACCATTAAAGGTGTTTAAAAGAATATTGAACAATCATCGTTTCATGAGGCAGAAATTCGCCAACCACAGAAACAGTATGTTCTTTAACCATTAGATGTAGATGTGTGTAAGTGTAACTTGAAAGGTTCTTATAAAAACATCCTATTATATTGAAGATATTGGAGTTGTTACAAAATAAATGAATAAAAATAGTTTACGGGGTTGGAGAAGCAAAATAAAACAAAAGAACACAAGTGAAGACATCACCTTAAAATTGGGTAACTCTCTTCGATTTGAGCTCAAAGGCTTCCTTGGGAAGTCTTCTTCCCAAAGTGAGGCTTCAAATAGTAATAGAGGGATATGGAGAGAAAAAATGGGCAGGGGTTGGCCGATCCAAAGGCTTTGGAAGTGTGGGTAAGGTGGTAGAGGTGGGGGCCTTTTATAAGAGGAGATGAGGGGCACTCTTGGAAAGTAAGGAAATGTTACTTTATTTTAGAATGAGTTTTGGATTTTAATGGTCCCAAATTGATGTGTTTCGAGGATAAGGTGATAAGGGTTCGAAATACACCCATCCAATAGGTTTTTGACATGTGTAGGTCTTAGAGTTTACATTATCTTTCCATATTATTTAAATCGTTAAATAATGAGGTAATCGCTGCATCATCATGGTGTCATAAATAATTTAATTTATTTAATGTCTAAAAATTAAAAAAAATATCATTATGTAGGAAATATTTTTTTTTCTTTCTAATGAATATTTATAGTAAAAAATCCGACTTGTATAACCCCATTTAAAAATTGTTTTCGTAAAACAACTCATGTTTGTGTCATTTTAATTTTAACATTAAATAAAAAGTTATTAATGTAATTTTCCTACCAAAGTGGCTCCATGGGGTCCCCAAGTTGACCCATGGCTTGTCTTGGTCGGCCATGACACATCCAATAATGTTAGGACATGTGTCAATCTCATCACATATTATTAAAACATTATTTTTACCTTAAACTACACTAATTACCTCTAATCGCGATTAAAAACTTAATAAGTTACTATTCTTCAAAAAATTATTTTAATCCCATTGAACCAAATTTTACTTCTTAATGACAACCATGTAGGTCGTATTTTTGAAATTCAAAACACAGAGGTGGTAAAATTTCATTTAAACGAAAAATCAGTTTTTTAAGTACCACTTAGTGGTTTCACTATTCATCAAAAATTGAAGTTTTTCAGAAAAATACCAAAACTTCACCCTAATCTATATTTGATATTCTGAATTCAAAAATGAAGTCCATTTTAAAAAATTCAAAACATATAATTTGCATTAATTAATTCAATAATTAGTTCCCGTTGTAAGAGCAAATAGCGTGTTTTTATGAAACAATAAGTATCAAAAGATTGATAGTAGTTTAAGTCCGATTTCAAAGTGAAATTAATTACAACGACCACTATTGGATTTAATGGTAAAAATATATTATAATTTCACTTTAAAACCAATTCAAAAGATAATATAATCATATAAATAAATTAGATTAAAAAGAGGTTTTGAATTAAAATACAATATTTTACACTATTCATTAAAAAATGAACTTTATCGGAAAAATACAAAAAATTTACACAAAGTAAATTTTGATGTCCCGATTTTAAAGAAGAGTTTTATTTGGTCTAATAGAATGTATAATAGTGAAAAAAACTATATTTAATGACAGTTCGCCATCAAAAGGTGATAAGTGAACCTTTAGTGAAAATTAGGGTATATACGCCTAAAATTGAATTCTTTCCGTCTTTTGAGCCTTTATCTTTTATTAGATAAAATTAAAAACATTTAAAAAACATATATAATCATATTTTAGTTATTTCTATCCATTCCCACCAATACAACGACTACGTGTTAACTACCATTTAAAATAATATTATTTTATTACTAGTGTGCAGCGTAAGATTTCAAAGAAACTCTTTGTTAAGTATTGGGTACGCTATCGAACATAGAAACCCCTTTAAAGTAAAATTAATATTTAATTCGTAAATATTAATAAATATGAAAATTTTTTATTTATTATTTACCTGGGATGTTACAGTAAAACTCGTTTAAAGCCTTTTCAAGGATAGATTTAAAGACAATTGGTCAACCAAAGATGATCAAATTGAGTTTCATTAGACTTTTTATTCTTATCTATTACTCACTATGTTTTCACTTAATTTTTGAGTTGTGTTTGCATCACTCTGTGTATATTTATTAGCACATGCTCCTGCATTGTATTGAAGAGTACTAGATGCTCTTTCTTCTATTCTTTCATACCTGTTTTCCCACATATAACTTTTGAAGTGGTTGTGTGTCACACCCGCCGTCTTTTGAATTAATTATTTTATTAATTTTATTTTTTTTCGTGTAGTTCAGGTTTCATCCTGACATAAAATTTATGGGTACTTATTTAAAAACACACATTCTGACCTTGACAGCGTTCAACGCACCGCTGTCGAAGACGTGCGGCCTCACCTGGATCGACGCGCAGCCTCGCTCGGTTCCCTGCACGCCTGCCCGATGTCCAACTAATTAAATAGAAGGAATTAATAATAAAGAAATAAAATTAAATGAGTGGTAAAATAAAAATCAAATAAAACAAGAAAAGTGTGATAAAATTTAATGAATTTTGTTTTAATGATATTATTATTATTATTATTATTTGAGGATATTAGTAATTATTATTGATTATTATTATTATTATTATTATTATTAGTGATGATAATTAAGTTACTTTATTTATATTATTACTGTTGTTTTAGTTATTATTATTATTATTATTATCATCATCATCTTTTTTTCTTCTTCTTTTTGTTTGTTTTTCTTTTTTCCCCTTAGGGTTTGCACCTCCTCCCCTTACCCTCTAGTCCCTCACCCATTTTCCCCTTCTGCTGATCACGACACACCCCTCCCTTGGAATCCTACCGTGTCGCCTTATTCCAGCCTCCCCGTTTCCTATTGCGACGACCTGCCAGTCTCCCCTGGGTCGCGGTGGTCTCCCCCTCCCTCCCTGCTCAGCGAATTCCTCCCGTTCAGCCAGCCCGCTTCCACGTCCAGTCGCCTTCCTCTCCTCTCGTCCGGTTACCGCCCTGCACCGACCTTATCTCTAGCCCACCTCCCAATCCTCTGTCTGACGATCCGCACCACCTCCCTCGCACAACACCGCACCCATGCTTAGCCGTCGAACCACCCTCCCTCTCACGGCCAGGCCCGTCACAACACCTCCCTTCAGGCCGACCAACCCACACCGCACCCTGCTCCCTCTCCAGATCACTCGCCCACCCCCTCTCCTTCTGTTCGGTGAGCCTCACGCCGCCCCGCCTTGCACCTCCCTTCATTCTCGTCTAGATCTCTGGTGTGGATCACCTCTGGCCACCCTTAAACCGGCACACCACACCTCCCCCCGACAACATACCCGACCGACGCCCCTCGCACCGCCTCGTACCACCTCGCACTGCTTCATACAGTCATGAACCACTTTTTCCGACACAAATCACCTCCGAAAACCCCCTTTTTTTCACTCGAACAACCACTTGAACCTTCGCAGCGGCCTCCCGCTCCCTTCGCCCCAAGTACGAAACACTCAGGTAACCTTCCTTTCTCCTCCTCAGGGTTTTTTGTTAGGGTCTATTGTGTTTGGGGTTCAATTTTCATGGATTTTGTCTAAATTCATGTTTTAGGGTCTACTTTGTTTTTGTTGTGGTGCTTTTGGCGAGCAATCAGAGTTGCGCACCGAACTTTCGGAGGTTTCTTCACCCAAGGTAGGTGGTTACATGTTTAAACATTATTTAATGAATTAATTTGCTTGCTTAGTTAATTTATAATTTTCTTTGATTGATTCTTTTTGGGTGTGGATTTATTTTTCTTGAAGTTTTCTATGTGCTAGATTTTTTGGGTAGCATGTTCATGTGGTGTGGGTGCGTTCGTTGGTTGAAAACTAGTATTTAGTAAATTGTTAGTGTTTTATAAATTGTGCGTTTGTTTTGTGGAAATGTGCAAAGTGCGTGGTTTGTGTTTTGGTGTAGCATTCATGTGTGTTTAGTCCAAAAAGAGATTTTGAGTGAGTTGTTGGTGTTTAAAGTCATGTGTCATATTCTAAAACTACTTAATAAAATTTCTAGAGTTTTGTTCAACTGGGAAAATGGGCTTTTAACTGTGAAGTTGGGTTATTAATTGATGTAAGCGGTGCAGTTTGTCTTCTTGATGTGGCGTTGAGTGTGTTTAGTCTTGAAGGAGGGTTGAGTTGGTTTTGTGTGTTAAGCCGTGTTATGTTTCTTTTTAAAGAATTTTTTTTACAAAAATTTAATATTTTTAATAAATAATTATTAACGATGCAGAAAAAAATGTTTTAAATGACTTTTGTAAAATCTTTTGGTGTGCATACTATTTCAAATGGATTTTGTGTGTGTGCTAGTGTGTCGTTGGGTTTAGGTAACACCCTATTTGTTTTGTTTATCTAATTTTGACACGAAATGTAAAATTAGAACATTTTGAGCACAAAAGGGGAATCCTGGGTACTAGGTGGACATACTAGATCTAATGTGCTAGTGATACGAAAGCGGCTCTGGCCCGGTTTCACTTAGCTGGTTTGACGATTACAATACTAACTAAACTTTGGATGATGATTAGATACCACTAGGTTATGAATGTGTTGCCCCACTAGTGGATCATGCATGAGAACATATATTTTTGTGATTCCTATACTACTATTTACCAAGACGTGATGTTCTAGGGTCCCACTTCTTGCTAGTACCTATAGGGCCTCTCCCACTTTTGGTGCTTCTGGACTACTTTACACTCATCGTCAGCATACGATGTAACATTTGGCTTTTTTTCTTAAACATTTGGATTTTCTTAAAGGAAAGGGTGTTTTTCTAATTTAAATTGTTTTCTTTGAAATTGTCTTTTTTATAGAAACTGTTTCTTTAAAATCGTTCAATATTTGGTGTCCTTTCATTTATTTAGCATACAAATGTATTTGTCATTTAATGTTTATACGTGAATCCTTTTTATTGGGTGAATTCCTACTGGTCTCTTGGCTCACACCCTACATACACCTTTAGGTGTATGTAGACCTTGTTCCTTGTGTATTCCAGGTTTTGGTATCATTCTTAGTGACGGTGGTTTGGGATGTCGATTATTCTTCCTGTGCAGGTCTGACAATGATGGTTTGAGGAGGTGGCTCCTCATGTTATATGAAGGTGTGGATAGATGTGTTAGTTTTCTTTTCATTCCAGTCTTCTTAGAGTTTTGGGTGGAGTTGTAAACTTTAAATTTGATCCAATGTTAAGGGTCTGTTTGGTTTTGTTTTACATATTTTATTTATTTATCTTGTTAGTTCTTTTTTTTGTTTCTTATTTTGGGTAAACATTTCCCACACGTTACTCTTGATACCCGGGCACTTGTGCCAGCCTATGGGGATCGGGAACGCCCTTCGGGCCATGTCACAGATCGGGTCGGGCGCCAGGTTGGATGGAGACCCGGTCTAGTTCATTACATTGTGTGTAGCCTGGGCTACCTTTTGTGTATTTGTTTGTAGAAAACCAATCCAGGTTGTGGATCAAGTTTATTGTTTAACAAATCGCTTAACAGAAGGTGATTCCTAAGTGAACAGTACTAGGTCTCAACTTGAGACTGAACCCCTTATTTTTAATCCACCATGTGATTCTTTGTTTTTTTACCTTAAAAATAAATTTGGTTTTTGTCTTAAAAATTCTATAGCAAAACAATACTCTGATATTTATATTTAATTAGTGTTTTATATAGTCTATTTAAAGTGATTAGATTTATTTCACAAGTTAAAGTAATTTTAAAATTGTTTTAACTGAACTATGATCGGGCCTTCGAGAAATCTTTCAAAAACATTAAAATATATATCAATACTATTTTAGTTAACTGGGCTATTTTTTTATACTAGAGGTTTTTTATTTTAAATTATTTTAAACATAAAATTTAATTTGAAACCCAATTCACCCCCGATGAGTTTTCCACCGGGACCAATAGAAAAAACATTGAAGGTGATATTTAAACTATGTAAGGTGATATATAGACATCATAAGGTGATATCTGAACTATATATGATGATATTTGGACATATTAATGGGATATTTTAAGTGTGTAAGGTGATATTTAGACTTCATAAGGTGATATCTAATGTTCATAATGTGATTTTATAGACTTCGTAGGGTGAACGCTGAAGTTCATTAGGTGATCTATATAGAATGTAAAGCAAACTCAAAAGTTTGTAAGGCGAGTTTGTGTTTTCATAAGGTGGAAACCAGACTCCATAAGGTGATATCTAAATTTATAAGGTGTGAATACTTAGAAACTTTTAGTGAATATTTCCAAAATAGATAATTATAAAGGAAATTAAATTAGATGATGCTTGAGCTAAGCTTCATCGACTCAAATATCACAAATGATTTGTGTTTCAAGATGACTCAGGAATCTATGATCTTCACATCCAGAAGAACAATATAACACCATTGGAACAACTAAATGATGGAGTATTAACCGAAGCTAATTTTTTAATAGATAAAATCTAGAAGATTATCCTGGAATGTAATTGGGACAATGTTGTAGTGTTATGAATTTAATTATTCACATGAAAATAATCATGTTGTGATTTAAGTTGAGTTATCAAGTGTCAAAATTATCTAGAGGCTGAGTTATCAGGTGTTGTTAGGCCGTGGAGAGTTACTTCTTGTCGCAAGTGGATTAATATAGTTTAACTAAATCTGAACTAGTAAAATGAGGAGTAGAAGAAATCACTATAAGAACCTTTTGGAATTCCCAAATACATTATTTGTAAATTATTTTTTGGTGGTAACTATAGAAGAATATACTTGATCATTTTATTTTTCTTCATAAATAATATTTTTTTTAGAATTACACTAGATACATCAGTTAAATGGAGAAATTCATATTCGATGATCATGAGAATGTGTCCATGTGAAATGAACTGAGGATCTCATTTTTACAATTATATTATGGTATTTATCTAGAATATGAGTTATAAATCATTTCTAGAATCAAATAATGATTATTACTAGTCATAGAGTTGATATAAAATCATATTTGGCTTAAAAAATACACTTCTTAAACAACCATTTTTCATCACGCATGCGGGTTTAATTTTAAATTAAATTATTCCACTTTTTTGAATTTAATTTAGTAAAGTGGATTATATATTTTCAATCATAATAATTTATATTATATAATAAGATCAAATTAATTTTTGGTTATAATGAATAGTGCAAATAGTATTAATATTTTACCAAAGTTAAGGTGAAAATATGTTTACCGGGGGGGGGGGGTTAAAATAAAAAGATAAGGCTTAAAATAATGTAAAAATTATAGAAAATCTATTTTATTCACATATATTGACTTTATATCATATATGTATCTAGAATGGTCTATTTTGGATCCTTGTGGTATGTGAAAAACATGGGTATCACTTTTTCTTTTCAAAAATTAAAAGTGTGTCACTCACCTCAATTATAAAAGACCATCCCAATCCTCTCATATTCACACCTTAAATGAATTTTTGGTTAATCCAAGACCTACCAAAATAAATTTACCTTCCTAACCATGACCCAGAGCCCCTGTTTTTATCATAAATCGATCCTAATAAGGCTTTTGGTGCTAACCTAAGGAGGTTGTTTGAAGAATAGGTATCGTGCTTAATTGAGCGTTTTTATTTTACTTATTCTTCCACACCATCCAAATATTATTCAATTATTATTTTATAATAATAAAAATATATCCCATACACTTATATGTTATTATGTTAATGTAATAACCTAAATCCATATCCTCTTCCATTAAATGGGAAACAAAACCACCATTTGTGTGTAAGGCGGACTACCGCCTTGTGAACCGATGTAATTAATTTTTCATCATCATATCTCACTAATTGTTATAATGATGGAATTAAAGTGTATATATATGATATTTGTAACATAATTATACTTATAGAATTATTATATCACATATACCTTCTCACTTTCCATTTCTTGGGGGATACAATAATGTCGCTCATGTGTACGATGGACTACCGCCTCACGAATGATATGATCTGTTTTTCACTAATACATTACATGAAAGGTAATAAGGATAAAGTTAATAAATAAATGCGATACATATTAAATCATCATGACATTAATGAAATATTTATGATTATGAGAAGACAATATATCATTTTATTTGTTACCTTTCTACTCACTAAAAAATGATAACGTCATTCATGTATATATGTGAACTACTGCCTCTAAAAAGCGATGTGATTATTTTTTCATCACCACATCACATGGATTATATATTTCATGAACCATCCCAGAGGGGACCGTGCTATGAATACCCCAAGCCTGACTCAAATAGGCTAGGGTTTGTCTACTAGCACCGAGTAAGCATATCCCAATAATAGGAGGCATTTACCTAAGGACCTACACACACACACACACAATCTCTAAGCCAAAAATTCTGAAATATAAAGACACTGAGTAGACAATGCATGAATACACTAAGATACCAACCACAAAGTATGACAATAGGAAACTGGAATGTAAATAGGTCCAGAATACAATCCCACCAAAGAAAGAGTATGTCAAAGAAAATACAGAAATTCTTGAAACTCATCCGTAGAAAACCTTACCTAATGGGTAGGTGTAAGACAGCTATCTAAAGTCATAGGAGCTGTGATGACCCAGAATCTCTTGGTCCTTCCCTTTTCCAAAATCCGGGTCCTAAAGGAGTAGCGTCTCGGTGAGACCGATCGGCGTCGCCCGACCTTGTCGAGTTGTTTCCAGTATGGCTCCTTTTGCGCAAATAGGGTTTTAAAACCTATTCTGACTCGTTTAAGCATGTTTTAAAGACCCGTAACGCGCATAAGAGTTTTAATTAAATACTTAATCAATTCATGAGTCAGCTTAAACCACCCGACCCCTTTTTTTTTGACGAGTGGAGCCGCGTGGTCAACCCACGACCCCCGCGCCTTACGCGGTTTCACGTTTTCACCCCAATCATCCCCGACTCTTATAAACCAAGGGTTAGCCGTGGTTTCTCTTTCCTCGATCATGGATTTTCATAAAAAACTTCTGGTGCATTGGGCGTGCCGCATCGTTATCCGTAAAGTTCCATGCCCGGCCTAAGCGTCGATCGTTGATCAAACAAGTAGGGAATTTCTCCTTTGCCTCTCTATTTTGTGTATCATGCGGGGTGGGCGTGCTTTTGATTCTGTAGGATTGGATAAACCAGACCTAATTAAAGATAATGAACTAATTATATAAAGAAATAGGGGGATGTGATCGTTGATGTTGTCTTATATTTTGATGCTATTTCTTCTATGACCATCTTGTTGAGTTGTGCTGGCTTATGCCTTATGAAAATCGAGGCCGTTGGTGGTCGTTGTTTGTGCACTAATGAACCCCTGCTGATGTTTTAAATGGCTTGTTGTGGTTGTAAACTCCTGTTGTGAAAAGTAATCGGTTAATCACGTATATCCGGACAAATAAATTGAGGCACCAGGATCTTTCCTTCTGTGATAACCCCCGGTTAAAACACACAAAAAATTGAAATCATGGAGTGTGTTGAGTCGTTTGAATCTGAAAATACCGGCATGACCCTGACTTGTGTTGATGGTGGTTGTTGGTTGTTTTCTTTTTGGGCCGATTGCTGGAAATATGGGAGGGGATGGGATCCCCTTTCTTGTACTCTTGGTGGTTGTGGGAATTTGGGGATGTGATCCCCCGTTGGTATGGACTTGGTGGTTGTGAGTTTTAAGACCCGATGGTTACTTGTTTATATCACAAATTGGGGTGGGATCCTCTGTTGTTGAGAACTGGGTGTGGGCGTTATGGTTGATGTTTGACTGTTTACTTTCCTGGACTTGTGCCTATGCTTACTAGTTACCCAGTAGTGCTTAAACTTAAACACTATTACTGAATATGAAACAAGAATGGGACAAATGGGTTTTCTTGGCGAGAGTCGTGACTTGTGACTCTGATATAGTGGTGTTGTGTTCCGTAGGCCAGTTAGAAAAACCTAGACTTTGGGTGAGTGCTTGTTACCTATATCTATACTTGTTGTTTTCTGTTTCTTATTCACACCCCACCCAAGTTGAGCACTTAATGCCGAACACTTCCATTTCATGGGGGAGGTGTTTTTCCCATCACTATTCTTGGTGTCTGGTTATTGGCTCCTTTTCTGATCCCTTTCCCGGATAGCCCAAGTATCTTCAGTCAGGCTGTGATGGCCGGAGGTCCATTATTAGCCCAAGAACCTTCGGGCGGGGTAGTGTGGTGGTTGGCCAGGTGTGTGCGGCGGGTGGTTTCCCAAGTGTCTTCGGGATGAGGCCCAAGTGTCTTCGGGCGTGGCAGTAGATTTTCTAGCCCAGGTGTCTTCGGGTGTGGTGGTGGTTGTTCTGGCCTAGGTGTTTGCAGGCATGGTTACGTGTGACATTTGTGGCCCAGGTGTGTGCGGGCGGGATTTCGGCAGTGGGACTGCGTGTGGTTGTGGCCCAGGTGTGTGCGGGCGGGTGTGGCAGTGGGACTGCAGTGAGAATGGCAGGATTGGTCCGATGCGTAGGATGTCTCAATAACTAGTGGGAAAGTGGCGCGGGGTACCCAAACATCTATGTGCTCTGATTATATATATTACTTGACTTGCATTATTTGGGGAGTGTGCCTTGGTGAGGCCTGGGGTTGATAGTTTACCTTGATCGGTGTTTGGTTTACTCTTTTCTCATGGGAATTTAGTACGTTCCCCCACTTGTGAACGAGAGTCTTTGGTTTTCCGTACTGAGTGTACTTGTGTGCTCACTCTATGTATATAAAACTGCTTTCATGTTTCTAGGAGGACTTCGAGGATCACGCAGGACCTTACTAGCTCGGACCTTTGGAGTAGTTGCAGTTGTTGTTTTCTTTTCCTCTTTGGTACTTACCTTTGTAGTCACCTTTTGTACCTTGTGGCTTTACTTTTGGAACATGCATGTGAGAATGGTTATTTTGGCTTTAATTTTCTTTTACCTTTCATCATCTCATCTCTCGATATTATAAAACAAAAAGGGGTAATGCCTTCCATTTGTGAGAAATTTGTATACCCTTGGTGTTGGTCGCCACTCTGGGACCTATTGAAGTTGGGTCTCGGGGGTCATTATCTCTCCTTCAACATAAAGAAGGAAGGTCCTGGCAATCTGCTGACCCTTCCCTTCTTTTGGTGAAGGCGGGTCGTGACAGAATGGTATCAGAGGTGATGGTTGAGAGATAGGATGGAGTCTGGAGTTAGGCACAGTGAGGATTGCATGGGATGGTAAGACAACAGTGTTGGGTGACCTTGGCGCGTGAATTAGGCCGGGGAAGACCGGCTAGGACACGGGATTTTAGGGCCCCCCGTGATCTGATGCAAGGACTCTGGACCTACCGAACGACCATGTGAGACCACACTGATTGCAGGGTAGAGACCCTAGGAAAGGTACATGCATCATAATTAATTGTGTTCTTGTGTTTCTGGGATGTCTTTGGAATTAAGAATAAATTAAATTTTAAGAAGTTTTGAAGACGATATTCTTCACTACTTGGGCTTAGGCATTCCTTATTTACCTTGCCGCTATGGCACCTGGAAGGCGACCATGTGTGGTACAGGCGATCGAGGCCCCAGAGACTACTTTGGCCGATCAGCAGAGAGCCGATCGAGAGGAAGAGGATGACCAGTGGCAGAAGACCCTTCGAGCCTTCCAGCGACAGGCCCTTGAGAAGTATGAGGGCTGCACCTCTGATATGAAGACGGAAGGCTTTCTAGAGGAGCTAGTTATAGCCTTCGGCCTGATTTGGGCCCCGACCGAGTATTGGGTTCCTCAGGACGTTAGCCAGATGCGGGGAGCAGCACGTCAGTGGTGGATGCTTTACCTAGGGGGGAGGAGAGAGTCTGAGGTGGCTTGGGCGGATTTCGAGAGGGAGTTCCAGGCGGAATTCCTCTCCTCGATGATGAAGGCAGAAAAGAGGCAGGAACTACTCTCCCTCCAGTAGGGGAGTATGTCCGTGAGGGAGCTAGGGATCAAGTTCAAGGACCTCCTACGTTTTTTCCGGACCTCTTTCCCGATGAGGAGTCTCGGGCAAGACGTTTGGAGGAGGTGCTCCAACCCTCCCTCCAGTATGCTGTTACCCCCTTTACCCTTCCGACGTACTTGGAGGTCCAGAAGAAGGCCGAAGTGGTGGAGAGGATGGATGCTCTAGGAGGAGTGTCATGAGAGGGGATCCAGCTGGGACCATCGAAGGGGAAGGCCGTCAGCACCATGTCTCCAGCTTCAGGACCCTCCAGGTTCCAACCCACAGGGAGCAGACCAGAATAGTTTCAGTTTTGATCCCCCGGCCCTCGTCCTTTTCCTTCGGGCCCGGGACCACGGTGCTTTATCTGTGGGAGCCCTGGACATCTCCGGAGTCAGTGCCCCGACTGGGTGCAGTACAGCAGTGGCAGTCATCCCCAGCACCCGCCCCAACAACAGCTTCCAGCCAGACCTTTCTAGCAGCAGCAGCAAGGACAGCGAGCTCCCGCTCCTCTGAGGGAAGACGTAGGAGGAGGAGGCCGACCTCAGGGCGCTCCATAAGGACCTCGACCAGGGCATGATCAGGGAGGTGGCCGACAGCTGACGGGAAGGGGAGCTGGGCGTGGAAAATTTCACGCCGCCGAGGCAGCAGTTCCAGCTGGTCCAGAGGTTGTTCGAGGTACGATCAATCTGTTTATCACTCTTGCTCATGCTTTGTTCGATACCGGAGCTTCGCAATCCTTTGTTGCACCCAGTCTAGCCCGTTCCTTGGGCCTAGATTCCGATAGACTTCCAGTGCCCTTGGTGTTGAGCACACCAGTCGGAGGTCAGACCGACTTGTTGTTCGTTTGTCGGGGATGTAGACTGATGTTAGGTCCACATCAGTCTGTTAGGGATCTTCTTCTGCTACAGATTCAGCCATATGATGTCATCCTGGGCATCGAATGGCTATTTTCTGTGTATGTCGTCATCAACTATTTCCGAAGAAGTGTGGTGTTCTCGGACTTGGACGGACGGTGTGTTACCTTCACCGGCGAGTGGAGCAGTCTGAAGGGAAACAGGAGAGAGGAACCTCTCCTCTCCTTGTTGACCGAGCTGACAGTGGAATCAGTAGATGCTGAAATGGTGGGAGTGCCAGAGATCATCCTTGAGTTTATGGATATCTTTCCTGAGGAGGTGACGACTCTACCCCCTCGATGTGATATCGAGTTCGGGATAGACCTGCAGCCCGACGCTCGTCCAATATCAATGGCTCCTTACCGGATGGCACCTTAGGAGCTACGAGAGTTGCGGATACAGATTGATGATCTGATGAAGAGGGGTTATGTTCGTCCGAGCGCATCACCGTGGGGAGCTCCAGTCTTATTCGCAAAGAAGGCAGATGGTGGCCTCAGATTGTGCATAGTCTACAAGAGGCTGAATCAGGTAACGATCAAGAATTGCTACCCTCTTCCGAGAATAGATGATCGTTTCGACCAGCTGAAAGGGGCAGGATGGTTCTCGAAGATCGACCTACGGTCTGGGTACCACCAGCTGAGGGTGAAAGAGAGCGATATCTCGAAGACAACGTTCAAGTGCAGGTATGGACACTTTGAGTTCGTAGTCATTCCCTTCGGTGTTACGAACGCCCTGACTGCGTTTATGGGGATTATGAACTCCATATTCCGAGAGTACTTGGATCGGTTCGTGGTTGTGTTCATCGACGATATCCTGGTCTACTCTAGATTAGAGGAGGACCATGCAGAGCACCTGAGGACAGTTTTGGAGGTCCTCTGGCAACACCATCTCTATGGGAAGTTGTCAAAATGCAAGTTCTGGACACGAGAAGTGCACTTCCTCGGGCATGTAGTGTCTGAGCAGGGGGTAGCGGTCGACCCATCAAAGGTTGAGGTAGTTGTTTCTTGGGCAGCACCCAAGAATGTGGCAGAAGTCTGAAGTTTCCTTGGGCTGGCAGGTTACTACTGGAGATTCGTACCCAAATTTTCCCAAGTAGTAGCCCCTTTGACGGCTCTGACCAACAAGAACCAGGCTTTCGTATGGAGTGAGCAGTGCCAGTCAGCCTTCAGCTATCTGAAGGAGATGTTGGTCCGTGCCCTAGTACTGAGATTACCAGAAGAAGGGGCGGCTTATGAGGTGTTCTATGATGCTTCAGGACAGGGCCTGGGATGCGTGCTGATGCAGCGACAAGGGGTTATCTCTTATGGGTCCAAGAAGCTACGTTCCCATGAGCGTAATTACGCCACCCATGACCTGGAGCTTGTAGCGGTCGTTTTTGCGCTAAGGTTGTGGCAGAGCTACCTCATTGGGGAACGCTTTGTGGTCTTCACGGATCACAAAAGCTTGAGGTATATCTTCTCCCAGTGGTATTTAAACTTGCGATAGCGGAGATGGGTGGAGTTCCTCCAGGATTACGACTTTGAGATCTCTTATACTGAGGGTAAGGAAAATGTGGTGGCTGATGCCTTGAGCAGGAGGATGCAGAAGGATGTGGTCCGAGAGTCGGCGAACGCCTGGAAAGCGATGGAGGAGTTGGCTGCCTTACACCTGGACGCGAAGATGGATAGCGGCAGAGGCAACCTATATCAGATGATGATGCAGTTATCCCTGTTTCAGTAAGTGGAGGAGTCTCAGTTGGGAGACTTAGAGTGAAAAGTGATGCGTGACCAAGTTGACTAGGGAAATGCTCTGGAAGGATGGACAGAGGATGGTCAGAACCAGATGTTTTTTCAGAAGAGGTTGTTTGTCCCGGAGGTGATGCACAACAAGGTTCTCAATGAGTTCCACAACTCACCCCTGGCGGTACACCCAGGAGTTTCCAAGATGTACCAGGGTTTGAAGAGGCAGTTTTGGTGGCCCGGAGTTAAGCGAGCGGTGGTAGAGTTTGTGGCCAAGTGCTTAGTGTGTCAGCAAGTGAAGGTTGAACACCGAGTTCCAGGCGGCCTACTGTGGCCTCTAGATTTCCCCGAGTGGAAGTGGGATGGAATCTCGATGGATTTCGTCACGGGACTCCCCAAGGTCCAAGGAGGGTATGACTCCATCTGGGTGGTAGTGGACAAGTTGACGAAATCAGCTCACTTTCTGGCGATCAGGGAGTCGAGTGCTATGGATGCATTGGCACGAAAGTATGTGGATGAGGTGGTGTGGTTGCATGGAGTTCCGAGGTCTATAGTCTCGGATAGGGATGCACAGTTTACCTCGTGAGTCTGGAGAGGATTGCAGCATGTGTTTGGCACCCAGTTACGCCTTATCACTGCTTTCCATCCCCAGACAGATGGACAAACAGAGCGCACCATCCAGACCTTGGAGGATATGCTACAGGCATGTGTTCTGGACTCAGGAGAATCATGGGTGCGATACTTGCCTCTGGTAGAGTTCTCCTATAATAATAACTACCACTCTACCATCAGTATGGACCCGTTTGAAGCTTTTTACAGGAGGCCATGCCGTTCACCTGTGTGTTGGACCAAAGTAGGAGAGGCATGCATCCTTGGCCCAGAGGTGGTGCAGAACACGATAGAGAAGGTTCAGCTCATACGGGAAAGGATGAAGGTGGCCCAGGACCGACAGAAGTCGTATGCTGATACCAGGAGGAGGCCCTTGGAGTTTGAGGTTGGGGACCACGGGTTCTTGATGGTCTCCCCTTGGCGTGGGCAGCAGAGGTTCGACAAGGGGAGTAAGCTTTCTCCCAGATTCATCGGACCCTTTGACGTGTTGCGGCGAGTCGGCAAAGTGGCTTATCAGCTAGCATTACCACCGCCGCTTTTAAGGATACATGATGTCTTTCATGTGTCCCAGCTCCGTCGGTATCTGCACGATGATTCACACGTCCTTGATTGGGGTGAGCTGGACATCGAGGATGACGTGACCTTTGTGGAGAGACCAGTGATGATCGAGGATCGCAAGGAGAAGGTGCTTCGCGGGCGAACCATCCCCTTGGTTCGTGTGTTGTGGAGACATGGTGGGCTTGAGGAGAGTACGTGGGAGAGGGAAGAAGAGATGCGTACCCAGTACCCAGAGTTGTTTTGAGTTTTGTTCCTTGTTATACCTGTTGTGGTAGAACGTTTTGTCTTTTGGCTATGAAATGTACTTGTTTTCTTTCCTCTGTTTGTGTGTGAAAAGCCCCAACTATGGGGAAGGAGAGAACCCGACCCCTAATCAAGATGCATTAAGGTGGATGTGATTAAACCCATGCAGGCGAGTCAGTGCCGCCCAAAGCGGATAATATCTTTACATGGGGGAGGAGACTCCCCAACCCACATGCCCGGGCAGTTTGGCATGGTATGATTCTTGGTTCGTGATAAGAAGGTGTTCTTAGTTAATGATGAGGTTCAATCTTGAGAGGTATCTTTAGGGGTGGTTGTTCGGACCCGCCCTTCCCTTCCGGGTTGTTTGAATTCTAGAGGACGAGAATAGTTTGAGAGGTATCTGATGTGATGACCCAGACTCTCTTGGTCCTTCCCTTTGCCAAAATCCGGGTCCTAAAGGAGTGGCGTCTCGGTGAGACCGATCGGTGCGACTGATCGGTGAGACCGATCGGCGTCGCCCGACCTTGTCGAGTTGTTTCCAGTAGCTCTCCTTTTGCGCAAATAGGGTTTTAAACACTATTTTGACTCGTTTAAGCATGTTTTAAAGACCCGTAACACGCATAAGAGTTTTAATTAAATACTTAATCAATTAATGAGTCGGCTTAAACCACCCAACCCCTTTTTTTTGTGACGATTGGATCCATGTGGTCAACCCACGACCCCCGCGCCTTACGCGGTTTCGCGTTTTCACCCCAACCGTCCCCGGCTCTTATAAACCAAGGGTTAGCCGTGGTTTCTCTTTCCTCGATCGTGGATTTTCACAAACAGCTTCTGGTGCATCGGGCGCGCCACATCATTATCCGTAAAGTTCCGTGCCCGACCTAAGCGTCGATCGTCGATCAAACAAGTAGGGAATTTCTCCTTTGCCTCTCTCTTTTGTGTATCATGCGGGGTGGGAGTGCTTTTGATTCTGTAGTATTGGTTAAACCAGACCTAATTAAAGATAATGAACGAATTCTATAAAGAAAGAGGGGGCTGTGATTGTTGATGCTGTCTTATATTTTGATGTTGTTTCTTCTATGACCATCTTGTTGAGTTGTGATGGCTTATGCCTTCTGAAAATCGAGGCAGTTGGTGGTCGTTGTTTGTGCACTAATGAACCCCTGCTGATGTTTTAAATGGCTTGTTGTGGTTGTAAACTCCTGTTGTGAAAATTAATTGGTTAATCACGTATATCCGGACAAATAAATTGAGGCACCAGGATCTTTCCTTCTGTGATAACCCCCGGTTAAAACACACAAAAAATTGAAATCATGGAGTGTGTTGAGTCGTTTAAATCTGAAAATACCGTCATGACCCTGAATTGTGTTGATGGTGGTAGTTGGTTGTTTTCTTTTCGGGCCGATTGTTAGAAATATGGGAGGGGATGGGATCCCCTGTCTTTTACTCTTAGTGGTTGTGTGAATTTGGGGATGGGATCCCCTGTTGGTATGGACTCAGTGGTTGTGAGTTTTAAGACCTAGTGGTTACTTGTTTATATCACAAATTGGGGTGGGATCCTCTGTTGTTGAGAACCGGGTGTGGGCGTTATGGTTGATGTTTGACTGTTTACTTTCCTGGACTTGTGCCTATGCTTACTAGTTTCCCAGTAGTGCTTAAAATTAAACATTATTACTGAACATGAAACAAGAATGGGACAAATGGGTTTTGTTGGCGAGAGTCGTGACTTGTGACTTGGATATAGTGGTGTTGTGTTCCATAGGCCGGTTAGAAAAACCTAGACTTTGGGTGAGTGCTTGTTACCTATATCTATACTTGTAGTTTTCTGTTTCTTATTCGTGCCCCACCCAAGTTGACCACTTAGTGCTGAACACCCACATTTAATGGGGGAGGGTGTTTTTCCCAACACTATTCTTGGTGGCTGGTTATTGGCTCCTTTTCTGCTCCCTTTCCCGGATAGCCCAAGTATCTTCGGGCAGGCTGTGATGTCCTGAGGTCCATTATTATCCCAAGAACCTTCGGGCGAGGTAGTGTGGTGGTTGGCCAGGTGTGTGCGGCATGTGGTTTCCCAAGTGTCTTCAGGATGAGGCCCAGGTGTCTTCGGTCATTGCAGTGGATTTTCTAGCCCAGGTGTCTTCGGGTGTGGTGGTGGTTGTTCTGGCCTAGGTGTTTGCAGGCATGGTTACGTGTGACATTTGTGGCCCAGGTGTGTGCGGGCGGGATTTCGGTAGTGGGACTGCGTGTGGTTGTGGCCCAGGTGTGTGCGGGCGGGTGTGGCAGTGGGACTGCGGTGAGAATAACGGGATTTGTCTGATGCGTAGGATGTCTCAATAACCAGTGGAAAAGTGGCACGGGGTACCCAAACATCGATGTGCTCTGATTATATATATTACGTTACTTTCTTTATTTGGGGAGTGTGCCTTGGTGAGGCCTGGGGTGGATATTTTATCTTGATAGGTGTTTTGTTTACTCTTTTCTCATGGGACTTTAGTACGTTTCCCCACTTGTGCACGAGAGTCTTTGGTTTTCCCTACTGAGCGTACTTGTGTGCTCACCCTACGTATATAAAACTACTTTCAGGTTTCTAGGAGGACTTCGGGCATCACACAGGACCTTACTAGATCGTACCTTTGGATTAGTTGCAGTTGTTGTTTTCTTTTCCTCTTTGGTACTTACCTTTGTAGTCACCTTTTGTACCTTGTGGCTTTAGTTTTGGAACATGCATGTGGGAATGGTTTATTTTGGCTTTACTTTTCTTTTACCTGGGTGTTGTTGAGTTTCATCATCTCATCTCTCGATCTTATAAAACAAAAAGGGGTAATTCCTTCGATTTGTGAGAAATTTATATACCCTTGGTGCTGGTCGTCACTCCGGGACCTATTGAAGGCGGGTCTCGGGGGTCATTATCTCTCCTTCAACTTAAAGAAGGAAGGGCATGGAAATCTACTGACCCTTCCCTCCTTTTGGTAAAGGCGGGTCGTGACAGGAGCACACCTCATTTTTCCAAGAACTATAAGCACCATCCAGTCTTGGTCCACCCAAAACTTCATTAAAGCTTCGATCATCTGCACAAGACACGACACATGTGGGAAAATCTCGTGTAGGGGTGAGTAAAACAATACCCAGTAGGACACCCCGAAACCACAAAGGAATACCACTAAGAAGTACACAAAGTACACCAAAAATAAATACAAAAAGTATACCAATAAGAAACACATGAATTATACCATGAATAAATGTTGAGTCAATAATGTTTTCCTTATAACTTTTCAATTCCTTCTTGTTTTGAAAATAACACACACCTTATACTTAAGTAAATCTATATTTTACTTCTATAAGGAAAATTTCCTACCTTAAAGAAATTTACCCTAACCTAGATTTTTATTATACATAGCAATATTTTTCTTAAGTATAAAAATCGATTTCATACCCAAAACCTCAGAATCATATAATACTAAGGTATGAAGCATTACGTTTTTAGGATCTGAATTCTGGATGCGAACTCTAATAAAGTTCCACTCTGAATTCTGAATGTGAACTCTAATAAAGTTTCACTCTGAATTCTGGATGAGAACGGTAATGGAGTTTCACTCCGAATTTTGTATACGAACTCTAACAATGTTCAACTCCTAATTCTGGACTCCGAACTTCTATAAGTTCGATTCCTAAGTTTTATAAGTTTGACTACGACTTTTATAAGTTTGACTCCGAACTTTTATAAGTTTGACTCTGAACTTTTATATGTTCGACTACGAACTTTTATAATTTCGACTCTAAACTTTTATAAGTTCGACTCTAAACTTTTAAGTTTAGATTCTGAACTCTGGTGAAACTAGACTCCGAATTTCCTTAGAAATTCAGACTCTAGATTCCCACAGAATTCAGTTTCTGAATTCCTATAAAACAGAATCTGAATATCCTTTTTATTATAGACTCTGAATTTCATTTTGTTTAGACTCCAAATTTTTATTTACATACATTCTGAATTATAGTTTTTTTTATACTTACACTTGTTTCATTGCAAAACAATGTCGTGCCTTCCGTTACACATGTTTTTTTATAAAACGATGTCATCCATTCTGTTTCTAACAAACCGTTGGTTTAGTGACACATGTACATGTCCCTCTGAATTTTAAGGAAAATATAACCATTGGAGGAGGGAGTTGACCTTTCCAACTGAGCCAATAAATAGGAGCTAATTTGAAAGAGCTCAAAACACAAGTTGATCACTCTAAAAACCACACACTGTTAAGGTGATTTCTAGAGAGAGAATCTTTTCATGCTTTCTGTGTACTCAACCGCTCGTTCAGATTGATTAGTGAGACTCCGAATGTTGGTGATTTCATTCGAGGGATTTCGGGGATAGGAAGACACATGTGACGACTTCCTTGAAGATTTAGGGCTTCCTTGCTGAGGAAGACAGAGGAAAGTATACTCTTCTTATATTTCCTTACACTTGTACTCTGATTCTTTTAGATTCTATATTCTTTAAGGTAGAATCTCATATTGTAAACTTTTATTAAGTTTCAATTTCCGGATCCATATTTCCAGAACCTATTTTTGGAATCATTTTCCTGATTCAAGCAAGTGTGTAGAATTAGAAGTTTTTAACTTCATACCTTGTTCCAATTTCCAATTAGTGTTAGAGGTGTTGTGAATTTGCTTAGTTTAACTTTGTTAAACTTATATCATTCCTTGTTTAAGGAAAATTTTAAAGTACCAAAAACAATACATGGTATATGGATAGTGGATGTTCCCGGCACATGACTGGTAACAAAAGATATTTTGAAAATATTATCAAGACAAAAGGAGGAAAAGTAACTTTCAGAGATAATGCTTAGGGAGAAATTGTTGGTATAGGTAATATTGTTATTCTTGGTAAAAATTTAATTTCAAATGTTTTGTTTGTTAAGGGTCTTAAACACAACCTCATTAGTATAAGTCAATTATGCGATGAATGATACCTTGTGAATTTTAGGAATGATAAGTGCTTAGTTCACAATTCCAAGGAAGAGTTTATTCCTTCTACCCATATGCAAGAGAATGTTTACACTTTAAACTTAGAAGATATTAGCAGCCAAGATTTACCTTGCCTAAGTGAAATGGAAGATCATTCTTGGTTGTGGCATAGAAGACTAGGTCACTGTAATCTTAGGAACTTATGTAAACTCTCTAAGAAGAAACTAGTTAAGGATCTACCAGATCTTAGATTCGATTCTTCTAAGGTTTTTGATCCTTGTCAATATGGAAAGAAACATAAATCTAGTTTTAAGTCAATCAGTGAAGTCTCAACAACTGATGCATTATAGTTAGTGCACATGGATCTTTTTGGTCCAACACAAACTGGAAGCATTGGAGGCAAATACTATGTGTTTGTTCTTGTTGATGATTACACTAGATTTACATGGGTCTATATTCTAGGAAAAAAGTCTGAAGCTTTTTCATATTTCAAAAGTTTTAGAGCCTAAGTTAAAAATGAGAAAAACCTCCCACTGAAAACTATTCATAGTGATCATGGAGGAGAATTTAAAAATTTTGATTTTGAAAATTTTCGTAGTAGAAAAGGTATTACTCGCAACTTTTCAGCACCGAGAACTCCTCAACAAAATGGTGTAGTTGAAAGATGAAATAGAATTCTTTAAGAGATAACTAGAACCATGTTGAGTGAATATTCTATAGCTAGACATTTCTAGGCTGAAGCTGTAAGTACTTCTTGTTATACTATAAATCGAGTTTTGATTAGACCTTTTCTTAATAAAACTCCTTATGAGTTATGGAATGGTAGAAAACCTAGACTTTCCTACTTCAATGTTTTTGGTTGCAAGGTATTCATCCTGAATACTAAAGATAATCTACACAAATTTGCACCAAAATATGATGAAGTAGTTTTCTTAGGCTACTCCACAACTTCTAAGGCTTATAGAGTTTTCAATAAAAACAATTGTACTATTGAAGAAATAGTGCATGTAAAATTTGATAAATCTGATCCTTTTGTTTTTAAACTATCCCAACCTACATCCTCAGATGTGTTTTCAAAAACTGATTATCAACCTTTGTTAAAAGATTCTTCTGATAAGGAAAATGTTCAAGAAGATACTTCTGAAACATTTACCCCAGAAGACTTTCTACCCTATGTTGATGAACAGGTTTTACAAAACCCAAATCAGGCATTTCTTAAGAATCATCCCAGTGATAGTATCATTGGTGATGTAAATCAACCTGTAAGGACTAGAAGTTCCTTGAGAAATGAAGTATAACATCTAGCATTCCTTTCCCAATTAGAACCAAAAAGCACTGATGAAGCTTTAAGTGATGATGATTGGATTAAAGCCATACAAGATGAACAAAATGAATTCGAAAGGAATACAGTCTGGACCTTGGTTGAAATTCCTAAGGAAACTTATGTTATTAGAGTAAAGTAGGTCTTCATAAACAAGTGTGATGAAAATGGAGTCATTGTAAGAAACAAATATAGACTAGTTGCTAAAGGCTATAATCTGGAAGAGGGAATAGACTATAAAGAAACCTATGCTCCAGTAGCTAGACTCGAATCTATTCGTATTTTACTTGCATTTGCAGCATTATTCAATTTTAAACTTTTTCAAATGGATGTGAAATGTGCTTTCCTTAATGGTTATGTTCAAGAGGAAGTTTTTGTTGAAAAACCTCCTGGATTTGAAGGCAAAAAATACCCTGATCATGTTTTTAGACTTACCAAAGCGTTGTATGGCCTCAAACAAGCCCCAAGAGCCTAGTATGATAGACTTACATGATTTTTGCTTCAAAATAACTATGTTAAGGGAAATGAATATCCAACGCTTTTTGTAAATAAAGATAAGAAAAATGTTTTGATTGTTCAAATTTATGTTGATGACATTATATTTGGTTCAACTCAGCAATCTTTAACTGACTCCTTTGTAAGTCTAATGAAATCTGAGTTTGAAATGAGTATGATGGGTGAGTTAACATTTTTCCTTGGTTTTCAAATTCCCCAAAAACCAGATGGAACCTATATATCTCAACATAAGTATATTAAATATCATCTTAAAAAGTATGGATATGACAACACTAAGAGTATAAGTACTCCTATTGGTACTTCAAACACACTTGATCTTGATGAAGCTAGGAAACCAGTAGATCAAACATCCTTTAGAGGTATGATAGGAAGTCTACTTTACTTAACAGCTAGTAGTCCAGACTTAATGTTTTCAGTATGATTATGTGCGAGATATCAATCCAATCCTAAGGAATCTCACTTAAAGGTAGTGAAATGATTTTTTCACTACTTAAAGGGAACCATGGATATAGAATTATTTTATACTTCTAGAAATGATTTTGTTTTAAAAATATTTTCGGATGCTGACTTTGGTGGATTTAGAATGGATAGAAAGAGTACATCCAGAACTTGTCATTTCTTAGAAGATTCAGTAGTTTCTTAGTCATGAAAGAAGCAACATTCAATAGCACTCTCCACTACTGAAGCTGAATATGTAGTAGTTGGAAGTTGTTGTGCTCAAGTGTTGTGGATGCAACACACACTCACAGATTATGGCTTGAGTTTTACTAAGACTCAAATTTTGTGTGATAACACAAGTTCCATTTACCTTAGTAAAAACCATGCACATCACTCACGTGAAAAACACATAGATATTAGGCATGTCTTGATTACGATTATGTATATAAAAGTAGGGAACTTGAGAGACCAAATCATTATATACCCTGCTTTACTATAAAAGCTGATAGTTCGGTGCATAGAGTCTTTCAAAGTTTCATGCAAGTCAAAAGTTCGGAATTTTAATCTTATGCCAGTTAGTGATGATACATTGAAGAGGATGAAGATGGGTTTTTCTAGTGAATCTGGAGAATTCTATCCTTTATATGTGGAAGAGGCTAAGGCAGCTCAGAAAGATTCACAGACTCTGGAACCATCTAAAAAGGCAAGGAAGAAGAGAAAGCTTAAGGAAATGGATGCTGAAGACAAAAAACTCAAAGCTAAGGAAACCCAGTCTGCTCCTCCCAAGCTGAAGAAGAAGAAAACATATACAGATGAAGTGGAAACCAAGTGGATGGAAGAAAAGGAGAAGATGAAAGAAGGGGATCCACAGTTCGGATTGGACCTTGCAGAGGCTAAGGTCTTAAAAGAGAGATCTGTAGATGAATTAGAAAAGAAGTCAAAAGAAAAGAAGTTGAAAAAGAAGTTTTATGAAGCTGAAGTGGTGCAATATCTGTTAAGAGATACTAAAATAGATTCTGAGAAAATTCCCATTTCGGAAACTTTTGATGTTAAACCTTCTTTACCAGAGACTCCAGCAAAGAACTTTGTCACTCCGGAAAAATCCAAGGGTAAAGAGGTAGTTAAAGAGGTAGAAAAAGAAGCTGCTGGAAATGAACAGGAAGATGTTGTTCAAGAAGAAGAAAAAGAAGAAGAAGAAAGTGATGATCTTGATGATCTGATCAAACAGGTAGAAGAGTATCAAGAAAAGTCTGAATCCGCAAAATTACCCACTCTGGAAAAGGCAGTTGAGAAAGAAAGTGGGAAGGCTAATGATGATCAAGAGTAAGACAAGGAAAATGTTCTGTATGATGATGAAGAATCTTATGAGAAGAATTTTCTTGAAGAAGGGGAAGAAAAGGAAAAACCAGATGAAGATCTGATTATACAATTATCATAAAGTGAAGAGGAATCTCTAGATGAACAACCCTTTCCGAAATCTGACAAGGGGAAGCAAGTTCTGATGAATACACCAACAAAAGAGATTTTCAGGAATAAGGAGGTGGGTGGTTCTTCGAAAAGAAAACTGGTGCAAGTTGAAGAAGAACATTCTCCAAGAAAATTATCAGATTCGGAGTCATTAGCACATGGTCACAATTTTGTTGTTGAATCTCTGAAAAAGTTGGTGGACACCATTTCGATTTTCCTCACCATAGATTCCAGATGCCAGATGATGCAACATTCTTTGAATCAGAAATTAGAAGCCTTATCCATGGTCATGGATAAGTGTATAAAGATTGAGGTCGACCATAGAAGTTTTCTTATCAATTATGATGTGCACATGAAATCTTGCAACAAGATAACTCTGTGGTCTAAGAACGTTGAAGAAGATATGGATGACTATGATAATTTTCAGAATGAGGTGAAAGATGAATTTGACACCAAGGATAACAAGATCAAGAATCTTCAGGATGAGCTGATCATTGAGCAAAGTTCTCGGAGTCAATAAGCGAAGGAACTGAATGATAAGACTAACTCTCTTGCTCAAAATTTTTTAAGTGATAGAAATATTCAGATTGAGCTTGAGAAAAGACTTGTAAAGCAAGAAAAGCTAGTGAAGATGAAGGAAGAGGATATGAAGGTTCAGGAAGAAGATTTGAAAGCCCAAGAAGAAAGGATAAAAGCTTTGGAGAAGCAAGCTGAAGAAGACCAATGAGATTTGAAGAAGCTCAAAACATTGTTGAAGAAGCTGATCCCAAAGGAAAAGGAAGACAAATGAACTCACTCCGATCTTTTGTTGTATTTGTTTTTCTTTATAAAATTTTTTCTCAACTCTAATGAAAATTTGGTTGGTTGTATCTTGCTATATACTAATGTTTCAGGTACCATATTTTCTATTCCCTTCCCTTTAATTATTTTTGAAAATCACAAAGGGGTAGAAGGAAAAAGAACTACTCCTAAGGGGGAGAAGGAAAAATAACCACTAAAAAGAGGAGATGAAAAAATTTAAAATGAAGAAGAAAAATTTCTAAGTGAAGATATCCTTAAAGTAAGGGAGAGTTTCTCAATACGAAGTTTTTCATTCTCATAACAATGAAAACTCCATTTCGAAAATTAAAAATACAATCCTTAGAGTTTAAATGCCTAAGGGGGAGTTAGTTGTATTCACTATCATCCATGAACAAAGGGAGATAAGTTGTAATTTAAAATTCTAAAGAAATATTTCAAAGTACTTATGTTCTTTTTCGTAAGGTTGTTTTTTCTTTCCAAAAAGGGGGAGATTGTTGAGTCAATAAGGTTTTCCTTATGACTTTTCCATTCCTTCTTGTTTTTAAAATCACAAACACCTTATACTTAAGCAAATCTATATTTTACTTATATAAGGAAAATTTCCTACCTTAAATAAATTTACCCTAACCTAGATTTTTATTATACATAGCAATATTTTTCTTAAGTATAAAAATCAGATTCATACCCAAAACCTCGGAATCATATAATGCTAAGGTATGAAGCATTCTATTTTTAGGATCCGAATTCTGGATGCAAACTCTAATAAAGTTCCACTCCGAATTCTGGATGTGAACTCTAATAAAGTCTCACTCCGAATTCTAGATGAGAACTATAATGGAGTTTCACTCTGAATTCTGGATACGAACTCTAACAAAGTTCAACTCCGAATTCTGAACTCCGAACTTCTATAAGTTTGAATCCGAAATTTTATAAGTTCGACTCCGAACTTTTATAAGTTCCACTTCGAACATTTATAAGTTAGACTCTGAACATTTATAAGTTCAGATTCTGAACTCTGGTGAAACAAGACTCCAAATTTCTTTAGAAATTCAGACTCCGGATTCCCACAGAATTTAGGTTCTGAATTCCTATAAAACAGAATCAGAATATCCTTTTTATTATAGACTCTGAATTCTATTTTGGTTAGACTTTGAACTTTTATTTACTTACATTAAGAATACTAGTTTTTCTTATAATTACACTTGTTTCATTGTAAAACGATGTCATGCCTTCAGTTACACATGTTTTGTTATAAAACGATGTCGTCCATTCTGTTTCTAAAAAACTTTTGGTTTAGTGACACGTGTACAGGTCCCTCCAAATTTTAAGGAAAATATGACCGTTGGAGGAGGCAGCCGACTGTTCTAACCGAGCCTATAAATAGGAGCTCATTTGAAAGATCTCAAAACACAAGTTGATCACTCTAGAAACCACACACTGTTAAGGTGATTTATAGAGAGAGAAGATTTTCATGATTTGTGCATACTGAACCACTCGTTTAGATTGCTTAGTGAGACTCCAAATGTTGTTGATTTCATTCGAGGGCTTCCGGGGATAGGAAGACAGAGGTGCTGAATTCCTTTAAGTTCAAGGGCTTCCTTGCTGAGGAAGAAAGAGGTTCCAACTACCTTGAAGTTGAGGGATTGCAGGGATAGCAAGATAGAGACTCCGATCTTCGTATCGAGGGCTTACCCTGGTGTGGGTAAGACAGACTTTCTTGAAAGTATAAATCAAGGGACCTTTATCCAAGGTTGTTGGATACCCTTCTCTTTGGGTTAAAAGAGTTATTGTTTTTTACTTGTAGTTGTACTACTTTTTTTCCCGATTCATATTGGATTGTAAAGAAAGTATACTCTTCTTATATTTCCTTACACTTGTACTCTGATTCTTTTAGATTCTATATGCTTTAAGGTAGAATCTCATATTGTAAACTTTTTTTATGTTTCAATTTCCGGATCCATATTTCTAGAACCTGTTTTCGGAATCACTTTCTTGATTCAAGCAAGTGTGTAGAATTAGAAGTTTGTAACTTCATACCTTGTTCCAATTTCCAATTGTTGTTAGAGGTGTTGTGAATTTGCTTAGTTTAACTTTTTTAAACATAGATCATTCCTTGTTTAAGGAAATTTTTAAAGTGTACAATTCACCCCCCTCTTGTATATTGAGCATCTACATCATTATTTCAATCCTACAATATATACATGGTATACCACAAAGGAAACACATGATTTATAGTTAATTAACAGAGGTATAAGTCTATAGCACGAAAATCAGGGTTAACTAAAATAGTCCATGGAACACCTAGTATCAGTAACACACGGAGTGTCGATAACACACAGAGTGTCAATAACACATGGAGTTTTGATAACACACAAAGTGTCCATAACACATGGAGTGTCAATAAGTCATCCGAACCCCAAGTCACATAGTCACTAAGTCACATAGTCACAACCACATGATTCCGCTCGTAGCGCGCTTGCACTGGGAGAACCTACTCATCAAGACATTAGGTCATATTACAACTTCCACAAAAACTCACTTAAAGTATATAAAAAGGAACATCTCATCATAAGGGTCCCAATGTCACAAATGGATCGTCAAATGAACACACGATTTGAAAGTTAATGATATTTTACTGAAAAGGTCTGACCCCGGTATGATCTGCTCCACGCGGACCTGACCCGACCCACTGGTCGAGCCGAGCCGACATGGTCCAATTTGGTCTGAACTAGCCCATCCTACTTGGCCCTGGGTCCAGTCCACTAGGCCGTTGGATCGGTCTGACTCTTCTGGTCTGGCCCGCGTTGCGGGTCATCTTGGTGCGCTGCACTCGGTCCGCCCTAACTTCGTGCCACCTGGCTTTACACAATGCCACACTGTGTTCATGTTGTCGGCCCACTTGCCATGGAATCAACCCCTCTCCACCACATCCCTGGTCACCGCCTGTGGCCTCCACCACCGCGGGCTCCCATGCGATCCTACCCAGACTGCGTCCTACCACCACCACCGACCACCCTACCAGCGACCCATCCACCTCATGTTCCTCCTAAACCTGGACCCCCACTGGGCTGTGCCTTGTTCCGCCATAGGCCACCCTGTGGGCGGCCCAGTGTTCATCGCGTGCTCTGCTTAAACTAGCTAAAGCCTCTACTCCAGTTGCCGCCGTGCACAACTGCCTTATGCTGTCACACCTCTGTGGTGTCATTGTGGTGTCGAATCCCCAGTCTCAGATCCTTATGTCATATATTAAAGGCGCAACGATCCTCCAACCATGTTTTTTGAATAACGAGGAATGCAAAAGTATTGAGGAAAAGAGATAAATGCACAAGAATGACCAAATAATGGATCTTGGAATTTTTCATGTCAGCCTCAACCCATTCATGTTATAATGAAGAACATATAGGGAATAAATCAAATCTCTTAAAATCAATCCCAATAATCAATTTGCATAAAATATCCACCGCGCAATGATGATCGAACCACAGATCAACCTGTTTGTGGGCTGGTCCACATTTTTCAATGAAAATTAAGAATAAGGAAAAGAATCACAAAGAGACAACACCCTACCTCAAGGTTTGGATCGATTGTTGATGAATAGAGATTTCATTTCCATTGTTTACAAGTTCCTCCACTTCGCTAGCGCAAAGATTTACAATCCACTCAATCCATTGTCACCGTTCGTTGAGAGGGTTTCCTTTCATGTCTCATTGGAATTTAGGGGATATGGTGATTACCCTGAATTCCATGAAAAATATTTGATTAAAAATAAAACCAATGTTGCGTCAATTTTTTTTTATTAAAATATTTTAATGAAGTTTATGTCAAAGAACTAACTTTCACATTCGGCCTATGCCAATTGATGTTAGAACCTACTTAAGTTAAAGTCATTGTTTCAAACACAACGGTGCCCTAATATTTCTGATCCAGGCACCCATTTATATGTTATTCTAGTTTAATGAAAAATCACCCATGTGCTTTATTAAAAACTGAACATTTTTCATTGATTTTCCCCGGGCACACTAGGCCTTGGAATCACACTCCGTCTCAATTCCCTGTCTTAGAATTTTTCCAATAAATTTATAAAAATAAAACCAAATAAAATCCAAGTAATTAAAATATATATAAGTGTATTTAAGGAAATAATATTATATTTTTAATATTATGATCATTATAGAAAGATAAAGTGATAGTTAACTTCTTTCCATAACGATTGTTGAAAAATGGAAACATTACTCATGTGTATGTATGACCTACCGTCTCCATGATTGTAATGTAGTTTATTTTTCATAACCATTATTCATAGATTATTTTAAAAGTAAAAATTATTTATAAAAATTATATTATTTCATGATTATTTTTCTAGATATGAAGTAATAATGACCTATTTGACGTTGATCAACGCATCAAAGCTGTTTTGAAACAATGAACATGACATCCTCAAAAAACACAACATAGACATAACTGATTAAGTATTAAAATATTTTATTAAAATAAATAAATAAATGATTTAAATATAAGTAATTAAACCTTTAAAATGTTCTTAATAAATAAAATAATTGATATAAGCTTATTATATAAGAGTTAAGGGACATACATAGAATGTTTGGACTCGAGGTAATAAATTTCATCTCAATTTACTTTTATTGAGACATATTTTATTATTATGAAGATAATTTCTTTTACATGGTGTATATACTGCCCATTTTACATGTAATATCATAAATAATTTATATATCATGGAATTTTACGTTTCATTTTTAATTATTTCATCCAAGGGGATTTGACTTGAATGTTACCAAGAGGTAAATGATTTCACAACTCAACTTATTTTCATTGGGTTATATTACTTCTTAATTTTCATTGAAATTTTAATATTATATGTGTAATAACATTTTATTTTATTATATTATATTTCCACTTGTTTTATATGGATTTATATTTGATACACATAATTGATTCATAGATTAATTTTCACTTTAATGTTATGATCATTGTAAGGGTTTCTCATCTCAAATTATCTTCTTTGGGACATATGTTATGTTATACACCTATCTTCTTTCATGAGGTGTATCTAATACCCCTTTTATATGTTATATCATGAATCTACTTATGTTCATGATACTTAAATTTCATAAGATGTTATTTTTTCATGAGGATTATGATTAAGGAGTTACCAAAGTGGTAAATGCTTTATGATCCAATCTTCTTTCTTTTAGGATTGTTTATGTTAAAGGTTATTTTGGATGAAATAATATAATATTATTTTATTTAACCACATATATTTTATTATCCATTGGTTATTCATGAAATTTTCAATTAATAGTACTATTTTATTCTAATTGGTACTTAAAATGATTTAGAAAATGTTTTTAAGAAAATACAACTTCATTTCATTCTTTGATAAAAAATCCTTATTCTACAAAATATATATTTTCTTAAAATGTTTTCAATTTTTTTAATATGATGGATTAAATTAATTTGTACTGATAAATTGATTTTTAGAAAATGTTTTAAATGGAATCTTCCTATCATTTTCTAAACGATTCACTTCTTGTCTTTTATCGAAAATGTGAAAGGAATATTTGTTTTAACGTACTTGACATGAATATAATTTTCCGCCATCATGACCACTCAATGTTTTAAAGATTAATTTTTGAGTTTCAAAGTTTATTTTTAAAGACAATTTTTTATTTAATGTTTTATAACGTTTTTTATTTTAAGTGTATTCAAAATGGAAGAGATATTTTCCTCAAGAAATGTTCCAAGTGATCCTTCAAAACCATTCTATATCTAAGATGACATCCTTTGACATTACTCAAAGTGAAAATATTATTTTCCTCGAGAATGTTTTTAATGATCTTTTTATATTATTTCTATTCATTATTTTCAACAATCCTTGATGTTACTTATACTCCACTGGGTATATGTTGTATTAACACCATCCTTATTATTTCTTTGGATAAATTATGATATTATCATGGAATATATTTCTTTTCCATGGGTTAATCAAGCTATGAAATAACATTGATTGTTTTTATGATTGAAAAGTGAAGGAATATTAATTTTTTATTCATGAATAATAATTTTACATTATTGTTGATGAACATGTTAGCCCAATACAATATATATGAAAGGTTGAGCCCTATTATAGCTCATGAGAGAGACTGATATAGATTATATGATGGGTGCAAATAGATAGTGTCAGGTGAGCCTAATATAGTTTATATGATGGGTGCACCTAGATAGTGCTCTAAAACATAGGATATTGTTTCTTATATTTAGTGTAAAGAAGGAGGTAGTTACAAGAGGGTTTATCCAATATATTTAATTGGGATCTATTTATTTCTGGCATGAGTTTAAAATGGGTTATGAAGATAATATTCTATATATACCAACACATTTTCTTTATTCTTGCTATGGGGTTTTAATGATTCATTTAATCAAGATTGGAACAACATAGCTCATGACTATTGATTCTTATGAATATTTCCTTTGATAAATCTTTATTCCATGTTTCATGATTAATGATAGAGGTATTGATGGGTTTGAATATTCTCATGTTTTTCTCATGCAATTTGATTATGTCATTATACCCTTATGCTCTATTTATACCCACTAATGCCTGAATGGCCCGATGGCCTTATTTTTTTATTGATTTTTGATAACCCCCCTTTCAAGGGATGAGGGAGAACCCAAACAAGGCCCATAGTCTTAGAGAGATTACATGACCCGTAGGTATTATAGGAAATATACAGAGTATAACTACATGGAACTCCTCCTCCTTAGCATCTGAATCGATATATCAGCTCTTCACCTTTGCATGACTATTTGGCTAGGCTTCCCATACATTCATAGGCTGGTCCTGATGGCTATGCCATACCATCTCTTTCATCCCCAACCATTTAGCTTCTGCTCTGGTGAATACGCCTACTCTGAATCCTCATCAGGAGTATACTCCTTGTAGAGTCCACTTGGTCCATTAAGCAAAATTTCAGGTGGATCAAAATCCTTGAGGTGGCCCAAAGGCCTTGAGTTGATCTGAAGGCCTTGAGGTGGCTCGAAAGACTTACTAGCCTAAAGGCCTTGGGTTACCTGAAGGCATTAAATGACCAAGGGACTAAACCGGTGGTCCAAAAGCCCAAACAAATGAATAGTTCTGGATGTTATAGATTCGAATAATACCTGCTATAGTGACTGCAACAATGTCTACTATAGTGTTACTAAAGTACTTCTACAGTACCCAGAAATATGTCTCTGCCTGATTTTGAATTCTGGTCTCTTGGATGCACTTGCTGAGTCCTCAACAACTGGGCTGAGGCTCTTGTGCTATGACCACTAATGACATTCAATTGTTAATGATTATGTTTACTCTTACTGATCAATTGATCTCACCCTTATTATTTTTCTTATTCCCTAGGTTATGAAGAATGATGAATAAATTATTTGTGTCTAGAAAGATTTATAACATGATAAAGTTTGTGGGAGATGTTGAATACTTAATAAGGAATATAAAAAGTTGGGTAAAGTGAAAAAAATACTCCCTTGAATTCATGGGTATTGTTTATGATAGAGTTTTTACTGATTCTCTAAAACTATCAACCTAAAATTTCCTTATGTATGTAAGTGATCCAATACTTCCTTTTGATGTTTTATGTTTTGGATAGTGAAAATTAGGTAACCTTCATTAGTATAAAAGAAAAAAAATGAAAAGTTTATGATTTTAGAACTATATCGGAGAGTGTGGGTTTGGGGATGTTATAGTTGAAATCATATTAAAGGTTTAGATAAATTTGGATATTAGTATGTTTTCATGTGAGGTTAACTTAAGGATTATGGATACCATCTTAGGTTTATAATTTTATGGTTGATCATAAGTTTAAAGGTATTGAGAAACATTATATTTTATATGTTATTTGAAGATTAAGGTTATTTTAAGGGTGTTAATCATATTTCTAGGAATTTTATAAGGATATAATTTTATTAAAAAGAATTACTATAATGCAGGGAGACAACCCATCATATTCAGAAACGTCATGGGGCTTGAACCCACAACTGAAAGGGTGATAAAGGTTAAACAACCACCACAGGCCGATGTGATGTCTTGGTAAGAATAACATCATTTTTTTACATAAATTATTTGAAATAATGTAACACCCCAATCTTCCACAGTATACTTCTTTTTAAATAAATCATTAGCTTGTGCTAAACGCAACATTGAGTTCGAGCGCACCACTACCTATCAAACAAGCCATTTAAAAAACAGTTATGAATAAAAATGAACACATTTTTAGTTTTATATATATACCATATAATTTTAACATTCATATTATGTGATTCATATACATAATATAAAGACAAATTCAATTTTTCAGATAAAAGAAGTATTTTTAAAAAAAATCAGATTTTCGCCTTTTAATGGAGAACAATTTTTAAATTCAATATTTGACACTTTTATAAATTAAATTTGATGAAATTAAATTCTTCTTTAGAATATGGACATAAAAATTTAGTTTGTATGATTTTTTGGTACTTTTTTGATAACTTTCATATATTTATAAATAGTGAAAAATACTGCATTTTAATTCAAAACTGCCTTTTCATCTAATTTTTTTATATAGTTAGATTTTATTTTTAATTAGTTTTAAAGTGTAATTGGATTAATATTTTATCATTTATTATAATTATGGTTATTTTATGTAATTTCACATTTAAATTGTACATAAACACATGCCAATCTTTTAATAGTTTTTACTTCTTAAAATCCCGCTTTCTCGTTTTGACAACAGGAATGAAATTTAAATTAATTACTTAAACTTATGTGTTTTAAATTTGGAAAAATTGATTCCATATTTTGAATCATAATGTACAATTTTTTTAAATATTTACCTTTTATTTTTGGACAATATGAATAATAACTTCATTAATTATTTTTATTTACCATGGTTAAAGGGTTAATCGGGTAAATAAGGGTAAAAAATAATATTATAATAATATAAAACTACCCTAACATGTGTCCTAATACTATTAGATGATATATTTATGACCATGTCATCCTTGTGTCGATTTTGGGACCCCATGGAGCAACTTGGGTGTGATAATGGCATGTTATAAGAATTAATTTAAAGTAAAGTGAAATATAACATAAACATGTATCTTTTACTAAAACAATTTTAATTAGAGTTATATAAGTGAAAATTTCAACTATAAATATTAATTAGAAATATAAAAATATTTAATACATCATGGTATTTTATTTTTAATTTTAGACATTAAATAATTAAATTTAATTATGACACAATAATGATGCATTATTCTCTTTATTAATGAAACAACCAAATAAATGATATTATAAATATTAAAATAAATATAATTTGAAAGCTTTTATTCCATAAAAATTATTATTTATGATATTGAAATATTATATTTTAGTTAATACATTTTATTTGAAGGAATAAAGTTGTTATGACTTTAACAAAATCAATTTCTAAATAGTGTCAAAATTGACATAAATGAGTTTTTAAAACAAATAATATTTTATTAAATGATATTAAAATCGTAAAAAATCTAATATTTGGAAAAATGAATTATATAATGTTAAAAATGTCATTAATTATCCACTTTATGTTATATTAGAATTTTATAGTAACTAAATTAACCCTATAGTATAAAAATACAAGAAGACACGGTAAGAGTTAAACTGTTTAACTAAGGGTTAATCCCAAAATATAAGGTTACTTTCATGAACTAAACTTGCCTAAAAATAATTAGTTGAGAGTAGTTTTAACCATACTAATCTTATACTCAAATTATATCACTTTGGAGCTATTAGAAACTAAAAATCATTTTATAATAAATTAATATTTCATGATTTTTCCTAAAGTGTCCCTCACCTCTCTTATAAAAGGAACCCCCGTTCTCTTTAACTCACACCTATAAAGACTTTTGGTTCGGAAAAAAACCTACCAATTTCTCCTAAAACCCCCCATAAATTCATTCTAGAGGCTAAAATTTGGGCTGAAATCCATCCTAAGGAGTCCTTTTGTGAAAATCAAAAGAAGACACCCAAAAAGAGGTAATTGTTTTATCAGCTCTTTCAAAGTTCTTTTCTTCTTCTACTTCATATTTATTAGTTGTTTCCATACTAAAATAATAATTCCAGTACCTTAAATATTATGAGATATTATTATAATTATGTTACAACCATATTCCTCCTTTTACCCATCCTATGAAAAATAATATCACCATGTATGTGTACATACGACTTACCGTCTCCACACTGTGGTGTAAATTGTTTTTCATGTACACTTTATTTATATGAGTATAAATATGCATATAATGTGTGTAAATAAAAAATAAAAAATTATATTTCTTCTTTAAAATTCATATTAGATCCAATTCCATACCATTTAACCATTAAGGAAATGATATTGTCGCTCATGCGTACGTACGACTTACCGTCTCCACGACGCGATGAGATTCATCTTCCATGTTCACCATCCAAGATTTATTATAAGAATAAATATTATTAATAATTGTTAAATATATGAAATAATAATTCTACTGGGATGATATATATATATACATACATACATATATATATTTCATTTTCTTAATTCCATTCAATACGATAAGAAAATAGAAACAACATTCATGCATGCGTACATCCTACCGTCTCCATGAACGGTATGTTCCATTTTATTTATATATCTATTATATATATTTATATATAGAATATATCTTATATATAAATCAGATTTTACATTGTGGAAGTAATTAAATTATTATCTAAGTAATACGATCAAGAATAACAAGTCAAAACACATACGATAAACAAAGTGATTATTACCCAAAATGTTGCATTAACTTGAAATTGTTAATAAATAGGTAATATAAAGTCATAAAAGAATCATATATGATATCTTAAATATTATTATTATTCTTATATAAGTTAATAATATGTTTACAAACATTATATAAGAGTTTCAGACATATACATAGAGTATCAGACTTAAGGTAAGGGTTAATTCATCGATCTCATTATTATTCGAGATTGTTTATGTGTAAGTATTTACTGAGACATATTTATCATCCATGTCCATGTTTCATAAAAAAGTTTTTGAAATAAGTATTTTAAGTTCTTATGGAAGGGAATATTTAACTAGATCAACATTTTAAATGTTTTAAAGATTTATTTATCTAAATCTATTTAATTAATGTCTATGTTTCTCAAAATTATTTTAAGGATGTATTTATATAAATATGATTGTTTTAAAATTTTAATTAATTTAAAAAGTTTCAAAGTGGGATTGTAAAATTTGATTCAAAAATATCTTTTAAATTAATTACTTTATAAATTGTGAGACTTTTAAATGTTTTAAAGTAAAAAGGGATATTTCCCTCAAAGAGTTTTAATGATGTTATTAAATTATTTTAATCTATGTCAACATATTTTGTGGGATTTTATACATGTTTGAAGTTTATTTGTCATGATACAATATTAAAAATTTTATATATTTTTTTGAGATTTTTTTGACTGTTGATGTGCTATTTTTGTACCATTCATGGTTTACGGTTAATGTATTAACATTTCGAAATCTAGTTTTAATACGAATGTTTATGTTATGTTTCAACCTTTTCATATGAGGAATGCATTGAACTTATGAAGTGACAAGTGTGGCATTATATATCCCCTCGGTGAATTGATTTGTCTCATGAGACAAACTTGTAATACCCCAAGATTTCATAGTAAATTATCTCTTTAAATTAATTTATCTGCTTGCGCTACACGCAACACTGAGTTTTTGCGAACAACGACTTACCAAACTAGCTGTTCAAAAAGCAGATATTAATAGTATTAACTAAATTTTAAATACTCTATATAATTTTAAAATCCATATTATTTGTTTCTTATACAAAATATAAGAAATAAAATTCATTTTTTCAGATAAAAGAAGTATTTTTTCAAAAAATGCAATTTTACCGCATATTAATGGAAAACCCTTTTTAAATCCAATATTTGACACTTTTATATATTCAATTTGACCAAATAATCTTCTTATTTAGAAAATAGACATAAAAATTTAATTTAGATAAATTTTTGGTGTTTTTCTAATAACTTTCATATTTTGATGAACAGTGAAAAATAATATATTTTAATTTAAAACAACTTTTTTATTCAAAATAATTTATAGTGTTAAATTATAAATTTGATTGGTTTTGAAGTATAATATGATTATATTTTTACCATTTAATCCAATTATGGTCATTAGAAGTAATTTTACATTTAAATTGGATATAAACACATATCAATCTTTTAATAGTTTTTACTTCTCAAAAACCCTCTTTCTAGTTTTGACAACAAGAATTAATTTTAAATTAGTTAATGCAACTTATATGATTTTAATTTGCTAAAATTTAAATCATTTTTGAATTAGGAATATCAAAATTATCTTAGGGCTAATTTTTGTATTTTTTCTGAAAACATTCAATTTTTATTGAATAGTGAAAAACACTACATTATTGTTTAAATCCAACTTTTATTTAAATAATAATTATTTTTATTTAAATTTATTTAAAGGTAAAAATAGATACATAATACCTATATTACTTCAATTTAATTCATTAGAGTCATTTTATAATAAGATTAGATGTATAAAATTTTATTGATTTTTTTAACGTCTTCTACCCACCTTCTAGGCACATTTTCAAATTTGCATAAAACATAATTTTTCTACTTCTATGAATTGAATTTAAAAAATCAGAGAGAAAAAGTTGACATAAATAAGTAAAATTTGGTTCAATAAGATGAAAATAATTTTTTGTGAACAATAAATGTTGAATTTTATTTACCACGGTTAAAAGTAAATAGGGTAATTAAAGGCATAATTAATATTTAAATTATCCCAACACATGTGATAATTCTATTGGATAAGTTTATTTCGACCAAAATTAACCTTAGGACAAAAAAATACCCCTTTTTTCCATTTGGGTTAGATTAGTACATTTATTATATTTTATTTAAAGAAGAGTTAAAAGTGTTAAATTCAATGTTTAATAACTAAACCATTTTTAATATATGGTTAAAAATAAGATAAATTCAACTATAAATATTCATTATAAATATAAAAATATTTCCTACATAAGTTACTTGATTTTTAAATTTTATACATTAAATAAATAAATTTATTTATGACAAAATGATGATGCAGTAATTACCTTATTATTGAATGATTAACATAATTGATATTATAATTATCAAAATAAATGTAAATTGAGACTTTTTATGACATAAAAGAATTTTATAGGTGAATATGAAATTTTAGGTTTGATTTAATGTATTTTTTTTTATGTAATAAAATTTTTATGACTTCCACAAAAACAAAATACCAAATAGTGTCAAAATTGACATAAATGAGTTTTAAAAAAAATACTATATTATTAAATGATATAATAATCATAAATATAAGGTTCAGAAAGAAGACTTATATAATAATATATATGTCATTAATAAACCACTTGAGGTTCACTTGGTATTTTATAGTATTTTTATTAACCATGTAATATAAAAATACAAGAAGAAATGGTAAAAGTTAAACTATTTAACTAAGAGTAAAATATAAAAGATATGGTTAGTATGGTGACCTAAACTTGTCTAAAACCTATTGGTTGAGATTATTTTTACCCATAACTACCTTATAATTGAAATAAAATTCATTTTTATCCATTAGAAACCGAAAATGATTTTATAATAAAATAGTATTTCAAGCTTTTCCTAAAGTGACACCCACCTCTCTTATAAAAGGTTACTTCCCCTTATCATAAATTCACAACTCAAAAGCCATTTTTCTCGGCCAAGCCATGCTCAAATATTCTTCAAACTACCCAAACTTTAATTTAGAGTACTTACTTTGATTAAAATCTAACATAAGGATCCCTTTTTATAAAATCAAAAGGAAGAACACGAAGAAGAGATAATTACTTAATCACCTTTTTCAAAGTTCTTTTCTTCTTCCACTTCCTCTTTCTTTGTTGTTTATATAATAAAATAATAACTCCAGTACCCTATAAATAATTTGATGTTATTATAAATATGGCACAACCATATTAATTATTCTATCCATCCTATGAATGACAAATTCACCATACGTGTGTACGTACGACTTACCGTCTCCATGTCGTGGTGTAGTTTTTAATTCAACACTTCATTATTTTGATGGGTATAATAATGAGTATAATTGATGTAAATAATAAATATAACATGTTAAGGATTTTTTATATATATATATACCATAAAATTACATACGATTTCTCCATCAATAGAATGATATCATCGCTCGTGCATACGTACGGCTTATCGTCTCCACGACGCGATGAGATTCATTTCCACGTTCACCATTCAATGATGATTAAAAATATATATTATTAATAAGTATGTAATATATGACATAATAATTCTACTAGAAATATATATATTTATGTATTTACATATATTTCATTCACTTATTTCCGTTCAATACGATATGAAAATGGAAACTGCGTTTATGCGTACGTATGACATTCTGTCTTCGTAAACGGTGTTTTACATTTCATATATCAATCTATTATAAATATTTATATTATGAATATATATGATACATAAATAATTTTTTATATTTTTGAATCAATTAAATCATGATATAAGTTATATTATCATGAATAACAAGTTAAAACACGTATGATAAAGAAATCCATTATTACCCAAAATGTTATTTTAACATAGAAATTATTATTAAATGGGTAGTATAAATCCATAAATTAATAAAGTATGACATAATAAATATGAATATGGTTTCTTTATAATTTAATAAAATACTATGGTCATTATACAGGAGGTTAAATGTACCCTTGTCCAAAGGAAAGTACAAGGTAATGGTTAATTCCTTAATCTCATTATTATCCGAGATTGTTTATGTGTAAGTATTTACTGGGAAATTTTTATCATCCATGTCCATGATTCATAAAAAATGTTTTCAAAATTAATATTTTATGGTTTTGTGGAAGGGACTCTTTATCAAGATTATCATTTTAAATGTTTTAGTGATTTATTTTTCTAAATATTTTTAATTAATGTCCATGTTTTACAAATTATTTTAAGGATTTATTTATATGGACATGATTGTTTCAAAATGTTAATTACATTAAAAAGTTTCAAAGTAGTATGGGACACTTTGATTCAAAAATTTATTTTAAATGAATTCCTTTATAAATTCATGGATTTTAAATGATTTCACAAAAAGGGATATTTTTCTCAAAGAGTTTTACTGATCATTTTCAACATTGTCAACATCCTTTACTGGATATTATTCTTGATTGAGGTTGATTTATTATAATACAATATTACATATTGTATTGAACCAGTTATGATATTTTTGACTATGGATGTTCTATTTTTATACCATTCCTGTTTTTTGGTTAAATTATTGACATTTCTTATGATATTTTTAATATGAATGTTTATGTTATGTTTCAACATTTTCATATGAGGAATGAATTGGACTTAGAAAGTGATGGGTGGAGCCCACTATAGCTCCTCGATGCATCGGTAGGTCTCATGAGACAAACAAATGTCTTGGAAGAAGGTCTTGAAAAAAAATTTATTTGTAGTCTTTGCACGAGGCCTTGACTAAGTGGTTATGATGTCTGACATTATGCATCCCCTCGTTACGAAATTAGTTATTACATGTGATTATTCAACTAGTAGAATATCAATGTTCATGTTTATATGATAATTTTTGATTTATTTTTTCCATATTATGTTCAAGTTTATGTTCAAAAAGGCTGTTGTTTTTATTACACATCATGCCTTAAAAGTTTATAGCTTCCGCTAAATTATTGACCCTTAATGAGCATCTGAGCTCACCCCTTTCTTATGTTTTATTTTCCCAGGATTCCAAGAAGTGTATTTTAATTGATATGCAGGGTTAATATAGGGGAATAATGGAATTCTCAAAGTATTATTTATGTTGTGTTTTATGTTTGAATGTGTAATGTAACATTCATGTATGGAATATATTTTCAAGGACTGCTAAACTGATCAGTCCTTCGGGACTTGATTCCTTGTAATCATGCCAATGTATTAAAATAATGCACCGGGTCCGGGTAACTGGGGTCGGTGCATTATAGTTGGTATCAGGGGAAGTTTAGTATAAACCTTGGAAACTAGATTTAGATAAACTCTGATTAGAGAACATTACCCTAAGATATACTTTGATGATTATTATAGAAGAACATCCCAAAATTTTGGTAGTGTAAATATTATGTGGGTTTTCCATGAAAATACATCTATGTTTGGATATAAACATGTAGAGGTGGCTCTCGCACAGATGTACCTAGGAATGAAAACTCTGACAAGGAGTTTCAGGCTTGACTCGGGGTATCCTGGTATTTGACAATGGGTCTTGCTGCACTCTTGGTGTTGACACTCCCGGGGGATATGCTTAGGATAATTCACATTTTCTTTACAAACCATCATAAATGATTTATGAGTAAATAATTCCTAAATGAAAACATTTTTTATGATTATGGATTATATTCATAAAAATTTCAATTTATGTTAGGTATTTTACAAGTTTAGATTATGAATTGAAATTCATAAACTAACCTAGTGTATGACATTGTTTAGAAATGGTGCCCAGTATAAGGAATATAAACTCCGATAATTTGAATGATCCAAAGAGTAAGAAGGATCATATATTTCATGATCTTAAGACAACATTTATTAGGGAAATAGTCTCCCTTATATCCGCATCATATGAATAAATAGTATCATGTGTTAATAAGATAAGTAATGAATTCTATGGGTCCTATGGCTTTGAAGGGAAACAAAAAAAGAAGAGGATGGCAGAGACAAATATGGATAAAGGGAAGAAGGAAAATAAGGATTTCTCTACATTTGATAACTTTGGAAACAATCACCTTGGAAGATGATTGAAGGTAATGGGAGTATGTTATAATTGTAGAGAAAAAGGACACCATGTTCATGATTTCGAGTGTAAGAAAAAGGTTTCAAATGTACAATGCTTCATCTGTAAGGAGTTGAGACACTATATGAATCAATGTCCAAATCATCAGAGTATGACCCAAATGTTTCTATTGGATAATAAAAAAGTTATAATACTACCATAGATGAAGTGGAATGACTAATGTTCTTATGTTATTATTAAAGAATTATGTCATTTGAGTGTTTTATCAATGATGTACTGGTTATATGAATTATGGAAATAAATAAGGATTGTACTGCAGTACTATTTCATTAAGGATTTGATATTATATGGTTCTAAGAAAAGTGACTCAATAGAAAGTTAAACTTTTGGTAAAATACATGGTTAAAGGAAAGATAAACCTTAATATGGTTCTCATACTGAGTTAGTGATTTTGGAATAAGACATGATTGATTTGGATAAATTATATTTGATATTCTTGACTACCTTGAAACTGATTAATGATTTGTATATTCCATCATTATTGGGAGTTTTCAACATTTTTTAATTTAAGGTGTGTATCCAGTATTCTATGTTTTAAATAAGGAATGGGGAAGAACAAGCGTATTCAATATGGTCTTCTGGTAATTTAGTTTATTACCATGTTTTAAGAAAATACATGATGAAGGTATTCACATGTTATTACATGGAAAAATAGATCTTCATTATGTTATGTTGACTTTATTTATAAATTTTGGACAATGAGTTTAGACAGAAGTATTTTGGATAAGTCTAAAGGTTGGAATTGAGTAAGTTGAGCACTTGATATTTTGTATGAGGTAAAAGTATAATTTATTGGATACTCTAACCTAACATTTTGGATTTAATTAAACATATAGAGGATTAAGAAAATTCTTCTGGACCTTATGATTTATCAAATGTGAATTAGGCCTAAAAAAATAATTTTTGAACATTCATTTCTTAGTATAAGGGATGAAGTGAAAATAGATCGAAGTGAAACCAAATAATGAGATTATGATTAAGACAGATAATGAAATCAAGTATGTTTTCTTGAGTTCTTATACTGATATTAAATTAATCCCTCCTCTTAAAAAAATAAAGTATCTAAAAAAATTTGTTATCGTAATACCTTATGTTTTATTTAACCAATGATATTTTAAATAATCATAGATTTATGGATTTGAGGCACTAAATTTTTTCCCTTTATTATTCACTTGTCTGTGATTTATGACATCAATAAATCCCTATAAATATTTACATTTCCCTCGAATTTTGTGTCTATAATTTCCACCAATGTTCTCCTATTTGAAACCCTAAATTTTTGGTGTCTTTTTCATTTTCCTTTTCCTCTTATTAAGACTAAATTTTAGTAACCCTGTTCTTGATGTGGGTTTTCCATAAAGGTATTTTTAATTTTAAACCTATTATTTTCAAAGAAAAATTTCAAATTTCGAGGAAGCAATTTATTGAAGGAGGGAAGAATTTAACACCCCAAGATTTCATAGTATGTTATCTCTTTAAAGTAATTTAATATCTTGCGCTACACGCAACACCAAATTTGAGCGAACCACGACATACTAAACTAGCTATTCAAAAAGAGAATATGAATAGTATTGACTACATATTGAATACTCCATATAATTTTAACATCCATATTATGTGCTTCTTAGACATAATATATGAACAAATTCAATTTTTTAGATAAAAGAAGTATTTTTCAAAAAATGAAATTTTACTACATATTAATGGAGAACCCTGTTTAAATCCAATATCTGACACTTTTATATATTCAACTTGACCAAATATACTTCTTCTATAGAAGTGGGACATGGAAATTTAGTTTGGATAAATATTTGGTGTTTTTATGATAACTTTCACATTTTGATGAATAGTGAAAAATACTAAATTTTAATTGAAAATAATTTTTTTAATCAAAATAATTTATAGAATTAAATTATAAATTTGAATGGTTTTGAAGTATAATTAGATTATATTTTTATCATTTAATACAATTATTTTCATTATAAGTAATTTTACATTTAAATTGGACATAAACACATATCAATCTTTTGATAGTTTTACCTCTCAAAAACCCGCTTTCTGGTTTTGACAATGAAAATTAATTATAAATTAATTAATGAAACATATATGTTTTGAATTTTTTAAAATAGACATCATTTTTGAATTAATAATATCAAAATTAGCTTAGGGTGAATTTTTGGCATTTTTTTGAAAACTTGCAATTTTTGATGAATAGTGAAAAACACTACGTTATTGTTTAAAACTGACTTTTATTTAAATAATTATTATTTTTATTTAAATTTATTTTGAATTAAAAATAGATACATAATACCTATATTATTTCAATGTAATTCATTAGAGTCATTTTATAATAATATTAGATGTATAAAATTTTATTTATTTTTTTAATGTCTTTTACCCACCTTCTTGGCGCATTTGCAAATTTGCATAAAACGTAATTTTATCACTTCTGTGAATTGAATTTCAAAAATCTGAGAAACATAGTTGAAATTCGTAATTAAAATTTGGTTCAATAAGATGAATATTATTTTTTGTGAATAGTAACTTTTGAATTTTATTTACCACGGTTAAAAGTAAATAAGATAATTAAATGTAAACACAATATTAAACTTACCCCAACACATGTCACAATTCTATTGGATAAGTTTATTTCGACCCAAATCAACCTTATGAAAAAAACGATCCTTTGGATCCATTTGGGCTAGATTAGGACATTTATTATATTTTATTTAAAGAAGAGTTAAAAGTGTTAAATTCAAAGTTTAATAAATAAACCATTTTTAATATAGGGTTACACATAAGATAAATTTGACTATAAATATTAATTATAAAGATAAAAATATTTACTACATCATGTTATTTTATTTATAATTTTTAGACATTAAATAATTAAATTAATTTATGGCATCCTGATGATGCAATAATTACCTTATTAAAGAAAGATTAAAATAATTGATATTATAGTTATCAAAATAAGTGTAAATTGAGACTTTTGATAAAATACAAAAATTATATATCTGAATATGAATTTTTAGGGTTGATTTAATGTATTTTTTTGAAGTAATAGACTTCTTATGACTTTCACAAAAACCAAATACCAAATAGTGTCAAAATTGACATAAACGAGTTTTTAAAACAAATACTATATTATTAAATGATATAATAATCCTAAAAATATAAGGATTAGAAAAAAGACTTATATAATTACATATATGTCATTAATGAACCACTTGAGGTTCTATTGGTATTTTATAGTATGTTTATTAACCATGTAGTATAAAAATACAAGAAGACATGGTAAAAGTTAAATTATTTAACTAAGAGTTAAATCTAAAAGATAAGGTTAATATGGTGACCTAAACTTGTATAAAACCTATTGATTGAATTTATTTTAACCCATAACCACCTTATCCCTTAAATAAATACATTTATAACCATTATAAAACGAAAATTATTTTATAATAAAATAATATTTCATGCTTTTTCCTAAAGTGACCATCACCTCTCTTATAAAAGGGTACTTCCCCTTCTCTTAAATTCACACATCCAAAGCCATTTGGCTTAGCTAAACTCTGCTCAAATATCCTCCCAACTACCCCCAATTAAACCTAGAGGACTTACTTTTATCATAATTCATCCGAAGGAGCCCTTTTGATCAAATCAAAAAGAAGAACCCGAAGAAGAGATAATTACTTCATCACCTCTTTCAATGTTATTTTCTTCTTCCACTTCCTCTTTCTTTGTTGTTTACATACTAAAATAATAACTCTAGTACCATATACATAATTTTATGTTATTATAAATATGGTACAACTATATTAATTATTCTATCCATCCTAGGAATGACAAATTCACCATATGTGCGTAGGTACGGCTTACCGTCTCCACGTCGTGGTGTAGTTTTCTATTAAAGACTTCATTATTTGGATGGATATAATAATGAGTATAATTGATATAAATAATAAATATATCATGTTAATTATTATTTATATATAATATACCATCCAATTACATATGATTTCTCTATCAATATAATGATATCATCGCTTGTGCATACGTACGACTTACCGTCTCCACGATGCGATGAGATTCATTTCCACATTCACTATTCAACAATGATTACAAATATATATATTATTAATAAGTATGTAATATATGAAATAATAATTATACTAGAAATATATATATTTATATGTATGTATTTACATATATCTCATTCACTTACTTCTATTCAATGCGATATGAAAATGGAAACGACGTTTATGCGTACGTACGACCTACCGTCTCCATAAACGGTGTTTTCCATTTCATATATCAATCGATTATACATACTTATATTCTAAATATATATGATACATAAATAATTATTTATATTCTGTAATCGATAAAATCATGATATAATTTACATGATCACGAATAACAAGTTAAAACACGTATGATAAAGAATGCGATTGTTACCCGAAATGTTATTTTAACATAGAAATTATTATAAAATGGGTAGTATAAAGACATAAATGAATCAATTATGATATCATAAATATTAATATGGTTATTATATAATTTAATAACATACTATGTTTATTTTACAGGAGATTAAACTTACCCTCGACCAAAGGCAAGTACAAGGTAAGGGTTAATTCCTCAATCTCATTATTATTCGAGATTGTTTATGTGTAATTATTTACCAGGACATTTTTATCATCCATGTGCATGTTTCATAAAAATGTTTTCAAAATGAATATTTTAAGGTTTTGTGGAAGGGACTCTTTATCAATATCAACGTTTTAAATGTTTTCATGATTTATTTTTCTAAATATTTTTAATTAATGTCTATCTTTTAAAAATGATTTTAAAGATTTATTTATATGAACACGATTATTTAAAATGTTAATTACTTTCAAAAGTTTCAAAGTGTTATGAGACACTTTGATGAAAAAATATATTTTAAATGAATTACTTTATAAATTTTTAACTTTTATATGATTTTACAAAAGGGATATTTCTATCAAAGAGTTTTACTAATCATTTTCAACTATATCAACATCCTTTACTGGATATTATTCTTGATTAAGGTTGGTTTATTATAATACAATCTTCCATATTGTATTGAATGAGTTATGACATGTTTGACTATAGATGTTATATTTTTATACCATTCATGGTTTATAGTTAAAATATTGATATTTTGTATGCTAGTTTTAATACGAATGTTTATGTTATGTTTCAAAATTTTCATATGAGAAATGCATTAGACTTAGAAATTGATGGGTGGATCCCGCTATAGCTCCTCGATGCATCAGTAGGTATCATGAGACAAACTAGTGACTTGGTATAAGGCCTTGACAAAATTTTTATTTGTATTCTTGACACGAGGCCTTGAATATGTGGTTATGATGTCCGACATTATGGATTCCCTCATTATGAAGTTAGTTATTACATGTGATTATTCGACTAGTAGAATATCTATGTGCATGTTTATATGGTAACTTTTGATTTATTTTTTCCATATTATTTTCAAGTTTATGTTTAAAAATTCTGTTGTTTTTATTATACATCTTTCCTTAAATGTTTATAGCTTCCACTAAATTATTTACCCTTACTGAGCATCTGAGCTCACCCCTTTCTTATATTTTATTTTCCCAGAATTCCATGAAGTGTATTGTGATTGATATGTAGGGTTAAGATAGGTGAATAATGGCATTCTCAAAGTATTATATATTTTGTGTTTTATGTTTGAATGTGTAATATAACGTTCATGTATGGAATCTTTTTTCCAAGACTACTAAACTGATCAGTCCTTTGGGACATGAGTCCTTGTAATCATAACAATGTATTAAAATAATGCACTGGCTCCAAGTAACTGGGGTTGGGGCGTTATAAAACTAGTGTCTTTGCACAAGTCCTTGATAGAATATTTGTGAATGGTCTTGGCACATGGCCTTGACATAGTGGTTATGATGTCTGACATTATGCATTCTCTCATTATGAGATTAGTTATTGTTTTTACATGCGATTATTCAACTATTATAATATCTATGTGAATGTTTAAATGGAATTATTTTATTTAGTCTTTCTATATTATGATGAATATAATGTTTTAAAAGAATTGTGTTTTAGTTTTATAACTTTCCTTAATAGCCTATTCTTATTTGTGATAACTTACACTATATTGTTTATCCATATTGAGCATCTGAGCTCACCCATTTCTTATTTTTTATTATCCCAAGATTCCAAGAAGTGTTTTATGATTGATATGAATGGATAATTTTGGGTAATAATGGAGTTCTAAAAGGATTATATATGCTATATTTTATGTTATAATTTTAATGTAAAGTTCATGTGTGTAATATTTTTTTCAATACTGCTAAACTAATCAGTCCTTCAAGACTCGATTCCTTATAATCATTCCAATATATTAAAATAATGCATTGGATCTAGGTAACTAGTTTCATTGTGTTACAAATATAATGATTAAGTTGATTTTTATAACTTATGTTTTATTGTATAGATAACCCTGAGATTGAAAAGTGATTTGGTGACTAAGTGATTAATGTTATTTTGGAAGAATATTAATATATTTTTCGAAATATAATCTGAAATGTATGAAATAACCTTTGAGGTTAAAAAAATAATTAATGTTTAGTTTATTTGTGATGTAGTGTTACACATTTATGGAATGAGTTAGTTTGAACTTTGGGAAATAATGTTGAATTTTGGTGGTTTATTCATTACTGGAATCATCTTACCATATGTTAACCATTTAGGTTTTGGTTAAAGTCTAAATATAGGTTTAATAGTTTCATTATACATTTTATAGTTATTTAGTCATTTAAAAGTTTATTTTAGTGCTTCAGACATGAAAAATTCATCGTGAATACTCATCGTTTAGATTAAAATATGAGATTGTAGTTGAAATTGATTAAAGGATGAAATTATAATTATCAAGTAAGTATATTTAAAAATATTATTAGTATATATGGAAATTAATTACTCAACCCTAGGAAAAGGATTTTTAAAATTTAAATGTTACCCTATTATGTTCATTTCTGATAAAATAACGATCTTTTTCACACCTCTTTGGTTTATAGTTTTGTGGATGTTTACTTTCTCATGATCATTTACTTTCATGTGATAAATGATCCATATCACTCTACATCATTATTTGGAAATTACTATTTTCTTTCATTTCTAATCTTCACATTCCACCAATGTTATCCTATTCGGAAACCTAGTATGTGTTTTCCAGATGACCTCCATACTTCCTTTCCTCTCTTATCAAGAGGATATTTTATTAACCCTTTTTACAATGTGGGTTTCCATCAAAGGTATTTTAAAATGTCCAATAATTGATTACCATGATAAAGTTAAAATTACAAGGTTTAAATTTATTAGTGGTTTCAATGTAATAACCTGGTATTTTAAAAAATGAAGCTATGCTCGATAGCGTACAAGACATGCAACACTGAGCATAAAAGAACTATGAAATAATATTATTTTAAATATGACTGTTATAATCTTGTTGTTAAATTAGAATGCATAAATAATATTAAATAATTATATATATATATACATACATATAAATTTCATACTCAATATAAATTTATTGATAATTTCTTAGTAAATAAGAAATTAATTTTTAATAAAGTAATTTATTCTTCAAAAATATTTTTCTTAAAAAATGATTTTTATTTATTTTTGTGAGAAAATATTATAATTAATTTATCGATATTAAATTAAATTCATTTTTAAACTTGAATATAAATAATACCTTAGGGTAAAATTTTGGGATTATTCAGGAAACATTTATTTTCCAGTGAATAGTGAAAATTCCTATTTTTGTAAAACTGTCATTTCTTTTCAATAAATTATATAATTTAAAAGTCCCATTGTGATTTAAATTTAATTTAATTATAATATTTATTATTTAGTTATATTTAATCCATATAAATACGTTTTAATCATATTTATATTGAATTGTATTTTATGTTTATTTTTGGGTTCAAAAATTGGTTTTTTTTTTTCTGAAAGCTATTTTAAAGTGAATAATATTTCTTCATTTTAATTAATTAAAACAACCCCTGATGAAGAATAATTTAAATTAAATTTATATTTTATATATCTATAAATATGAATTTAAATTCATATAATGATTACCACAAGTCATATAGTTAATATACAATCATCTTTTTCTTGAAAAATACACTTGTTGAAAAATTGTTTTTTTCATCGCGTCAGTGGATATAATTTTAAATTAAATTATACCAATTATTTAAATTGAATTTTTTAAAATGAGTTTAATATTTTGAAACAGTATAATTTATATTATATAATATGTTCAACTTAATTTTCCGTTATAATGAATAGTGAAAATAGTAAAAATATTCTATCACAGTTAAGGTGAAAATGAGTTTACTAAGGAGTTAAAATAAAAATATAAGGGTTAAAATTAATTAAAAAATTGTATAAAATATATTTTCTATAAATATTTTATCTTTACATCATATAATTATCTATAATTTTCCATTTTTATCCTTTTTACATGTGAAAAATGTGGGTATAACTTTTTCTTTTAAAAAATTACATGTGTGTCACTCACCTTACTTATAAAAGGTCACCCATATCCTCACCTCTTAACACCATAAAATCATTTTTTATTTTGAAAAAACCTACCAAAATACCTTTATTAATACCCTACCCATGACCTAGAGCACCCAGTATTATCATAAATCTGTCTTAAAAATGATTTTGATGCCAACCTAAGGAGGTTGTCCGAAGAAGAGGTATTGTTCTTAAACAAGCATTTTATTTTATTTCTTCTTCCACCTACATAAAATATTATTCAATTATGATGATATAATAAAAATAGTATTTAACATATACTGATATGTTATTATTTAAATTTTATAATCTAAATTTATCTTCTCTTTCATCAAATGGGAAATGAAACTATCCTTATTGTGTACGGCGAACTACTACCTCACGAACCAATGTAAATCATTTTTCGTCATTGCCACTCATGGATTGTTATAATGATGGATTTAAATTATATATATATATATATGATATTTGTAACATAATTATACTTCTGAGATTTTTATATCATATATACCTTCTTACTTTCCATTCTGTGAGGAATACAATAACGTCGCTCATGTGTACGACTGACTACCGCCTCATGAAGCAACACAATTTGTTTTTCAATAATGATTTACATAGAAGGTAATAAGGATGATTTTAATAAATATATGGGATATATTTGACATTGTTATTATATTAATGACATATTTATCATTCATATAATATAATATATCATTTTCTTTCTTATCATTCCACTCACTGAAAAATAATAATGTCATTTGTGTATATGTGTGGACTACCACCTCCACGAAGAAATGTGATTATTTTTTCATCACCACATAAAATTGATTATATATATAATTTAATTTAAATAAATAATATGATATTTATGATATTATTATCATTATTTTAAGATAAAATTATACTCAACATCTTTCCATAACGATCGTTGAAAAATGGAAATGTTACTCATGTGTACATACGACCTACCGTCTCCAAGACTGTAACATAGTTTATTTTTCATAACCATTGTCCCTGTATGATTTTAAAAGTAAAATTTATTTATAAAAATTATAATTTTGTCATGATTATTATTTTTGGACATGATGGAATAATGACCACTTTGACCTCATCGACACACTGAAGCTGTTTTAAAATAATGAACCAAATGTCGTCAAAACACATGATGTGGACTTAACTGATTAAGTATTTAAATATGTCATTAAAATAAATAAAATAAATTATTTAATTATAAGGTATTAAAATTTAAAAATTTTATTAAAAAATCAAATAATTTATACAATCTTATAATATATGAGTTAAAGTATAGACATTGAAAGTCTCGAGTTGAGGTACGAGATTTCGTCTCAATTTACTTTCATTGAGGCATATTTTATTGTTATAAACATAATATATTTTATATGGTGTATATAATTCCCATTTTACATGAAATTTCATGAATAATTTATAAATCATGGTATTTTAATTTTTAATTATAATTATTTCATTCAAGTGGATTTGACTTGAATGTTACGGAGCGATAAATAATATCATAGCTCAACTTCTGTTCATTGGGTTATATTACTTCTTAATTATCTTTGTTATTCTGAGATTATGTGTGTAATTAATTTTTATTATCTTATGTTGTATTTATACTTGTTTTATGTGTATTTATATTTGATACACATAACCTATTCATTAATTAATTCTCACGTCAATGTTATGATCACTGTAAGGGTTTCTTATCTCAAATTGTATTCTTTGGGACATATGTTATGTTATACACCTATATTATTTTATAAGGTGTATCTACTGCCCCTTTTATATTTATATCACTAATATCTTTATGTTCATGATATTTAAATTTCATCTTATGTTATTCTTTTATGAGGCTTATGATTGAGGAGTTACCAAAGTGGGAAAGGCTTTATGATACAATCTCTTTTCTTTTAGGGATTATTTACATTGAAGGTTATTTGGAAAGAAATAATATTATCTTATTTTCTTGACCCCATAACTTTTATTATACTCTATTTATTAATTAAATTTTCATGTAATATTACCATTTTACTCTCATTGAATCATAAAATTACTGAGAAAATATTTTTAATAAAATTCGACTTCATTTTTCCTTTCGATCGAAAATCCTTTTTCTTCCAAATACATGCTTTCTAAAAATGTTTTAAAAAATGTTTTAGCATGTATGTTTATAGTAATTTTTACCTATAATTAGAATTTTCATTTTTTAAAAGTAACCTTCCTATCATTTTCCAAAAAAGAAGCCTTTTGTATTTAAAAAAAATGTTAAAAAAATGTTTGTTTAAACATACGCAGCATGAACAAAATTTTCTGCCGTCATGACCACTCAATTTTTTAAAGCATAATTTTTAATTTTTAATGTTTTTTTTGAAAGATAATGTTTTATTTAAAGTTTTATAAAGTTTTATATTTTAAATAAATGTTTTAAAAATTGAAAGTATATTTTCCTCAAGAAATGTTCCAAGTGATCTTTCAAAATCATTTTCCATCTAAGATGACATCCTTTGATGTTACTCAAAGTGAAAAGGTTATTTTATTCAATAATTTCTTTAATGATATTTTAATTTTATTTCCATTCACCAACATCAAAAACCCTTTATTTTACTTACACTCCACTAGGGATATGTTATATTAATACCATACTTATTATTTCTTTGGATAGATTATGAGATTGTCATAGAACCCATTTATTTTCCATAGGTTAATCAACCTATAAAAGAACATTGATTATTGTTATGATTTGAAAGTGAATAAATCTAAATGTTTTATTCATGAATTAAACTTGGACATTATATATGATGAACAAGTAATCCTGATACAACATATGAAGTTTTGATCCCTATTATATCTCTTAAGTAATCTTGATATAGCTTATACGATGGGCGTGTCTAGATAACACTAGGTGAGCCTAATATAGATTATACGATGGGTGTTCATATATTTCACTACAATGTACTGGGTAATGTTCATTGTCATTCTAGGCAAGAAGAAGGGACTAACTAAAGGGTTTCTTCTATGGATTTAACTAGGATCCAGTGATTTCTGACATGGGTTTAAAACGAGTTATGAAAATAATGTTACAAAGATACCAACACATTATGTTTTATATGGGGTTTTAGTGATTCCTTTGATCATGATTAAAATCACATGGATTGTGATTATTTATTCTTATAACTCTTACCTTTGAAAATTATTTAGGTCTAGTTTCATGATTGATGATCCAAGTATTTATGGGTATAGATATTCTTATGTTATGCTCATGAAAATTGATTATGTCATCATACCTATTTTCTATTCTTATTTTTACTGATAAAATTAAATTATTAATTCTTATTTTTACCCTTAATGAGAATTTAAGCTCATAATTATTATGTTTCATATTCCATAGGTTATGAAGAATAATTATTTAATGATATTTTTCTAGAAATGTCTCTAACATGATGAAGTTTGTGGGAGATGTTGAAGACCTAATTTGGAATATGAAAAGATGGGTAAAGTGAAAAAATAATCCCTTGAATTCATGGGTATTGTTTTTGTAAGTGTTTTTCCTAATTATATAAAACTATAAATCTAAAATTTCCTTTGGTAAGTAAGTTATCCTATATTTACTTTTTATGTTGTGTGTTTTGGATAGAGAAAATTGGGTCACCTTCATCTGTATCAAATCTGAAATGAAAATTTTATGATTTTAGCACCAAATCCATGAGTGTGGGTCTGGGGATGTTATATGAGGCCACTCCATGGATTCCTCTAGATTAAAATCTACTAGTATGGGTGTTGAGTGTATTATATTACCATCTCAACCCAAACAATAACCACTTTGATACACTAGTTGAAAATATTTGACTCATACTCACCCCAATAACATTAAGGAGTATGTTTCCCATCTTGGGGATGAAAATTATAAAAAATAATTATGCCATTTTGTTTTTTATTTTATTATCAGGTAAGTTTGAATTGAAATTTTAGAGTGGATTTTATACTAACTTATTTTATAGGTTAATTTTAAGAGAAAAAAATTGTAAAAGAAATCAATAATGATTCATCCCCTACGTCATTGCGGTGTTACCCATTTCTAGGCCACATAAATTGGTATTAGAGAAATGTTACCTTTGTATGATCCTCGTGTAATGGATGATAGACAATTTGGATTCAATAATTAGTAAGGGTCTACTTACATTCGATAAAAATAATTACCATGGTCGAAAAAATAATATTCTACCCTACATTTTATCTCTTGGATTGGAAGTGGTTGCTGCCATAATAATTGGGTTTACACCTTTTTATATAAGCAATAAAATGAAATTTTCTGATAAAAATAATTTAAATTTTATCAGAAAATAATTAAATTCCACTATTATATCATTATCATAAAAAATTAGATACCTAGCTAATGGAATGTAAAAATGAAAAGGATGTATGAGACAATATTGAAAGTAGATTTGAAAGAAATGGAAAGGTTAAAGAATTTAGGTTCCAAATTTGGGGAAGCAAATATAAAGATATCAAGATGGTTGAATATGAAACCATTAATGAATAATTTGTCATATTCAATAAAATTACCAGCAATATTAGTGGTTATGGAAAAAAATGGAAGATTCTCTAATTATAAAGAAGTTTATGAGAAATTTCCCAGACTTGTTTGATCCTAAAATTTCAGCATTGTAATATAAATAAGATCTTACTTCATATTAATTTTATAATATTCTAACTACATATGAGAAGAAAAAATGAACCAATATTCTAAATGAAAATCAAGAATGAGATGGATTTTTAATCCATGAGAAAACTAAAGATTAAGGATGAAGAAGTTAAAGATTCAAATGAATCCAAATATGAGAATATAATGGAGAATATAAGATATTTATGTCTCTTATCGCAAGAAACATAAAAAATTCAAAGGCATGAAGGAAAACTACCACCAAAATTCTTTAATGTTGGAGGAATTAGTTATTTTTCAATCAATTTTCCAAAGGAATATAGTGGTATATATGAAAATTATGAATAAGTATAGAAACCTTATAAAAAAAGAATGGATAAAATCTCAAAGGAAGGTTTGAAATATATTGAAAGAGAGAAATAATATTCCTAAAAGGAATAAAATAAGCATGATTATTAAATAAGAGGAGGTATACTCCACTTTAAGTAGAAAATTATAAGAATAAGATGCTATAGAAAAATTCACCATCTTCATGGATCACGTTGAAAGACATGAAGAATATTCAAGAAATAAAGAAGAATAAGGTGATATAACATATATGGAGAATATACTAAAATGAAAACTAGAATCATGTTTTGAGAAGAATAATAATCCCACGAAATAAATCAATATTTTTAAGAAAAAGTGTGAATATAAAATTGAATAAATGGAGGATATTTTCAATAAGGATGTTGAGCACATTGATGAAATTAAAAATCTCAGTCTCAAAGCTAATGAGAAATAAAAAATGATGAATGATCATGAATATGAAATCATAATAAAAGATAAGAGATAAGAAAGAAAAAATCAAATTTTATTGAAGATGAAAATAAATTCATAGAGATTAGGTATGTATTTATTAAAGTATTCGAAGTTAATTTTTAGAAAATAAAAGTACTTGGGAAAATAAACTCAAAGAAGTAGGTCATATCCTCACATGAAAAGTCCCAAAGTAATTCTATTTTGACTTATAATATAGGTTTAAATTCTAAATTTATATGAATATAGGCAAGAAAAATACTGACAAACACTCTTCTACATTAAATTATGGATGGAGTGATTCAAAATGAACATCCTTCCCAAGGAAGAAGTAAGAAAAACACATACCTTTTTGTAACAAAAACATTCTAGAAAAACTTTATTTTATCTCAGAAGACCCATATTCAATGCCTTTTATCGATCCTTAAGTATTTTTGGAAAAAAATCCTTTTCATGTTGGTATAATATGTATCTATTAGGTAGAATAAATAATTTTAGGGGGAGTAATTATGAAATGTTAATAAGAAATTATCAAAGGAAGCAAGATAGGATAAAAAATTCCTCATATCTTCTAACACAAAACAAATTTGTTTTCTTGGAAGAAATATGTAGTAGTAGTGATCATCAAGGTCTTTACAATAAATAGTACATGTCTAATCTTTTTAGATAATTCTACTCTACAGGGAAAAGGAAATAAATTCATAAAATTAAATAATCTGATAAATAACTCATTGCTTTTGTTTCACTAAATTCGTTCAAGAGAAATAAGTCATGGATTCCTGACAGTGGTTGTTTCAAACATATGAATGGGGACTCTAAATTATTGAATAATATTGACAATCATGATTAAAGAGTATTTTATTTTGGTAATGAATGTTCTCTATAAATTAGAGGAGCTAGCTCTATTAATACTGATGAATAAAAGCTAAAATATAAAGACATACTTTATATTAAAGAGATTAAAAACAATTTTTTATGTGTTATCCAATTATATCATGATTATAATGAAGTGTATTTTAATAAATATTCATGTGTAATCAAGAGAATAAAGTATTGTAGTATTATTACTCAAGTAAAAAAGACAAGTGTAAATTTAATTCAAATTTCAAATCCTATCAATTCCTACTATATGGGTTCCTAATATGGAAGAAAGCTATTTTAAAGAAGACTTGGATAAATTGTCTATATAAGTTTTAATTAAATCAAAATTAATGGTGTGGTATAATATCTTTCTCAAATAAATAGAGAGATATCAATGATTTTTTTGAAACCTGTTAGAAAGGGAAAGTGCTTTAAGAGACTCATAAAAGAATAGAGATTTAGTTCTCTAGACCACTTGAGCTTATCTATACTTATTTATGCGGACCTATGAGATTTTTAACTAAGTTTGATCTATATTTTATTATATTAATTTATTACTTCACCCAAATTATAAATGTCTTGTTCATAAAGCACAAGTCTTAAGTAGTTAATATGTTCAAAAATTTTAGAAGACAAGCTAAAAAAGAACTGGGGGTCTACATCAGAAAGTTGACAACTAATAATGTAAGTAAATAAAATTATTTTGATTTTGAAATATATCTTAAAAAATATAGAATCAATCATAAATATAGTTCACTATATACTACCTAACAAAATAGAGTTGCATAAATAAAAAACAACAATTTAGCTGAGATACAGTGTGTACTATTGTGCACATTCAAAGTCGATGCCTATTAAGATCTGAAAAAAATATGAAATCATATTAAATTTGTTATAAAAGGAAGGAAATAGTAAAATAATTTTATTTTTTAATTAATTCTGACATGAATATTAAAAACTATAATTTTTAAAAGTTAAAAAATGGTAGAAGATGGGATCTTCATTGGATACTAACAAATGGTAGAAGCTAAAAATACTAGAATAAGAAGCTGTGGATACTAATTTACTATTTTTATATGATGGTTATTGATAATTAGAACAAATATGAAGTGATGGTTGAAGTAGGTGATGAGATTATTGAGTTTGGAAGCATAAAAAATTCAGAAAAATAGATCGAACAAGATTTTGGAAATTTATAGAATTCTATTGGTATTGATTTTTACCAAACTAGTGATGAAGATGAGACTGTTGGGAATTATATACTGAGGAAACAAATAATGAATAAGTATGTTGGTTATGAAAATATTATTGGTAATCAAGATACAGCTATTAAAACAAGATGAATATCGATTCTTGAAAACTGTACTTATCTCATTTCTCAAGTTGATCCACAAACTATTTTATAAGTAGTTTATCTTGAGGAATGGATCAATGATATGAACAAAGAGAATGATCAAATTAAGTAAAATTCCTTTTATAATCTTATTCCATGACCTAAAAATAAAAATTTAATTGTCATTAAGTGTGGTTTTAGAAGAAAATTGAATGAGAAAGGTAAAATTTGAAGAAATAAATATGGGCTTATTTTAAATATATACACAAAAATTAAAGGGATTGATTTTGAAGAAACATTTTCACAAGTAGTAAGGATATAATCAATAAAAAATTTCTTGGTAGTGAAAGTAGACAAAAATTATAATGTTTATCAAATGAATATGAAATCTATCTTCCCAAATGGTGACCTATTGAAATATGTTTTTATTGAGAAAATTGAGTGGTTTATGTTAAAAAATATAGTAGAATGGTTTTTTAGTTAAAAAATGTTTTTATATATTAAAAATTATCCTAGATCCTAATATTCAAAACTATATAGTTGTTTTAGAGATATAGAATTTTCAAAGGGAAATGTTTATAGAAACCTATATGTGAATGAGCTACCCACAAGTACTTTAATTATCATTATGTATGTTGATGAAATTATTATAGTGATCAAAGCCTTTTACACATATCATTATATGATTTTTAAATATAAATATCTATTAATAAAACACAAGGATTGTAAATTACTAGTGTATTTGGAAGACTAGGTTCATATTACATCCAATAAAACTAAAACATGACATCCTTAATTTATTCTCCATAATGAGCTCCTAATTCCATTTGAACATCTAAATCTGCATAGGATAACCTAGGTAATAAATAAAGGAGTGAGCTAAAAATTCTAGTAATGTAATAAACAAGATAAGGGAACATAGAATGCGATTAAAATGTATAACATGATATCATAAAAGAGATGGCTCATGAGTAATCATATAGAAGCATAACATAAAGAACATAGTAACATAGGAAATGTGGAAGTGACATATAACACAACATAAACATGAGTCAAGGATAACTACCTAGACAATATCACATGGTGGAAATATTCTCAAAATGGATTTGGTTTACCCCCTAACCCCATACATGACGTCTCATGATACTAACAAATTAACCAATTAATTATAACACTATTTTGGGCGCACTAATTGTAGACGATATATCAAGATCAACTAGTACTATCTAGGCACACCCATCATAAAATGTTTATGATTTATGTGTATAAAAAAGGAAATAAATCATAAGGCATAAAATAGTAATTACCCATGAGAAGAAAATGGGTTGCTTAATCTTATCTCACATCATAATCATAATAAATTTCATAATAAAGGTATTTGAGAGATGAACATAAGGCACGTATTTCCCCATCAAAGTAAGGGAAAATAAGTTAGGTATATATATATGATGGATATATATATTAATTTATAATTAATATATAACATCAAAGGCTATCATTGTTTATGAAAACTTCTTTAAAAGATCACATGGGATACTTCTTGATAAAAATAACCTTTTCACTTTGAAATAACTTCTTCAAAATATTAAAAATTTACAAAAAAATTCATAAGATACCTTTTATTTTAAAAATAACCATTGAAAATTATAAAGTATGCTTTAAATACTTGAGTGGTTATAATATAGGGTAATTCTGTACATGCCATATAAGTTAAAAAAGATTCCATTCACACTGTAGTAAAAAGTTTAAAAAGTGCCTCATTTGGAAAATGAAAGGAAGATTCTATTTGAAATATTTTTTTAAAAATTAAAACATGGGTGAAAATGTATTTAATAAATAATTTGGATAATTTTAAAAATATTCTTGAAAACACTTTTAGAAAAAATAGATATGGAAGAAAAAGGATTTTCGACTGAAGAGGAAAATGAAATCATATTTTCTTGAAAATATTTTCTCAATAATTTTAAGTAACAAAGATCGAAAAATAGTACCATTTAAAAATTTAATAAATAACCAGAGAATAATAAAATGAAATGTTTTTTATAAAATTACCAAATAATATCCTATAATTGAAATTTAAGCATAAAAAATCCTGATTAAAATGAGATTGAAACATAAACCCTTACTACTTTGGTAACTTTTGAATCATAACATCCCATGAATTAAGTAGATGAATTGTAACTTAAAATATCATGAAGTATAAAGTATTAATGATATAATATTAAAGGGTTCTATATATACCCAATTTAAAAGAAATTAGGCGTGTAAAAGACCATGCGTCTCAAAGAAGGAAGTTTTGAGATGAAACCCTTACCTCAAGTCCAGACTTTGTCATGTATGTATTTTATATCCTATATAATAAAATTATATCAATTAATTATTTTAATAATAACCTTTTATAAGTTTAATTACATTATAATTAAACCATTTACTTCATTTTTAATCACTTATTCAATTATTTTCACATCAGGTGTTTTGAGGATGCTCAGTTCAAAATTTCAAAATGGAATTGGTGAAATGACCATGGTCAAATGGATAATTATTCCATCATATCTAGAATAATAATCATGAAATAATTATAAATTTTATAAATAAATTATAATTTTAAAAATGAACATGAATTATAGTTATGAAAAATTAATTGTGTTATAATCATGGGGATGGTAGGCTGTACCTATGCATTTGTAATGTTTCCATTTTTCAACGATCATGATGGAAAAAATTTAAGTTTTATTTTATATTTCCATATTTATTATAATATCATAAATATAATATTATTTCTTTAAATAAACTTACATATACCATCTATGTAATTCAGTAATAAAAAATGATTCATATCTCTTCGTGAGGCGGTAGTTCGCCGTACACAAAAATGACGTTATCATTTTAAATGGATAGTAAGGTATGAAAGTATATGATATATTACTTTTAATAAATTATTAATATTTCCTGAATATCATATACTGACATTAAATTCATAATTATTAATATCTGTAAGAGGCGATGATGGAAAATGAATTACATTGGTTCTCGAGGTACCTGTTTTATCGACTCAACATATGACCAGAATTGAGAAGGTTAATACTTAAATAGTGAACAAGGTGGATTATGGTGGTACAATTCTATCCAATTATACTTAGAAATACCCAAGATAGAGGAAAAATAACCCAATGGTGGCTGATATTTTCAATCATTTGAGGAACAATCTAGTCGATCCCAAGCCAACAAAACATGTTTCTTTAGAGTAAGTGGCAGCCGAGAAGGTTAGTGTTGCTAGTGTTGTGGAACCTATCCCATGTATTAGATCCTATACTGGGGATGTGTGATCTGTTAGTGTAAATAAACTGGAATTGGATATTCAAATGATAAATTAAGGAGATTCAAGTGGCTGTAAGGACCGATACAAATTAGTGCAAGGAACTGATTGTTGGATGATTGCTAAGAATGGGTACAATCTAAGAGGTACCATGTACTGATTAAACTTTAGTAACAAGTTTTAATGAAGGGGTAATGAAGAGTAGACTCTGGATAAAAGTGAGCCTATGTAGGAAGATGTCTTCAAGGATGGTCAAGGACTTTCCGAAGAGTCAAGTGATGGTGGTCTTGGTTCAAGAGAAAGTGAATAGGGTTGGCAAGATAGGGGGATTTACAGCCCATGGAGAAAGAAGGGTAGGAAGGGATGTAGGGACTCTTGGAGATGCATCCTTGTCAAGAGGAAAAAATCAAAATGGAGAAAGGATTAATCTTACATTACTAAGCCCATGGATAAAAGACCAGTCTTGAAGTTGAGGCCCAAGGAGTTGGACTATGTCTCCACTCCTTTGGAGAGGGATTATGAAAGTGGAGTGTCTAAGGATCAAACAAATGAAAATGGAGTTATGGTTGAACTTAACTGGATATAGGGAGAATCTATGATGGTGGATCTTGATAACAATGAGTGTTTACCAGGGATTTCCATTCAATGTGGAACCCAATTGACCAATAATTTTGAACAAGAATCTGGAGGTGTGATGAGAGAATCAAGTAAGAGTTATGAAGACTCAATAGTGGTGGATGAGAACACCACTAATCAATTTGATCTCATTAAGGGTGTGCCTAATGACCAAAAGTGAGAGGCATGAAAGGAAGTTACATATAGTGTCAACCTATGGGATAAGATTTTCCACTCTGACGAAGAAATGCTAGAGGAATCACTTTTGATTAATGCCTCACACGAGAATGCAGATAAGATTATTGAGTGACTGTTACTTTTGGAAATAAATAAGGAGAAGACAAAGTGGATCAATAAGAAGGACCTTATTTGGGTATGGGGTTTCAAATCAAGAAAATTAAAAATAGAAGAGTACATTAAAATGTGGGAAAATATGGATGATTAGTTAAAAAATCTTATCAAAGATGACCCGACTAGAGAGGTAAATATTCTTTAATTGAAATTATTTAAGGATAATGTTTCAAATTGGTTAAAATTAGACTTTAATGGTTCATACACTTCATATGGTTATTGATGGTTTGTATTTTGTACTTTCATGGGTTCTCACATTTCCCTTAAAAGTGTTTGAAAAATAAAAATCTAATTTTTACGTTAAAATTTCATTAGTTTGCAAGGTGGTAGTCTGCTATACATATGTTCGATGGTTTTGTTTCTCATTTGATTGAGGTGAAGATGGATTTAGGGTATTAAATTAACATAATAACATCATATTATATGGAATATACTGATGTTATTATATGATAATTATTTATTAAAATTTTAAAAAGGTGTAAGAAAAAGCAAAACAAAGATTCTTGATTAAGAATGTTACCTCTTCTTCAAACCACCCCTTTAGGATTATACCTAAATCCTCCCTAGATTGGATTTATGATAAAAAATAATAACTATATGAAATGGGGAGGGAAATAATGAAGTAGTTTGGGCATTTATTTTCCAATACAATGGGTTTTAGAAGCATAGAAATGAGAGGACAAGGGGTTCCATTTTATAAGCGAGGAGGAGTGACATTCTTATAAATACTCAAAACTATTAAATAATGGGAAGTCACTCTCAAGAAAAGTTTCTAAAAAATCAACAAATAAAGGAGAGTGGGAGAGAAAATTACAATAAACACACATACCATTAAAAATAAACATGTTCTTAAACATGTTATCCTCTTTACCTATATGGTTACTCACTTTTAGCATTTTATTTTTCTACCACCCTAACAGTTTTTTAAAGTTTTACTATTCATTATACCAAAAAAGTAAGTATAAATTATTATATAATATAATTTATTATAATTACAAATATGGAATCTATTTTATCAAATTAAATTCACATATGTGGTCTAAATTAATTAAAAATAAAAACTGCAAGCATGATACAAAAGTGGTTTTCCAAAAAATATATTTTTTCAAAGAAAAATTGATCTTATATTAGATATATGAATATAAATAATCATTATATGAATTTAAATTCAAAAATATAAATATATAATATATAAATTTTATTTAAATTATTCCTCATTATGGGTTATTTTAATTAATTAAAATGGATAATTATTATGCACTTTAAAACAGTTTTCAGAAAAATGCATTTTTTAAGCTTAAGAATAAGCTTATACTAAAATACACTATAAAGATAATTAATACATAATTAATTAGATTAAATATAAATAAATTATAATTATTTTAAATTTAAATTAAATTTAAATAACAATAAAACTTTTAAATTACTTAATTTATTAAAATAAATGATAATTTTACCAAAATCTATATTTTCACTATTCACTGAAAAATAAATATTTTTTGAAAAATAGTAAAATTTCATCTTAATTTTATATCGATATGATGATTTCAAAAATTATTTTCATTTTATAAAATAAAACTTCTAATTTTTTTAAAATTACTTATCATATTTTCTTACAAAAGCAATAAAAATAATTTCTAAAGGAGAAATAATTTTTACAGAATAAAATATCTTTATAAAGTTGACTGCTTATTTATTAATAATTTATAAATAAATTTATATTGAGTATGAAATTTTTATATATTTCATAAATAATTTATAATATTCATATCAAAAAATTTAATGGCTAGCTTATATCAGCCACATTTAAATAATAATATTATATCACAGTTCATTTAAACTTAATGTTGTATGTTGAATACACTATCAAGCATAGTGTTCTTTTAAAATTTCAAGGTGTGAAATTATACCCTCATTAAATAAATTTCATCCTTATAATATAAAATTTTGATCAGTAATCAAGGGTTTTACATTAAAAAATTCCTTTTGAGAAAACCCACATCATAAAAAGGGTTAATAAAATTTCCTCTTAAAAGAGAGAATGGTAAATACAAAGATTATATAGAATAACACATGACTAGGTTTAAAATTAGGAGATCATTGGCGGGATGTGAAAATACAGACATAGAAGAAAAGCATAAATAATTATGGAGAAAAATAGGTATCATTGATCAAAATAATTTGAAAGATCAAGATAAAGTTAATAACCAAAAAACCATAATTCCATGATGAGTTAAAAGACTATTGATTCACTAGATATGAATTTAATAGGATAATTTTTTTTAAATATCATTTTACTAAATTTGAGGGATTATTTTATTATTAATATAGAGAGCACCAGATAATATACTTTCTTGATATCTTTTTAGTTTATAAACATATTTATATTATTTGGTTGTGCTTTGATCACTTTACACTTAACCTATTACTCTAAAGAATGAATATGAAATATGAATTATTTATTCCGAAAGCACTACATTTAAATTTTAACATATCATAATTCCATAAAATAGTAAAAATATATTCCTCCTATCTTTATTAAAATAAAAATTCTTATCACAATGTAAGATAATACCCAAAATGAATATGAATATATTAATATCAAAAATTCAATAATAAAACCAAAGGTTTGACATTTATCATTCTTTATATAAATATCCCTAAATCAAAAATACCCTCAATAAACTCAACATAAAAGAAGTTTTTATCCTCAATTGTTATCTCACACCTTTAAACTTAAATCTAAAAAACATAATGTCATTCTTCCCAAGTAATCCCATACATTAAACCTAAAGGGTATATATAAATCTTACATAATAAAACGTTTCCAAAAACAACATTAATCACCTCAAAATACCTAAAATTAAAAAAGGTTTGAACCCAACATATGTTTCCAAAAACTAATATAAAATTTATCCACTAATTTATTCACGTAAAAAAAATTTCATACAAACTAGTACATCACATAGGCCAGTGGTAGGTGATACATCCTTATTATCCTTCAATGGTGAGTTCAATCCCTGAGGCCTTACTAAATGTAATGGGTTGTCATCTATAATACTAGTAGTCCTATTTCTAAAACCATATTTATATAATTACTATAAAATTTACAAAAAAATATGAACTTACTCAAAATAACATTAATCATCAAATCAGTTTTTAACCACTAAAGTCTTCTATACAACTTATTTTTTTCCACAAAATCAATGAATCACAATTGAATATAATTACCTAAACATCAAAAACATATAAAAGGTTATAATTTCCTCAATCATGTGTTTTTCTATAAAATATTTCCTTATAATTAAACCAACTTTCTATTTTATTAGTATGTTTAAACATATTCTTGCAAATCATTTAAGAAAAATTACCACCAAATGATCCTTATAAGTTCAATGATAACATAAATAAAAATACTTGAGCAACATGATTCTCAAATTCAGAAAACCAAAACACTTAAATCATTCCCTTTAAATGATTTTAATTACATAATACGTTAGTAATTAATCCTTTTATTAGGGAATTAACTTAGATAATTAAAAATTACCCCATATCAATGACATTGAAATGTTAGCGGTGCCTTAGGTTAGAATTTATTTCCTTGTATCTTGTAAACTTGACTCTTAATTTTTATTTTACAATTATCCACTTTGTGTCCTCTTTTCCCATACATAAATCATCCTTCAATACCTTTTCCATGGTGTCTCTTCTCACATTTTTGACATGTAGGAAATTGATTCTTATTTTCTCTATCATATTTAACACTTGAACTTCCATGAGACGTTATTCTTCTCTTCTTTGATGAACTTATAATTTCAACTATGTTCTAATTTTTAATTGTAATATAATATATCTCACTTAATATGATAATACTATGTCTAAATTTCATTACCATTAGGTTAGGAATCTCATTAGATAAATCATTTAATTTCCCATCACAGTGGTTATTGGCATACTTTCTACTATTTCCCATTATCAACCAAAAGGAAAAAAGAAACAAGGATAGAGTAAATTAATATAAAAATGGGAACTTATAATCTTATAAATAATGAATTTTAAATGATAAGTACATCCTGACTTATGATTCTACAGGTTTCAATCTAGTTTATCCATGGTAATGTTTCCTATTAGGTTTTATAACCTAACAATTTGTTTGAGTCCCTAACAATGTTTCATAAAGAGTTTTTGAATTTCCAAATAATATCCCTTGGGAGTGTCAAAACAAGTGAGAAACAAGGCTTGTTATCATACAATAGGTGACAATCAGGTTAATCTCAATATTCCCTTTCTAGATTTATTACCCCTAGGTATAACTATTCCAGATCCACATCCACTTGTATTATCGAGACAAGGATTTAATTTCTTATAACCCAATCATTTTACACATCACCAAAATTCTAGGATATTTTTTATACTTATCCTTATTATTATACTTATCTTTATACTTATACCTAGGGTTATCACTAAATTTATCTCATCCTATTTTCCAAAGGTTAAATAAACCTTTCCAATGACACCAACTATAGTGACCCAAGCCTTTTACACATTTTATTACATGATTTTTAAACCTAAATATCCATTAATACAATAAAAGGATCATAAAGGCCTGGTGTCTTTAGGAGAATAGGTTCATATTACATAAAATGAAACTAAATAATGACATCCTCAATTTATTCTCCATAATGAGCTCATAATCACCTTTTATCTCCTAAAACTTCATAGGATAACTTGATGAATACATAAAGAAAGGGGTGAGATAAAAATCCTAGTAATGGAATAATAATTATAAGAAAACATAACATGTGAGTCAAATTTATAACCTGATATCATAAAATATAAGTCTCATGAGTAATCACATGGAATCATAACATAATGAAAATGGTATCATAAGATCATAGTAACATATGAAATGTGGTAAAAACATATAACATTACATAAACATGAGTCAATTATAACCACCTAAATAATATTATATAGTGGAAAAAGTCCCATAATGGATTAATATTACTCCCTAATCCCATACACAATGTCTCATGAGACTAAGATCATTACCCAATCCATTTGAGAAATATCTGAGTGCACCCATCATATAAGCTATATCGGGTACGCCCAACACTATTTAGGCACACCCATCATAACATGTTTATGATTTATGTGTTATAAAAAAAGGAAATAAATCATAAGGAATAACATAAGAATTACCCATGGGAATAAAATGGTTTTTATAAACTTGTCTCATATCATAACAAAAAAAATTTCATAAATGAAAGGGATAATAATATAGGTATATTTATTTGAGGGACACACACACAAACATATATATAATTTTGATTAAATCCATAACATCAAATATTGTTGTCATTGATGAAAATGTCTTTTAAATATTACATGTGATACTTCTTGAGATAAATACCATTTTCACTTTGAATTCACTTCTTCAAAATCATAAAAAAATTTAAAAAATATTATATAAAACAATTTATTCAAAAAATAACCATGAAAAATTATAAAGGGATCTTAAAATAATTTATTGGTCATGGTGGTGGCTAATTTCATACATTCCATATTAGTTAAAAACATTATTTTCACACTGTACTAAAAAGATTAAAAAGTGACTCATTTAGAAAATGATAAGAAGATTACTTTCAAAACATTTTCTAAAAATTAAAATATGGTAAATATTTATTTAATAAATCATTTGGATAATGTTAAAAACATTATTTTTTTTGGAAAACATGGATATGGAAGAAAAAGGATTTTCTATAAAAGAGAGAAATGAAGTCAAATTTTCTTGAAAACATTTTCTAAATCATTTTAAGAACCAAAGAGAGAAAAATGGTACTATTACTTGAAAATTTCATTAATAACTAGATTAACATAAAATAAAAGGGTTTTATTATATAATGACTAAATAATTTCCTACCATGGAAATTCAATTATAATTAATCCTGATTAAAATTAGATTGAAACATAAACCCTTACCACTTTGGTAACTTTTGAATCATAAATTTCCATGGATTAAGTATATGATTTCTAACTTAAAATACCAAAATTAACTATGATTCATGGTATAATATGCAAAGGTGAATTATATACATTATTTAAAAGAAATTAGGATCATAAAAGATCACGTGTGTCAAAAAATGATGTTTTTGAGATGAAACCCTTACCTCAAGTACAAAATTTATCATGTATATATTTAATCTCTTATATAATAAAATTATATAAATTAATTTATTTACTAATAAAATTTTCCACATTTAATCCATTGATACTTAAACCATTTACTTTATTTTTAATTACTTATTCAGTTATGTCCACACTAGGCTTTTTGAGGAAGCTCAGTTCATAATTTAAAAGCGACATCGGTGTATTGAACCAGGTCAAAGGGTTCATTGTTCCATAATCTCAAAAAGAATAATCCTTAAATAATTATCATTTATATATATAAATTATACTTTTAAAAATAATCACAAATTATTGTTATAAAAAATAAATTGCGTTACAATCATGGAGATCATAGGATATACACACGAATGTGTTACATTTCCATTTTTTAATGATCATGATAAATATAATATATGTGCTATTTTATCTTTTTATAATTATCATAGTATTTTAAATATAATATTTTTTCTTTAAATACAACCATCAATGTGATACAATAATAGAAAATCAATCACATCGCTTTGTGATTCGGTAGTCCGCCGTACATATGAATGGAATTATCATCTTCACTGGATGGTAAGGTAAGAAAGTATATTATATATTAATTTCATATAATTATTAATATGTCCTAAATATCATATATAAATATTAAATCCATCATCATAAATATCTGTGAGAGGCTATGATGGAAAATGAATTACATCATTTTGTGAGATGACAGTTCACCGTACACCCGAAAGATTGTTTCGTTTCCCATTTTATGGAAGTGGAGATGAATTTAGGGTATTATATTAACATAAAAACATCATAGTATATGAGATATATTGACATTTTTATATGCTAATGATTGATTAATATTTTAATAATGTGTAAGAAGAACGGAAATAATGATTCTTGGTTAAGAACGTTACATCTTCTTTGGAACACCTCTTTTGGATTATACCTAACCTATATTAGATTTATAATAAATATAAGTCCTCTAAGATGTCTGTAGGGAATTAAAGAAGATATTTGGGTATGTATTGTTTGAAATAATGATATTTTAAGTGTGGAAAGAAGAGGATATGGGGTTCCCTTTTATAAGGAAGGAGGAGTGACATTCTTATATATACTCAAAACTATTCAATAATAGTAAGTCACTCTCAATATAAGTACCTCCAAAATTGAAAAATAAAGGATTTAATGAGATATAATGATAATAAAAACCCATACCATTCAAAAATAAACATGTTATATTCTTTACCTCTAAGGTTACTCATTTTTATCATTTTAATTTTCTTAGGGCCTTCAAGCCATAAGGCATTTGATCAAAAAGGCCTTCAGGACACAAGCCCTTTGGTAAACACAAGGAATTTGATACACAAGGACTTTGGGACACCATAGGAATTCCGGAAATTGGGACTTTCGGCCAAAAAGAACCAAGAATCAGCTAGAGTAGACCACACATGAGCAGACCCCAGAAGAGGATTAAGAGTAAGTAGCATCTACCAAAGTAGTGCTAACTGGATTAGAAGAACAAGAGGGTATGTAAATTTCCATCATTAATAGTCATAGTGTAGCTTTTCATGGGTAAATTCAAGCTAATTATTCATGAAAGGTGAGGATCTAGGCACCTTTAAATATGAAGATGTTGAGGAGGGGTAGTTCTAAAGTATAATAAGGTCTTGGGCCTTCAAAAGGTCATGTACAGGGACTTGTGCCTCTAGTAATTTAGGTAATGTATGAGAGTTCTGCCTTTGGGCTTACGATTCATGTAATGGTTCCTCCTAAACCCTTAAAAGGAGTATTATCCAAAAAATAAATAAAAATTTAAGACTTTCAGCTTATCAGAGTAGTATTTTTCAAGGAAAAGATGATCTTATATTAACTATACGAATATAAATCATAATTAATTGAATTTAAATATATATATATAATCAATTAATTTCATTTAAATAATTCCACATTAGGGTTTATTTTAATTAATTAAAATATAGAAACATTATACACTTTAAAGCAATTATCAAATTAATGTGTTTTTAAGCCTAAGAATAAACTTATACTAAAATCTAGTATAAATATGATTTAAACATAATTAATTAGAATAAATATAACAAAATAATACTAATTTTAAATTAAAATTAAATTAAAAGAATAATTTTACCTTTAAATTCTCAATTAATTGAAAAGAAATCTCAGTTATAGAAAAATCAGTATTTTTCACTATTCATTGAAAAATCAATATTTTCAAAAAAATACCAAAATTTCACCCTAAGTTAATATTGATATTATGATTTAAAAAATTATTTTAATTTTGTAAAATAAAATTTCCAAAATTTCCAAAAATTAATTATAATATTTTCTTATAAAAGCAGTAAAAATCATTTTTGAAGGAAACATATTTTTTATAGAATAAAAATCTCTATTAATGTTGAGTCCTTATTTATTAAGAATTTGTAAATAAATTTATATTTATTAGGAAATTTATATATATTTTATAAATTAGTTCATAATATTCATACCTTTAAATTTAACGGATAGATTATATCAGTCATGTTTAAATAATAAAATTATATCACTGTTTGTTTAAACTCAGTGTTGCATGTTGAATACGCTATCGAGTATAGTGTTATTTTAAAATATTAGGGTGATACATTATACCCCTTTGAATAAACAACATCCTCACAATATAAACATGTTCTCAGTAATCAAGGGTTTGAAATTCAAAATTTCTTTTATGGAAAACCCAAATCATAAAAAGGGTTAATAAGACATCCTCTTAAAAGAGGGAAAGGGAAACATGAATGTCTTATGAAATAACACATGACTAGGTTTCCAAGTAGGATATCATTAGTGGTAAGTGAAAAACATGTACCTTAAAGAAATGATTAAATAATTTTAGTGAGTAATAAAGACCATTTATCAAAATAAATTTAATGATCATGAGAAAGTTAACAACCACAAAAACATAAATCTATAATGAGGTAAAAGACCATTGATTCATTGGATATGAATGTAATAGGATATCATTTTTGTATTAATATAATTTTACTAGATTTGAGGTATTATATTAATAATAATATATAGAACACTATATAATATACTTGCTTTATATATTTTTATATCATAAACATAATTTCATTCCTTGGGTGCGCGTTGATCACTTTCCACTTTACCAATTACTCTAACAAATAAATATCCAATATTGATTTTTTATGCCTAAATCACTGAAATTAAATTTTAATGGACCAAAAGATTAATAAAATAGTAACAATATATTTCTTCTATCCTTATTAATACCAAAATGGTTAGAATAAAGTAAAATAATACATAAAATGAATATGAATATATTAATATAAAAAATTAAACAAAAAAAAAAGGTTTAACAGAGATCATTCCTTAAATAAACAACCTTATATCCCAAATACCCTTAATAAACTCAACATTAAAGAAGGTTTTAGCCTTAAATTTTATCTCATACCCTTCAAATTACATCTAAAAAAAATTCATTCTTCCAAAAATAATCCTTTACATTAAGCTTAAATGTTATATAAAAATATTAACATAATAAAATGTTTCCCAAAACATCATTAATCACTAAGAAATCCCTAAAATTAAAAAAATATATGATTATATCATATGTTTTAAAAAATCAATCTAAAATTTATCCAATAAAATTTTCAAGTATAAAAACTTCATATTAACCAGTACATCACATAGGCTATTAATAGGCGATGCACCCTTATTTCCATTCCGTTACGGGTTCAAGACCCATGACCTTGCCAGATGCGATGGGTTATTTCCCAGAATGATGACTGTCCTTTTTCTAAAAACATATTTATATATTTATTATAATGTTTCCAAAGAAATTATAAACATCTTCAAAATAACATTAATCATCAAATCGGTTTTTAACAACTAATGTCTTCTTTGAAACTTATTTTTTTTACACAAAATCAAATAATCTTAATTGAATATAATTACCTTAACACCAACCACACATAAAAGATTATACTTTCCTCAATCATGTTTTTTCCCTAAAATATCACCTTAATATTAAATAACTTTTCTAGTTCATTAGTACCATTCAACATATTTTTGAAAATCCATAAAATAAAAACTACTGTAGAACGATCCTTAGAAGTTTATTGACATCATTAATAAAAACACTTCAATAACATGATTCTCAAATTATAAAACCTAAAACTTCAATCATTTCCCTTAAATGATTTTCATAACATAGGCCCTTAGTAATTAATTCTTTTATTAGTGAATTAACTTGGATAATGACCACGTTTCCCACATATATGACATTGAACTTTTAATGGTGCCTTTGGTTGAACTTTATCTCTTTACATCTTATTAACTGGTCTCTTCATTTTTCTTTGGAGATTATCCACTTTGTTTCATCCTTTATGGAACAAAAATAATCTTCCAGTTTCTTTAATGCATTTTACACGTTGTCTCTTTAAATATTTTTTACATGTAAGAAATTGAATCGTCTTTTCATTATCATATTTAACACTTGTACTTCCATGAGAAACCAATATTCTCTTCTTTGATGTACTTATAAATTAAACTATTTTATATTTATTATTAATTATTATATATTGATCATTTAGAATTATCACAAGATTTCTAACATCCATTACCATTAGGTTATGCATCTTGTTATGTAAATCATTACATTTCCCATCACATTGGTTGTTGTCATGATTTATCCTATTTCTTAACATTAACTAACAATAAAAAAGAAACAATATGAGAATTAATTAACATAAAAGGGGAAACTTATAAACCTAGAAGGAATATCATATAAATGATAAGTATATCATGATTTATTATTCTATAGGTTTAAATATAGGTTATCCATGGTAAATATTCCAATTATGTTCTAACATAAACATTTTTTCGAGTCCTTCATAATGGGTTTTAATGATTTTGTGAATATCCAAATTATATCCCAAAGGAGTGTAAAACCAGGCGTATAGAAAGACCCATTTTTCATGAGGTGATGATCTAGTCCAGATCAATGTTCCCTTTTTGGAGTTATTTCCCCTAAATACAGCTGTGATAAATCCACACACACTTATAGTGTTCAGACATAAATGCAATTTATTGGAAACCATTCACCCTATACTTCACTAAAACTCATGGATATTTTATTTTTTACTTATACTTATCCTCATACATATCCATAAAATTATACCTAAGGTTCTCACTAAAGTTTTCTCATCTTAGTTTTCAAAGGTCAACTAAACCATTCCTCAAATACCAACTATAAAAACCCAATCATTTTACACATATTATTACATGATTTTTAAATATAAATAACCATTAATACAACAAAAGGATCATAAAGGAATAGTGTATTTGGAATATTAGGATCATATTACATCAAATGAAACTAAAACATTAAATCCTAAATTTATTCTCCATAATAAGATCATAATTCCATTTGAGCTCTTCAAACTGCATAGGATAATCTAAGGAATATATAAATAAATGGGTGAACTAAAAATCCTAGTGAGGGAATCAGCATGATAAGGAAACATATCATGTTATTCAATGGTATAACATGATATCATAAAAGATAAGGATTATGAGTAATCACATGGAATCATAACATAAAGAATACAATAACATAGGAAATGTGGAAACAATATATAACACAACATAAAAACAAGTGAAGAATAACTTCCTAGATAATATCACATGGTGTAAAAAATCACATAATGGATTAGTCTTACCCCATAATATAATAAATTATGTGTCATGAAGCAAAAAACATTACCCAATGCATTGGATCACTATCTGGGTACACCCATCGTATAAGATATATCAGGCTCACCTGATGCTATCTGGGTGCACCCATCAAATTTTTTTCATTATTTATATATTCCATAAAAAGTAAGTAAATCATAAGTAATAACATAAGAAATACCCTTGGGGAGGAATTGAGTTGCATAATATTGTCTCAAATCATAATTAAAATACATTTCATAATGAAGGCATTTGATAGATGAATGTAAGGCAAGTATTACCTCATAAAAGTAAGGGAGAATAAGCTAGATATATATATATATATATATATATATATGAGGTTCCTCTATACATAAATTAGAACCAATATATAAAATTAAAGAGTTTCATCATTGATAAAAATTTCATTAAAATATTATAAGGGATACTTCTCGGAAAAAATTCACTTTTCACTTTAAAATCACTTATTTAAAATCATAATAATTCAAAAAAAATTTATAGAAAAAATTTTCATTAAAAAATAATCACGAAAACTTATAAATTAAGCTTCAAATAATTTAGTGTTCATGATGGTGGTTAATTCTGTACATGCCATATAATTTAAAAAACATTCCTTTCACACTATTGTAAAATGGTTAAAAAGAGAATCATTTAGAAAACAATAAGAATATTACTTTCAAAACGTTTTTTAAAAACTATAACATGGGTAAAAATTTATTTAATAAACTATTTTCAGAAATTTAAAAACGTTATTTAATTTTTTAGAAAACATGAATATGGAAGAAAAAGTATTTTTTATCGAAGAGAGAAATGAAGTCATCTTTTCTTGAAAAAATTTTCTCAATAATTTTAAGGTAAAAAGTGAGAAAAATGTTTCTATTACATGAAATTTTCATGAATAACTAGAGTATATAAAAATGAAAGGGTTTTATGAGACAAAAACCAAATAATTTTCAATAATGGAAATTCAAGTATAAACAATCCCAATTAAAATGGGATTGAAACATAAACCTTTACCACTTAGGTAAATTTTGATTCATTAATTAACATAAATTAAGTAGAAGAATTGTAAATTAAAATATCATGAAATATAAATTATATATGATATAATATGTAAAGGTTCAGTATATATACTATTTAGAGGAAATCAGGTGCATAAAAGAGCATGTGTCTTAAAGAAGGAATTTTTGAGACAAAACCCTTACCTTGAGTCCATAATTTTCCATGTATGTATTTTATATCATGTATAAAAAAATTATATCAATTAATTATTTTCATAATAAAATTTTCTTGTTTTAATACATTTTTTACTTAAACCATTTACTTCTTTTTAATTACTTATTTAGTTATGTCCAAATTTGGTGTTTTGAGGATGCTTAGTTCATAATTTCAAAACGACATCGGTGTGTTGATTGTTTTAAAATGTGTAATTTTTCCATAATTTAAAAAATAATAATCATTAAATAAATATAATTTTTATATAAATTACAATTTTAAAAATAACCATGAATTATGGTTATGAAAAATGTATTATGTTACAATCATGAAGATGGTAGGTTGTACATACACTTGTTTAACGTTTCCATTTTTCAACGATCATAATAGAAAGAAGGTAAGTGTTATTTTATATTTCCAAAATGATAATAATATCATAAATATAATATTATTTCTTTAACTATACCTGTACACACCAACCATGTGATGTGGTAATTATAAATGAATAAAACTGCTTTATGAGGTGGTAGTCTTACACACACATGATGTTATAATTTTCATTACTTGAAATGGTAAGAAAGTATAGGATATATTAATTTTACATAATGATTAATATTTCATGAATATAATATATAAAAATTAAATCCATCATCATCAATATCTGTGAGAGGTGATGATGGAAAATGAATTACATTAGTTCACGAGGCAGTAATCCACTTTACACACAATCAGCGTTTTTGTTTCCCATTTGATGAAAGTGGAGATAGATTTAGGGTATTACATTATCATAATAAAATCATATTATATGAGAGATAATTATTTCCGTATATGAATATTGTTGATTATTATTTTAAGGAGGTGGAATATGAAATGAAACAAATATGCTCGGTTAATAACATTACCTCTTCTTCGGACCACCTCTTTAAGATTATACCTAAAGCCTCCCTAGATTGGATTTATTATCAAAATAAGGCCTCTATAAAATGGTAAGGGAAGTAATGAATGGGTTTGGTTAGTGATTTTCCTAACCAATGGGTTTTTTAGTGTTTAAATGATAGGAGTGGGGTTACCCTTTTGTAAGGGAGGTGGAGTGACATTCTTGTAAATACCCAAAACTATTTAGTAATGAGAAGTCACTCCCAAGATAAGTGCCTAAAAATTTGAAAAATAAAGGAATTAAAAGATATAAGGACATTAAAAACCTCTAAAATTCAAAATAAACATTTTTAAACATATTATCCTTTTATATCTATGGTTACTAACTTTTACTATTTTATTTTATTTAACATGATAACTATTTTTTTTTCCGTTTTTAATATTCATTACGACAGAAAATCAAGTTTACCTTATTATAAAATATAAATTATTCTGATTAAAAATATTTAATTAATATTATCAAATTTAATTAATATAATTTAAAGAAATTAATTTAAAATAACACCCGTAAGTGCGACGAAAAAGCAGTTTCCAAAAAATGTATTTTCAAGGAAAAGATGATCTTATATTAACTGTATGAATAGATATAACAATTATTTGAATTTTAATTAAAGAATATAGATATATAATATTAAAATTTAATTCCAATAATTACTTATTTTTGGTAATTTTAAATAATTTAAATGAAGAAACATTATGCACTTTAATACAGTTTTTAGAAAAATGTGTTTTTAAGACTAAGAATAAAATTGTTCTATAATATAGTATAAATATGATTTAAATGTATATAATTGGATTAAATATAATTGAAAAATACTTATGTTAATATTAAATTAAATTAAAATAGTAACGAGTGTTCTAAATTACTTAATTTATTAAAAATAAATGACATTTTTACAGAAATCGATATTTTTACTATTCACTGAAAAATCAATATTTTTCAAAAAATCCTAAAATTTAAAACTATGATTATTTAGAAAATTATTTTAATTTTATAAAATAAAACTTCTAAAATTTTTAAAAAATAATTATAATATTTTCTCACAAATAAAATAAAAATTATTTTTGAAGGAAAGATATTTTTTATAGAATAAAACATTTTTATTAAAGTTTCATGCTTATTTATTAATAATTTGTAATAAAAAAATATATCTAATAGGAACTTTATATAAATTTCATAAAAAAATTAATACTATTCATATTCACCAATTTAATCACTAGGTAATATAGGTCATGTTTAAATAATAATATTATATCATTGTTCGTTTAAACTTAGTGTTGCGCATTGAATATGCTATTGAGGATAATGTTATTTTAAAACCTTAGGGTGTTTCAATTATATTTTTTAGTGATAGAGAGTATTAATATATAGAATATTCAAATTAGATGAAAAATCACCTTGATATGTCTATATGTAGTGAGATGAATTACTTTATAGGATTGAAGTTGATACAAAAGGATGATGTTATTTTCTTACCCCAATTGAAATATTTTGGATAATTATTAAAGAAATTTGTAATAGAATATTGTATAAAATTTCCACACCCATTACAGTTGATACTAGGATGAGCAAATATAAAATGGGAATAAGTGTTAATTAGAGTGATTTTAGAAGATTCATTGGAATTCTACTCTATCTAATTACATTAAGGATAGAAAATTTTTATGTTGTAACTCTTTGTTCAAGGTTTAAAAAGTGATCATAAAGTGTCTAATATGTAGGTAGTTAAAATAATCCTGAGGTATATCAAATATACTCTAAGTTTTTGGCTACTATACATAAATGAATCATGCTAAAATTTATAGTGATACATAGATATAGAATGGGAAATATATTATATTGATAAGAATTGCACATATGGATGTCCATTATTTCTTAGTGAGAGTTGTGTGAGTTAGTATAATAAGAACTGGGATTCATTTATATTGAGTATAGCCATGGAAAATTATATTTCAAAAAAAAATTCGTGTAAACATATGCTATTGATACAAGTTCCCCTAGTATATTTGAAAGTAAATATTGAGACTCCACTAAAATATCTTGTGATAATCAAAGTGCTATTATTCTTTAAAAAAACCTACAACAACACTAAATATCAAATCATATTGATATCATATTTCATTTCATCATAGATAGATTGGAAAATGGTTATGTGAAACTTGGATATATTCACACTAGAGGTTAGATTGTAGTTTTTTACAAAGTCCATACCCAGAAATATATTTGGATAACTAAGGATGAAACATTATGTTCACCCCCTAACAATTCAGGATATGTGTGTAGGAAAACCTTAAAAGGATTTATATTATTCTTTCAAAGGGGGATAAGGAGTTCAAAACTCTTATTCTAAAGGGTATAAATAGTGTTTCTTTATAAAAGGGATAAAGAGTCCACATCTCTTATCTATTTTTAATTTTAAGCTATGGTTATTGATAAATTGTTAGTGAAATTATGAATTTAGGGGGAGATAATCTATATCACTTGGCCGAAATACTTTTTTTAAATAAGATATGGAATTATCTTAAACACATAACCTTATCTGGTAGTGTTATGTCAATACTCTTATCATATAAGAAAGGTTATGATTTGATGTTTCTCAAGAGAATTAATAATTTTTGAAAAGAACTATATTAAGTTAAAAATGTTGAGTGATGATGATAATGAATCCAATAGAGGAGATTGAAGGACCAAATGGAGTTGTTAAAGAATTTTATTTGTATTCAACCAAGCATAGGAAGATTGAATAACCCTATGGTATTTTTTATAGAATGTTTAAAATATTTTGAGATAATTTGAGTATCTCTAAGATAAATTGAAGTGATTCTATTATTATTTTAAGAGAATATATAATTCTAGAATATAAGATGAAAAATGTATAAGAATTGATATTTTTTTAAGGTTCACCCAAATATAAAAAATAAAAAATAAAAAAAATAAAAAGGTGATATATGAAATATATAAGGTGATATTTGTATTTCATTTGGTGATATTTGAATAGAATTAGTTGATATCTAGACTTCATAAGGTGATATATGAACTATTCAAGGTGATATTTGTAATTTTTAACGTGATATATGTATTCTTAAAGTGATTTTATAAACTTTGTATGATGAAATATGATGTATATAAGGTGATATTTAGAAAATTTAAAGTGATCTCAAATATTTGTAATGTGATTTTCTGATTTCATAATGTTGACAACATACTCCGCAATGTGAGCTCCAATTTTTTTAGGTGTCAACACTGAAATTTTTTTTGAGGAGATTTACAAAATGGTGAATTTTAAAGAAAATTGAATCAAATTATTCTCTAGATAAACATCATTAAATTAAATGCCAAAAATAATTTTTTATTTTACTTGAGCATGGAATCTGTGATCTTTACATCATAGAGAACAGGGTCAAACCATGAGAATAATTGAAATAGGGACATATTAACTGAAGTTTATTTTTTAAAATAAGAAACTCTTGAAGATTATTATGGAATTAAACTGTGGAGATACTATATTGTTATTAATTTTATTATTCACATCAGAATCCTCATGTTATGATTCATACATAGTTATTAAATGTTAGAATCATGAAGAGTCTGAGTTATAAAGTATTTTTGCAAATTGAAGAGCTACTTATCACCATGATCAGATTGAAGAAGTTCAATCAAAGTTGAACTAGTGAAATGATGAGAGGAATAGATCACTATAAGAAACTTATGGAATTTTAAAAAAAATTATTTGTAAATTATTTTCTATCGATCATTATGGAAGTATGTACCCAAGAATTTTATTTTTCTACTTAAATAAGGTAAAGGGTTTTTATGGAATTTCACTAGAGGCATTAATGTAAGGAATAATTTAATATTTAGTGATAATGGTTATATGTTCACATGAATAGTGATTTAGGAAATTCATAAAGCATCTTGGATTTATCTAAAAGATGAGTTAAAAATTATTTCTATAATTAAATTAATTTCTGGAATTATTAGATCACCTAGATAATATGAGAATCTTGATAAAGATATTTCATTATCACTAAGGCTGATAAAATGAAAGAAAAATATATCTTGATTTTAGGGTTCAATAAATAGAAGAAAAATTTACATGATCTTGAGTATTTAGTGATTTTAGTATGATAAAACAATTTTCAACTAATTTCTCATAGATGAAAAAAAATTATAAAATGGTTTTTCATGAATTGGTCATACTATGATCTGATCAACTTGATGGGTTGAATAGGAATATTATCATTATTTATTAAATAAGCTTAGAGTTAAAGTGATATAACTCATTTTTTTGGGGGGTTCTTTAAAGAGTTTAAGTGATACAGTGTAAACATTATCTGATTATGTCATATGAAAATAAATTATCCCATGGAAGTGTATGGTGAACTTACCCTATGGTTTCTTTTATAGTAAAATCTACCAGTGTATATGTTGAGTGGAGGATGGTACCTTCTTAACCAAAGAAATAATCACTTATAACCCATTTTTTAGTTATTATTGAGAAATACTGAGATTTTATTTTTTGAGTGGATTAAATCCAAATAGATTGTAAAGGTAAATTTTAATAGAATGAAATTGTAAAAGAATTCACCATCTATTTAGCCCCACTTATAAGTAGTAAAACCTATTCATGGACCTCTTAACTATAGAAATCTATGATAAAGTATCCATAAGTTTAAATTTTCATTCAAAATGAAAAATATATTTTCAAATAAAGCCAAAATGAACAAGGTATAATATACATGCCATACTATAAAACTCCAGAAACTATATATAAAACATACATACTATATAAAATTTCAAAAAACCATATGTAAACCATCAAAACATATCAATATCATACACATAATATCCAAAATAACAGGTTTAACCAAAAAGATAAATGAGATAGAGTGGACTAAGCGACCTTATAAATGATATTTTAAAGTGAAATAAATGATTATGTGAAAAAAGAAATATAAACTTCATATCTACATACCACATGATCATCTATCACATGTCATTACCTCCATAACTATATATATATATATATATGAATATGATCTATCTCTATGAAATGGGGATGCATTACATTTACATGTGTCCTGGAAAATAAGATACAAATATATAAAATGATGTGTACATTGGGAGTAAGTATAAACCCACTATGATGCCTCTAAATATTTTATACATTTTCATTATTAATCCAAACCAAACATGATAATTTGAAAAAAAGTTTTAATTGTTTTATAATAGAAAATATTATAAAATAAAAGATATTAATTTTAATAAATTCATTTAAAATGAATTGGATTTCAAGAAATATTTTAAAGAAAGTGAAAAGTAAAAATGTCAGAATGGTTGAGATGTACATGAAAATAGAAATTCCAAAAGTAAAAAAATATTATGGTAAATTTAATATAGAAATAACAATAGTGACTACTTGAATCCAAGGAAGAATAAATTTTATCCTAGAAAGTGGTTACTCCCAGTCTAGCATAATGTGTCATAAGATAGAGGACACTATTCTTAAATACAATATCAAAAAAGAAATAGAAACTCAGTAAAAAATAATTTGTTCAACATTGTCTCGTAGTAGCAAAATTTACAACATTTATTACATGAGAGACAATTAATAAAAAATCAATCAGCCATCATAAAAAATATGTTCATTGGTATAATCCTATTATAATTAGATTAATAAAAAATAAAATATAAAGAAATAAAATTATTATTAGTATTACTGGACCTAGTAATCATATGTCTAGGAAAGTGAGAATAATCCCTTCACTGCCTCAACTTTAGGTGTGAAATAGTGGTAAAATCCCTGATATCCACACAATTATTTTTTAATTTATCTGAAAATTCCTTACAACCAGAACCTAAATTAAATATATAATCTTCAATAAAATTATAAGATATCCTTTCCTCATCAACATCAAAGATGTCACCCTAATTACCAACTATCCTTTACTCCTTTATTTTCTAATGTAACACCTTATGTACATACAATGTATGTTTTTTGATTAAATTTCACCAAACCACATGTATTTATGTTTTTTTGAGTGCTTAAGGAAGTAGAAATGGTCTATGATTCCTTTTTATGAAGTCAGGAAGGTGGTGTTGGAATTTTTCTCTATGTAGAAGAAGAAAATGGGTACTTGGTGACCTAACATCGAGTATGAAGTAGAGCCCCAAGTTTTGGGGGCCAGCTCTATGAGGTAAACTAGGTGGATTGTTCTTTTTGGGTAGGTACTCAGGAACTAATGGTTACCCAATGTTTAGCCAAAAGGTACCCACTAGGAATATCTAGGGTGTTTTCTAAAATTAAATCAATTTAATAATTAAATGTAAAATCTTGAGAATTTTCTTCTCATTTTATCTGGTATAGTAGCACAAATCCATACTTTACTCTTTATTAATTTTCTTATAAGACTATATTTGATCAATTCTTCATCATATTTTAGATTCGTTCATCATAGGAGGTTGGTACTGGTAGGGCTATAACTCATATTTCCATTAATCATTGTTTATATCACTATTTCACTATGTATCTATAATTATGATTAATTTTATGGGTTTTCTAGGTTTTTTTTTATATTTACTCAAGACCTAATTAATGGGTGTTTTTTGACAAGTATGATTCTATTGTTCCAACTGGATAGCTAGTCCCTTTCTTTTATGATGTTTTTTTGTTATCATTCATGAAACATATGAAATGCGAGAAATGAAACTTTGGTATGTATGCCCCAAAATGAATATTAATCAGTTTATTTATTTAATTATTTACCTTTTTTTAATTTGAACCAATTTAACTTTTAGGGGTCCAAACTAGTACAAAAAATATAAAACAACTCATTTGAAATGTCATATATTTAAACCAGACGTTATAGATTGTTTTTAAATTATTTTGGTAATAGACAATGTGACTTTTTATGACTTCAGTTATTAATATAAATAGCCTAAAATATCTTTTAAATAATATTTAAATGTCATTCTTGATTATTTATTTTATTTTATTTAATTGAACCCATCAAAATTTCTCCCCCAAAGTGAACCCTGCTTGCATTGACTTCGATTATTATGACCTTAAATTGATTTTATCTACCATTAGTTACCATTTTCACCATCATCTTCCACATTTGGAATCTCTTCACTTCCTTTTATAATTTCATAAATCATCCAATTACCCTCATGTTATTTTTTTCAATAGTTATGTTTTTTTCTACTTTGATAAATTTTTACTAGTTCGTGTCAACAAATTCTTCTTTTCAATTTTCATTATGTTAGGGTACTAATATTGTTTTGGTTTTTTTACTTGAATAATTTTTTATAATTTTATGTGTAATAATTTTTTTCCCATCAGGGTTTGTAACATAATAGATTTTTAAAGAGGTAAAAAATTTTAAGTTACTATTCAAAATCTCTCATTTTAAGATTGAGGTGTGCTCTAATGGATAAGATATGGTTTGAGAGAATCCAAACCCATTTAGAGCTCTAAATTTTGGTAAATGGTTAGGAAGCCTAAGTTGCATGGTTAGCACATAGTTAGTGATAATCATGTGACTTAAATCACAAGGGTGACCTAATGTATAGGGGAATACACATAGTTTTTTTGAAACCATGAAAGGAGGTTCGTACACTCGTGTGATAATTGAAGGTCTTCTTGACAATGGGTTTCCACCTAGATAGTGCACAATTAGTCAAATCATGTACCTATCCCATGTTAGGTGCCCCATTAAGAAGAACCAGGCACATGGTTTGGCCAACCATGTGGCGAAACCATGTAGCCTTGTAAATGAAGGGGAAGTTAATTTTATTACCTTGAAATATTTTTAACCCAAATTTCCTTCCCTCGCCTCACTTTCAGTGGGACGTATGCCTGAGAGTCCTCCTTCTCTTCTCCTTAGGGATTTTTCTACCTCCCTCATACATCCTCCAAATCCTTTAACATAGGATGTGTTGGAAAGTTACAGGTACGATCTACATTCCTTTTACTTCCATTCTTAATTTATATTTCCTTCTATTTTTCTATTTTGGAGTGACCTCATTTTCACCATTTTCCAAGAATTTGATGATTTTTATGATATCTGTTATCCTATATTTATTCAAATACAGACATTGGATGAGGAGAGAACAATGAACCAAAGGTAGGTGGTCTATCTTCTTTCCCTAAGTTTCATCACTTTCTATACTATGTGTTGATGTTCCACATTCCATACCTTTCTAGAGACACCTTAAAATTATTTAATCAATTAAATTAATGGGTTTCCTAGGTTTAGTATTACTATATCTTATGATGAATCAACCAGTTGGTTGATCACTATGTCTTGAGACACCCATAAGTACGTTCCTTCCATCAAGAGCCATAAATACTCTTTCCTTACATTAATGAATGAACCTTGATTGGTTTTTAGTCTTATAATAAAATTTTTAAATTATAAATTGAATTTATTAGAATGGAAGGCCATGAGTTATGCCCCTATACTTCATGCATCAATTGTAATTTTTGAACTAAATGAAATAACTAATTAGATTAACCTATTATAAATGAAATTATTTGATAAATGGTATGATTTTTATAACCAAAACATACCGTTACCTTGTGATGAGGGTGATATAAGGGTCCCGAATAAAGGAAACCTTGGATGGGATCATCGTTCCTTAGTTATTTTTATTAAAGAATTAAAAAATATGTCAGGGGTGATACCAACTATGCCTGGGATGGTCTCACCATGTGTTTTACTTTACCTCAAGATGAGTGATACTGGTTCCCTTGGGGAGACACCATGTACATGCTCAGTGTCAAGATGGTTTTACCATTCCATTAGAGAGACTCAGACCCCTATGCGAGATACCAAGGACACACTTGGAGGTCTTATTATTTCACACCATGCCAAAAGTGATACTTGGGATCTCATTCATGTGTCACCTTAGATGGAATTCCATGGAATTGGATATATATTTACAGAGACCCTATAAAAACACTTGGGATTCCTACAAGATCACCTTGGATGGTCTGAAGGTACCTCTTCTTAATTTATAAATATTTCAATTAAATTAAGGAGTAATATGGAGTTACTGGAGTTCCTAGGATGCACCCACCAAACCAAATCACATTCTTGGGTATGGTATATCCTATGAAACTTATTTATAAAATATCTCAACATATTTCTTACATGTTAATCTTACCTTGTTTAGACAATTTTGTCTTAAGCTAAAGTAGTTATATTCAGATTGGTGTCATAAGTGGAACTCGGTCTGTTGTAATTATTTATTTATTTAATTTCTGTATTAATTTATTATTTTTGGAACACTCATCATTTTATATTGTATGTACTAGATTTATCTAGACATCATTGGTGGTGGAATACTGAGTATATCTAACACCCTTCATGGTCCTCCATTGGTACTCAAGAAGACTTCATGGTTGTAGGTATAGATAAAGGGAATCATCCAGATTCTAATGTTTGATTTTGGTTCCTAGTATGATGTATGGGAGCAAGGGACTAAGCTTGTGCTCGTGATTCTAATAGTAGTTACTTATTTGTAATTTTTTATTTTTTTTATAGCATGTGGTATATGCCTGTATCCCCTGTTACTCATGAATTCATTTTTTATATCTACATGATTATCATCATCAACGTTTTTTATCTATTATTGTTCATCCAACTTATACCTGTTGTTTATTATTCTTGGATGATTTATTATTATTATTTCCATTGTTGCATGTTATTTTTTTATGGATTCCACTATTTAACCATATCGATTACCACTCTTCTATACTCTAATCTATGAGGGAATAGTCTCCCCATATACACACCCTAATCCCTCACAACTATTCTTCCACCTCCGGAGTTCGGGGAGGCACGCTTGAGTTCATGTGGCTGACTGTCTTAGGGAACCACTTAGTAACTTCTTGGGTGGGATGCTACAAAGTGGCATCAATGCCTTTTCCTTTTGTATTAATGTTAGGGTATTATATAGGAGACTAGAACATAATAGAATTTGGTAATGAGCTTGTTCCTGGGAGTAGTTAACCCATGTACAGGGGAAACCCAAATTATCTTGGATGGGTTAATGCTGTTATTGGTTACACTTGTTATAGTTTACATATTTCACCATTGGGTGATGAAATTGTTTTTTACCATTACTATGGTTGATATTATTATTATGGGTTCCTTCTACCTTGACTCGATGATATGAGGTTGTATAAAATATATGCATCATACTAGGAACCATATAAATTAAATGTCATGTATTATGCCATGCCATATATATTTCTATGTGTATTGGCTGTATTGAATGTTCTTGTTGTGGTGCCTTATTTTTTATATATTTTATTGTGCTATATTTCTTGTAGGAATGAAATAACTGGATTAATTAAAGTTCCAACATCGATCTAAATAGTGTTTTCCCACATAGATTAATAGTGAAACCTTATTTAACAAATTACTCTATATTAGTTTGTTTGTTTATTGAATTCCAATGAGAACTAAAGAGTTGATTACTTATATAAATTTCAAATTGATGCTCATTAAATCATATCAATATACATGACCTGTTACATCATGATTCCAGACTTACTGGTCAGGTTGCAGACATGCCAATTTTAGCTGATAAAGAGTATGGGCCTTTATAAAAATTGAAATGTGGATGAAATTAACTAGACTAATATATTAATATCTAAATTAATAAAAAATAAATTTTAATAAATTAAAGTTTCAAAATGAAAAGGTTACCGCTAGATGGGGGTTCCAAATGAAAAGTAAAGGGTGTTTTCCTCTATAACATGCATTTAAAACATGATATACCAGGACCCTTATTGTCCCATGTGAGACCTTGACCATGACCTGACCATAGTAGTGGTAAGTAGACCGTGTCTTCTATTATACATTATAATATTTTTAATCTCCTAGAATTAGCTCCAGGAGTAGGTTGAGATATGTGACTCACTTATAGGAAGTCCTTGGGTATGTTCCATCCATTATAGCTTTCCATATATGTTATAAATATTATCTAATGCATGTTCCTGGAAATTTTAAACCTATGAAACTATGATGTACTTATGTCATATACCTCCAATAGTTCCACTCGAGGCACCTCTTGTAGATCTTCCACTAGGAACTGATGCTCAGTTTTAAGATAGTTTTATTTCTCTTCATAACGACCATTAAAGGTGCTCCCTGACCCAACCCTTCTATGAAAAAGCTAACTCGTGAGTACTAGCAGTAGCATCCTCCCACCTTCTCAGGGGATGGTGGGCCTCAGGGTGTTGAGTCATGGATGGAGGATATGCTATCTATTTTTCAACATATAGATCTGCCTTCAGAGTATAGGGTCAATCTCACTACCTATATGCTTTGTGACTCTACCAAGCGTTGGTGGGATATCATTACTTAGGTTGGACAACATCAAGGTATGGTCTAAGTGGACTTATAGATAGCCTTCATTGACTACTTATTTACACATTCCTTGAGAATAGTCCATGATCAAGAGTTCATGAACCTACGACAAGGTGACATGTCAGTGATGGAATATTCAGCCTACTTTACTGAATTACAACACTTTTCACCAACCTTGGCCGGTGTTGAGTTGATGATTATGATATGGTTTGAGGATGGGATTTTATACACCATTCAATCATAGGTGATTTTTTTATGGATGAACTCCATTTAATAGATAGTAAACCAGGCCCTCATCACTGAGTGAAACTTGAGAGAATCTAAAATTGTGAGCCAAAGTAGTTCAACTTCTTGGTAGGGAAGTAGTTTTATCCAGATGTAGGAAACACCATTTCAAGGGTGCACATGGGAGCATTACTAGCTAGGTGGCACACACTGACAACTATGTGGTGTGTCACTAGTGTTTCATGTTATACTATAAGAAGCACAGGTGTACAAGGAACCCGATTCAGTGTCAAGCTTTTAGTAGGATGGGTCACCTCCAGCATTTTTCCCAAATGTTTTCCCCAATGCCCAATGATTGAGGATCTATACCAACACCAATTTTAGGTAAATGATCATTAAATCTATGTTAGGTTTGTATTTAGTCTTATATAGGCTGATTATACTGATGGGGTGGTCATGGATGAGGTAATCAGGTTTCAGAGATTCATTTCCAGCAAATTGGACTTTCCCAAGTCAGTTAGGCTACATGTTTGGGCCATAGTATGGGCCATATCTATGCGGTGCATCCTACACCTGAGGAGAATAGTCTAGGGAATTATAATATACAATGTACTATTATGGTAGCCTATAATTTTCTTTGTTCCCTATTTGATATAGGTTCATCACACTCTATCATATCTAATAGAATTATAGAAAGTCTGGGCCTAGTGATAGAGAACTTTAGTGGAATTATGACTCTTGAAACACTATTATGGGTTTGAGAAGAGGGTGTACACCAGTGTATGGAGTACCCCTTGAGATAGGTGGGTACCACTTATTATGCAATTTCTTCATTCTTGAGATGAATGGATTCGACATCATTCGTGATATGGACTAGATTATTCCTTATCATGCCCATGTTTATTTCTTCCACTGATGGGTATTGTTCACATCACTTGAGGGAAGAATGTATCTTCAGAAGAGAAAATGGGATATCCAGGCTAGTTGATATGGAAATGATTGTACGAGACTGGGTATGGTAACATATCAAATAGCGAGTCTCTTTATGAGAAGTTAGGGAATATATCTTGTGGAATTTCCTCCTATTTTGGATCATTTCAGAGAAATATTCTTGGAAGATTTATCTGTATTAATCCCTATGAGAGGTTGAGTTAACCATCAAGGCAATGCCATGTGTGGAACCAGTGTCTATTCTTCATTATAGTATGAAACATACCGAGCTCCAAGACTCAAGAATTAGTTGTAAGATATAGAGGTAAAATATTTTATCCTACCCAGCACATCACCATGGGGTTCACCCATCATTTTCACCAAGAAAGTGGATGAAACCCTTAGATTATGTGTAAATTACCTCAAATTAAAAAAAAATTATGATGAAGAACCAATATCCTCTACCTATTATAAATGACCCCTTTGATTAGGTCTAAGGAGTGAAAATTTTCACTAATATCGATTCGATTTTGAGCTACCAACAAGTGTGTGTGAGGCAATCATACATACCACATAAAGTGTTATAGAGCAGGTATAACTTGCATGAGTATTTGGTTATTATATTCAGCCTTATGAACTCACCAATAGTATTTATGGCTCTGATTAATTGGGTTTTCCACCCATACTTGGATTCATTTGTGGTGATCTTTATAGATGACATCTTAGTGGATTCTCGCACCTAAAATGACCATGAATACCATCTTGCGACCATTCTAAATACACTGATAGAATTATCTATATGATAAGATTAGTAAATTCTACTTTTGGATTAGTAAGGTTCACTTCTTATGTTATATCATTTAAGAGGAATGTATATCTGTTGAACCCAAGAAGGTGAGTGCCGTGGTTTCCTAGGAAGATCCCAAGAATGTGTTTGACATATGCAGCTTCTTAGGGTAGGTTGGTTATTATAGGCGATTCATTTAGGAGTTATCATACCTTGTAGTACCTATTATATGATTAACTAAGAAGGGTGATAAATTATTCTAGTCTGAAGCTTCTGATACATCCTTTCAAGTGTTTTAAGGGAGACTCACTTCAGCACCGATCCCGATTCTTCCAAATTCTAGAAGTAGCTATACTTTTTACTATTATGCTTCAGGAATTGGGTTGGGAGTAGTTCTCATATGGGGATATTGAGTTATAGAATATAGGCCCCACTAGATGAGGACTCGTGAGTGTAATTACCCTACACACGACCCTGATCTAGCATCCATGGTTTATGCTATGCGCTGTTGGAGGAATTATCTATCGGGTGATAAATTATTTTCTTACACGGATAAAAATAGTCTCAAATACATCTCCATATAGTGTGAATTGAATCTGAGGCAACACAAGTGGGTATATTACCTACTATCATTTGACTTTGAGCATGATAATACACTTGAGAAGGGTAATATAGTGGCTGATGCCTTAAGTTGGAAGACTTAGACACATGCCATCTAGGAGAACAACATTGAGTAGAAGTTGATGAATCTATTTCCTGAGTTACACCTTGAGGTTTAGGAAAAACATGGGTAACCAGTTTTAGTTGTAATAAAAGTGACATCCTATCTTCTGGAGTAGGTGTAAATGAGACTACTATTACATCATGAGGGCCTTATCCCGAGGGAAATCATCTTAGGTGAGAAGCCACCTCTTGGTTGAGTTGTTGAAAGGAATGAGACCCTAATATACTGTATGTGTGTTTGAGTTCCTTCAGATATACCGTATAAGTTGATAAGGTAATCTCATGCAATTTTTTGGTAGTTCACCCAGGGATTACGAATATTTACCAAGACATACATCATTAGTATTGGTGGCTATGTACAAAGAGGTAGATTTTATGTTTTATTACAAGGTGTTACACCCATCAGATTTGATGGTGGAATATCAGTGACCTACTGAAATTTTAAAACATCTATACATTCTTGAGTGGAAATGTAATGAAGTCACCATTGATTTTGGTATGTGCTTGTTGAGATCCCCTCAAGGAAGTGATGAAGTATGAGGCTGAATAAGGTTACATACTTCTTACTGACTTGGGAGACCTTCTTAGTTGATGAGATTTAGAGGATATATATCCAGGAGATTATGAACCTTCATGGTGTTCCCCATTCTATCATATCAAACTAATAGGCCCATTTTTTCCACGTTTCTATCAAGGTTTTTAGATGTAACTGGATTCACAAGTTCTCTTGAGTACAACATATCACCTTCGGATCAATGGGTAGTCTAAATGGATGATATGGGTGTTATAGGACATGCTTCGAGAATGTATCCTTAATTTTGGAGGTTCTTGGGAGAAAATTATACCTCAAGTTGAGTTTTACTAGAAAAAAGTTTCCATGAAATGATCATATTCCTCTATATGAGGCCCTTTATGGTAGAACATACCATTCACCTCTATTCTAGTTAGAAGAAGATGAGGCAACACTACTGGGTCATCATCACATTTAAGAGACTTCAGAGCAATTATAGATGATTCAAAAGTGTATAGATACTACTCAGTCTAGGTAGAAGTCTTATACCTATCATTACCTTCAACCTCCAAAGTATAAGGTGGTACATCAGGTCTTTCTATATGTTTTTCCTAGATTGCTTCATATATGAATTTAGAGACAGGGGAAGATATCGCCTTGTTATGTCAGGCCTTTTGAGATTATGAATAGTGTCAGGTCAGTATCCTATCCGTTACTATTAACTCAAAGGTTTTTTTTTCATGCAATACATCTTCCACATATCACAACTTCATAGGTATCATGAAAACCCATATCATTCATTTGAACCCGAGGATATTGAACTGAAGAAAGATGCATCCTTTGAGGGGAATCCAATATATATCGTTGATTGGGGCATGAAGAATCATTGATGAAGGTCCATTCCACTATTCCTAGTGGTATGGTATTATGGAAATGTTCAGGAATAGACCTAAGAATAAGAAGCTAATGTACATGAACTGTGTCTTGAACTCTTCTCAGATGACATTTTACCACCCATGGATGGGCAACTCGAGGATGATTTGTCTTAAGGATGGGAGTTTTTAACATCCAAAATTTTCAGAGTTACATAGTTTTAAGTTACTATTAAAAACCACTCATTTTAAGCTTTATGTGTTTTTTAATGGATAATATTTAGTTTAGGATAATATGAGGCTCATTCGGATCCCAGACTTACAAAAAATGGGAAGGAAGCCTAAGTTGCACGATTAGTGCACAATTATAGCTAACCATGTGACTCAAACCATGAGGGTCAACCAGTGAATATGGGAAGGCACATGGTTTGTTTGAAACCAAAAAAGGAGTGATGCATGCACATGAAATAATTTTTGGTCTTCTTAATAGTGGGTTTTTGCATGGCTAGTGCATGGTTAGTCAAACGTTGTGCCTAGCCCATGTGAGGTGCCCCCTTAAGCAGAACCGGGAACACAGTTGGTGTAATGTTTAGCCAACCATATAGCCAAACCATATGGCCTAATAAATGAAGGGGAAATTAATTTTATGACCCTAAAATGTTTTAACCCAAATTCCCTTTCTCCTACCCCTCACTACTAGTTGACCGCATGCCTGAGAGCCCTCCTTCTCTTCTCCTTAGGGATTTTTCTACCTCCCTCATTCGACCTCCAAATCATTCACCATCAGACGTGTTGGAAAGATATGGGTAATATATACACTCCTCTTCTTACATTATTTTTTTATCTTTAAATATATTTCAATATTTTAGGGTGACATCATTTTCCCCATTTTCAAGGAATTTTACAATTTGTCCAATATCTCTCTCCCTAGCTCGATTCAGAGGCTGACACTGGATGAAGAGAGTTCTATAAACCTAAGGTACCTGGTCTAGCTTCGTTCCCTATGTTTTTTTAATTTCAATATTATGTTTCATTTTTCCATGCAACAGACCTTTCCAAGGATTCCTCAAAAATAAATAAATAATTAATCTAAAAGGATTCCTATGCTTAACATGGCTTTAACTTCCGACAAGTTAACCCATTGGTTGATCACATTTTCTTAAGCCACCCAATGGGTCTTACCTACCATAAAGATCCATAAATACCCTTGAATTAAATTTATATACCACCCTTTGTGGGTGTTTAGTATTATAATAAATGTTTTAATGTATAAATTGAATTGATTAGAATGGTAGGACATGAGTTAATCCACGGCACTTCATGACTTAGTTGGAATATTTGAACTGAATGAAATGGGATATTGTCTTAAAATATTATAAATGAAATGATTTGATAAATGGAATGATTTTTATGACTAAATCACACCCTTAACTTGTGTTAAGGGAGATACGAGGATCCTGAATTAAGGAAGCCTTGTACATGATCATCATGACTTAGTTAGTTTTGTTAATGAAATGTAAAATATTCCAGGGGAGATACCAGTTATGCCTGGGATGGGATCATTGTACATTTTTTACCTCTAGATGGGTGATAACACTTCCCTAAGGGAGACCATATGGACATGATTTGTGGAAATATGGTTGTTCCATGCCACGAAGAGACTCAGACCCCTACATAAGATATCAGGTATAGACTTAGAGGTCTTATTGTATCACACTATGCCAGGAGTGATATCCATAATCTCATGCATGGTTCTCCTTGGATAGACTCCCACGAAATTGAATATATATTTACAGATACCCTAGAGCGATACTTGTGATTCCTACAGGATTTACTTATATGATATCAAGGTGCCTCTTCTTAATTTATAAACATTTCAATTGAATTAAAGAGTAAGATGGTGTAACTAGAATTCCTAGGATGAATCTGTAAGAAAAATCACATTCTTAGGGTGTTGTATCCTCTATCACTTATTTATAATGGAATTAACCATATTTATTACATGTGAAACTTACCTTGTTTAGACACATCCATCTTAGGTTGAAGCAGGTAGAGTCATATGAGTATCCCAAGTGGAACCAAATCCAATGTATTTGTTTTAATGTCTATCCTACATTTATTATTATTGGCACACTGATAATTTTATATTTCACATAGTAGATTAATCTAGACACCATTTGTGCTGGCCTACTGACTATATCTCACACCCTTCTTGGGCCACCATTAGTACCCAAGCAGACTTCATAGTTGCTGGTATAAATAAAGGGAAGCGAACAACTTTCAATGTCTGATTCTAATTCCTAGGATGAAGTACGAGAGTAAGGGACTGGGCCAATACTCGTGATGCTAGTAGTATCTTCTTGTTAGACATTTTTCATTTTTTATAATATTTGGTAAATTCATGTATCCCATGTTCCCCATATAGTAATTTTGTATAGCTACATGATCATCATCATCATTATTTTGTATCTATTATTATTTATCCGTATTCCACCTATTGTTTATTATTCTTGGATGATTTATTATTATTATTTATATTACTATATGATCTTTTTAATAATTCTTCTATTTATCCATATTGATTACTTCTATGTAATACTCTGATCTATAAGGGAATAGTCTCCCTATGGACACACCCTAGTCCCTCACTTGTAGTCGGACACCTCTGGAGTTTGGGGAGGCACACCTGAGGTCAGGTGGATGAATATATCCGGGCACTGCTAAGTGTATTTTGGGGTGAGACACTACAAAGTTTCTCTGTTAATTTGAATATTAATTTTAGGGTTTTTATGAATTGGTAATTTTATGGTTTTGAATTGTGTGTCATTTAGACAAGATAGTTTATATTTTTTAATTTTTATTTAGAAAATATTTTGTCATTATTTTATTTTTCATTCTTTTTTTTTCTGAAATATTTTTTCATTATTTTGTTTGTAAAATATTTTTTGTTTTTTCTTGTCGTTATTTTTTTTGAATTATTTTTTATTACATTTTTTTCTTTTCATCAAAACGTTTCATCATTATTTATATATAAATTATAATGTGGAAAAAATATATAAATATTGATTTTTTTAATAATATAATATAGTTACTTGTATTAGTGTTTGTAATTATTTTTTTTATTTTTGTTTAAAATATTAATTTTTATTGTTATTATTAAAAGTAAATTAGGCTTTAAATTTATAAATATATTAACTCTTATTCAATGATTATAATTTTTTTATAGGTGATAATGAATCATAATTGGATCACTAAACAATGAAAAAGTGATGAATATTAGAAAAGGTTGATACTTTTTTGGAATTTTCTATACAAAATGTTCGAAACAAAGACCAATTTCTTATCCATGTATTAAATGTTCAAATACAAAAAAAAATTATAGAAAAAAGATCAAAGATAATTTAATTTGTTTTGTTTTTATTTTAAGTTATAGTCCTTGGGTTTGGTATGGGGAAATTAGGAAGAATTCAAGATCTAATGTTGATAGATATTTTCAACATGACATGTCTGATCAAATTGAAGAAATAAATCATGATATTGATGTGTAGGCCATTGAGAAAGCACTAATAACTAAGCACCTATATGGTGATGTTGAAAAATTGATCAATCCATGTTTTTTGAATTTTAAGGTTTTATAAATAGTGTTAATATTGTTTAACTTAATTTTTTTTAATTGATAGAGTGATAAGAGTTTCATAGAGTTTCTACAATTGTTTAAAGTTTGACATCCTAAAAAAAATGTTCTTCCATATTCACATTATAATTGAAAAAATATTATGACTGATGTGATTGGGGTATAAAAAGGATATATTAAAACCTAAATAACTATGTGATATATAGAAAGGGTTATGAAGGCCAGTTAGTGTCTTAAATATGGGGCATCATGGTATGAATTGAAAGAAAAATCAAAGGCTGATTTAGTTATTAATATAAGTACTAATAATCCTACTAAGGAAATTTCATATATTCCTTTTAATACCTTACCTAAAACTTTTATTTAGAAGTTCAAATGATGTAGAAATGATAATATGACATACAAATTAATGAATATATGAAGAAAAATTACATCATCCTTTTGATTTTATATAATGGAAGAAAATTGATAAAAAAATTTATAACATTTAAAATCATGTTTGAAATATCATACATGGAATCTTTATAGAGAACACAAATCCATATTGGTTCATTAGTGTAAAAAATAGTTCATGTCACATTTTTTTTGGTAATTTACAAATTATCTATTGAATTATTTATGAAGTGGAAGTATATCATGTTAATTTTAATGATTTATGGGCCATGACAGGCTAGAAATGATATTTATGTATACTTGTCACAATTAATTGATTATTTGAAACTTTTAAGGGAGAAAGGTATCAAATTTCATGATTCTTATAAAATAGAACACATTCATTTTCATAAAATGATTATGTTCACTAGAAATTAATTTCTAGTATAAAAATATCCATCTAGATATATTGTTAAGATGAATACTATTTATCCAATTTATAAAGAATGGAATATATGTTATCAACTACAACATGGGAGAAAAATAGTGTACATGGGTCATCATAGGGTTTTGTCTATTGATCAATTGTATAAAATATTTAAAAAGGAATTCATCAACTCATAATAAATTTATATTACTTGATATATTTTCTAAACCGATCATTATTTAGAGAGAATGAAAAAAAACATTGTCAAATTTGGAAATACATAATGATATGGTAATGATAGAAATATATGGAATAAATGATCAACATTTTTTGAGATCTATATTAGAGACATCATGAGGTAAAATATAACATCAATTAGATGTATGTTGAGAATAATATCTAAAGAATTTGATTATAAAATTGTTAGATATTAAAGGAAAGGCTATGATGGATTGAATGAAAGATTATAATTTCTATCAATGATAATATATTTTCAGTTAGTTTTAACTCCTAAAGAAAAATCGACATACTTGCCTCAGGTTTTTCATAAATTATCCAAGAGGGAGAAAATCATTTTTTAAATGCATCATTAGTATAAAAGTATCTCAGGGTTATTCTTGAAATGTAAAGAAATTATTTTAATTGAAATATTTGGAGTTAATAGGTCTGAAATCTCATGACTATCATTTTATAAAGTAATAAATCCTACTAGTTTCATTACATATAATGCTACACATCTATTTCATATTGAATTTTATGAAGCCGAGTTATTTTTTTAATTCCACTTTTAAAAAATTTAGGGATCCGAATTCATTAAGAAATTTAGAGTATGATGTTGTATGTATACTTTATTAACTAGAAATGTAATTTAAACCATATTTTTTTTGAAATCATGGTACATTAAAAGGTTTATTTAGTGCTGTTAATAAAGCTTTATGGTACCTTATATCTATATTGGTTGTATCTTTTTCAAATGTATTTGAAGATATTAAAGGATATGTTAATATTACATATCAATGAGAAGCCTTTATTACCAAGAAGTATATTTTTGAGGAGGTTTTAGAGTTTTTTTTATAAACTAATTTTCTGCAATGGAGCATGTTAGTTTTCTTATATTTCACCATGAATTAGTTAGTTTTGGGGGAAATGGGATCTTTATCTTGAAAATAAATTTTTTTATAGCTTAAAAAATAAATCAAGCACATTTATACATCTTTAATAACATTTAGTGATGCTTAAAAACATATAGAATCACTCCTAATTGTGTTAAAACAATGTTATTTAAAGAAAAAAGATATGTGGGACTTTAATGAGCATAATAATTTTTTTATCATGGTTTAAATAGAATATTCATGCTAGATTAGATGCATTTGAAACATTGAGATGGTTAGCGAGTGGCCCATGTTTAAATGTGATGACATGGTCAGGGTATGAAATTAATGTCTATAACTTTTATACCAATGACTAGGAAAATATAAGTGTAATTCATAATAGTAGTGTATTAGGGTTCACTGAAGTAACACATTTTTTGAGTGAAAAACAAAAAAAACCAAATCTCTAAATCAGGTGTATATTATGGGGTTATTAAATAATATGAGATATTTATTACATTATATTTTGAGTTCCAATGATCAACTATAAATGGGTTTTTAGTACTAATTGTGTTAAACATGATGAATTCAGTATGGCACTAGTAAATATAAATAGACCGGAATATAAAAATGTTCATTTTATCCAAGAAACACATGTGAAATAAATTTTGTATCTTCTTAATCTAATAAATGTATAGTTTTATATTTTTTTTCAAAAGAAAAAAATCTTATTTTGGTGATGAAAAATATGATGATAATAATGAATAATGTGAGAACCCTACTTATATAGAAATATTATTAGAGGACATTAATGATCACATAATTGACATATTTTGTTCCATATATAGCAATCATGAAGAAAGAATATAGTAAAATAATTTTATAGTAATCTAAAAATATTACAGGTACCACATATATATATATATATATATATTTCCTTTTAAAAATTTAATTTTTTTTAAAAAATCATATTTATTTTTTCTAATTTTTTTATTTTATTTAAGTGATTTATTTTAACAAATATGATAAATGGTTTTTTATTTAAGTCATATATTCTAACTTTTAAAATTTGTTTTTCTTCTATTAATATCAATTCATTCATCATAAATTTTGTCAATATTTTTTTGGCATTACTTTTTACTTCTCTAATGAATATTATAAAGAGTTTTTTAGTTTGGTTTATTTTTTTTATCATTTTTTAATTTTTATTCAATTATATATATAAAATATGTATTTATATAGTTATTAACAAATTTTTCTCCTTCTTTAAATATCATTTCATTTCTCATAAATATTTTCTATAGAAACCCAAGTATAACATACATAAATATTACATCATTTTAGATAAATATGCAATATATCTCACAATAATATTATCCAAAGGACCGTAAAGGTTTAGTGTCTTTTAAGAAAAAATCCATAATAAACATATTTCATGAAATATCTTCAACATATCCCAAAAACTATTTCTCATATAGTACCCTTCTAATGCATACTCTACTTAAAACCTTTCTTCATAAAATAAGAAAAATTGAAACATAAGATTGGGTGAGCTCAGATTCTTAGTAAGGGTGAACATGAGAGATATCAATCAATCATAAATGAGTATAAACATATGGGTATGATATAATATTCATGGTATATTGTACCAATATTTGAAATTCATTCCTAATGATTCATGGATTATAAATCATATGTTATGGAATAAACATTTATAATTCCATAAGTTATGAATCTTAAGAGTGAGGAGTCATAAATCATTAATCATGATCCATGAGATAATATAATAAGCATAAAAAATGACATAGAAATTTTGGCATAATAATAATAATATAAAATCATTTTATAAGTTAATTATCACTCCCAAAATCATCATCACATGATGAAAAATGTTCCATAATTGATTGGGTTCACTCCACAACCTCTTTTCTTTCTTGGAATGGGTTTAGTCTACATCCTATTTTATATTATATCATGAGATATAATACATTATCCAAATAATTTAGGGATTTATAATTCTAGTCCCACCCATTACATAATTAATACCATACACATGTGTTCTACAAGATCATAAAAACACTCATCATTTCATTATATCATAATTAATCCATGGGAAAGAAATGAGTATCATGAAATTATCCTTAAAATATCATCATGATAATCCATATAGAGAAATAAAGTAGATGATATCATAAGATCATATACCTAGTTAAATATAAGAATACTTAAAGGATGGTTATATTGATAAACAATCACTTTTATAAATGCATTTAATATATTGTATGAAAATCATGAAAAAACGTTCCTTTTCTTTTGGTAACATTTAAAAATAAAATTTATAGAAAAATAAAAATTATATATTCTTTTCAAAAAAATTGGAACATGTAAAGTATGATTCATGATTAATTAAATAAATAACTATGGAGAAATATATTATTTTCATATATATTAAAAATAAAATTCCTTTCACACATTTATAAAGAAAGTCTACAACAACCCGTTCGGGAAAATTAAAAGAAAAACTTACATTAAAAACTTTTAAAAGAAATATAAATATGGTTGAAAATTAATTCAAAAAATAATTTTATAATTTAATGTAACATTATTGAATCATTTTATAAAATCTCTACTTGGAAGAAAAATATTCCTCACCTAAAATAAGAAATATAGTCAATTTTTCTTTTAAAAAACATTCATTCAGCCTATGTGTGAAAAGAGAGTAATAGTTGGAAGAAAAATTTAGAAACAACATAAATATAAAAATAAGGATAAAATATATGGATTTTATAAGATATGTATCATATAATTTCCTCCATTGAAAATTTAACATAGACAATTCTGAAAATAAATGTGATTATATCATAAACCCTTACCCGAGGTTCAAAATTTCTTCGTATGTTATATAACCATGTATATAATAAATTTTAATTTATTATAAATATATAATAGAACCATATTAATACACATATAACTATATATTATTCACTTTTAATTTCTAATTACCTATTAATAAATAATTTCTTCTTAAAATCATCATTTTGTGTGTTAACTGTTTTGTTTTTCACACATGTTTCATTTCGTAAGTTCCAGTACGTGAAAAATGATAATGGTTACATAATATATAGAATGATAATAATGATTAAATAAAAATATTATTATAAAATATTACCATAATATAACATTCCTTAATCATTCATGTCATACACTTTATAATATCATTCATTTATGTGGTAAAACCGAGCCATACAAGAGTGTGTTATGAAGAACGAATGAGTAAGAACATGATATTTTATAATCATAATACAAATATTAAATAATATTATTCATGGAATAATTATCATATATATTCATTAAATACAATTTCAAAACCATACACAAAAGGTGGATATTGAAAAATGAAATATATCGCTCATGGAGATAGTAGATTGTATGTATGCATGAACTATGCTTTCATTTTATAATGAGGAAAAAGAAAATAAAATCAATAATATTTTATCATTTAATAATTATTATTATACCATAAATATCATATATATTCATTAAATTCATTATTATAACTATCCATGTGTGGTAGTGATGTAAAATGAAACATATTGTTTCATGGAGGTGGAGGTATGCACGTACGCACGAGCGATGATTTAATTTTACATCAGATGAAAATGGGTTGTAAATGTTTTATTCCATAATCATAATAACATTTATGTATATTTATGAAACTTATTTCATTATATTATTATGTATTTAACACATTTTAATGTGGTATAATAAGAGATAAATTTGAAAGGATTCAGTTGAGATGATTAAGTCTTCTTTTTGAATCCTACTATAGATTACACTATAATCCTTCAAAGGTACATATTTTGTGAATAATATCACATATATAAAAAATTTAGGAAAGTTATTAAGATATTTTTTCAGGTAATGTCCAAGATATAAGGATCAAATTATGCGAATAAGTCAAGGGAGGAGGCGCCCTTTTATAAGTGAGGGGAGTTCCACACTTATAATTATTCCAAGTTTTAAAATAGTATAAATTAATTTTTTTTGTAATATGGAACAAAATGGGTAATTTTTATAATATATGATATTTAATTTTAATATTACCTTTAAACAATCAAATATATATAATTTTAAGTGATATTTTAAAACTTATTTCTTAGTATACCCCTTGTTAACCCTATTTAACCAAGAGAGGAGACAAGAATTTTACCATGGTAACTATTCATAATGTCCAAAAATAAAATTGATCTCATAAATAAATTTTGGAATGATTATTAAAAATAATAAAAAAATTTCAGTTTCTATAAGTGGTATACATTCATTTTAAAATAGGCACACAGAATTTAACAAAAATTGTTCTTATAATAATATAATTTTCGGTATAAAACTGAATTTATTCTCATTACATGCCTATTAAAGACCAATAAATGAATATTAAAATATTTCATTGAATATATTATCTAAAAATATAGTAAAAATAATTCATAAATAGTGATTAATTTATTTTATTAATATTAAAACACATTTTGTGCATAAAAGTAGTTTTTCAGAAAACATCTCTTTTTTACCTTTAAATGATTTTATTTTAAAATATCACAAATTTATAACCAATAAATTAATTTTCTAAATGTGAAAAAATAAATTTTAAATTGATTAGTAATATTAATTAATTTTTAAATTAAACATTTATTAAACAATAATGAAAATAGAAAAATATTTCAAAATTGTTCTTTAGGATTAATTATATTTCCAATGTGAATTAGAAATTATTTTAAATTTTTTTATTTCATTTAAATAAAATATAATATGACTACTTTTATAATTTATAAAAATTATTCACATAATTTATAGGTTTCATTATTTAAATTCTACTGAATAAATTTATTTATTAAATAGAAATATATTATAAAATCTCAGGGTGTTACATTATCAACATTTTTTTATCATTTTAGTTAACTACATTAAAATATATGAATAAAAACGTGTTTAACATATTTTAATTTTGGTTGAATAATTTTTCAGTTTATATTTAGTTTTATATATAACATTTAGATTTTTATTATATTTTACTTATGTTTTATTTTATTTAATCAATATCATTTCATGTCTCATAAATGTTGTCAATATATTTTTAGAATTTGAGTTAACTAATTTAATGAATATGATAAAGAGTATGATTAGTTTTTTTAGTTTAGTTTTTTATATCACATTCAAATTATTATTTAATTCTATATATAAAATTTTTATTTGTGTAATCTTTTACTATTTGTTTATTTATTTGATCTATAGGTTAATTTTTGACCAAATAGATGTGTCACTTTGATCTTATAGGGAGTACTATACACATACATCCACTGAGGAGCCTCCTCATTCCTATGTATATAATACTTATAATTTAATAGGTAATTAGGAGACATCTAGGATTGTTAAATATGGTAGAATACATTTACCTAAATTATCACCTTCTCATAGCCCGAACCATAGGATATCTATCAAGTTTGATGGTAATAGTAATCCCACGACTCCAAATTGAATATTTTTTTTATATTTTGTGACTATGAAATATCGACTAAAAGAAGTAATTTTTATTTACGATTTGGTTAAGTGTTGATAATAATACACTATCTAAACTATGGGAGACCATTTGGGTAAGATCATTTGTTATGATTTTATTTATTATTATACGTTTGTCAAAATATAGGTTATTTATTTCCTTATTAGTAGATGAAATATGATTTACCTGACACTAAAGTATTCAGGAGGATATGTTTATCTTTTTATTTAGGATATAGAGAAATTTAAAATCCACAATATCATTAGATTTTATTTTTGGTGGATGAAACAAATGAAAATAACTGTGATATATATGCTTTTCTAGATGAATATATAAAGAATAAGTTTATTAAAATTTGATGAAAAGAATCATTTTTAGTAAGTCCAATGTCATATTTTTGAATTTTTTTATACAATCACTAAAAATATCATATTAATTATTTTTTCACTTAATTAAAAATAACTAAGGGGATCACATCAAGAGATTAAATATAAAAAGTGTACCATCATACTTTATCTCATAGGGGTATTTTTTATCTTAATAATAAATGATGAATGAAATTTTTTAAAAATTGAGTATCTTTTGTCTCCACAGAGATTTCCCCTTTTCGCTAACTCAAAATGAATTTTATAAAAGGTCTTGGATGATTAAATGGTGAAAATATCTTATAGAATACATTAAGGATATATATCAAAGGATTATAAGATGTTATTTTAGATATTTTAGTTAATTTAAAACTCTATAAAATTTTTAACTCGCTAATAAAATAATAAAATATTATATAAAAGAATCCCATGTGGAGAAGATCACATAAGGGACCTTCATAACATAAGGTAGGAAGTATATTTTGGCTACTAAATTAGAAACTGTAAAACGCCTAGCTCTCATACAAGGACACATGGTGGGCATATAAATTAAATAATTGTTCGATCATTTTTGAATCTCTTTGCGAGAGGATGAATATAAAGGAAAAATCAACACTTTAGAAGGTAAAGGATAGGATATGAGTGAGATGATGGATGATAGGATTATATAATTAGTACAATTGATGTTTGTAGACATTTATAGATAATTTTAGGCTGCATATCCCACTCCTCCACTTACATGTACATATCCCTATCCTCTACCTCATCTTGCATATCCCACTTGTACACCACCTCCTCCACAGGTTCCCATATAATATGAGTTATATGATTAGTTTCCCTAGTATAATATTATGTCACATGGGAACATATATTATACTAGTGATACCTTACACCATAAATATATAGATATGGATCACAATAGGGTATTGGTATAAGATATTATAGATGCATTGGATAAAGTACAATTCCCTAGAGTTGAGGTTTTCATAGTTAGTTAAAGTGTTAGACATTTTTTACTTTGTCCATCTAGACTTGTTTGAAAACATACCACTATTTTATACATAGATTATATACTTTATTTCATATTTTTGTTATTTTTTTAAAATACTTTAATATATATATATAAGAATATATTAAATGAAAACACATGATGTATTGTAATGAAATGGCTTGGGTTAACTCGCCATGTCAAAAATTTTAGATTGAAACAAGGCCCAAAGCATGTTACCGATCACTAGGAGCTAGAAAAAAGTACCAAGATATTAAAAGGAATTCATTAGAAATAGTATAACCATTAGAATATAAATAAACACCACCCATATTCCTCCCTAAAATCTATCCTGAACCATCTTTAAGTTGGATGTATACACCAATAAATAAATTGTTCCAGAGCATATGAATAACCAAATAGAGGATAAAAATATAAATAACTTAACAACTCATAAACATCATTTCAATAATTTAAACAATTCAATAAAAAAATATATATACATGATAATCCATAATGAAAAAAAGTCTGGAAAGGCCAATATAAAATAACCCAAAATCAAAAAGGAACCCAAAATACTCCACCAAGACAAACTACTCATGAACCATGGTCACCACCACTACCAAACCAATGTAGGACAGAAATTATCAAGAAGATCCATAAAATGGATTGAAACCCTTCCCTTTAACTACATCCTATAAAACTAAGTATACATTTTACCAAGTGAACATATAGGGTGTGAGGAAATAGCCCAATAGGATACCACCTTGAATATACATAATGTATTTTAATATGCATACCATCCGTTCTAATTTAGAAAAAATCTTTTGAAAAATTTCCCTTTGAAAACAAATTAGAAATAATTTGGTTTTTATAATATGTATCCAAGTTATAAAATAATATAAATGATAAAAAAAATGAGAATGGGGGAACATGGTATAAGGGATATGATAATCTCAATCCTGAAATGGGTAATAAGAAATTAAACACAAGTACCATGTGATCAACCTATGGATCCAAGGAAACTTGAAATATCCCCGGGAACACTAACCAATATAGATGAACCTGGTTATGCATCCCTAAGAGAGTAATTATCTTACTGTGGAACTAATAAATCCTATCATCACACTTATTATAACTAAATAAATAACCATATTCAATGCAGAATCTATACTTAGGGTCGCAATGGTTTGGGTTTCCAAATCACCCAAGGTCTCCCATGTTCTTCCAGTAATTAATCATACATATAATCTGTTCCTATAATCTAATAAATGAGGAAACATCAGGACCCATGTAAATTCCATGTGAAACACTATTTAAAAATTTATTTGAAACCATTTTATTAGTTAAAATATTTTATCAAACACTTTTTTAGGACATAACCATTTTTTAATAAATCCTTTTGAAAATTATTTTAAATCCAAAAAAATCCAACAACAATAATTAATTCTCATATAAAATCCCTCAAATATCTCATAGAAATTATAATTAATTAATTCAAACCAAAGAAAAACCAATAACTTAGAGTATTCTATGGGAGAGTCCCATTAGGTATGGAAACTACTTAAAAACATGGTTAAATCTCACAATTTTCATTGAAACCATTCGAAATTGAATAATGGGATCCTTAAAAGATTATAACAATAATAAATTTTATTAAAAATTAATCTCTAACCCCATTATCAACCCCTATGGATTGTTAGGGTTTTAATATCTAATGGGGATGGAAGGGTAGAAAATAAAAAGTGAAGATAAGATGAATTCCAAGACAAATATAGTATTTCCTAAAGATAAACCACTTATATCAAGGGATAACCACCAAAGGACCAAGGAGGAAGAAGTTTCTAAACCGGGTCTTCCATGATGAATGAAATGAGAGGAAATATTATAGGTTAATGTTGCAATTAAATATGGAAAAAGTGGTAAATTTCACTTCTTTATTTTTAGTAGGATCCACAGAATGGTCATGATAACCATAATGTGGAGCCCAATCCACTAGGCCTCCTACTAATTAGTCCCTCAGGCTATGGTGTGGGAGGTCATAAAATTTTTAGGGACATAATCCCCTCTATAGATATCTGTCCATGACATGGAATTTAGGGCTACCATGTGGTGACCCATTCCCAATACCCTATAGTGTGACCCTATGATATATGGTGTAGAGGTCCAAAATATTCTAATGTTGGGGTTTTGGACCATTTTTCTCCATGGTGTAGCACCCATGAACATATTTTAGCGATTTCCCTCAAAATACTCACCACAACATAGTGACCATTGGCCAAAATGTGGTGACTTGAGAAAATAATATTCCTTGAAAAAACTCTTAAATACCCCCATATATCAAAGGAAAAAAAGATTAGGTAAATATAAGGATGAAAAACAATAATAGAGAGTATCATACCTAAAAATGAAATGGTGGTGTCAAAATTCTCCCCACTATGCCACTTTCTTCACCCAAAAATTCCTCAAGGCACAGTTTCAAAAAACAGGAGAGGCCACTAGTCCCTTAATAAGGCTTCCCAATACCATGAATTATGGATATTGCTACTAAGAAACCATAAAACATAAAATAATTAGACATTTTTACCACAAAACACTTTCCTATAATAATCCATAATATGAGCTAGTTACTCAACAATAGAGGCATTAGGCTCCATCTCTAGATCTTCCCACTCAATGGAATGAAATGAGTCTAGATAGTATTTATTTAGTTGGGATATATAGAATACATCATGTATGGATTTAATTTATAATTGAAAGGATATCTATTATTCCACAATTCTAAGATGCTCTATAACCTCAAAAAATTTAATATAATGAGGCATCAACTTTTACTACTTACCTAACCAATGATGTCTTAGTCATAGAGATATCCTGAGAGACACCTGATCACCCAAAATAAACTAAAAAATAAGAATAAAATGTTCAAAATAATAATTCTAATGACTCTGAGTTGTAACCAACATCTTATGGATCAATTTCTCCCTCTCTCTTGTCCCCTAAATGATTCTCAGTCTCAACAAGGAATTCCCACACAAATAAAAACAACAAATAAGAGATAATCATGGTAATCTATATATATATTTAATGGGATCCATATTTATTTATTATTTGTAAATATTATTATATAAAAATTCAATGAGAAAAGTTTTTTTCTCCTAAGAACTACTGAAATCGTGCACACATGATCAGATAATTCCTCATGAATCTAAATCACCCACTCAATTTTACCATTCATTTATAGATAATATTCCATGTTCAATTTTATCTAAGAACCCATTTATTTTTGAATACCTTACAAGAATTGAGATGTGAAGTGTATGTCTCAATTTGATATAATATGTAAAGGTACTCCATTGAGTCTCATGATCACTTATATATATATATATTCCCAAATTCTTCCACTTCTATAAACTCTAAAATGGTTAATAAATGGGATGAATTCTTAAACCAATCAATAATAATGCATATTGAATCCATCCTACTCAGATTCTAAGGAAAAATAATCAAAAAATCCATATATAAATCATTTAACTTCCATACCAGATTTAGAAGGGGATACAATAACCCTAATGGACTATAATTCATAGATTTGATCCACTGACATGTGAGTCACCGAGAAATGAAATACACAATATACCACTTTATCCCCAACCACTAATATTTTTATTTTAGAACATAAATAATCTTTGTATCCCTAGGGTGAATAGACTAACAAGATTGGTTCCTACCATCCATTAACTATGACCTCAAATCCAAATGTATGAAAAAACTCTTCCAAAATAGAATTACATTATCAAGAGTCCTAGACCAATCAATCAAGGTCACCACACAATTTATAATTTTTATAATACAAAATAAAATATAATCCCATACATGTACATGATTAATCCATTAATTTTACAGAAGGTGTGGCCTATACACAAACTAAAAACAACTTCTCAACCTTTTCTTCCACAACCAAATGTATCGTAGAAAATAATTTCATCAAGAAAAATTAATCATATAATTTTCATAATTATTATGATAGTAGGTTCTTACTTAAAGCGTAACACCCCAATATTTTAAAATGAAACTCTAAACACAATATCATAAATGATATGCCACATCGAGCTTAAACAAATTGCTAAATATTATTATTTAAATATGATAGTTATCACCTATACATTAGAATGGATGGAATGAATGAGATTAACTAAATTATAAAAATATATTTTAAATATACTTATAAAATTAACTCATTGGTTACCAATTAATTATAAATGAAAATAAAAACCTATTGAATATAAAGGATGTGTTTTTTTTATAAAAAACTATTTTTATGCCCACAAAGGAATTTTATCATAAAAAATTAAATTAATCACCAATATTAAAATATCATAATGAAATATATATGTTATATATTTTATCAAATGTATTTAAATTCATACAATAGGATTTATATTCTTAAGATAATAATAAATCCCATTTTAAGCATAAAAGCTATATTTTTCTAAACGATAATTTTTTTCCTTTTGATGGCACACCTATTTTAAATATAAAATTTAAAACTTTTCTTTAAAAAAAATAAACTTTATTTTTTAAATAATAATATAAAAATTACCATTGGGTGAATTTTCAATATTTTTTCGATAAGTCTCATTTTTTGATTAATAGCAAAAAATACTGCATTTTATTTGAAAAAAACTTTTTCATCTAATTTAGTTATATAGTTAAATTATATTTTAAATTATTTATAATGTATAATTAGTTTAATTATACATAAATAAAAACAATTTAGTTAATTTGAGTCAATTTTAAATTGAAATTTGATATAAAAGCATTTCAAACATTGGAAGTTTTTACTTTAAGAACATGATTTTCTATTTTGTCTGTGAGATTAATTTTAAATATAATTTTACCAATTATGTTAATTTATTTAGGTAAAAGGGATTAAATATTTGGAATAATAATATCCAAATGAGGTTTTTAGGTTAATTTATTTTTTAGGTATAAATAATTTACCATGGTAAAAAAATTATTTACCATGGTATAGGTAAAAAATGAAATGCGTTAAAGTTAAAATGGTAAAAGATTAAACTACCTAAAAATACAACATTTAATGGCTGGTTGATGTATTTATCAACCCTAAATAGACTATAAAATATTAATTGTTATTCAAATTCATGGAATCTAATGCCACATCAATGTAGCTGTCTTTAAATATAATATAATCATTATTTTAATCTCTTAAACCCACCTCTCCTCAAGTATAAATACCACCCTCACCACCCCATTTCGACAAAAAAGCCTTTTATATCATAAAATATCTACATGAAACTATATTACTCAGTATAAATACATCCTAGTTCTTATGGTCTCAACAAAATACCAAATCAAAGGCCCACAAGGGTCTCTCAATGAGGTGATATTCAAGAGGTAATTTTATCAAAGTACCTCTCTTAAATTATATTTTTCTCATACATTATCATAAAATATTACATTCATAAAGGAATTATAACTCTAGAATCATGTGTATACTGTACTTTTATGTTTTTAATTGAATATCTGATAACCATTTCATTTTTCAACACCTCTTATTAAAAGAAATGAAACTATTGTCTATGTTATGTCGATTAATTGCCTCCATGAATAATGATTTCATTAGATTTCAATTTATAACCTCCTGGATGGTCAAAAAACAATAATTATGGTTAATTAATATTTTAATAGGTACATTATATCATATTTAATTTTCTATATTATATATACATAGATAATATTAAATTAGATGAAACTAGTTCTTAATGTTTGAAAAAACTGCCAAAATAAACTAAACATTTATCATTAACATTTTATCTAATGAATCATACTCATGTTAGAAAACAAAAATGATATATCAGACCATGTATATTGTTATAAGTTCAATAATACCATTTACTTCCACTTATGGAGTTGTAATTACATTTTATAGGAACACCCATAATTTTATACAAGTAAAACTGACAATGAAATGATGAAATGATAACACCTAAAACCATGAAAATAATGAAATATTATTAATAAATGAGTCATTATATGTTATAAAAATCATAAAATAATGTATTAAAAATATTAATATAGTTATTTAATGAGTTTATAACATTAATTAAACTATTATACAGGAGGTTAAAGTAAGCACCACTAAAGAGAGGCATGAGGTAAGGGATTTTATTAACCCAATTTCCATTATTTAGGTTCAAATTATGCATCTTCATTACGTCATGCTAACATTGTGTTTTAAATGACCTTTGAATATATTATATTGTATTTTCATTTTTTTATATGGTTTACAGTGGATACATATATTTGATTCATTTGATTAATTCCCACTTCAATGATATGATATTTATAAGCTAAAAAATAATCTTTTTAAAGTTACTCTTAAAACTCTATTTTTCCTCCATTTCCTTGTTTTCTAAAATTATTTGAATTTTTTTTACTATTATACATTGATTTTTTAAATTCATGTTTTACTTTTAACAAAATTTTTTGAGTGCAAATTTTTTTTGTTTTCTAAAAGAGGTTCTTTGTGACTTTTCTAAGAAAAATATTGAAGGGATGTTTTTTAAATTATATGACATGATTGGATTTTTATTCCATAATCATGGTTTAATTAGTTGATTATTATTTTATATAATTTCATAGTTATTTTAAAAGGAAATGGTTTATTTATGATATGCACAAATTTTCAGTTTTTAAAAGTCATTTTTAAAAAAGAATGGGTATTCTGATATCCTAAAGATATTTTTCTATGAATATAATAGTGTTTTGAAATGATTTATGATTAAAATTATAAAAATGTTTTATTCATTATATGTTACTTAGAATTAGACATGGGTGGACTAGATATCCCTAATAAATCTCATTATATATTAACATGGATGGCCCTAGATAGTGTCAGAAAATACTGTTATAGTTTAACATGGGGTGACCTAGATAGCTATGAGAAAGCCCATTATAGATTAACATGGGGTTTCCTAGATATAACTAGGAAATAACATTATATATTAACATGTGGTGGCCTAGATAGTTCCATGTAAGCCCATTACATCTTAACATTGGGTGGCCCAGATAGTGTTGGGTAAACCCATAATAGCTTTTGTAAGTGTGAAGTGTTAAATGATGTCAAAAGTTTCCTACTTGTATTTTATATTTTTTCTAATAAATTTTCATCAAAATAGGTTGATTTTAAAAAGGTAAGATATTGATATTTCTGAAAATATTATTCCTTTTCCTGAATAAGAACGTAAGTTTTTATGAATTTTTTTATATATTTTCAAGGGACTAAAGTTTTCCATTACTTTATGTCACTTACCAAGATTTTGTGCTCATACCAAGTTTTAAAATGTTTTTCATAGGATTTAAAGTGATAATAGAGACATGGGTGATAAAAATGGAAAACATTTAAAGTTTTTACATGAAGAGAAAACATGTTTTATTTTAAAAGGGTTTAATTTGGTGGAAAACTGGATATTGAGTATAAGAGTCCACTTGCAATTCATGGGTTTACTTTGTAAGGGGTTTTCCTAAATCTCTAAAACTATAACCCTAAAAGATATTTGGAAATGAAAGAAATATAATTCTATTTTAAAATCACTAGAATATTTAATGTTTATGGCCAAATACTTACAATTTCTATCAGAGTGGGGTTTATACAACATTGGAGATTAAGATGTTTCCTTATAAGGTTTTCTTAATAGTTATAGATATCATCATGGGTTTAAATGTTTATAGATGATTATAAATTCAAATTATTAGATACCCCTTTAGAGATTTAATGTAATGATTTTCTAGGATATTAATAATATTTTAAGAGATTAGATTTAAAAAAATTTTCAATTTAGGATTCGAAGGTTAAAGTATTATATAGTTTTTTTGTTTATTATCTTTAAGAGGAACTTTTAATTTTAATATTTCATGGTTTAATGATGTTATTTTTTATAGATTAAGGATCATTTATCATGATGTAATGAAAGAGATCTTTCAAAACCTTATTATCTCTCCCTGATGATTTAATCATTGTAATACCCCAAGCTTCCACGGTACATTTCCCTTCGAACAATGTAATAGCTTACATTGTACGCAACATAGAGTTTTAACACACCACGACCAATGAAACTAGTCATTATGAATAGTAATACCCACTTTTTGAAATTTTATAAATTTAAATTTTTAAAATGGACTTCATTTCTGGATTTGAAAGATAAAAATTATCTTAGGGTGAATTTTTGTTTTTTTTCTGAGAAATTTCAATTATTGATGAATAGTGAAAAACACTGTGTTATTGTTTAAAACCAAATTTTTATTTAAATAATTAGTTATTTTATTTTTAATTTATTTTATGTCAAAATAGATACATAATACCTATATATGTTCAATTTAATTCATTGGAGTCATTTTATAATAAGTTTAGATAAATAAAATTTTATAGAACTTTTTACCGCCTTTTGTCCACCTTCTAGGAGCATTTACAAATTTTCATAAAACTTAATTTTAACATTTTTGTGAGTTGAATTTAGAAAATACTACAGACATGGTTGAAATAATTAAGTAAAATGTGGTTCAATAAGATGATTTTTTGGTGAACAGTAACTTTTGACTTTTATTTACCACGATTAAAAGTAAATAGGGTAATTAAGGGTAAAAATGATATTATAATTACCCTAAAACATATCCTAATTCTATTGTATAAGTTTAATTAGACCAAAAAAACCTTAAAAATAAAATATGATATTTTTTGTCCACTTGGATTAGATGAGGAAATTTATTATTATTTTATTTAAAGAAGAGTTTAAAGTGTTAAATTCAAAGTTTAATAACTAAACCATTTTTAATATAGGTTTATATATAAGATAAATTAGACTATAAATATTAATTATAAAGATAAAAATATTTCATACATAATGGTAATTTATTTATAATTTTTATACATTAAATAATATAATTTATTTATGACACAATGATTATGTAATAATTACTTTTTTAATGAAAATTTTAAATATTTGATATTATAAATATCCAAATAAATGTAATTTGATACTTTTAATGAATTAAACTAATTTTATAGGTTAATATGACATGTTAGGGTTGATTAAATAATTTTTTTCGAAGTAATCATGCTGTTATTACTTTCACAAAAACCTAAGACTAAATAGTGTCAAAATTGACATAATTTGGTTTTTAAAACAAATACAATATTATTAATTGATATAATATTTCTAAAAATAAAATTTTAGGTAAAAGTACTTATATAAGGTTATATATATTAATAATTAACCACTTGGGGTTTGTTTGTCTTGTTTTAGTATGTTTATTAACCATATAATATAAACATTCAAAGGGACATGGTAAATTTCAAACCATTTAACTAATAGTTAAATCTAAAAGATAAGGTTAATATGGTGACATAAACCTATATAAAACCTATTGTTTGAGAGGTTTTCAACCCATGACCACCTTATCCTCTAAATAAATCTTTTTTTAGCCATTAGAAACCGAAAATGATTTTATTATAAAATAATATTTCAGGATTTTCCTAAAATGATCCTCACCTCTCTTATAAAAGGGTACTTCCACTTCTCCTAATTTCACACCCCAAAATCCATTTGGATCAACCAAACCATGCCCAAATATCCTCCCAATTTCCATAAAATAAATATATAGTTCTTACTTTGATCATAAAACCAACCTAAGGAGCCCTTTTGATCAACTCAAAAGGAAACACCTGAAGAAGAGGTAAAAATTTCACCACCCTTTCTCAAGTTATTTTCTTCTCCCACTTCTTCTTTCTTTATTGTTTCCATTCTAAAATAATAAATCCATTATCTTATATATACTGTGATGTTATTATAAAAATTTTACATCCATATTCATTATTCTATCAATCATATTAATGTCAAAGTCACCATACGTTTGTACGTACGGCTTACCGTCTCCACGTCGTGGTGTAGTTTGTTATTCAAACACTTCATTATTTGGATGGGTATAATAATGAGTATAACTGATTTAAATAATAAATATAACATGTTAATTATTATGTATATATTATATACCATCCAATTACATACGATTTCACCATCAATATAATGATATTGTTTCTTGTGTGTACGTACGAATTACTGTCTCCACAAATGCGATGAGATTTATTCCCCATCGTAATCATTCAAAAATAATTTTCATTTTATGATTAATAATAATGTTTAATAACTTAATATAATTCTATATATGAATAAAATACATCCTATCCATAATAAACAATGCTTATGTAACCGAGCATAGAAAGGAAAATAGATTAGTTAACATCCGAAACAATGATACTACTAAAATATTATTAACAAAGAAATATTAGAGGATCATATATGATTTCATATTTATGTATATAGTTATTGTATAATTTAATAAAAATGATTTAAATATTATATAGGAGTTTAACATACCCGCAACCGTGAAAATGTACAAGGTAAGGGTTAATTTCACAATCTCTTTATTATCTGAGGTTGTTTTTATGTAAGTATCTACTAGGACCTCTTTATCATCCACATTCATGTTTCTTAAAAATGCATTTCAAACCATTTTTTCTATTTACTAGACTATGGGTTAAATTCATTTATACCATTTTTTGAATTTTTATAAAATGTTTTGAAAGGAATCTTTCTTTCATTTTCCAAACAAGGTACTTTATGACCTTTTCGACAAAATTATGGCAAGAATGTATTTTTTTAACTTATACGGTGGGTGTTCCTATTGTTGGCCGTTATATCATCTTCGAAGCTTCCCATAAAATATTATAAGAATATTTTCAAAATAAATGTTTTCTTTTATAATTATGTGACTTTTAAATGATTTCAAAATAGAAAGAAGTATTTATTTCAAATAGTTTTTATTTCATCTATGTCAACTTCCTTTGATGTATTTTAAACTTGTTTGAAGTTGATTTATTATGATACAAATATTCCATATTGTATTGAATTTTTTGTGATATTTTTGGATGTGGATGTGTTATTTTTACACCATTCATGGTTTATGGATAAAGTATTTATATTTTGTATGCTAGTTTTAATACGAATGTTTATGTTATGTTTAAACCTTTTCATATGAGGAATGCATTGGACTTAGTAAGTGAGGGGTGGAGCCCGCTATAGCTCTTAAATGCATCAGTAGATCTCATGAGATAAACTAGTTTCTTGGCACAAGGCCTTGAAAAAGTATTATTTGTAGTCTTGGCATAAGGCCTTGACTATGTGGTTATGAAGTCTAGCATTATGAATTCCATCATTATGAAAGTGGCTATTGATATTTCATGTGATTATTAGACTAGTATAATATCCATGTGAATAAGTAAATGAAATTATTTTATTTTTTATTTTCCATATTATGCTGAATTTTACGTTTAAAAGGATTTTGTTTTAGTCTTATACATTACCTTAAATGTTTATTCTTATTTATGAAAGTTTCCACTATATTGTTATCCTTATAGAGCATATGATCTCACCTCTTTCTATGTTTTATTTTTCCCAAGATGTGAAGAAGTTTTTTATGGTCGAACTTCAGGGATAGGCTAATGATATAGTTGTGTTCAAAAGGGGACAAAATGTTATTGATGTTTTTATTTCATGATGTAATGTAAAACTTATGAATGTATCTAATACTTCCAAGGCTACTAAACTGATCGGTCTTTCAGGACATGATTCCATGTATCATGAAAATGTTATGTAATAATGCACCAAATCTGGGTAACCGGGGTCAGGGTGTTACAATCATCACTATTATGGAATAATCTTGTTCAAATGATTTTGAAAACTTCTTGAGTATTAAAATCACCTTCAATAAATTTTTTGAGTTGAAAAACACCTATTCATTTCTATAAAAATTTTATGGGTCATGGTGTATTTTTAATTTTATTATAAGATCTCAACTCTTTGAACTCTACTACAAATTGAAATACCAAAAGTGGTATGAACAATTAGTTTTTTAATGTAGGAAAATTTGCTGAAAGGTAAAGAGAATGTCAATAAACTCCTAAAATTTGGATTTAAGATAAGAATTATTTTCTTCTGTTATAAGTTTGAAACATTTTTTATATTGAAAAATAATATGGGTAAAATTAATATCTTTATTTATTGGAATGAAGTATTATATAAAAAGATGATGAAGCATGGTTAAAGGATTAAGAATGAAGTTGAAAAAAGGATGTATTTATTTATGATGTAGTGGTATTTTATAATTATTATGGAAATCATGTAATGCCTAAGTATTTTTATATATAATGTTTTGTTTTCATAAATTTGGAAACATATGTTAGATGGAATTTATACCTTTGAAAAGTTATAAAAAGGTGATAATTTTTAAGGTACATGTAACCCTTAAGACAATGATGTGAAAAAGGTTATTTGATGAACAATTCCTTTACTTTTGGTGAACATTAGTTTTAATTCATTGGTAGTATTTTGGGTTTTTATGATCTCTAAATTTGAGGTAATTATGGATTATTACTTTTTAGGATTAAAAATGAAAGGCATGGATATAATTTAAGGTTAAAATATATTAATTTTATTTTTGAGGTTTTTTTTGACATTTATATAATTATATTATATATAGTTTTATAAAAAGGACAACCCACAAGATGAGTGATAAACCACCACATCCAGCAAGGCCATGAGGATCGAACACACAACTGAAGGGTGACAAGGGTGAATTGCCTACCACTGGCCTACATGTTATCCTAGTTAATATGAATTTTTCCTTTTGGTTAAATGATTTTATGGATGAAGAATAATGTTTATTTTTTTAACATATGTTTTATCTAATAGATTACCATGAGATTGAAAAATAATTTAGTGATTAATTGATTAATGTAATTTCAGAAGTCATTAAATATTATGGTAAACCTATATGATCAAGGTAAATAGAATAATATGAGATTTTATTTGAGGAATAAATATTGAATTATATTTTGGAATAATATTTGAATTTATTATGGAATTATGGTGATTCAGGAAATGGTTAGCTTACTTGTAAATTATGTGATTTATGAAATTACATTTTTTGGAATGAGACATTAAGAGTTATTAATGTTATTTTGGGAGACAAATTTGAAAATTATCTTGTAAGACAATGCCATCAAATCCTTTTTATTATTAGTTTTTACTTTCAGTCTGGAATATTATGAGAAGTTTGAAGGGTAGTTATTTTTTGAATGATCTATATTGAACTTTGGGTAATAATGTTTAATTTTGGAAATTTAAGTAGTTTTTAATGATATAAAGGATTATTATTTTTGGAGAATTAATTTATCTTGTACTATTCTTTTTTGTTTTGGTTAATTCCTAAAGACAGGGGGAATAGATAGCTATAATTTTGTGAATTTTTTGATCTGTGGTGGTTGATTCTGATGCTTCATGTATGAAAAATCATCTTGAATACTCATAATTTATCTTGTACTATTGTCTCATTTCAAATAGAAGTTTTATTGACCCTTGTTTCGATGTGATATTTCAACAAAGGTATTTTGAAAAATTCAAACTCCTAGTTTTTAAATCCCATGTTCAAACTATGAGGATGAAATTTATTAAGGGGTGTGGGGAAGAATGTAACACCCTAGGATTTTAAAATAAATCACTATGCATAATATCATACAAGATATTTCACATCAATCGTAAACAAATGACTAAATATCATTATTTAAATGTGATAGTTATCACCTAGCCATTAGAATAGTGGGAATAAATGAGATTAACTAAATTATAAAAACATATTTTACACATGTTTATAAAATTAATTAATTAGTTAGCAATGAATTATAATTTAGAATAAAAACCAATTGAATATAAAAGATGTGTTTTTTTATAAAAAAATATTTTTATGACTATAATGGAATTTTATCTTATTAAATTACATAAATTAAATTTATTAAAATATAATATTTAAATTTATATGTTATATATTATTTTTTTTAAATTCATCAAATATTTTTTAGAGGCTTAAGATATAAATAAATCCTATTTTCAGCATAAAAAGCTATAATTTTATAAAAGACAATTTTCCACCTTTTGAAGGCACACCTATTTTAAATATACACTTTGACACTTTTGAAAATTTATTCTTAAAAAATAAACATTATTTTTGAATGTTTAATATCAAAATTACCTTTGGGTTATTTCTTGATATTTTTCTAATAAGTCTCATTTTTTGATGAATAGTAAAAAATAATGCATTTTATTAGAAATTTTTTTTAATATAATTTAATTATATAATTAAATTGGTTTTAAATTATAATTAGTTCAATTATACATCAATAAAACTAATTTAGGTCATTTTATTCAATTTCACTTTGAAATTGGGTATAAAAACATTCAAAACTTTGGAAGTTTTTACTTTAAAAACCCGCTTTTTTGTTTTGTCTACGGGATTAATTTTAAACATAATTTTACCAATTATATGAATTGAATTAGGAAACATAGATTAAATATTTGGAATAATAAGGTAAAAATTATGTTTTAAGTTCTATTTAATTTTTAGGTAAAAAAATATTACCATGGTAAAAAATTTATTTACCATGGTATAGGTAAAAATGAAATGGGTTAAAGTTAAAAAGTAATGGCTTAAAATACCTAAAAAATTAATTATTTAATGGATTTTTTATGTATCAATAAACCGTAAAAATCCTATAATATATTAATTTTCATCCAAATTCATGTAATTTAATGCCACCACAATTTATTTGGCTTTAAATATAATATAATAATTATTTTAATCACTTAAACCCACCACTCCTCAAGTATAAATACCAACCCTCACTACCCTATTCCGACACACAAGCCTTTTATCTCCTAAAATATCTGAACAAACCTATAATCCTAACTCTCACCATGTCCTAATTTTTCTGGTATCACTAAAAACAAAATCCAAGGCCCTCAAGGGTCTCTCAATGATGTGATATTCAATAGGTAATTTTCTCAAAAACAACTTTCTTAATTTTTATTTTTCTTCTTATTTATCATTGTGTATTTCATTCATCAATGAATGATTACTTCAGAATAATGTATATAATATTTTTTTATGTTTATAATATAATATCTCATAAATATTTTAGTTCTTATCTCCTCTTATTAAAAGAAACAAAACTATTGTCTAAGTTATGTCGATTAACCGCCTCTATGAATAATTATTTTGTTTGTTTTCCATTTTCGCCTTCATGGATGGTCATAAAAATAAAATTATGGATAAATAATATTTTAATAGGTATATTATAACATATTTCTTGTTTTTTAACAAATATACATACATACTATTAAATAATACAAAACAATTTCATGATGTTCAGAAAAGCCGCCAAAATAAACTAAACATTTATAATTAACATTTTATCTAATGAATCATACTCATTATATTGGAGTTGGTGACCTAGAAAAAACTTTTATGTACTTTATGAAAACCTTTATAAATAATTTTTAATATTGATAAACTCTTTATCACATAATTATTTTTCTGCTGTGTAATAAAGTATGCGATAATGTCATAAGAGTAGTTGTTGCAGTAACAGGTCCTAGCAGTTCCCCACTATGATGATAACCCAGAAGTGCTACGAAACAATTCTTAAATATATGATCTATATAGGGATGATATAATTTTATATAAATGAATTATATAATCTATCAATGTTGAAGACTCGTAGGACTTTGAAGAACCTTCTCATGGTGTACGACCTTGGTAATATCTAATAGGATACTATAATAACAAGACCCACCAGTATGAAATGTACATCTATATGTGTCATTGGATGTTCCTATCTATGGTTTTTTATATTGGTCCTTATACTTTAATATTATTATTATTGAGTATTATGAGTCATGTAATATGATGTATTGATGAAAACAATGACAGAAGATGTTTGCGGTGAGGTAAGATAGGTTGGGTGCATCATGAGTAATATTGCATTAATGAATAATGCGAGAATAGATTTTTACATTACATTATTTATTGAAAGTTTATATATAAGTACCTTTTATGATAATTATATAGACTATATAAATCCATGTCTATGTTGTACAATAGGTAAGTTCAATTTCTAGGAAGTCAAATAAAGGGACATCGAGTACAAATGTTGATAGCGCCAATATGCAACCTGATTGATTTGAGATATCATAAAAAGGATTATATTACAAAATAATAATTTTTATGAGGTATCATGTCATTAAAACATAAAATTATATCTCTATGGGATCCTTGGTGTGTTTCTAGACACTGACCTTGGAATTTAGGCTGCTTCTCTTAATATAACTTAGAAAGAGGTCTAGAGGGTCACACACTAAGTGTATCGAGAATCTCAGTTAAATAATATATTAATATTTATTATTTAAAAAGTTTAATAAATATTATTCCCAGATGTGGTTAAAATAATTATTCATGTATTTTTGATCCCATATAAGTATTTATTTTCTAATTAGTGAATATAATATTTATATATTTATTGATGAATAATGTAGTGATATTTACTTGATAAATAAATTGTCATTATTCAAGGCCTGATAAATATTATAGAGTAATTGTAGACTAAGTTTAATGGTCTAGTGAAAAATTATAAATATTGAATATTAATTGATTAAATAATATTTAACTTAACTCATAGGTTAAGTGAATTTTGAGAAATAATAATAATAATATTATTATTTGACATGGGGTTCCATAGGGATTAAATAAATAATAAATGGCACTTATGCAATTATTTTATTTTTACCCTAGTGATATATAAACCCAATTATATTATTTTATCAATAATCCAATTCTTTTTTTTGGATTTTCAAAATGGTTTTGGAGAATCCTCTCAAGATCTAGGGAGATCCCTTCTCTAAGAATGCTCCCAATAATGTGGAGAGATCTTCCTCCACCTATGACTCTTGAGTCAAGAGATATCCAAGTGAATAATTTGAAAGCGGTTCTCTAGGGGATCAAAGGTGGATGAAACGAGTGATATGATCTACCATGATAGCACCCATAGATTCCTACGATGACATTCAGAGATTTTTGGAACATGTGTGGATCACTGTAATAAGAAATCTACTTCGATTCCTACAACACAACAATAGAACAACATAGATCTATTGTCAGATCCATCTATAAAGAAATAATTCCATCAAGGTAATTCTTTATTTAATTAAATTAATTATAAATAATATGTGATTATCCTCTCTCTTAGTTCTGGAATTCTGTCCCTTGTCTTTATTTTTTGATTCAATTATGTAGATCATGATGTTTGTCATTGTGTAAATCTAGGATTGGTCATTGATCATGGTAGAAAGAAAAGTTGGGCACAACCCATCGCATGCTTCTACTGCACCCGTAACCGACATATATTAGAAACCAAAATGATATATTTGACCATTTATATTCACAAAAGGTCAATAATTCCATTTAATTCCACTTCCAAAGTTGTAATTACATTTTATAGGCACATCCATAATTTTACATGAGTAAAACGAACCATGAAACGATGAAATGAAAACACCAAACCCATGAAAATAATGAAATATTATTAATAAATGGGTCATAATTTGTTATAAAATCTTGGAAGAAGGTATTATAAATATTAATATAGTTTTTTAATGGGTTTATAACATTATTTAAACCATTATATAGGAGGTTAAATCATGCACCACTAAAGAGATGTATGAGGTAAGGAATTTTATTAACCCAATTTCCATTCTTTGGGTTAAACTTATACTTCTTGATTATGTCATTCGAAGATTGTGTGTGAAATGAACTTTGATTATATTATATTGTATTTACACTTGTTTTATGTGGATTTAGAGTGGATAAATATATTTGATTCATTTTATAATTCCCACTTCAATGATATAATATTTATGAGGGACTTTATTTTAAAAATTATCTTTTGAAAGTTTCCCTTAAAACTCTATTTTTCTTCCTTTTCCATTTTTTCTAAAATCATTTCCAAAAATATTTTTACTATTCTCCAATTATTTTTTAAATTCATATTTTTCATTTTATAATTTTTTTGAATGTATTCCTTTTTTCATTTTTCAAAAGTGGTTCTTTGCGCATTTTTTAACAAAAATATGGAAGTAATTTTTTGAACTTTTATTTAATAAGAGGATTATCCAAATGTCATTAAAATTTAATGATTTGATTCTTATTTGAAAAATTTACATGGTTATTTTCAATATATGTGGTTTCATTATGATGTGTGCAGTATTCCAATTTATAAAAGTCATTTTAAAAAAGAAAGGATATTTTGATATCCAAAAGAGATTTTCCTATGAATTTTAAAAGGTTTTTTAAAATGATTTATAATAAAAAAGTATAAAAATGCTTTATTAATTATATTGTACTTGATAATTACACATGGGGTGGCCCAGATAGAACTGTGAAATCTCATTATAGCTTAACAAGGGGTGTCTTAGATAGCACCAAGAAAGCCCGTTATTGCTTAACATGGGGTGGAGCAGATAGCACTGAGAAATCCCATTATATCTTAACATTTGGGTGACCTAGATAGCATTGTGGAATACTGTTATATATTAACATGGGGTGCCCTAGATTTCACAGGGTAAGCCCATTATAGCTTTACATGGGGTGGCCCAGATAGCGTCAGGTAATCCCGTAATAGATTTTTTAAGTGTAAGATATTTAATGATGTCCCAAGTTACCTAATTATATTTTTAATATATTCCAATGATTTTTCATGAAAATTGGTTAATTTTAAAAAGGTAATATATTTATATTTTTCAAAATATTATTCCTTTTTCAAAATATGAAAGTATGTTTTTATGAAAATGTTTTTATGAATTTTTACTGGACTAAAAGTTTTCCTTCCTTTATGTACCTTAATGAGATTTTATGATTATCCCAATTTTTAAAATGTTTTTCATAGGATTTAAAGGGGAAATATAGACAAGGATGAGAAAAAGGGGGTAAACTATGAAGATTTTACATAAAGAGAAAACACATTTTATTTTAAAAGGGATTCATTTGGTGGAAGAAAATGGATACTGAGTATGAGAGACCAATTTTAATTTATGGGTTTAGTATTTAAGTGTTTTCCCTAACTATATAAAACTCTAAACCTAAAATACATATGGTAAAGAAAAATATTGAATTCTAGTTTAAAATCACTAGAATATGTAATTTTTAAGGGTAGGTACTTATATAAAGTATCATCAACCACCTTCCCATTTATGATAGTGTATACTATATTGAAATAATAAGTCTAGATACAATCCAATTATATTATCTACTAAAGATTTATATCTCTCAAAGTGAATATATACATAAGACTCTTATAATATGAGTAAACACTAATGCGCTCTTAGAGAAGATAGATTCACTACATCTTCAGGGAATACCTCACAGTGGATAACTCTAAGTCATGAGTGGGGTATTTTTTCTCATGTAGACATAACTAGAGAGATATGTCACCAAATGGTCAATATTCATCAATAAAAACCCTATTCTTGAACCCAAAGCATCACAATACAAAGTATAACCCCTTCCTAACTTGGGAAGTATCAAAACTGGAGCTATAGTAAACCTAGATTTTATCTCCTTAAAGGACCTTTAAAACTTCTTATACAAGTAAAAATTTACCTCATTTTGAGTTAGTGATGTTAAGGGTGTGTCCAACATAGAGAAGCCCTAAATATATCATCAATAATATGTAGCTAAACCCAGGAATCTCTTAATATCGAACACATTCCAGGGATGCTCCCAAGACATCTCTTCCTAAAACTTATCTAGATCAATTGAGATACATTTTTTAGATATGGAATTTACTAGTAACCTTTATTACTAAATTTAAAATTGACATTTAGATATTTTGAAATAAAGGTGATGCTCTTTCAAAGTTTCCAAAACAATGGCTATATGATTATCATAATTCTTTTTTATCATAGTGTATTTATGAATATCATCCATGAACACTACTAAGAATGAGTCAAGATAGTGATATAAAATCTAATTAATCAAGTCAAATAAGACTATAGGATAATTGGTAAGGACAAATGGTATAACCAAATACTCACAATGCCTGTACCTACACTTGATATCGGTCTTTGGAATGTCTGCTTCCCAAACTATCAACTAATGATATCCAAACCTTCTATTGATACTTAAAAAACACCACGATTCTTTGAGATGATAAAATAGGTCGTAATTACATAGAAACATGTATTTATTATTAATGGTCACTTGATTGAGTTTATGGTAATATTTGAAAATTAAAAGGCTTTTATTTTACTTCTTTGTAAAGTAAAATAGTGATTCCCAATTGGTCACACTCTATTAAATAAATCCACTGCCTTGAAGATCTTATAACTAAAATATTAACTCCTCATGATCAACAAGGGACATTTAGTTTGATGTTAAAGATATTGGGATCATTTTGGAAAGTATGTTGATGGTGAACTATACCTTCTAATGAGGTGTAAAACCAAAAAAATTATTTTAATGATCTTGGGATACTATTATACCACTCTTTGAAGTTGATAGAATAGGCTATGATCAATAAATTTGAAGATAATACTAGATAGATAACATGATACCCACATGATATCTTGAATAATCTGTCCTACACTCCCTAACCTAGGACCCTAGTCACCCTAAAATATGTGAATGTTCCCATTATGAGGGAGGAACTAAACATGATAATAATATTAGTGGATCTAGGCCTTGAAATTAATCATCCAACCCATACTAAATGTCAGATAAAAACATCCATGTCAAGGGTCAAGAAATCCCATATAATTTCCAAATAATCAATTACAACTCGAAACTATAGAAACTTGAAGACCTACTCTTTATTCATTTCCAAAAGAGTGGAAATATCCATTATGATTGACATCAACTCCAATATCATTCCCAAAAAATAATATAGTTTCTATAATATAAAACAATGGGATGCACTTATATCAAATAAGGTTAAGGCTATTGAATAAGTAATAAATATCATACCTCTCTTAGTAGCTAGGACAACATCATAACCCTCTATGACATGTTCAACTAAAAATGGATACATGTTATCGAACACACTCTGAATATTCTCAGACAGTTTATAATATATTTTTTTCTTAGAATGGGGTCTTGTAACCTTAGATGCGTTTGATCAAATTTGAGTGCACCCAGATATAGAATATTCTACTTTGCTTCCCTAAGGAGCTCCTCTGTAGAAGTATTGAAGATGGTCATGAGCCCACATTGGTGTCACACCCTAGGTGTCTCTTGGTATTATGTTTTAGTGTGGTATGATTTCCAATTATAGAAATATATCACAACCTTTCACCAAATAGAAGCTAATAATCTGATTAACAATGGATTCCCCCACCACCGCACTATAAGAACTCATCTCTCATTCATTCTTGGACCAATGAAAAACTATGACTACCCCTACCATTAAAGTGGCACCACCGATTCCAGTAAAACTCATTAAATTAGTCTCTTATATAAATTCCTCACTGACCATCTCTATATAGGTAGGTAGACTAAGATGAATAAACCTTAGCTTGATTTTGGGATTCAATCCCATTTCGAAGCATTATGCCCTGAGATAGTCATTCATGATGAGTTTTGGAGAAATATAAACTATCCCAAAGAAATGGGTGGACCAATCATTTATTAAATAAATCCATTTAATCAAAGTCATAAAATCCCAGGATTTTAGAAACCTCAATAATTCTGGATAAAAGTGTTGGTTGAAAATTTTCTTTAATGTTGTCTAGGTGAGATCCTCGTGTAACTTGGATTGAAATATATACTTATTACACTTACGACTTGATCCTTAAAACATATAGGTGGAAAATTTTAACTTAGTAGTCTCTTGATTCATATGTAAATGAAATATATGCTAAATTCTCTCAATCCACTCCTCAGGCACTTAAGAACCTTTATCACCATGAAATGACGGTAAAATTTTATTTGTAAAATCTTGAGCTTGGACCACCAAATATGATTGATATCTTTCACTATCATATCCTAAATACTATATGATTGAAATTAATGATTCCATATTAACATGGTCTATATGATGTATTTCCTACAGAACATATTCCATAACTCCCTCTCTCTTGTTTATAGGGGCCCTTCTAAGAGGCATAACTACAAGAACATAATGTATAAAACATAATCAATACATGATAAAACCTCAATTAAGTGTGAAAATCATGAAGGATAAAACATTATAAAAAATAATAATAATAGTAAATCATGTCAAATCATATCAAATCACCAAAAAATGAATATCAAATCAAAACAAAATCCTCAACCACCCATGGAAACTTGATGCTCGTAATATAAAAGATCTATCTAAGAACTCCACCCACATACCTATTTGGATCCAATGATCCTATCTCCATTATAACTTTAATCCCCCAATAATAAGAGGTTTATGATACCATTTTTTAATGAACCATCCACGTTCTACTTGAAAATCACCCGTTTTAGCTTGCCATCAGGCTTAAAGAACATTCTCAATTCCCATGGGTTGACGACATGCACTAGGGTATCAAAAGACATTAATTGATAATTTTTTCACCCTCATAATCCAAATAAATTCTACCTCAAATAATACTATAAATACGGAATGAAAATTCCATAATTTTAATGTCCAAGCCATAAAATGAACCATTCTAGATCATTACAATAACTTAACAAACCATAACAAAAGAAATAATTTAACTAATCAATATAACGCCATGAATATAAAAAATTCCAATAAAAAACCCATATACATGGTATTATAGAATAAAAAATGGTTTTTAAGACCTATAAAAAGTATCCAAAAACTAATGAGGATCCAAAAATACTCCACCGATCGAAACTCTTCAGGACTTATGGTCACCACTAGGATTAAACCAAAGAAGGAAAATGACCATCATGAAGAGGAAAAAAATAACATGGAACCATTTTCTTTACCTACATTTTATAAAAATAAGTCTAGATATTCCTAAGGTTATATGATGGGTGTGATACAAAAACCTAGTAAGATAGCACCTTGAATCTATATAATGCCTTTCACCATGCATAACGTTAGTTCAAGTTTGAAAACATTGTTTTTAAATATCTCCCTTGGAAAATAGATAAAAAGTATTTACTTTTTATAAATGAATTAATGTTATAAAATAATTTTAATGAGAAAAAATAAATGATAATGATTTAAACATTACATAATTTTTAATTTCTGGCATCGTTACGGGTTGTGAATTCTTATGGGAATTCGAAATTTCGATATGGTGAGTGATTTATTTTGAGAACTAGGGATCATATTAGAATTAACTGTGTTTGGAAATCATTTATAGATGTTTATGGATGTTTATTGAGTCTTTAGAGGGGTTATAGGTTCTTAGGTGGATGTTAGAACATGGAAAAGGTGGATCTATATTGGAAATTGAGTTACAAGATAGCTACCATGGAGTGAATCCCTAAGGTGTGCTATGGTGGTGGTTTAGGGATGAGGAAAAGACACATATTAGGAATCACACTATGGAGGGTTCCTAAGAGAAAATTGACAAGGATTCCCCTGAGTGTTGGATGCAACACAACTAACGGACCATATAACAAAGCAACCTGGGTCAGCCTAACACATTACCTGAGCTGGACTATCACAAGGCCCGAAGTGCGTTCCCGATCTCCACGGGCTAGAGACAATCACTTGTAAATTAATACATAACCTATGGAATGATTTAACTATGAAAAAAATAATGTCTCATGTAAAAAAAGATTAGGTAAACAAACATAGTACATGATAGAAGAAAATGTATACATCCATGAGACATAAGGAAAAAAACCCAAAGGATAAACAGTAAATAAACCAAAAAAACAAGTCTCTATGTGATTTACCATCACCACCATACCAAACCAACATGAAGTGACATAAACCAATAGAATTAATATAAATACATTAAACCCTTATATTTACCTTTATCCTACAAATCCATGTCCATATACTCCAAAATAAATATGCAAGGTGTGATACAAATTCCTTGTAGGATACCACCATGAATCACCAAAAAGTATTGCACTATAAAACCATTATTTATATTATTGAAAATATAGTTCATAAAATATTTCAAATGAAAACATTTTCAATAAAAAATCCTTTGGTTTCCTAAAAAAATGTGGACATGTAATATAAAAGAATCAATATAATGACTAAAAACTATTTGAAAATGGAATGAAACACGAGGTTCTATGATACTAGGACATCTAAAAAACACTAACCAACCTTGTAAATCTTATTTCCCTAAAAAACATGTAGCCCAAGGTTTTAAAAAAGTGTTGAAGTCCACAATTACATGTAAGATAATCCAAGAACATAATTAAAAAGCTATTTCTATAAGGTATGTATTACCTATCCCATTATTAGAAAAAAAATTTAAAGTCAAAATAAGATTTGAGTAATTCTATCGAGTACATAAATCTCATAAAACTATTTTTAAAGAAAAACCCCTGAAAATATTTCTACATGCCACCAAATATAATGTTTTTATCATAGATTTTAAGTCAAACCTCATGGTTTTCAAAACAATAATTTTAATATTCCAAAACCAGTGGAAAAAAATAACTCTAAGGTATTTCATGGGAAGCACTAATGGATATAGACACTTGCCTCCCAAATAGTGGAAACCGAGTCACCATAAAAAAATGAATTTGTAAATGAATGGATCATGTCCTCTCAAACCTTAAATACAATCATCAAAACTAAAATATAATTCCAAAGTACCAAAATTTGAATGTATAGACTCTTCATGGAATTCAGTGGATCATTAACACTAGAAAGAGGAGGAGGATAAATAGACTAAAAGAGGATAAATTTATTTTAAAATGTATTAAACATCCCCTATTAATGATCACAAATGACTTTATCAAGAGGTGAAACATCGCACAAAAGTTCAATTACTAAATATTTCATTTCAAATTATGCAAAAACTATCACCAGGACCTATTATTTCCTAAAATGACATGGAACCCTCAATCAAACTAATCTTAGGATACCCAAAAAGAGACCCTCTATGGAATAATGTACAAACCATATCCATTTTTTATATACCATGACCTACACCATGTAATCAAATCTAGCCATGGCCCATAATAAGAACCCCATCATTCCATATCCAAGTCCACACCCTTCCATATTAGTGTTATCCATGGTAATTTTCCATAGGTTGTTCTCAGGATCAACATGGATTAGACCATGACATGGTATAGCTCGTATTTCATAGATAAGTTCTATTTTTTTTTAAAAAACACAAAATCTATGAAACCTTCTAATACAAATCTAAACACAAGAGATAAAAAATAATACAAAACTAAATCACGAATCAACATGAATTGATATGTAAATCCCAACCTATAAGACACCTTTACAATATGTTCTATGATATTGAAAGGGATAAAATACTTCGACGCCAACTTAACCTACTTTCCTTAGCAAAGATGTCCTAACCTCGCCTAAATTTTGGGAAAAACCTGGTCACTAACCTCAAAATATAACGAGAATTAATGATGGTTAATATAGGGATTATGGAGACTCTGAGATGCCCATAACCTCTTTTAGATGAACTATAAAATTTTCATCATCTCTTGAACAAGACTTGGTCTAAGAAAAGACCACTCTCCCAAATCTTCCCAACATAAAAAACATCCACATAAGCACACATACAATTATTCTAAATGTTTCATCTTAATCGAGGATTGATAACTATAGTTATAGAAAAACTCAACCAAGGGAAAAAGGTTTTCCCAAGAACCACCAAAATCATGTATGCATTCCCAAACCATATCATCAAGAATTTTAATATTTCACTAAGCCCATACATCCATATAAAGGTGATACATCATGCTTAACATTAGTTGGTTACCCATAAAATCTTGTAAAATTTTCAAAAAATGGGATTCAAATCATGGATATCTATCAGAAACAATAGAAAAAGGTAACATTTAGAGTCTCATTATCTATTGTACATAAAGGTTCCATAGATCTTCCAAATTCATTGTATTCTTAATAGGGAGGAAAAAAATTAATTTGATGGGCTGATCAATGATCACAAAAATCCCATTCTTCTCACTCAGAGTCTGTGGTAAACTGAAAATGAATTCCATGGATACGTCATCCCACTTTCATACCAGAATAGGTAAAGGCTATAAAAAACTAGAAGGCCTATAGTGCCCCGATTTAATCTTTTAGCAGGTATGGCATCATGATACTATGTCTGAAATAAATCACCGAATACCTAGCCACTAATACTAATGCCTTAAATCACGATACATATCATTATTCCTAGGGTGTAAGATCTTACTAGACTGGTGTATAATATCCATAAACTCATACCTTATAGTTTTTAGAATGACTAATATTCTCTAGAATTACAATACATCATTAGGGGATTGAGACTAGTCGCCCGAGGTCACCCTACCATAATGTATTTTGAAAAAGTTATGACATTTAGTGTTTGCTACCTATTTAATGGGACACTCTTGATAATCCTCGCATATCCTTTACTATAATAGTATCCCTTACCCCTGTGTGTGTTAGTATTGTTAGAGATGATGCCCTAGGGATCCAATATTTTAGAACTCCTTGATCCATTGGTCATTTTCCCACTTTTATAAAATTTCATAACATTGGATGGATAGATGGTGTTTGTTATCTGTCTAGGAAAAACTATATCATCAAATGAAGAGTCAACTTATATAAAATATATTCACACCTTTCCATATACTTCTTCCACATCCCAGAAAATTTTATTGAAAATACACATCAAGGTCTTTTTCTCAAATGATTCCTTGAAGGCATGTTTAACATCCCTGATTTCATGTAATTAACCCTTTAATTATGAATTTTAAGTATATAAAGTATATGAGTGAAGTTTGGGAGATTTCGTAGAACTTTTAAAGAGTTTTGAGGATTTTATATAGGTGCACGATTTGGAAAAACCATACAACACCTACAGGAAACCATGCACAGTGAGGCATGGTAAAAAGAGAAGGTTCATGGCCGGCGCATGATTTTTACAAACTGTGCAGCTCCCTAGTAGAAACCATGCAATTTGAAAGATTTATTTGGTATTTTTGAGTTAGTGGCTTCAAAATGGTTGGAACATGGTTTGGTGACCCTGTGAGGCAACCATGTGAGGTTCAAATCTAAGGCAATGTATGGAGCATGGTTAAAACATGATTTTCCTAACCGTGTGACTAAGTAGTGCACAATTAAAAAATTAGATCTTAAAAAAGTGGATCTAGGTTTTCCTTGTGTTTTATTGGATATTGTTTTCCCCAAAATAGACCTAACTCAATAATTCTCTCTCTCAAAGTTCAAGGAAGGTTCTCCCATCAATTTAGAGGTGATCTGAAGGTTTCCCTGGGTGATTAAAAGGCAATTTCTCATGGTAAGTGATAGTTCTTTATTTTTCTTGATAGTTTTCTTAGATCTACTTCACCCTATCTTTTGGTTTTTTAGATATAAAGCCTATATGGGTATATATAAAGTTTTTAATGCAATATATATGTTTATATTTGGATTTTTTTGTGGGGGAGGAGATCTAAGGCAGGTTCGTGGAGATTCAACCCGGTTTTATGATGTTTTTCATATTGTTTATCATTTAACCAAAAATCTCGAGGTAGGTGGCTTCACTCTTGAATCCTCTTACTAAAACTGATTAGATTAGTTTTAAATTGATTTAATTTATTTAAATTTATTATGAAATTGTGGTGAAATGCATGATATTAATCCTTTTTAGTGATGATTTATGCTTTTTTGGTGAAATTGTGGAATTTTGGTAATTTGTTTTGCAAAGTGATTTGGTTTCCTAATTTCAAAATATTTATTTTAATATATGGATTTACTAGATTTTTTAAATGTATTTTTGGAAAAATGTGTTCAATAAAATTTTGTTTAATTGAAATGGTTTTGGAATGTTGGTATTAACATGTTTTTTGGATATACTTTCTGTGTGTGTTCATATTTTCATTTCTGAGGCTTGTTTTAAATATGAACTTACGGTTGGTGCCAAAGGTGTAATGGAATATGGGATACAATTACCTTGTGAAAACTTGGTAGATTGATGAGAATCCTCTCATGAGTATGCAACTATCATAATCATGTATACATGGCTAGATATTTGGAATGGAATAGTTATGCCAAATGGGAATTGTGAATTTTTTTGAAATCATGTTTGGTTGCTTAATTTGAAAAATGGGTTTTGTTGAAAAAATGGTTGATATGATACTTGTTTATATTTAGTTATAAACTATTTTAGAAATTATTTTAGATAATATCCTTTATATAAATGTTGCTAACTTTTCTATCCTAGTGTCATGAGTAGGGAATTCATTGGGGAAAACTTAACAAATTTTAGTACTCACCCCTGCTTTAGAAATTTGGTGTTTTTGTAGATGTCATCTACTGGGAAATGGGAAAAGGTAAAATATCACACATATTTATCACTAACTCATGATACTTGGGCTATCTGGTGGAGTTAGAGCATATACCTGTTGATATTTGGAGTTATAGGTGTTTGGAGTATTTTGTTTATAGTCTTCTACTATAAAATATGATATTTTAGTCTTCTATTGAGGTACTTGAATTTAGTATGATTTTTATAAATGGAATTTTAAGTTGTCCTTCATTACTATCATGCATAATATAGTGGTTTTTTGGCTCAAAATTATTTTTATAGTTGTTTTATTCTTAAATGGAAAATCGTCCCCTCATGTATTGAAGCCCTTCAGAAATTATTGGCAGTCTTTGGAATCTTAGGGATGCCACTTAATGTCTATTAATGTCTCACTAACCTCTCAAGACAAGGATATGGGGAGGGATGTTACAAATGGTATAATCGTTTTTCATTCCAAAAGTCTATTTGAGACATACAATATCAGTTTTGTTCGGTCTAAAAGTCTGTTTGAGACAAGTGGTATCAGCTTGGTCCTTCCTTTGTGGAATAAGTGTTCTAAGTCTTGGTTGGGTTTTGACTTGGTATTGGTTGTCAGTCTTGGAGTTGTATTCAATATGGTCCATTTTTTAGTTGGGATTATAGAAAGGAGTTTGATTATCTGGACATAAAATGTATAACATAAAAATATGTAGCTAACCTTGATGAACATAATGTTACCAGGGAGTTGGGTAAATAAATATTTTAGATAAACTTATAGGACTTGGAATCTCATTGTCATGGGTTTAGCCAATGAGATGATCATGACATGCATTGAAGGATAGAATTACCACTAGGATTGCATACATCATTTTGATTAGTGATTTATGATTTCGTGCAAAAGTATTGATTTTTTAAAATTATGAATGTGTTTTCAAATGAAATATTTTAAAAAAGAGAATGGTTTTGGTATTTTGAAAATGTTTTGATTTTCAAAATCTAGTTGAAAATTTAAAAAAATATGTTAATGTGGAAAATATTGATTTTAGAATGAAATTTTGTGATAGTTGATGTGATATAATTTGAAATGATAAGACTTTAGTTTCTAGAGAGTGAGAATTATGGAGTTGTTGTTTGTTTATAAAATGGCACTCAGTAGGTATCGTAGAAATCAAATGGAAGAAGCTACGGAGAATGTGGTAGCACTTAAGCCATAGGTGAACCAAAAATTGGTTCAATGTATCATCAAAGTATTTCAGGCTATGGAAATAGAGAACTAGAAGGATGAGCCAAGACAAGTGGATCATTCCTTCCAATTCCAGAAGCATAATCCACCCATATTTTGAGGTGATTTAGAACCAAAAGGTGGATGTGTGGCTAAATATGATGCATCATATATTTGATTTCATTAGCACACCAACAGAGTTGAAAGTCAAACTATTGATGAATATGCTCGAGGATATTGCACACTAGTGGTTGGATTTAGAGGTGCAGGCTAAAGTGGATCAAGGACTTGGTTGGGAGGATTTTGAGGAATTATTCAACAAACAATACTATCCTCACATGTTCAAGATCCATAGAATGACTGAATTTTTCAACATGAAGCAGGAAAATATTTATGTCATAGAGTATGGAAATAAATTTAGGAATTTAGTGATCTTTTCACCTAAAGTTGTTGAGAGTGCATCCTTGAAGGCACACATATTTGAATCAGGGATAAGGTAGGAGATTCTATTGAATATTTCCATGCTCTGTATTACTAACTATATAGAGATGGCTAATAGAGTGAAAGTGGATGAAAGGGACATCTTAGGATCTATGTGGGGAGTAAGTATGTCGATACCCATGGGAACCGGTGGGAAATATAATGCTGGGGGAAATCAAAAGAGAGAATTCTAATTTTAAGGTGGGAGCATGAATCAGAATCAGATGGACGGATTGATGAATATTCCTCTGATACCCATGAAAATATATTGATGTTTTTAATGTGGTCTGCTCGACCACATGAATAGGGAGTGTACAAAACCACCAAGATCATTCCATAATTTCAAAAAGATGGGCCATCTTCAGTCCTATTGTCTCATTGCTCTAAGGTTAGTTGCTTGAGACACTTATTAGGTATCGTAGGTGTCGTATGATTTGATAGGGTGAGGGTAGCAGAATCAATATCATCAGCAAAAACGAGCTAGCTAGGGTGATTCTAGGAATACCATGACTCCTCAACAAAGGTAACCTCAACAGAGAAATAAAGAACAAAATGTTGCGATAAAGAAATTATATGGAGATAAGAAGGTGATTGCGGATGACTAGGCTAGACCATATATTGTGCGAGGTATAATTATTTTGAATTCTACCCTTATGAAAGTACTATTTGATATCAACATATCACATTCCTTTATCAATTCTAGTTTTTTTATTTTCTATATTTAAAACTTGAGATGATCCCTCTGTGATAAAACATCAAACTCCTCTTGGTCAAATAGAATGCTGAGCCTTTGTGTGTAGATAATATTATATAATTGTTGATGGAGGTGAGTTGAAATGGAATTTATCTATGCTGGAGATGGATGTCTATGATGTAATCTTGGGTATAGATTGGTTGATAACATTCAAGGCTCAAAACGACTGTTATATCAGAACAATTAGTTTTTTTAACTGAGGATGGAATCACACATCTCTTTATAGGATAAAGGAGTGTGAAGGCAGGTGCAATGTTTTTGTTGGAACCAGTAGTGGGAAAATATCTTACCGGTTGGAGAAGTTGAATTTGGCATCGATGGAAGAGATCAAGAATATATTTTTTCCAGTTGTTGTGGACCACTTTCATTATGTGTTTCCCAAAATTTTTTTTAACTCTCCGACCCTAGTTATCCAGAGTCGGTGCATTATTTTAATACATTGACAAGATTGCAAGGAATAAATTCCTAAAGTACCGATCAGTTTTGCAGTCTTGGAAAATAGACTACATATATGAACGTTACATTACAATTTCTAAAAGAAAAAACAACATAAATTATCCTTTGAGAATTCCATTATTCCCCATGCTTAACCCTGAATATAAATCATAATACACTTTCTCGCATCCTGGGAAAAATAAAACATAAGAAAGGGGTGAGATCAGATGCCCAGTAAGGATAAAAATATAGAGGAAATTATTATAAATAAGAATTTTTTTTAAAGTAATGAATAAGACTAAAACACAATCCTTTTAAACATAAACTTTAGCATAATATGGAAAAGATAAATCAAATAATTTCATTTATTTATTCGTATTGATATAATACTAGCCGAATAATCACATGTAATATCAATATCTAATTTCATAATGATGGAATGCATAATTTCGGACATCATAACCACATAGTCAAGTCCTTGTGCCAAGACTACAAATATTTTTTTTGTCAAGGCCTTGTTCCAAGACACTAATTCCTCTCATGAGACCTACCGATGCCTCGAGGAGCAATAGCGGTCTCCACCTGTTACTTACTAAGTCTAATTTATTCCATATATGAAAATTTTGAAACATAACACAACCATTCGTGTTAAAACTATCATACAAAATGTCAATAATTTAACCATAAACCATGTATGGTATAAAAATAGATCATCTAAAACCAAAAACATCACAATTAATTCAATACAATATGAAATATTGTATTATAATAAATTAAATTCAATCAAGAATAATATCTAGTAAAGGATGTTGACATAGTTGAAAATGATTAGTAAAACTCTTTGAGAGAAATATCCCTTTCTGTAAAATCATTTAAAATTCAGGCATTTATAAAGGAATTCATTTAAAATAGATTTTTGAATCAAAGTGTCCCATTCAACTTGGAAAATTTTTAATGGAGTTAACATTTTAAACAATCATGTCCATATAAATAAATCCTTAAAATCATTTTAAAACATGGAAAATAATTAAAATATTTAGAAAAATAAATCATTAAAACATTTAAAATAATGATCTTGATAAAGAGTACCTTCCCCAAAAGCTTAAAATATTAAATTTGAAAACATTTTCATGAAACATGGACATGTATGTTAAAAATGTCCCAGTAAATACTTACACATAAATAATCTCAGATAATAATGATATTGAGGAATTAACCCTTACCTTGTACTTTCCTTTGGTCGAGGGTACGTTTAACCAAATGTATAATGACCATAGTATGTTATTAAATTATATAAGAACCATATTAATATTTATGATATCATTATTTATTCATTTATGGATTTATACTTACCATTTAATAATAATTTCTATGTTAAAATAACATTTCGAGTAATAATCACTTTCTTTATCATACGCATTTTGACTTGTTATTCTTGATAATTTAACTTATATAATGATTTAATTGATTATATAATATAAAATATTATTTATTTATCATATATATTGAGAATATAAGTATGTATAAGAGATATATATATGAAATGGAAAACACGGTTCATGGAGACGGTAGGCTGTACGTACGCATAAACATTGTTTCTGTTTTCATACCGTATTGAACGGATGTAAGTGAATGAGATATATGTGTATATATATATATATGTCTATATATTTAAAGTAGAATTATTATGTAATATATTAAATAATTATTAATAATATATATATTTATAGTCATCGTTGAATAGTGAATGTGGACATAAATCTCATTGCATTGTGGAGATGGTAAGCCGTACGTACGCACAAGCGATGATATCATTATATTGATAGTAAAATAATTTGTAATTGGATGGTATATTATATATACAGAATAATTAAAATGTTATATTTGTTATTTACATAAATTACACTCATTATTATAACCATCCAAATAATGAAGTGTTGAATAACAAACTACACCACGACGTGGAGATGGTAAGCCATACGTGCGCACGTATGGTGACTTTGTCATTAATAAGATGGATAAATTAATAAATATGGTTGTACCATATTTATAATAACATCTTAGTATGTAGAGGGTATTGGAGTTATTATTTTAGTATGGAAACAACAAAGATAGAGGAAGTGGATAAAGAAAATAACTTTGAAAGAGGTGATGAAATTATTACCTCTTCTCGAGGTTCTTCCTTATGATTTGATCAACATTGCTCTTTATATTGAATTATGATCAAATTAAGTCTTATAGGTTAAAGTGAGGTGTAATTTGGAGGATATTTGAGAAGGGGTTTTCCGAGACAAATGGCTTTGGAGGTGTGAAATTAAGAGATGGGGAAGTACTCTTTTATAAGAGAGGTGAGGGTCATTTTATGAAAAGCTTGAAATATTATTTTATTATAAAATTATTTTCAGTTTATAATGGATCCAAATGGATTTATTTTGAGGATAATGTGGGTATGTTTTGAAATAATCTCAACTAATTTTATTTAGACAAGTTTAGGTCACCATATTAACCTTATCTTTTAGATTTAACTCATAGTGAAATAGTTTAAATTTTACATGTCTTCTTGTATTTTTATAGTACATGGTTAATAAACAAACTATAAAATTCCAAGAGAACCTCAAGTGGTTCATTAATGACATATATATACCATTATATAAGTACTTTGGTTAACCCTTATATTTTTATGAATACTATATCATTTAATAACATAGTATTTGTTTTAAAAACTCATTTATGTCAATTTTGACACTATTTAGTATTTGGTTTGTGTGAAAGTCAACAATACTTGATTACTTATAAAAAAATAAATTAAATAACCCCTAAAATGTCATATTAACCTATAAAATTTGTGTAATGCATCAAAAGTATCAATTTACTTTTATTTTTATATTTATAATTTAAATTATTTTAATCTTTCATTAATAAGGTTACTGCATCATCATTGTGTCATAAATAAATTTAATTATTTATTGTCTAAAAATTATAAATAAAATACCATGATATAGGAAATATTTTTATCTTTATAATTAATATTTATAGTTGAATTTATCTTGTGTATAACTATATATTAAAAACGGTTTGGTTATTAACTTTGAATTTACCACTTTTAACTCTTCTTTAAATAAAATAATAATAAATGTCCTAATCTAATACAAGTGGAGAAAAGAGGATCATATTTTATTCCTAAGGTTGATTTTGGTCGAAATAAAATTATCCAATAGAATTAGGACATGTGTTAGGGTAATTATAATATCATTTTTACCTTTAATTACCCTATTTCCTTTTAACCGTGGTAAATAAAATTCAAAAGTTACTATTCACAAAAAATTATTTTCATCCTATTGAATTTCTGTTTACTTACTGATATCAACCTTCACTCTCATATTTTTGAAATTCAATTGACAGAAGCTGTAAAATTATGTTTTATGCAAATTTTCAAATGTGTTTAGAAGGTGGGTAAAAGATGGTAAAAAGTTCAATAATTTTTTTATATCTAATCTTATTATAAAATTACTTCAATGAATTAAATTTTTCTAATATAGGTCTTATTTATCTATTTATAATTTAAAATAAATTTAAATAAAAATAATTATTTTTTAAATAAAAGTCAGTTTTAAAAAATAAAGCAGTGTTTTTCACTATTCATAAAAAATGGGATGTTTTTAGAAAAATTCCAAAAATTATCCAAAAGATAATTTTGATATTCCAAATTAAAAAATTATTTATATTTTAAAAAATTAAAAACATATAAGCTTCATTAATTAATTTAAAATTAATTCACATTGTCAAAACCAGAAAGCAGGTTTTTGAGAAGTAAAAACTATCAAAAGATTGATATGTGTTTAGGTCTAATTTAAATGTAAAATTACTTCCAATGACCAAAATTAGATAAAATGATAAAAATATAATCTAAATATACTTCAAAACCATTATAGTCTATAATTTAACAATATAAATTATTTTGATTAAAAAACTTGTTTTCAAATAAAATTTAGTATTTTTCACTATTCATCAAAATTTGAAAGTTATCAAAAAAACACCAAATATTTATCCAAAATAAATTTTTATGTCCCTATTCTAAATAAGATGTTTATTTTTTCAAATATAATATATAAAAGTGTCAAATTTTGTATTTAGAAAGGGTTCGCTTTTAAAAGGTAATAAAATTGCATTTTTAAAAAAATACTTCTTTTAACTGAAAAAATGAATTTGTTCTTATATTATGTCTAAGAAACACATAATATAGATTCTAGAATTATATGGAGTATATAAAATTCAAAATGCAGTTAATACTATTCATAACCGCTTTTTGAACGGCTAGTTTGGTAAGTCTTGGTGTGCTCGAACTCGGTGTTGCATATAGCGCAAGCAATTGAATTACTTTAAAGAGATAACATACTATGAAATCTTGGAGTGTTACATTCTACCCTCCTTAAATATATTTTTTCCTTATAATTTGAAATTTTTCGTCTAAAATAAAAGGATTAAAATAGAAAATACCTTTGTGGAAAACCCACATCAGAAATAGGGTTAATAAAATTTAATCTTAATAAGAGGGAATGGGAAATGAAAATGTCACCCCCAAATTAGGGTTTCAAATTGGTGAACATTGGTGGAAATTATAGACACATAATTGAAGGAAAAACGAAAATATTTATAGGGAGCGATTGAGGTCATCAATTAAAAACAAGTGAACAATATATAGAAAATTGAGGGCCTCAAAGCCATAAATCTATGTTGACATAAAATATCATTGGTTCATAAAAACATAAGGTATTATGATAACACATTTTTGGTTTTAATATCATTTCCCTAAATTTTACGAATTAATTTCTTGATTGAAAAAAATACTTGACAAGTAGAGTTCCATACTTTAACTAATTGCTACCACAAACTCATTTTTCACTCCAAAATATATTAGAACTCAAAAATATTCTATTTATCCTAATCGTATAGGGTTTAAAAAAATGAATTTATAATTCTCCGTTCAGATCATTAAAAAAAATACATTATACAAACTAGGACATCACGTAGGCCAGTGGTAGGTGATGCACCTTGTCGCCCTTCAGTTTCGGATTAAAGTCTCACGACCTTGCTGGATGTGACGTGTTGTCGCCCGAACTCCGGGTTGTCCTTTTTATAAAAAATCCAAAAATAATCTTAAGAAATATTTTAACCATAAACCATAGTATCCAATTTCCAGCATAATCCATTCCATATTTATACTTATCCAAAATACTTGTGTCCAAACTCATAGTCCAAAAATTTATAAGGTCAACATAACATAATGAAGATCTCTTTTTTCCAGATAATAACTGGTGAGTAACTTCATTACGTATTCTCTTAAAACATGGTAACACCCTGAATTTCCATAAAATCAGGTTGATTACATTCATTCTCCCTTATTCTATATAGAATACTGGATATATTCCTTATATACAAAAATTTTGTATACTCCAACAATGATGGAGTAAACAAACCATTAATCAGTTCCAATGTAGTCAAGAATATCCAATATAATTTATCCAAATCTACCATCTCTTATTCCAAAATCACTACCTCAGTATCAGGACCATATTGAGGTTTATCTTTCCTTCAACCATGTATTATCAAACAAAATTAACTTGCTGTTGAGTCACTTTTCGTAGAACTATATAATATGAAATCCTCAATGAAATATTATGACAATACAATCCTTATTTTTTTTTCGTAATTCATATTACCAGTACATCATTGACAGAACACTCAAATGAAATAATTATTTCATAACAACATAATAACACTATTCATTCCTATTCATCTATGGTGGTATCATAAATTTCTTATTATCTAATAGCATCATTTGGGGTATACTCTGATAATTGGAACATTGATTCGTGTAGTGTCCCAACTTCTTGTAGATGAATCATTGTACATTTGAAACCTTTTTCTTACCTTTGAAACCACGTAACTGGTGTAATTTTTCTCCACACTTATAAAAAACTACCATTACATTCAAGAACTTCCAAGGGTTATTCTATCCATAGTTATCACATATGGGAAAAATCATTCTTTTCCTTCTTCCCTTTATCCATCATTCTCTCTACCATCCTTTTCTTCTCTGGATTCCCTTTAAAGCAATAGGTCTCAGATAATTATTTACTTATCTTATTAACACATGATACTATTTCTTTATATGTTGAGAATATATGGGAGACTATTTCCTTTCTAAATGTTATCTTAAGACCATGAAATTTATGACCCTTCTTACTATTTGGATCATGCGTATTTGTAGAGTTCTCATTCCTTCTACTGGGTGCCATTTATAAATGGAAACATATACTAGGTTAGATCATATCATAATTTATAATAAAAAAACTAGAAAAATTCTCAACATTAATTGAATATTTTTACACATCTAGTATCACAATCATAAAAATGTTTTCTTTGATGACATATTTACTCACAAATCCTTCATAATGGGTTTTAAGGAAAATGTGAATTATCCTAATAATATCACTCGAGAGTGTCGTAACCAAGAGTGCAGCAAGACTCATTGTCGTGCACCAGTTTCTGTTTGAGTCTAGATCAAAGGGGTGTTTTTGGGTTTTACCCCTATATTCATCTATTCCAAAGATGCCTCTACTTGTTCATATCCAGACAAGGATGTATTGCTTGGAAAATTCACAAAATCTCTACATTACCAAAATTCTAGGAAGTTATTCTATACTAATCCTCAAAGTATATCTTAAGGTAATGTTTCAAAATTAGAGTTTATCTAAATCTATTTCCATGGTTGTTGAAAAAATTCCTCTGATACCAAATGTAATACCCTGACCCCAGTGACCTAGAGTCGGTGTATTATTTTAATACATTGGCATGATTGAAAGGAATCATGTCCCGAAGGACCGACCAGTTTAGCAGTCTTGGAAAATAGATCATATATATATATAAACATTACATTACAATTTCTATAATAAAACAAAACATAAATAATCCTTTGATAATGCCATTATTCCCCTATCTTAACCCTTCATATCAATCATAATACACTTCTTCACAACCTGGAAAAAATAAAACATAAGAAAGGGGTGAAATCAGATGCTCAGTAAGGATAACGATATAATGAAAACCATCATAAATAAGAATAAAAATTTAAGGCAATGTATAAGACAAAAACACAATCCTTTTAAAAATAAACTTCAGCATAATATGGAAAATATAAATCAAATAATTCCATTAATTTATTCACATGGATATTCTACTAGCCGAATAATCACATGTAATATCAATAGATAATTTCATAATAATGAAATGAATAATTCCAGACATCATAACCACATATTCAAGGCCTTTTACCAAGAATAGAAATAAAAATTTTGTCAAGGCCTTGTACCAATACACTAATTTGTCTCATGAGACCTACCGATGAATTGAGGTGCTATAGTGAGCTCCAATCGTTACTTACTAAGTCCAATGTATTCCTCATATGAAAATGTTGAAACATAACATAAAAATTCGTATTAAAACTAGCATGCGAAATGTCAATAATTGAACCATAAACCATGAATGGTATAAAAATAGGAAATCTACAGTCAAACATATCATAACTCATTGAATACAATATGGAATATTTTATTATAATAAATCAAACTCAATAAAGAATAATATCTAGTAAAGGATATTGACATAGTTGAAAATGATTAGTAAAACTCTTTAATAGAAAGACCCCTTTTTGTGAAATCATATAAAAGCCAACCATTTTTAAAAGAAGTAATTTAAAAGTGATTTTTGAATAAAAGGGTCCTATACCACTTTGAAACTTTTGAATGTAATTAACATTTTATGAAATCATGTATATATAAATAAATCCTTAAAATCATTTTTAAAACATGGACATTAATTAAAAGATTTAGAAAAATAAATCATTAAAAAATTTAAATTGATGATCTTGATAAATGGTATCTTCCACAAAACCTTAAAATATTCATTTTTTATTTTTTTTATGAAACATGGACATGGATGATAAAAATTTCCCATTAAATATTTACACATAAACAATCTCAGATAATAATCATATTGAAGAATTAACCCTTACCTTGTACTTTCCTTTGGACGAGGGTACATTTAACCTTCTATATAATGACCATAATATGTTATTAAATTATAACAGAACCATATTCATATTTATGATATCATACTTGATTCATTTATGGATTTATAATTCCCATTTAATAATAATTTATATGTTTAAATAACATTTCGGGTAATAATCACTTTCTTAATCATACATGTTTTAACTTATTATTCTTGATCGTTTAACTTATACCAAGATTTAATTGATTTCAGAATATAAAAAATTATTTATCTATAATATATATTCTGAATATAAGTATGCATAATAGATATATATATGAAATGTAAAACACCATTCATGGAGACGGTAGGCCGTACGTATGCATAAATGCCGTTTCCATTTTCATACCGTACTGAACGAAAGTAAGTGAATGAGATATATGTAAATACACACACACAAACACACACGCACAAAAAAACACACACACACATATATATATTTATAGTAGCATTATTATTTTATATATTACATACTTATTAATAATATATAAATTTATAATCATTGTTGAATGGTGAACGTGGAAATGAATCACATCGCGTCGTGGAGATGGTAAGCCGTACGTACACAATACCGATGATATCATTATATTTATGGTGAAATATTATGTAATTGAATGGAATATTATATATACAGAATCATTAAAATTTTATATTTATTATTTACATCAATTATACTCATTATTATACCCATCCAAATAATGAAGTGTTGAATAGAAAACTTCACCACGACGTGGAGATAGTAAGCTGTACGTACAGATGTATGGTGACTTTGACATTCATAGGATAGATATATTAATGAATATGGTTGTACCATATTTATAATAACATATTAGTATGTAGAAGGTATTAGAGTTATTATTTTATTATGGAATCAACAAATAAATTGGAAGTGGAAAAAGAAAAGAACTTTGAAAGAGGTGATGAAATTATTACCTCTTCTTTGGGTTATTCCTTTTGATTTGATCAAAAGGGATCCTTAGGTTAGATTATGATCAAATTAAGGAATTTAGGTTTAATTGGGGGTAGTTTGGAAGATATTTGAATAGTTTTTTTTGATCCAAATGGCTTTGGAGGTATGAAATTAAGAAAAGCGGAAGTACCCTTTTATAAGATAGGTGAGGGTCACTTTAGGAAATGATTGAAATATGATTTTATTATAAAATAATTTTCGGTTTATTATGACTCAAAATGGATTTATTTTAAGGTTAAGGTGGGATGGGTCTAAATCCTCCCAACCAGTAGGTTTCAGACAAGTTTAGGTCACCATATTAACCTTATCTTTTATATTTAACTCTTAGTTAAATAGTTCAACCTTTACAATGTCTTCTTGTATTTTTATATTACATGGTTAATAAACATACTATAAAATGTGAATAGAACCTCAAGTGGTTAATTAATGAAATATCTATAATTATATAATTCCTTTGGCTGAACCATATATTTTTAGAAATAATATATCACTTAATAATATCGTATTTGTTTTAAAAACTCATTTATGTTAATTTTGAAGCTATTTAGTATTGGATTTTTTGTGAATGTAAAAAAACATGATTATCTATAAAAAAACACATTAAATCAACCCTAAAATTTCATATTAACCTAGAAAATTCTTGGGGTGCATCAAAAGTATCAATTTAAATTTATTTTGATATTTATAATATCAATTACTTTAATCTTTCATTAATAAGGTAATTACTGCATCATCATTGTGTCATAAATAAATTTAATTATTTAATTTATAAAAATTATAAATAAAGAAACATGATTTAGGAAATCTTTTTATATTTCTAATGAATATTTATAATTGAATTTATCTTACGTATAACTTTATATTAAAAACTGTTTAGTTATTAAACTTTGAATTTAACACTTTTAACTCCTCTTTAAATAAAATAATAATAAATGTCCTAATATAATCCAAATGGATCAAAGAGCATCATATTTTATTCCTAAGGTTTATTTTGGTCTAAATACACTTATCGAATAGAATTAGGACATGTGTTAGGGTAATTACAATATCATTTTTACCATTAATTACCCTATTTACTTTTAACCATGGTAAACAAAATTCAAAAGTTACTATTCACCAAAAATTATTTTCATCATATTAAACCAAATTTTAATTACTGATGTCAACTGTGTCTTTCAAAATTTTGAATTTCAATTCACAGAAAGGGTAAAATTACATTTTATGAAAATTTGCAAATGTGCCTAGAAGGTGGGTAAAAGAGGGTAAAAAGTTTAATAAAATTATATATATATAATATTATTATAAAATGACTTAAATAAACTAAAATGTACTAATATAGGTTTTATGTATTTGTTTTTACTTTAAAATAAATTTAAATAATAATAATTATTATTTAAATAAAAGTCGGTTTTAAACAATAATGCAGTGTTTTTCAATATTCATCAAAAATTGAAAGTGATTAGAAAAATACCAAAAATTAATCCTAAGATAATTTTGATATTTCAAATTTAAAAACAATGTATATTTTAAAAAATTAAAAATATATAAGTTTCATTAATTAATTTAAAATTAATTCCCGTTGTAAAAACCAGAAAGCGGGTTTTTGAGAAGTAAAAACCATCAAAAGATTGTTACATATTTATGTATTATTTAAATTTAAAATTACTTCCAATGACCTAAATTGGATTAAATTATAAAAATATAATATAATTTTACTTCAAAACCATTTAAATTTATAATTTAACAATATAAATTATTTTGATTAAAAAGTTGTTTTCAATTAAAATTTTATATTTTTCACTATTCATCAAAATATGAAAGTTATCAGAAAAAATATCCAAACAAAATTATATGTTCCGATTCTAAAGAAGAAGATTATTTTTGTCAAATTTAATTTATAAAAGTTTCAAATATTGGATTTAAAAAGGGTCTCCATTAAGAGGTAGTAAAATTGTATTTTTTTGAAAAATACTTCTTTTATCTGAAAAAATGAATTTGTTCTTATATTATGTCTAAGAAACACATAATATGGATTATTAAATTATATGGAGTATGTAAAATTCAAAATTCAGTTAATACTATTCATAAAATCTTTCTGAACGAGAAGTTTGGTAAGTCGTGGTGGTCTCGAACTTAGTGTTGCATGTAGCGCAAGCTATTGAATTACTTTAAAGAGATAAAATACTATAAAATCATGGGGTGTTACAATTTATCTAGGTTACCAAGAATAAGGGAAGTGGAGTTTTTGATCGATCTCCTTTTGGGGACTAGTCCCATCTTACTTCCATCTTATCAAATAGAACCAAGAGAATTGAGGGAGTTGAAAGTGCCGTTGGAAGAGCTAAAAATCAAGGGTTTCATTCGGTTTAGCACATATCATTGGGTATCACCAGTCTTGTTCATTAAAAATGAAATTGGAACCCTAAGTCCATATAAATATTATCATAATATTAACCAAGTTGTGATAAAGAATAGGTATCCACCTTCACACATTGATGACCTATTTGATCAATTGAGGGGAGCTCAATGTTTCTACACAATTGAATTGTAATCAAGATATCACCAGTTGTGAGTTCAGAAGGAGGTAATTTCAAAGAAAACTTTTAGAATAAGACATGGACATTATGAATATGTTTTAATGCCTTTCATTATTATGAATGAAACAGTTTCCTTTATGGCATTTATTAATAATATATTTTAACAAAATCGATATTCTTTTATAGTGGTGTTTATGGATGGCATATTGGTGTATTCTTGGACAAGATCTATGTATGAACAGCACTTGGAAATGGTGTTGAAAATCTTGAGAGATCATCATTTTTATTCCAAATTATCAAAGCATGATTTTTGGATATAAGAGGTATGCTTTCTTGGCCATGTGATTTATTAAAGGGGTGTTTCAGTGGATCTAGAGAAGATAGAATCAATTATCTATTAGAACCTGCCAAAGAAAGTCTTTGAGATATAGAGTTTCCTTGGTCTAGTTGGTTATTACCGATGCTTTGTGCATGAATTATCATGACCAGCTTCACCTATGATAACTTTAACAAATAATATTGTTCCATTCCAATGGAGAGTGGAATGCCAGAATTATTTTCAAGTGCTAAAGGTTCACCTTACATATACACCGATCGTGATTTTACCAGAATTAAGATAATGATATATGGTGTATTATGATGCTTTAAGATATGGGTTGGGGTGTATTATCATGCAAGGAGACCATGATTTTGCTTATGGATCAAGGTAGCTACGTGTTCATGAGAATAACTACCCAACACATGATTTGGAATTAGCTATAGTGGTATGTGTCTTGAAGACTTGACATCATCACCTCTTTAGTGAGAAATTTACTATGTTTACAGATCATAATATCTTGAAACCCATTTTCTCAAAATTATATTTGAATCTGAGTAAAGGAATATGGATGGATTATCTACAAATTTTTGACTTTGACTTGATGTATACATTGGGTAAGGGAAATTCAATAGTAGATGCATTAAGAAGAAAATAATATGCTCACTTGGAAAAAGAGTCTTCAGATGACTGGCAGTTAATGTCAGTCCTAGATGACATGCATGTGGAATGTGATGAATGAGGTGATGTTGTAGTTTTATTTCCAGTTTCATTTGTTCCTAATTTGGTAAAAATGATAAATGAGGCACAGACATATAATGAAGAATGTGTTACAATAAGTTTAAAACTCTATGCTGGGGAGACCATTGAGGGATGGAGGCTAGATGAGAGTTCAATTTCGTGGTTCAGAAATAGGGTGGTTGTACCTATGGTTATTTAGGAATAAATTCTTCATGCTTACCACCATTCAATATGGGATATTCATCTAGGAATACAGAATATGTATATGGAATTTAAATAATAGTATTGGTTGGTCGGCCTGAAAAGAAAGGTGGATGAGTTGGTTTCAATATGATTAACTTGTCAGCATGTTATGGTAGAATATCAGTGACCAACAAGTATGTCACCGTCTTTACCTATTACAGTGTACAAATGGGAGAGGATATCTATGGATTTTTTACAGCTATCCCAAAAACTGTTTGGAAACATGATTCCATATGGGTGATAGAGGATCATCTTACGATGTTGGTCCATATCATTCCTATCCGTGGAACTCATATAATGAACGATATTTCCAAAATATAAATATGAGAAGTGGTAAAGAGATATGGCATACCAGTTTCAGTTGTATCAGATATATTTATGAGGTTTATATCTCATTTATGGAAATCATTACGAAAATTCATTGGGACTCAATTGACTATGATTACGGCATATCATCCTTATATTGATGTCCAATATGAACAGAATCTACAAGTGATGGAAGACACGTTGTGGGCTTGGGTAATAGATTTTGGTGTATTATGGGAAGATCATGTTCCATTGGTTTAGTTCTCATATAAAAACATCTATCAGGGATTGATACATATGGATCCCTTTGAAGTACTGTATAGGAATCCTTGTCATTCTCCACTGTATTGGGTGGAAACTGGTGAGACTTCACTATTTGGGATGAGCCTTTTCCAAAAAACAATGGATAAGATTCAGTTGATTAGGAAACGGATGGAAACAACTTAGAGTTATCAAAAATATTATTTATATCATCATTGATAACTGTTGTCATTCCCAATGAGTGATCATGTATTATTGAGTATTTCTAAAAGGATTGGACACCGATGTTTTTTAAAGAAGGTAAAAGTATCTCCTTGATATATTGCCCCTTTCAAGACACTAGAATGGGTTGGTGATGTGTAATATCATTTGGCATTGTCACCACGGTTCAATACAGTGCATAATAATGTGTTCCACGTATCTTAGTTGAAAAAGTATTATCCTGACCATGACCATGTGATCATATGGTATTACATTGACCTAGATCCAAATGCTTTCTTGGTACATATCCCAGTGTGTATTTTGGATATCAAAGATAATTTATTTCATGGAAAGAGAATCAGTATGGTGTGGATTTTTTGGAAACATGGTCAGATTTAAGAAGATACTTGGGAATGAGAGAAATAAAAAAACCAATAGTTGAAACTCTTTCTGGGAAACATTGATTTTCTAATTTTTGGGGATGGAAAACCAATCATGGGGAGAATGTTTCACCCCTAATTTCAAGTAAGAAACCCTTTAATTATTATTTATTAATTATATTAATTATATGGGTGTATTTTGAGATAATTTTGAGTTCTTTTGGAGAGTTTTGGTGCCTATCTATAGGTGCATGATTAGTGCATCATTTGAGAAAACCACGCAACATCTATAAGAAAAAATTCATTGTGAGGTTGGGGAAAAAGATAAGCCACATGTTTGGTGTATGGTTTTTCCAAACCATGTAGATTTCTAGTAGAAACCATGAACTTTGAAAGATGTATTTGGCTTTATAGACAATTTATTCAATATAGTTGGCACACAATTTGGAGACCATGAAAAGAAACTATGTGAGGTTCATCTTTAATGCAGTTGCTGTTGCACAGTTTATGCACGGTTTTCCTAATTGTGTGACTAAACCATGCATGGTTAAAAACTATATCCTAAAAAGTAGATCTAGACCGACCTTATGTTTTATTTACCACCCCCAAAAAAAACCTAACTTGGGATTTTTCCCTCCCAAAGGTTAAGTTAGGTTCTCTCATTGATTTAGAGGTGATTCAAAGGCTTCTCTTGGTGATTTGATGCTAATTCCTCATGGTAAGTGATCATTCTTGATAGTTTTCTTAGATCTACTTTTCCCACTCTCTCGGTTTCTTAGATATACACTCTCTTTGGGTAGATCTAAAGTTATGGATGAAAAACATGTTTTTATTTGGACTTTTTGTTGATAGGGGAGGATATATAAGGTGGTTTCAGGGATATTAAACCTGGTTTTGTGATATTTTTCATTCAGTATATTGTTTTTCCAAAAATCTCAAGGTAGGTGGCTTCATTCCTGACTTGTCTTACTAGAACTGATTTGATTAGTTTCAAATTTATTTAATTGATTGAAATTGATTATGAAATTTTGGTGAAAATCCGGATATAAATCCTCTTTAGTGATAATTTATGGTTTTGGTGAAATTTTGGAATTATACTAATTTGTTGTACAAAGTGGTTTGGTTTCATTATTTTAGAATTTTTATTTTAAAATATAGATTTACTGGATTTTAGAAATGGATTTTTGAAAAAATGTTTTTAATAAAAGGTTTTTATATTGAAATGGTTTTGGCATATTGGTATTATCATGTTTTTTGGACATACTTGTTGTATGTGTTTATATTTTCATTTACGAGGCTTGGTTGAAATATGAACTTGTTCTTGGTGCTAAAGTTTCAATGGAATATGAAATATAATTACATTGGGATGACTTAGTAGATCGATGATAAACCACTCATGAGTATGTGATTTTAATAACAAATCATTCATGTTTGGATATGTGGAATGGAATGGTTATGCCAAATATAACTTAAGAAATGTTTTGAAATCATGTTTGGTTGCTTTTTTTAAAAAAAATTGATTTTTTTGGAAAACTAGTTGATATGTCTCTTTCTTATATTTAGTTATAAACTATTTTGGAAGTGGTTTTATATAAAATATTTTATATAAATGTTGCTAACTTTTCTATCACAGCGGTGTGAGTAGGGAATTCATTGGGGGAAAACTACAGAGTTTTAGTACTCACCCCTACTTTGGAACTTTGGTGATTTTGTAGATGTCACCTACTAGTACATGGGAAAAAGGTAAAGTATCACACAACTTTATCACTACCATGTGATACTTGGGATGTCTAGTGGAGTGGATCATTGAGCTGTGGAGATGTGAAGTTATAGTTTTATAGAGTATTGTTGGTTTTATAGTCTTCCACTATTTTCTTTGATATTTTACTCTTCCACTATGGTACTTTATTTTAGTATGATTTTGATAAATGGAATATTATGTTGTCTTTCAATGTTATCATGCATCATATAGTGGTTTTTTTGGATATGAATTGTTTGGTTAGGTATTTTATTATTAAAGGAAAAATTTTCCCCACATGCATTGAAGTGCTTCGACATTTATTTCTATCCTTTGGTGTCTTGGGGATGTTGTTTAAATCCTAGTAACATCTCACCACCCTCTAAAGGCAATAAGATGGGGAGGGTGGTTAACCCATTATTCATTAATTTCCTACTCAAAGCATTAGTGACCACATTCCGTTTTCAAGGTATATATGAAATATTTTAAAAAGTATAAAGATACTAAACCTAATATCTCTATCATAGCTATAGATACCTATGAGTAAAAATATAATTTAGTCTCTTATGATCCAAATAAAAAGTAAACAACTCTTTAAAGAGCTACTGGTGCTAATTCTTGAGGGAATACACCACCATATAAAAATCAAGATCAGGGGTAAGATAATTCTTTTCATGAGGGAGAAGTCAGTAAGAGCCATATTCCACCACATGTTTCCCCTACATTAGAACATATCCTAACCCTATACCCGATGAATAAAAAAACATCATTACCTGAATGTATTTCCACTCTCTTTAGCTACTCAAAATATATTTTAAACTTATAACTACATTTGAACTTAACACCCTTAATATCCAACTCTATCATAAGAGATGAAATCTAGGAGAAAATATGAACAAAACACCTATAATTACCAGTCAAACCCAATAATCACAAATATAAAACATATTCCTAGGTTTCTACCAATACATCCCTACAATAATATTTTTAGGATTTACTATGATGCCTCTTCCAAATATAAAATTTCCTAGAAACATCACTTATTGGATCCAAAATAGACATTTAGAAAGTTTTACATATAGACTTTTTTTAAATTTTTTTGAGAACACTATCTAAATATTCCTTGTTTTCCTCATTTGACTTGGAGTACTATAAAATATCATCCAAAATAATAACCAAAAAAGAATCCAAGAAATGATGAAAGATTCAATTCATCAAACCCATAAACACTGTAGGACTATTAGTCAGACTAAATGGAATAACCAAATACTCATAATGTTTATACCAAATCCAAAATTTTATCATAGGAATACCCTCCTATTAGACTCTTAGATGATGGTACCTCAATCATTGATCAATCTTTGAAAACCATTGGTATCAACATATTTAATCTAATAGATCACAAATCCTAGGAAAGGGATACTTATTCTTAACAGTCACCTGATCAAGTTTTCAGTAATCAACAAAATTTGGAGGCTTCCATCAACCTTATTTGTGAAGAGAAATAGTAAAGATCATGGTGATATGCTTAGATGAATAAATAAATTGGCCTCAATATCATCAATATTAAATTTAAGTTCCTTTAACATAGTAAGTTCTATATCATAAGATATCAAGGAAATGTGACTCATCCTCATGTGTAAGTGAATAGTAAACTTGACCTCTCTATAGAGTGGTAACACAAGAAATCATCAGGAAATAACTTAGGTTAATAATTCACAATTTTAGGAATTAGAACACTTAAATGATTATGAAAAGTGTTAAGAAGCATATTTGAAAATTGACATGAGATCATTTGACCTTGTCAACAACATGCCCCACTCTCTAGGATTTTGGATCCCACTCAACCCCAAATACTATGAGAAATTACTATGCATCCAATGGTATACTAATAACTTATGGGTTAGTGAATCCATCCTACCTCTCGTTGGGGGGATTATTCCTTCCTAGATCATCTCATAGTATACTAATCACTCAAGGGGTAGTGAAGACCTCCTAAATAATCTCACATATACATCTCTACTGGGGGTAGTGCATCCTCTAGTACATCACATATTATCAGGAGAAAAGGCCTGATCAAGGATAACATCTAAGGCAGACCATGTATGTCAATACATCTTGGTGGGATGTTAATCCCACCCAAATCATCCCATTAATAGTAGGAACATTGCAATATCTAAGGAGAAAATCCAAGGTATCCCATATATCTCAATATATCTTAGCAGGTAGTACATCCAACACTAATAATCCAATTAGTAGAAAGAAGAAGGAAATATCCAATGAGAACATACAAGGAAACCCATGTATCTTATATCTTTGGGGTAGTGAGTACCTCTACAATCATCTCATATTATGCATCACATAAGGGCCAACCATCAACCTGAACCTGTATAAAATTTTTTATGCCAACCTCTAAAGTGCATGAACTAACATTAACAACTAGAATCATATCTGCCTCATCATCAATTCAATTTATAACATGAAACCTATAATCATTACTACCCATTTTCTCACACACCCTCTCAAGGGTAAACATCTTACTAGGGAACCCTCTAGAATCCCCCCTAAGTTTGATCATTCATATAAATACCACAAGGGTTACTCTATATAATTCACATATCTCAGGAGAACACTTATCACCAATATGGTATACAATCCCTCAATATCATAAGACTCATATAAAAACAACATTGGATTCATAGGTATGGATACAAATAGATTATAGTCTCATGCCCATATTCTGACAAAGTCACCTTAGGTTAGTTCTCACAGGAAATCTATCCATAATATACAAAGGGTATACCCACCCATGTACTCATATCTCAGTGGGGGGGGGGATAATCACACCACGATAATCAAACTTTCATCTATGATGTAAGGAGTATTAATTTTTCCACATGGACACTCCCCATTTCATCCATCTCAATTCATTAATGACCTCAACCTAAAGTCCACTAAATCCTCTATGAAGGTCTAATATGTTCATTTAATTCATTTATTTCTTCACATATTAGGGTCCTATATTAGAAGGATCAAAATCATAATCAAGGCCTTGACCATCGATGATCAAGTAATCATTCCAATGCACAAGGGTCCCCAATATCCCTTGACACTTTTTTCAATTTATCAATACATTTAATTTTAAATATATAATTTCCTTAAATTGAAAAGGTTAATCATTATAAATGGTGATATAATATATCACACACTAAAAACATATAAATTTAAGATAATACCATAGAGTTGTGATGAAGGAACCACCTACCTAAACTATGGAGTTATTTCATGATACATTATATCTCAACCATCTTTAGTTTGGATCATCAATGACCTGTCCATTCTCACATCAATATCCAAGATCACATATGATTCCCTAAAATCCAATAATTAATTGTAAAAATTATAATTATTTTTTTAATATAGATAGTAATAAATGTATAAAAACTAACCAATCTACCTCAACACACCAAAATAGAGAAAATCTATACATAAAAGATCCATGGCATACCCCCAATGCCATCCTGATCACAGGTCCTAAAACACAATATCATTTAAATTTCAAAATAAATTTAGTTTAACTGAAAATAAAAAATAAATCCATTTATCAATGTACATTAAATGAATTTCTGGGTGATGACATACAATTATAATATCAAGTTAGCCTCTATCCATTGAACACAAAATACCAATCATATTGGGATGATTCCACCATGCTCTAGTAGAATCGTCTCAATAACCCTAACTGGGTCAACCAAAATTAGAATAGAATAAAAAGGGAAGAACTAGGGGGAATGATAAGTTTGCTCACACCTAGAATTACCATCATAATGCATCAAACTCTATCCCACACTAAGGGGGGTAGAAGGAGGAAAAGTCAATATCTCCCCTTGGCTTGGCCGCACATGATAGTGGAGTGGAAAAGATGGAACAATACCATAATAATCAAAGAAGGAAAAAAATGAGAGAATCACAAAAATTTAAAATAGTAGTGTCACCATGACTTATTCCACACCTGGGTGTACTACAACATTTCCCTTAGAGCCCAACACACCCAGCGCCTTTCCTGGCTCCCTCCCTTCCCACCATTTTTTAAAACCATATAACCCACAATAATAAGTTGACCCATTCATTACATACATAAATATTACATAATATTTTATGAATATTCAATAAATATAATAATAATACACACCCTATAACTATAAAGGTTTAATGTCTTTGGTGACTAGATACACAATCAACATATTTTATGAAAGAACTTAAAAATCTACCATACTGTTATTCTCACATAGATCACTTAGTAGTCATAACATAGTTTAAAAAATTATTAATACCATAAAAAATGGTAGTATAAGAAATGGGGAACTCATATAACTATTAATGGTAAACATAGAAGATATAAACCAATGATCATAAGTGAGAATAAGATAATAACAAGGGTATGAAAGCATGATCATCACTTAAAAAATCATACACAATCAGTCAAAGATTACTAATCATGATTCAAGGAATAACTCATTATCCTAACAAAAGATATAATTTATAAGAGTGAATAATCATAAATAACGAATCATGAGCCATAAGAATATATCATAAGCATAAGAAATTTTTTGTCCCACAAATTTGTATAGAAAATCATTTCATTAGTATAAGTTCACAACTAAGACATTAATAACAGATTCAGTCTTTTTCTAAAATGGATCACTCCCAATTCCAACTCATATTATCCCATGTAATATCTATATTTACCCAATGCATTGGAAAAATATATAATTTTGTTTCCACCCATCAAATAAATAAAACAATACATAAGTGTTCCATAATATCATAAAAATATTCATCCCTTCAACATAGCATAACCTATGGGAAATAAAAAAGTTTTATATAGATTTCATCATAATATAACTAACCTTTAGGGAAGAAATGATTTTCAAAGAAGAATTCTATAAATTTCATCATCATAAGAGGCCAAGATAAAAACATTGGATGATATCATAATATCATATTCCCAATGATGTGTAAGAAACATCTAAGTATTTTGACATTGATAAGAAATACCTTTAAAAGAGTATAAAATAATTTCTTTGAAAATAGGGTAAAATATATTTTTCCTTTCGTATCATTAAAAAACAAAAAATTTCCAAAAAGTTGAGAAAAATATTTTCTTTGAAAATAATGCTCATAAATAAGAACATGATGGTGGGAAAATCCGTTAATGACATATATGTTAAAAAATATCATTCTTTTCAAACTTTTATAAATAGTCAAAAGCGAGTTATACAGAAAAATTGGAAAATATTCCATTTAATAATTTATAATTTATGTCAAAGGTATTAAAAATAAACATTCTAGATCACTTATGTATAGAAACAATTACAGTTAAAACATTTTTAAGAACATTGAAATGGTGAAAAATGATTCCCAAACAAAAAATAATAAATAAGGCCAGCTTTTATTAAAAACATTTCATTGATAATTTTAAGTATACAATAGAGGAATATGTTAATAATACTGAAAAATTGTAAAAATAATGAAATTAGCAGAAAATATATGGGTTTTAATGGATAAGGAAAACATAATTTCCCTAAAAAAATTTAACATAGAGAATCCTGAAAAAAATGCGATTGTAACCTAAAACCTTACCTCAAGTCCCTTTTTACTTCATAAACATTAAAAACTATTGTGTAATATATATATATATATATAATAAATATATTATAGAACCATATTTATTCATAAATTACTATATATCATTCATTTATAATCTTCAATTATCCTTTATTAACAATTATTTATTAAAAGGAATATTCAGGTGAAAAATGGTCCATTTTCAATGCATGTTTTGGTTCAATTCTCTCAGTCCTTTCACCTTGTTCATGATTTAATAATCTAAAAAATATTAATCATTTAATATCTATAATATTTATTCATTATATACACTTTTATAACCATCTATATAAGGTGATGATGAAAAATGACTAACATCACTTTGTGGAGATGATAGTCCGTACGTACGCATGAGTGATGTTTACAATTATATATGGATGGAAAAAATAAAAGTAAAATAATAATTAAAATTTAAATAATGTTAATTATATCATAAATATCATATATATTTATTAAATATATCCTTAAAACCATCCATGTGAATAAAAATTAAAAAATTAATCACATTGTGGAGGTGGTAGTCTACACATACACATAAGCAATGTTATCATTTTCTAAAGGATAGAATGGAGATAGATAATGGATATAAAATTAACATAAAATCATTTAATGATAATAAATATATTTTTTCTATTATTTTAATATGGGATTATAACATTTCAATGAGGTTTAATAAGAAATATACTTGAAAAAGTTTGGTAAGAACATATAGCTCTTCATCATGTATGTTCTTTTGAAAAGCACCTTAATGTTTCTTGGATGGAAATTTTGAAAATAAAACACCCTAAATTTCTAGGATAATTATTTTGGTAGAGTATTAGGGTAGATATTGGACGATTTAAAGTGATCAATTAGTGTATAGAAGTTGGATGAGTAGGTTACCTTTTGTAAGTGAGGTGGGTTGCAAACTTGTAAATACCTAAAACTTTATTATATATATATATGTCTTACTAAAGTGAAGTGAATCCAAAATTATAAAAATATAAACATAATTAGTTTAATTCAGAAATAAAATAAAAAAATCAAATTAAATTAAGTGATTTGTGATATTTTAAACCATATCTTTAAGGTTAACCCCATTGTTAACCCTTTTTAACCCTTACCGTATTGATAAATATTTACCAAGGATATTATTAATTGTCAAAAAAAAATTAATTTAAAATCATAACCTAAATTTCTATTCCAATTATAGAAACCATTTTAAAATATTCAATTTCTAAAATTTTAATATATTAATTCTTAAGAAAACACTCAAAACACGATGAAATAATTTTTAGGAAAAAAATCTATTTTTAATCATTGAGTGAATTTATTTTCTTTATATTCCTAGTAAAAAAATACCAATGGGTGTTAATTTTTTAAATTTAATACATGATATAAAAGTTAAATTAAAATCATTCATAAATATTTATTAATTTAATTTACTAAGATAAAAATACACTCTGTACATAAAATCGATATTTTAAAAAAAAAACTATTTTTTACCTTCAAATGATTTTATATTTACTTTTAATCAATTTATAATCAAAATATGAATGATTGTTAATTTTTTTACATTAAATAACATTATATTTCATAAAAACCATAGTTAATTATTGATTATGGTACATAATATATAGAATTATAACACTTCAAAAAATTGTTCTTTTAATATAAAATGATATTATTTTTAACATTTAAAATTCAGTACTTATTTCCAAGACATTAGTAGATAATTTTTCTTTAAGTAAAAATTATTACATATTTCTAAGGATTTATTTATTCTTTCTCACAACCACCAATACAATGGCTCTATTATAATACTTAACTTTAATAATAATATTTCAATAGTATATCTTGGTTCGTTTAAATTTGGCGTATCATGCAAAGCATGCTATCCAACAAAAAAAAATCTATATGAATAGAAATATATAATTAAATATTATGGTGTTAAATTTTATACCCTCATAAAAATTTAACCTTTAAAATTACACTACTCTGATATAAAAAATGAGGACGATTCTCCCTCATTATATCCTCAGGTTCCCATGTTGCTGCCTCAAATTTATAGTTTCTCCACAAAACTCTGACTAGGTCAGTGGTCTTATTATGTAGCATATTCACTATTTGATCTGGAATATATACCAATTGTTACTCATAATAAATAATATTATCCTACTATATAACCTCTGAGATTAGTACATATGAATTATCAGATATCTACTTCCATAAACTAAGTACATGAAACACATTTCAAACTTGTGATAGGTTCGTTGGGAGTGCCGAGTGGTAAGATACCATCTCGATAAAATCAATAATATAGAAGGGACTTATAAGACTAGTGATTTTATTTCCATTATTTCAAAATATTATAACTTTTTCCATGATGATATTCAATGGAATACCTTATAACTAACTTTGAACTCTAGATATCATCGATGATTATCAACATAATGATTCTATTAGATCTATGCTATCTTGACGTAGTGCTAAATATATTTAATATTATTCACAATTTCCTTATATAGATTGAGTTCCAATAAATTTATTCCTCTAACTACACCCAAATATATCAGAGTTCTTCAGTTCTCTCCATAGAGGGATTCATATGGAGTCTATTGAATGCTCAAGTGAAAGCTATTGTTATAAGAAATTTTTACTAGAGGAAGGGGTTTATACCAAATTCCTTTGAAATATATAGATAAATAACTCAATATATATTTTAAGGTTTTAAAGTTCCTATTATATTTACAATCTTTTTTTGGATGATATGTAGTGTTAAATATCAAATTTATATTCAAATCTTATTGAATACTTTTCCATATCTTCGTAGAAAACCTCGATTCTTTATCAGATTTGATTGAGAGTGGAACTGTATTCAACCTTACAACTACCTTAAAATATAACTAGGAGAATACATTAATAAATTAATCTTCTCTAATATCAATGAAATGGGATGAATTCATGAGGTGATCGACTATAACTCAAATAACATTATGGCCTTTATATGTTTTAGGGAGTTTGAAAATGGAATTTAGAGTGATGTTTTCCCAATTCTATTATAGTATGGGTAATGGTTGTAACATACAATAAGTATTATATCACTAATCATTAATATTATAAAAAAACCAAGAAATGAGATATATACTTTGAAATAACCCTTTTTATGTTCTCCCAACAGAATTTTTTCTATATCTTTATACACCTTTGTACTCCAGGATGAATAGAGAATTAAGAACTATGAGCTTTATCCAACAACCCCTCCTTATAATATTGGAATATATGGGACACATACTCAGTTACATAACCTTATAATTCCCCACAAATCATGGTTTAACTTGAGAAGATTCTTTACCTTCTTCTATAGTTCCACATCTTCCTTATGCCCCTCTTTAATCCATACATGGATGGATGATTGAAAATCATCTAAGAAAGATACTATTTTCTCGTTACCTAATAAATTTAAGATATAATTTTTTTAAATCCAAATGTATTAAATCTCTTTCAATCCTCATCATAGAAAATATAACATGGAACTTCTATCTCAGAGCACCAACCACATTGTTTTCCTTCTCATGGTGGTAATGTATTGAGTAATCACAATCTTTAGTCAACCCCAACCATCTCATTTTGGATCATTTTCAGTTACCAATATGTAAATATATTATTCAAACTTTTATTATCAATATATATATATATCAAACTATTCACTATAAATATAATAAATCTATATTTTCAATGAAAAAAATCACTACTACCAACTCTAAATCATGAGTTGGGTAATTTTGATCATGGATTTTCAATTGGTGAGAGGTATAAACAGTCAATATATTATTCTGTATGTGGATTCATCCCAATCCCTTCTTCAATGCATCACTATAAATCACAAACCCTTTACCACTATATGGTAGTGTGAGAAAAGGTGAACCAGATGACCTTGTTTTTCACTCCTTGTAATTTTCATTACATTCATCTGTCCAATAGAACTTGGCTCCCTTTCCCAATAACTTAGTTGTTGGATTTTTTAGCCATGATAAATTTATCAAAAAGCATATGTTGTATCCAACCAAACGAATAAAACTATGTATTTATGTCTCTTTAGTTATTATAATCATTCTCTCAATAAATTATATCTTCAAAGGATCCATTGATATAACCTATCATAAAATTTTATGACCCAATAATGAAAATATTTATATTCATATTTCACTCTTGAAAAAGTTTTAATACAAATTTTCCTTCCTCAAGGTATTCAAAATAATCCCAAAACAATCATTATGCTCTTACATATAATTAGATTATATAAGGAAATATCATATAAAGACTATAAAAATATAATTATGGTAATATATAAAGGATATATTCATAAAATCTATAAATATAAAATGGGATTTGGTAAGTCCAATTGTAATTAATATATATTCGTAATGAACATTAATACCATGGAAGGTTGTCTTGGATATTTCCTTATTTTTATTACTCAAATGATGATATCCATATTTGAGGTCAATATTTGAGAAGTATTGAGCTTCTGAAACTTTATCAAATAAGTCATCAATATGGTGTAAAGGATTTATGTTATTGATATTGATCTTATTAGTTTCTTGATAATCAATGCAAAGACACATTGACCCATATTTATTATTAACAAAAAGAGAAGGTTCTACCTATGGTGATTCACTTGGATGAATGAATAAATTATCAATATTATCCTAGAGTATCTTCATTATGTCCTAAAACTAAATTGTGATAATTATATAATAATTAATTGAAATATGTGTAACACAAGATATGATTTCTATTGAAAATTAAACTTCACAATTTCAGGGAAGACTGGGAAAGTCTTTAGGAAACACAGAGGAATATTCTTAAATAATAGGTTTGTATTAATTGTTTAGTTTCTCCACAACCATTTTTGGTAAATATCCCCCATCAATATATAATAAGACCTATATGTTTGATGTAATTTAAATTGTAATTTCATATTCATTATAAAAGAAAATTATGATCGAAGATTGATTTAGATTATAAAAGCTGACTTCCCTTCCTCAGAAATTGATATGAGATTTATATAAAGAGATCCAGTACATTCCCAGAATAACATAAAATTCAACTAGAGGGAGATGATTTACATGAAACATATTTTGACAAAATCCTATCAGATAGGATCTAGATACATGAGATGTTATCATTATACCATTATTATATTTTACTACTAACTCAACAACTAATCATTGAGGTGATGATGTTATACCCACTCAAAATTATTTAGATATAAAAGTGTTGGTAGATCCAGAATCAAATAAGGAATTTTTATTTCTAGAGTTGTTGGTATGTACCTTACACCACTTATTTATTATGGACCACTTAAGCAATTTTAATCAATTACGAATTCATTTTTTTAGTTTAAGAGGTTTTTGAGATAGATTATCATCAGCGACCCTTGTTTTCATACAATGATTGGTGTAATCTATACAAACCATATAGTTATATCATTATAGCGTGGGTTTAAAATTTTTTTGAAATTTATTTCCATTCATTTCATTTAATGTATTTTTATCACTAGTTTGGAATTATTTTGCGGGATTTCATTTTATACACTTAAAACATTTACTAGACCACTTAAGGAAATTGACTCTATACTTCCTTTCACACTTTTGGCATGAAGGAAGATTAATTTTCTTTCATATGTGGGTATTATTATTATAATTTTCAAAAAAATTCCATATTTCTCTTCATATCCCCAAAACAACAATAAAAACGAGAGTCTCCAATATTTATTTTTATCTGAAGATCACATCTAAACATTTCTTAAAATTTATAAAGTTATATTATATCCATGTACATTAAAAGACTTGTTCTTGAGACACTAAGTAATCAATAAAATTTACTTTTAGGGACAATGATAAAAACTAAATATTACCTTGATAATTTGGTGAAAAGTTCCCTATAGGTACTAATCAATTCATTATCCCTATGCTTTAGTTCAAGAAATTAGATCTCCATTTTAGTGTAAATAGTTTGAGCAAAATAATTTTTCAAAAATACCTTCTTAAACTCTACCCATGTTATAGAGTCAACTTTCTCTTCTTACCTTATATTACTTAAAATAGTAAACCATTGATCATATTCACCTTCCAAATGATACAAAACTAAAATAATTTTCACATGGTCTAAGAACTAGAGACTGGGAATATATTTTTTATAGAAATTATCAATTGATCAGACATAAGTGGATATGAGGAACCACTTAAGGATGGAAAATGTTTCCAAATAAATGAATCAATGGTGAGTTGTTACTTCCTTTAGACTTTTGGACGTTCATCATGATTCATGTTACCATTCATATCTTTTGAGATTTTGGGGAGCATACCAACATGATTTTTCTCCCATCTCCCATCTCATTTAATTTAACATGAGGAAAATTGTTTCATTAGCCATTACATTAATTCTTCACATGATTCATCCTAGTTACACCCATTTACTAAAACCAAAAATCATAGTACAAGTATGAAACATCAATAATAAGGTTAAATAATCATATGATTAAGAAAATAATTCTTATTATTTCCTAAATTATCAAAAATTCGTTCAACTAATGATGCTTTAAGTTTATCTCACATCACTATATCTTATCGTAGGTTTCCATAGAGTTTATCCCTTAAATATTCATAATTTTTTTTAAATAGAGTGTGAATTGACTAAATAATATCCCATAGGAGTTTCAAAATAGGTGTTAAATTTTTCCTCTTTACCGTGCACCAGGTGAAGTTCGAGCTAATAGTCAATTGACCTTTTTAGTGTTATTACCTCAATAAGTGTCTATGTTAGATATTTCACCCACTTATTAGCATCCAAAAATTGATTTCATTGCTAGGAAACTACAAAATCTAGAATTTACCATAAAATTGAGATTTTATCCTATATATAAACTTATCCCCAGGATTTTCTCCAAAATTTTATTATCCTAATCTCTAAAAATAACTTATCCCTACTCTGATATAAACTTATATGACCCATGAGTTATATAAAAAGTATTACATAATTTTCGATGAATATTAAATACATTTCATAACAATACATATAATAGATACTTAAAGCTTTTGTGTATATGGGGACTAGATACACAATAAACTTATTTTATGAAAAATATTCAACACCTCCTACAAAGTTATTTCCAAATAAAACCCTTATTATACATATCCTTCCTAAAAACATTATTCATAACTTGGAAAATGGAAAAATAAGAAAGGGTGATCTCATATTATCAGTATGGGTAAACATAGGAGATAACAACCAATGATCATAAGTGATCATAATATAAGAATAAGGGCATGAGAACATGATCATCACTTACAAAAGTCATACCCAATAAGTAAAATATCACTGATTATGAGTCATGACATAAGTATTTTTTATAGAAAAAGAACTAATTAATAAGAGTATGAAATTAAAAATAATAAATCCTGATACATGAGAATATACCATGAGAATAAGATATAAATATATTGAATATGAATAATCATAAAAAATAGTTTCCTTAGTGAAGGTTCACTTGCAAGACTATCAGAGTGAATAAAGTCCCTTATAGAATGGGGTTAAGTCCCCATTGAAACTCATATTATCTCATGAGATATCTATCTTTACCCAATGCATTACTATTATATGTAATTATGGGAGCACTAATCAAAAAATAAAAACCCTACATATTTATTCCATAAGATCATGAAAACATTCTTTATTTAATCATAACATAACCCATATAAAATAAATGAGTTTCAGAAATATTTCATAATAACTTAATTAACCCATATGAAAGAAATGACTTTCATAAAATCATTATTAAAACATAATAATAATAATACATCTAGATAAAGAAAATGTATGGTTTCATAATATCCTTAGCTAATACTAATCAACATTAAAGGATGATGAGATAGATAAAAAATACCCTTAAAAGAGAACTTGGGAATTTTTATTTAAAATGAGGGTAAATATATTTTCATTTAGAATCATTTAAAAAATAAAAAAAATTCTAGAATATTGATAAAAATATTTTATTTGAAAATATACATGGAAAAATGTAAATAAATATTCATGAAGATGGAAGTACATGTTGATTAGAAAATCTGCTCATGCCATATAAGTTGAAAAAGAACATTCTTTTCACAGTCCTGTAAAAATAAAAACCAATTCATATAAAAAACATTTGAAATGATTGATTTTAATAATTTATAAATAAACTATAATATATTAAGAATAAAATTTATCAAAAATTTATGTATTGATAAAATAATCAATATTTTTTTGAAGAACATTTACATGGAGGAGAAAGATTCCCGACTCAAAAAGAAGAAATATGGCCATATTTTTTTAAAAAATATTTATCAATAAATTTAATTGAGAAAGAGAGGAATATGGTAATAATACTTTAAAATTCCAAAAATAGCCATTTAATTAGAAAATATATGGTTTTAAAGGATAACGATCACATAATTTCCCTCTATATAAATTTCACATATATAGTCATAAAAAGAAATGAGATTGTAACATAAAACCTTAACTCAAGACCCGTCTTGGTTTATACATGTTCAAAACTCATATATAATAGATATAGATTTAATATAAATATATTATTTAAACGTATTAATATTTAACTTACTTTATATCATTACTTTATAATCTATAATCACCCTTTTGTTAATAATTCTTCATTAAAATGAACATTTGGGTAAAAACTGGTTTTTTCAACGCATGTTACAATTTGAAAGTTTGAGTCCTTGAACCTTAATAATAGATTAATTATCTATACAATCCTAATCATGTAATAATTATCATATTTATTCAATACATACAATTTTATAGCCATCCAAATATATTGATCATTAAAAATTTCTTGCAACATTTTATGTATACAGTTGTCCGTTCATACCCACGAGTGATGTTTATACATTTAGATAGATATAAATAAAGAAAGCAAAATACTAATGTAATATTATATAATCCTAATTCTATAGTAAATATCATATATATTAATGAAATATATCTTTATGTTCATCTATGTAGGGAATAAATAAAAAAAAACGACATCACTTCGTAGAGGTAGTAGTCCACACATACACATGAGAAACATTATCATTTACTGAGGGATGGGATGGAGATACAAAATTGATTTAAAAGTAACATAAAAACGTATCAATAAATTATATATAATTATACCATCACTCATTTGTGAGAGAAAAACAAATGTTCTTCACTATAGGTATTATCTGTGATAGATTCATAATTTCTTCACAATTACTATATATATATTAGGTGTTTTAGGGTATAATTACATTAAACACAAACACACACCACACACATGATGGAAAGGGAGTACATAGCCCCAATGGGATAACCCACCCATTAAGACATATTTATTCAGTACACGACCCAAAAGCCCAGTAGGAATGAAGACCATTACATAGCCCAATGTCCCACTAACTGGCCTAAGGACCCACTGCAGTGTCACGAATGCTTCATACTACCAGTTTCACTAGGCTTACATCATGCATCATTCCTGCATCACCACCAGCCTGTGTAAAATTTCTCCCACTCAGATTTGATCCTGGATCAGATACAGGATTACAGAGAGCCTTTTACACTCGATTAAGCCCCCAACTACAAATGTGTTATTGGGTAACAAGGTATAGGTGGGATCTACATCACACATGTCCTAGGCCTAACCCAACATCTATGCACCACATGCCCCCAGATAAATTCTAGTGTGGCAGGACTCGAACCATGGCTAGTTCTATTTTCAGTGTGACTGCTATACATGGTACCACTAAACTAACCCTTATCATCTTTTACAATTACTCTTTCAAATAAATGTATAAAATATGGCATTGGATTAGTTGTGGTGGACTTATTCGATCATAAATAATCTTCCAATAAATTTGGATAAGTTAATTATTGTGGTGAATTATTTGTAAGGAATACTTAATGTATCACAAATACCCATCACAATTAATTTAATTCATTGAAACTTTTCCTACCATGTAAGTATTTTTGATCATCTTTATTATATCATAAATATCCGCTATAAAAAACTGCTATAAATATCCAGACACCCCTAAATAATTTAAAACTAATAACATTTTAAGAAAAATAATAATCATTATCAAAGGAAAATAAGAAATTAAATAAGTTAGAAAAACTAATAAAATATTACAAAATTATTAATAATGTTTTAAATTGATTTATTTAAAAATTAAAGGAACATAATTTAAAAGTACTAATATATTAAAAAATAAGTAATTGATAAATAAATAATTATTTTATTTATTATTAAAACTTATTAAATAAGAAAATTATTGTAATAAATAAAAACTAAAAAAATATTATAAAATTTTCATAAAATTATTAAAATAATATTAGTAATGAAATTATAATAAAATGTTCTAAAATATCAATTATTTTAATTTTAATTTAAGTTATACATTTATAAAAAAACATTACTAGAAATATTTATGTATTATTAATTTACATAATAGTGTTTAATTTATAATTATAAATTAAAAAATTAAAAAAGCTAAAACTAGAAAAGATAACATTTGTATGATTTATATTATTATTTTTAATTTGAAAACAATTATTAGAAAAATGTATAAAATATTAAAAATTAATAAATATTTATTTTGAAAACTAATAAAATATTTTTATTTTATTCAATATTATAATAAAAATATTAAAAACTACTTAAGTACTATAAATTTATAATAATAGTCCATAGAAAATAGCATTTCATAAAAAATAATATGAAATATAATAGTAGTAAAAATAATAAAATATTAAAAACTATTAAATTAGTAATTTGAAAACTAATAGAACATTTTTATTATATAAAATACTATAAAGAAAATATTGAAATCTAATGAAATATTATAAAAACTACTTAAAATATTATTATTTTATAAAATATATGTAACTTTACAATAAATAATTAAAGAATAATTCTATTTTAGTAAATCATAATTAAAAATGATTTGAATTTAATTCATTCATTTATGAATATTATCTATATATTATGAAAGTTACTTAGCAATTAAAAAAATAATAGAAATAGAAAACTTATAAAATTAGTAAAAGATATATAAATTAGAAAATATTAATAAAAATTATAAAATAATAAATGATAATGAAGTTTTATTTTGAAAACTTATAAACAGTTTTAGTTCATATAGTATTAGAAATAAAATATTAAAAAGTTAAAAAAATATTACTAAAAGTACATAAGCATTGGTATTTCATAAAATATTTTCAGTTTTATAATAATTAATTATAAACTAATAAACCAAAAATATATCTAATAATATAATATAAAAATTAATTATTTATCAAAAAATGTTAGAAAAAATTATAATAAAATAAGTCAAAAACTAATAATATGTTACAACAATAATTATCTATTTGAAAATATACTAAACTAATTAAATTATAATTTAATAATTCTTATGAAATAATAAATATTCTTTAAATTCAATTAAATGTAAGAAATAACTTTTCATTTTGTTAAAATGAATTTTATAATTATTTTATAAAATTAATTTAATATAAGATAATATAAAATTTTATATAATAAATTAGTTACTACTATTATTTTTAGACAACTATAGACCTGGGAATTATATACTAGTTTTTATTATGAGGTCATGATCAGATAAAACTTTCCAAAAATACTTACGGTTTTGGTACAAGTCCTTTCTACATTGAGGTTGTTGAACCATTTATATCCATTATATCACCAAATTTAGAATTTTTTTAGAAGGGGAAATTATGTGACCCGTTTAAGAAATGCGATCTCTAAAGATATGAAACTTTCGAATTTGTTTCTGTTCATCTATTGTGTTTTAGTTTTCAAAGAGATTATATTTTATTTGGTATCCACATGGTGAACATAATTCTGAATAAAATATGTATATTTTTTTCTAGATACATCAATGTTTCAAAATTTAGTATATGAGGATGTTGACCTATCTTTTTAGGAAATAGGAACACAAAATGATAATTTAAATTCTGAATTAGAAACATTTCAATTTTACATTTTTTTAAATTTTTTGAGGATTTATTATATCTTTGATACAAGATAAATAAGTTAGAATATATTATAAAATTTATTGCTATTAAATCATATTTTAGAATTTTAAAAGGTATTTTAATCAAATATTTTTTGGTTAAATCATTTTTCTCAAAGGAAATGTACTACCTATAAATTTCTATTATGGAAAGAAGTTATTTCATAATTTGGGTCTTAATTATTGAAATATAGATATATTTTATAATGATTTCATCTTATATTATGGTGAATATGAGTTTTTAATTACTTATCCTATATGTGGAAAATTGAGATACAAAGTGGTATAATAAGAAATGTATATATTTATTCCTACTAAATAGTTTATGAGTCTTCCGATAAAATATATATTACGGTGTCTAATTACATCTTTTAAAACAAATTCATTGATAACATGGAATAACTCAAATATTTCTATAAGTAGAATCTTAAATCATCTTTAAGTTGCTCATTTTAGAAAAGATTTGATCAGGTATATCTATCATTTTCTTCAAAATCTTAAAATGTATTATTAGGTATTTTTACAAATAGTTTCTCTCTATTTGGTGCTTAAAAAGACCAATATTATTGTTGGATAATTTTCATAAATATATAAAAATTACCTCCTTGGTTATTTATAATGGAACCATATATCTATTTAGAGTTAATAATTCCAAGACAACTAAAGTAGAATTTTATTGTTCATTTAAAACCACTGATTGATGAGTTAATTGTATTATGTAGTGACAATGTAACTATATATGATTTAATTATAGAATATAATTTCACACTAATAGAATCATTAATGAGGAAAATCATTTAATTTGTAGCATATGGTATGTTATTTGGATAGTGGACACATGGTCCAAAATCGTACATGATTTCTATGGGTGATAGTAAATCGTTTATTCTTTTCAATTAAAGGAATCCATGTTTTATTACTACCATAATATATATATATTTATGTATAACAACCTTTTTAAATGGATATAAATAATTTTACGAAAGGTAGATTTAAATGAGATGAACCTACAACAATACCAATAGGTATTCAAGTAAAATCCATTATCTCTTCATTACCTCTAATTACTTATAGACAAACTATAAATTAGTAAAAAATAGGTGTCATCGAGAGAGATCATAGTTAGATAAAGTAATATGTTTTTTAGAACTTGATATATTGGTCTAATTTTTTGGTCAACCACATGATAAAAGTAATGAATAATTTGAAGAACTATTTTGATAGTATATTTTACACGATATTGGAAAAAGTTAGAAAGTATGAAGATATTATAAAGGAATTATTAGATATTTAATAACTTTATAGGTTTCAAAAATTGAGTAATATGAAAATGATCGTTCAAAAAATTTAATGAATCCAAAAGAAACACATACAGTTTATAAAAAATGTTATTTATTTTTCTGTTAGAGGATTATTGATATGAGGTTACTAGATTACTATGTTTCAAATTTTCCTCACTATGTTATAAATATCAATATTATTAGGATACAAAGTAATGATTTCCATAGCGTAATGGAAACATCACAACGTTTTGGTTTTAATGGTTTTTTTAATTCTATAATTTGGGATGTTTTAACTAAAATAATATGTTTTTACAAAGAAATTTGTCTCGAAACAACTATCTTTGATACATTGAGTATGTTTTAAAAAGTCATTAATATCATTTTTTGTAAATTGGAAAAAATATTTAAATGTAACTTCTTTTATTGAATGGAAAATGTAATATCAAATTTTCTATATGATAAAAAATAAGGAGTGTAAGTATAGTTCATATAGATATACCCATATGAGTGATGTGTGTAAAAATTGAAGAATAAGGTATATAACAAACCATCAATTTGAGGGTCAATTACTAAAGTTCAATTATATAAGGAAATTTAAAATTTATTCTCTTATTATTTTAAATCCTTATATTTTTTAAAACAAAATCAAATGGTTCACAATGTGGGAAATGTTAATGATTTCATGTAAAATCTATTATAAATATTTAATCATCCATATCATAGTTTTTATGATGATTATGAACAATGGATTTCAGATAACGAACAAAAAAGAGCTTATTTGTATGTTTTTCCCAATTGCGAATAAATGAAAAGTTTTTTGACAATAAGTTCTACATTGACCACTATATTTTTAAAATATTTTTAAAAATAATATTTATATTAATTTTTTTAAGATTTTGTGATTATCATATCAAAAGACCATTCAAAAACATTACCCCTACTACTATTGAAGAATATCATCAGAGTAATTTTTCCTACCAACTTCAATTACTGGTAATATAACTTCTTTATGTTCAATCATATGAAATAGATTTTTTATTTTTTATGTTATATATTAATACTTTTTTATATGTTAAGATCTAAAACATAGAAATAAAATTGACAATTGATTATGTACACTGAGTAACCCATCATCAAAATTAGAAATATCTTATAATTTTTATGTGGTTAATGGATTTTGGTTTTATACAGGCACATATTGTGAATAAAAAAAGAAAAATGGTGTTTTTTTAAAAAAAATCCATCAAAATAGAATTTCAAGTTTAATTTCATGGTATATTTGATGAAATAAATGAGTTATATTATCTGAGAAAAAATTACATTACAATGTTTAAATGTCATTGGTTTAATACCGAATGAGGGATGTGTATTTATCAATGGAATAAGGTATTTTAAATTAAATATAGAATTATTCTTTAAGAAAACACACTATTTATTATGGAACATCACAAACATAACATTGATTATAAAAATTATAATACTACTTTGGCAGATTTAAACAAATGATAGTGTTTAATAAAAATAAAATTTCAGGTCAATATGCTTATAGAAAATGAATTTGGTTTTATAGAAGTGAAAAAAATTTATTTTTTAAGAAAAATAATTCAATATATCTTATACTAATATAGATACAAATATAGATGATGAACCCCATAGTTAAAGGTTTATAGTTTTGATACTGTGGAAAATGTGACCAATATGTTTTAAATAATGAGATATGATGAAATTAAAGATACTATGAAAATTGATGATGGATAAGAAGAAGATGAAGAAAATAAAAATAATTAATATGAACTTGAAGACAAGGAATGATGTTTTAAATTATAGTTATAGTAAAAATAAATAAATATTATTTATTTTCCATAATTATTTTATATTGGATATATGTATTAATAATTATATAACGGTAACATTATTATTTTTGTTTTAGATAACTAAAGAGGGTTATGAAAATATTTATTGTACCATCACTGATGCTGTTGTAACATCCTCCTCTAGTCTGTTACCACTTATCGATGCTTAGAATAAGGAATTCTCTACTTGACATCAGGAATGCATCACCATACACACTAGGATACCCAATAGTAGTTTTGGTCTAGGATGTTACCATGGGGTGACTATACCCCTATACAAGAGTGTATAATAACAGAAAAGTAATAAATTACCATCTATAAAAATTAAGCATTATAGTATGTAGAATTAATAAAGCACTACATGATATATCAAATGTAAATACAGAAGTAATCATTTATACCGACTCATGGCTATACCGGTACAGAAAACCTGATTTCCATTTGGGCTGACCAAATAACAAGGATAAATAAAATAATAATGTATAAGATATTGTACTATATCCCAGAGTCATATATCTTCCATTTTCTACTCTATATATGTTATCCTTCCCAATCATATAACTATAGGACTCTTCCCATCCTAAACATTTGATCAGTGAAGACTGTTCGATTACTCATGTTCTATTTCCACCTGAGTAGGGTGTGAGTACAACTTAATAGGGAACCCCAATGTCATCCCATGAATAACCAGTAAATGAAGAGTGAAAACATTTGATATGCTCAATAGAATAAATAAATTACTATAGAATCATAAGTAATCAAACACCATTGATCCTTTGGTTCTATCGTGACACTCAAGACGATTGTACCATCTATGACTAGTTATAGAGTTTCTTTAAACATGTCACATAAAAATTCCAACCAATAGCAGGAACACATTAGATTCATAGGAGTATGTTCGAGTAAATCCAGCAGTGTTATACATAAAATCCAAATACTATGAGAAATTACTATGCATCCAATGGTATAATAATAACTTATGGGTTAGTGAATACATCCTACCTCTCATTAGGGGGATTATTCCTTCCTAGATCATCTCATAGTATACTAATCACTCAAGGGGTAGTGAATCCCTCCTAAATCATCTCACATATACATCTCTACTGGGGGTAGTGCATCCTCTAGTACATCACATATTATTAGGAGAAAAGGCCAGATACAAGGATAACATCTAAGGCAGCCCATGTATGTCAATACATCTTGGTGGGATGTTAATCCCACCCAAATCATCCCATTAATAGTAGGAACATTGTCAAATCTAAGGATAAAATCCAAGGTATCCCATATATCTCAATATATCTTAGTAGGTAGTACATCCAACCCTAATAATCCAATTAGTAGAAAGAAGAAGGAAATATCCAATGAGAACATCCAAGGAAACCCATGTATCTTATATCTTTGGGGTAGTGAGTACCTCTAGAATCATCTCATATTATGCATCACATAAGGGCCAACCATCAACCTGAACTTGTATAAAATTTTTTTATGCCAACCTCTAAAGTGCATGAACTAACATTAGAAACTAGAATCATATCTACCTCATCATCAATTCAATTTATAACACGAAACCTATAATCATTACTACCCATTTTCTAACACACCCTCTCAAGGGTAAACATCTTACTAAGGAACCCTCTAGAATCCCCCTATGTTTCATCATTCATAGAAATACCACAAGGGTTACTCTATATAATTCACATATCTCAGGAGAACACTTATCACCAATATGGTATACAATCCCTGAATATCATAAGACTCATATGAAAACAACATTGGATTCATAGGTATGGATACAAATAGATTATAGTCTCAAGCCCATATTCTGACAAAGTCACCTTAGGTTAGTTCTCACAGGAAATCTGTCCATAATATACAAAGGGTATACCCACCCATGTACTTATATCTCAGTGGGGGAGGGATAATGACACCATGATAATCTAACCTACATGTATGATTTAAGGAGTATTAATTTTTCCACATGGACACTCCCCATGTCATCCATCTCAATTCATTAATGACCTCAACCTAAAGGCCACTAAAGCCTCTATGAAGGTATAATATGTTCATTTATTTCATTTATTTCTTCACATCTCAGGGTCCTATATTAGAAGGAGCAAAATCATAATCAAGGCCTTGACCATCGGTGATCAAGGAATCATTCCAATGCACAAGGGTCCCTAATATCCCATGACACTTTGTTCAATTTATCAATACATTTCATTTTAAATATATAATTTCCTTAAATTGAAAAGGTTAATCATTATAAATGGTGATATAATATATCACACACTAAAAACATATAAATTTAAGATAATACCATAGGGTTGTGATGAAGGAACCACCTACCTAAACTATAGAGTTATTTCATGATACTTTATATCTCAACCATCTTTAGTTTGGATCATCAAAGACCTGTCCATTCTCACATCAATATCCAAGATCACATATGATTCCCTAAAATCCAAGAATTAATTATAAAAAATATAATGATTTTTTTAATATAGATAGTAATAAATGTATAAAAACTAACTAATCTCCCTCAACACACCAAAATAGAGAAAATCTACACATAAAATATCCATGGCATACCCCCAATGCCATCCTGATCAAAGGTCCTAAAACACAATATCATTTAAATTTGAAAATAAATTTAGTTTAACTGAAACTAAAAAATAAATCCTTTTATCAATGTACATTCAATAAATTTTTGGGTGATGACATACAATTATAATATCATGTTAGCCTCTATCCATTGAACACAAAATACCAATCACATTGGGATGATTCCACCATGCTCTAGTAGAATCGTCTCAATAACCCTAACCGGGTTAACCAAAATTAGAATAGAATAAAAAGGGAATAACTAGGGGGAATTATAAGTTTGGTCACACCTACAATTACCATCCTAATGCATCAAAATCTATCCCACACTAAGGGGGGTAGAAGGAGGAAAAGTCAATATCTCCCCTTGGCTTGGCCGCACATGATAGTGAACTGGAAAAGATGGAACAATACCATAATAATCAAAGAGGGGAAAAATGAGAGAATCACAATAATTTAAAATACTAGTGTCACCATGAATTATTCCACACCTGGGTGTACTATAGCATTTCCCTAAGAGCCCAACACACCTAGCGCCTTTCCAGGCTCCCTCCCTTCCCACCATTTTTTAAAACCATATAACACACAATAATAAGTTGAACCATTCATTACCTACATAAATATTACATAATATTTTATGAATATTCAATAAATATAATAATAATACACACCCTATAACTATAAAGGTTTAGTGTCTTTGGCGACTATATACACAATCAACATATTTTATGAAAGAACTTAAAAATATACCATACTGTTCTTCTTACATAGATCACTTATTAGACATAACATAGTTTAAAAAATTATTAATAACATAAAAAAATGGTAATATAAGAAATGGGGAACTCATATACCTATTAATGGTAAACATAGAAGATATAAACCAATGATCATAAGTGAGAATAAGATAATAACAAGGGTATGAAAGCATGATCATCACTTAAAAAATCATACCCAATCAGTCAAAGATTACTAATCATGATTCAAGTAATAACTCATTATCCTAAGGAAAGATATAATTTATAAGAGTAAATAATCATAAATAACAAATCATGATCCATAAGAATATATCATAAGCATAAGAAATTTTTTTGTCCCACAAATTTGTATAGAAAATCATTTCATTAGTAAAAGTTCAATACTAAGACATTAATAACAGATTCATTCTTTTTCTAAAATGGATCACTCCCAACTCCAACTCATATTATCCCATGTAATATCTATATTTACCCAATGCATTGGAAAAATATATAATTTGGTTTCCACCCATCAAATAAAGAAAACAATACATAAGTTTTCCATAATATCATAAAAATATCCATCCTTTTAACATAGCATAACCTATGGAAAAGAAAAAAGTTTTATATAGATTTCATCATAATATAATTAACCTTTAGGGAAGAAAAGATTTTCATAGAATAATTCTATAAATTTCATCATCATAAGAGACCAAGATAAAAACATTGGATGATATCATAATATCATATTCCCAAGGATGTGTAAGAAACATCTAAGTATTTTTACATTGATAAGAAATACCTTTAAATGAGTATAAAATAATTTCTTTGAAAATAGGGTAAAATATATTTTTCCTTTCGTATCATTAAAAAACAAAAAATTTCCAAAACTTTGAGAAAAATATTTTCTTTGAAAATAAGGCTCATAAATAAGAACATGATGGTGGGAAAATCCGTTCATGACATATATGTTAAAAAATATCATTCTTTTAAAACTTTTATAAATAGTTAAAAGGGAGTTATATATAAAAAATTAGAAAATATTACATTTAATAATTTATAATTTATGTCAAAGGTATTAAAAATAATCATTCTAGATCACTTATGTATAGATAAAATTACCGTTAAAACATTTTTAAGAACATTGAAATGGTGAAAAATGATTCCCGAACAAAAAAGAAGAAATAAGGCCAGCTTTTATTAAAAACATTTCATTGATAATTTTAAGTATAAAAGAGAGGAATATGTTAATAATACTGAAAAATTGTACAAATAATGAAATTAGAAGAAAATATATGGGTTTTAATGGATAAGGAAAACATAATTTCCCTAAAAAAAATTTTAACATAGAGAATCCTGAAAAAAATGCGATTGTAACCGAAAACCTTACCTCAAGTCCCTTTTTACTTCATAAACATTAAAAACTATTGTGTAATATATATATTTATATATATATATAATAAATAAATTATAAAACCATATTTATTCATAAAATATTATATATCATTCATTTATAATCTCCAATTATCCTTTATTAAGAATTCTTTATTAAAAAGAATATTCAGGTGAAAAATGGTCCATTTTCAATGCATGTTTTGGTTCAATTCTCTCAGTCCTTTCACCTTGTTCATGTTTTAATAATCTAAAAAAAATTAATCATTTAATATCTATAATATTTATTCATTATATACACTTTTATAACCATCTATATAAGGTGATGATGAAAAATGACTAACATCACTTTGTGGAGATGATAGTCCGTACGTACGCATGAGTGATGTTTACAATTATATATGGATGGAAAAAATAAAAGTAAAATAATAATTAAAATTTAAATAATGTTAATTATATCATAAATATCATATATATTTATTATATATATCCTTAAAACCATCCATGTGAATAAAAATTAAAAAATTAATCACATTGTGGAGGTGGTAGTCTACACATACACATAAGCAATGTTATCATTTTCTAATGGATAGAATAGAGATAGATAATTGATATAAAATTAACATAAAATCATTTAATTATAATAAATATATTTATGATATGATTTTAATATGTGTTTATAACATTTCAATGAGGTTTAATAAGAAAGATACTTGAAAATGTTTGGTAAGAACATATAACTCTTCTTCAAGTATGTTCTTTTGAAAAGTACCTTAATGTTTCTTGGATGGATATTTTGAAAATAAAACACCCTAAATTTCTAGGATATGTATTTTGGTAGAGTATTTGGGTAGATATTGGACGATTTAAAGTGATCAATTGGTGTATAGAAGTTGGATGAGTAGGTTACCTTTTGTAAGTGAGGTGGGTTGCAAACTTGGAAATACCTAAAACTTTATTATATAATATATGTCTTACTAAAGTGAAGTGAATCCAAAATTATAAAAATATAAACATAAGTAGTTTAATTCAGAAATAAAATAAACAAATCAAATTAAATTAAGTGATTTGTGATATTTTAAACCATATCTCTAAGGTTAACCCCATTGTTAACCCTTTTTAACCCTTACCGTATTGATAAATATTTTCCAAGGTTATTATTAATTGTCAAAACAATTAATTTAAAATCATAACCTAAATTTCTATTCCAATTATAGAAAATATTTTAAAATATTCAATTTCTAAAATTTGAATAAATTAATTCTTAAGAAAACACTCAAAACACGATGAAACAATTTTTAGGAAAAAATCTATTTTCAATCATAGAGTGAATTTATTTTCTTTATATTCCTAGTAAAAAAATACCAATGAGTGTTAATTTTTTAAATTGAATACATGATATAAAAGTTAAATTAAAATCATTCATAAATATTTATTAATTTAATTTACTAAGATAAAAATACACTATGTACATAAAAACAAATTTTTTGAAAAAAAACTATTTTTTACCTTAAAATGATTTTATATTTACTTTTAATCAATTTACAATCAAAATATGAATGATTATTAATTTTTTTTACATTAAATAACATTATATTTCATAAAAACCATAGTTAATTATTGATTATGGTACATAATATATAGAATTATAACACATCAAAAAATTGATCTTTTAATATAAAATGATATTATTTTTAACATTTAAAATTCAGTACTTATTTCCAAGACATTAGTAAATAATTTTTCTTTAAGTAAAAATTTAGTACATATTTATAAGGATTTATTTATTATTTCTCACAGCCACCAATACAATGTCTCTGTTATAATACTCAACTTTAATAATAATATTTCAATAGTATATCGTGGTTCGTTTAAATTTGGCGTTTCATGCAAAGCATGCTATCCAACAAAAAAATCTATATGAATAGAAATATATAATTAAATATCATGGTGTTACATTATATACCCTCATAAAAATTTATCCCTTAAAATTACACTACTTTGATATAAAAAATGAGGATGATTCTCCCTCATTATATCCTCAGGTTCCCATGTTGCTTCCTCAAATTTATAATTTCACCACAAAACTCTGACTAGGTCAGTGGTCTAATTATGTAGCATATTCACTATTTTATCTAGAATATATACCAATTGTTACTCATAATAAATAATATTATCCTACTATATAACCTCTGAGTTTAGTACATATGAATGATCAGATATCTACTTCTATAAAATAAGTACATGAAACACATTTCAAACTTGTGATAGGTTCGTTGGGAGTGCCGAGTGGTAAGATACCATCTCGATAAAATCAATAATATAGAAGGGATTTATAAGACTAGTGATTTTATTTCCATTATTTCAAAATATTATAACCTTTTTCCATGATGATATTCAATGGAATACCTTATAACTAACTTTTAACTCTAGATCCCATCGATGATTATCAACATAATGATTCTATTAGATCTGTGCTATCTTGACATAGAGCTAAATATATTTAATATTATTCACAATTTCTTTATATAGATCGAGTTCCAATAAATTTATTCCTCTAACTGCATCCAAATATATCAGAGTTCTTCACTTCTATCCATATAGGGATTCATATAGAGTCTATTGAATTCTCAAGTGAAAGCTATTGTTATAAGAAATTTTTACTAGAGGAAGGGGTTTATACCAAACTCCTTTGAAATATATAGATAAATATCTCAAAATATATTTTAAGGTTTTAATGTTCCGATTATATTTATAATCTTTTTTTGGATGATATGTAGTGTTAAATATCAAATTTATATTCAAATATTATTGAATACTTTTCCATATCTTCGTAGAAAACCTCGTTTCTTTATCAGATTTGATTGAGAGTGGAACTCTATTCAACCTTACAACTACCTGAAAATATAACTAGGAGAATAAATTAATAAATTAATCTTCTCTAATATCAATGAAATGGGATGAATTCATGAGGTGATCGACTATAAATCAAATAACATTATGGCCTTTATATGTTTTAGGGAGTTTGAAAATGTAATTTAGAGTGATGTTTTCCCAATTCTATTATAGTATGGGTAATGGTTGTAACATACAATAAGTATTATATCAATAATCATCAATATTATAAAAAAACAAAGAAATGAGATATATACTTTGAAATAACCCTTTTTATGTTTTCCCAATAGAATTTTTTTTATATCTCTATACACCTTTGTACTCCAGGATAAATAGAGAATTAAGAACTATGAGCTTTATCCAATAACCCTCCTCCTAATATTGGAATATATGGGACACATACTCAGTTACATAACCTTATCATTCCCCACAAATCATGGTTTAACTTGAGAAGATTCTTTACCTTCTTCTATAGTTCCACATCTTCCTTATTCCCCTCTTTAATCTTTAAATGGATGGATGATTGAAAATCATCTAAGAAAGATATTATTTTCTCATTACCTAATAAATTTAAGATATAAATTTTTTAAATCCAAATGTATTAAATCTCTTTCAATCCTCATCATAGAAAATATAACATGGAACTTCTATCTCAGAGCACCAACCACATTGTTTTCCTTCTCATGGTGGTAATGTATTGAGTAATCATAATCTTTAGTCAACCCCAACCATCTCATTTTGGATCATTTTTAGTTATCAATATGTAAATATATTATTCAAACTTTTATTATCAATATATATATATATATATATCAAACTATTCACTATAAATATAATAAATCTATATTTTCAATGAAAAAATCACTACTACCAACTCTAAATCATGAGTTGGGTAATTTTGATTATGGATTTTCAATTGGTGAGAGGTATAAACAGTCAATATATTATTCTTTATGTGGATTCATCCCAATACCTTCTTCAATGCATCACTATAAATCACAAACCCTTTACCACTATATGGTAGTGTGAGAAAAGGTGAACCAAATGACCTTCTTTTTCACTCCTTGTAATTTTCTTCACATTCATCTGTCCAATAGAACTTGGATCCCTTTCCCAATAACATAGTTGTTGGATTTTTTAGCCATGATAAATTTATCAAAAAGAATATGTTGTATCCAACCAAACGAATAAAACTATGTATTTATGTCTCTTTAGTTATTATAATCATTCTCTCAATAAATTATATCTTTAAAGGATCCATTGATATAACCTAACATAAAATTATATGACCCAATAATGAAAATATTTATATTCATATTTCACTCTTGAAAAATTTTTAATACACCTTTTCCTTCCTCAATGTATTCAAAATAATCCCAAAATAATCTTTATGCTCTTACATATAATTAGATTAGATAAGGAAATATCATATAAAGACTATAAAAATATAATTATGGTAATATATAAAGGATATATTCATAAAATCTATAAATATAAAATGGGATTTGGTAAGTCCAATTGTAATTAATATAAATTCGTAATGAAAATTAATACCATGGAAGGTTGTCTTGGATATTTCCTTATTTTTACTACTCAAATGATGATATCCATATTTGAGTTCAATATTTGAGAAGTATTGAGCTTCTGAAACATTATCAAATAAGTCATCAATATGGTGTAAAGGATTTATGTTATTGATAGTGATCTTATTAGTTTCTTGATAATCAATGCAAATACACATTGACCCATCTTTATTATTAACAAAAAGAGAAGGTTCTACCTATGGTGATTCACTTGGATGAATGAATCCATTATCAATATTATCCTAGAGTATCTTAATTAGGTCCTACAACTAAATTGTGATCATTATATAATAATTCTTTGAAATATGTGTAACACCAGATATGATTTCTATTGAAAATTAAACTTCATAATTTCAGGGAAGACTGGGAAAGTCTTTAGGAAACACATAGGAATATTCTTAAATAATAGGTTTGTATTCATTATTTAGTTTCTCCCCAACCATTTAGTTAATATCCCCCATCAATATATAATAAGACCTATAAGTTTGAGGTAATTTACATTGGAATTTCATATTCATTCTAAAAGAAAATTATGATCGTAGATTGATTTAGATTATAAAAGATGACTTACCTTCCTCAGAAATTGATATGAGATCTATATAAAGAGATCCTGTACATTCCCAGAATAACATAAAATTCAACTAGAGGGAGATGATTTACATGAAGCATATTTCTACAAAATCCTATCAAATAGGATCTAGATACATGAGATGTTATCATTATACCATTATTATATTTTACTACTAACTCAACATCTAATCATTGAGGTGATGATGTTATACCCATTCAAAAATATTTAGATATAAAAGTGTTGGTAGATCCAGAATCAAATAAGGAATTTTTATTTCTAGAGTGGTTGGTATGTACCTTACACCACTTATTTATTATTGACCACTTAAGCAATTTTAATCACATATGAATTCATTTTTTTAGTTTAAGAGGTTTTCGACATAGATTATCATCAGAAACCCTTGTTTTCATATAATGATTGGTGTAATCTATACAGACCATATAGTTATATCATTATAGTGTGGGTTTCAAATTTTATTGAAATTTATTTCCATTCATTTCATTTAATGGATTCTTATCACTAGTTTGGAATTATTTTGCTGGATTTCATTTTATACACTTAAAATATTTACTAGTCCACTTAAGGAAATTGACTCTATACTTCCTTTCACACTTTTGGCATGAAGGAAGATTAATTTTCTTTCATATGTGGGTATTATTATTATAAATTTCAAAAAAATTCCATATTTCTCTTCATATCCCCAAAACAACAATAAAAACGAGAGTCTCCAATATTTATTTTTATCTTAAGATCACATCAAAACATTTCCTAAAATTATAAAGTTATATTATATCCATGTACATTCAAATACTTGTTCTTGAGACACTAAGTAATCAATAAAATTTACTTTTAGGGACAATGATAAAACCTAAATATTACCTTGATAATTTGGTGAAAATTTCTCTATAGGTACTAATCAATTCATTATCCCTATGCTTTAGTTCAAGAAATTAGATCTCCATTTTAGTGTAAATAGTTTGAGCAAAATAATTTTTCAAAAATACCTTCTTAAACTCTACCCATGTTATAGAGTCAACTTTCTCCTCTTACCTTATATTACTGATAATAGTAAACCATTGATTATCTTCACCTTCCAAATGATACAAAACTAAAATAACTTTCTCATGGTCTAAGAACTAGAGACTGGGAATATATTTTTTATAGAAATGATAAATTGATCAGAAATAAGTGGATATGAGGAACCACTTAAGGATGGAAAATGTTTCCAAATAAATGAATCAATGGTGAGTTGTTACTTCCTTTAGACTTTTGGACGTTTATCATGATTCATGTTACCATTCATATATTTTTAGATTTTGGGGAGCATACCAACATGATTTTTCTCCCATCTCCCATCTCATTTAATTTAACATGAGGAAAATTGTTTCATTAGCCTTTACATTAATTCTTCACATGATTCATCATAGTTACACCCATTTACTAAAACCAAAAATCATAGTACAAGTATGAAACATCAATAATAAGGTTAAATAATCATATGATTATTAAAATAATTCTTATTATTTCCTAAATTATCAAAAATTATTTCAACTAATGATGCTTTAAGTTTATCTCACATCACTATATCTTATCATAGGTTTCCATAGAGTTTATCCCTTCAATATTCATAATGTTTTTTAAATAGAGTGTGAATTGACTAAATAATATCCCATTGGAGTTTCAAAATAGGTGTTCAATTTTTCCTCTTTACCGTGCACCGGGTGAAGTTCGAGTTAATAGTCAATCGACCTTTTTAGGGTTATTACCTCAATAAGTGTCTATGTTAGATATTTCACCCACTTATTAGCATCCAAAAATTGATTTGATTGCTAGGAAACTACAAAATCTCGAATTTAACATAAAATCATGATTTTATCCTATACATAATCTTATCCCCAGGATTTTCTCCAAAATTTTATAATCCTAATCTCTAAAAATAACTTATCCCTACTCTGATATAAAGTTATATGACCCATGAATTATATAAAAAGTATTACATAATTTTAGATGAATATTGAATACATGTCATAACAATACATATAATAAAACCTTAAATATTTTGTGTATATGTGGACTAGATACACAATAAACTTATTTTATGAAAAATCATCAACACCTCCAACAAATTTATTTCCAAATAAAACCCTTATTATACATATCCTTCTTAAAAACATTATTCATAACTTGGGAAATGGAAAAATAAGAAAGGGTGATCTCATATTATCAGTATGGGTAAACATAGGAGATAACAACCAATGATCATAAGTGATCATAATATAAGAATAAGGGCATGAGAACATGATCATCACTTATAAAAGTCATACCCAATAAGTAAAATATCACTGATTATGAGTCATGACATAAGTATTTTTTATATAAAAAGAAATAATTAATAAGAGTATGAAATTAAAAATAATAAATCCTGATACATGAGAATATACCATGAGAATAAGATATAAATATATTGAATATGAATAATCATAAAAAATAGTTTTCTTAGTGAAGGTTCACTTGCAAGACTATCAGAGTGAATAAAGTCCCTTATAGAATGGGGTTAAGTCCCCATTGAAACTCATATTATCTCATGAGATATCTATCTTTACCCAATGCATTAGTAGTATATGTAATTATGGGAACACTAATCAAAAAATAAAAACCCTACATATTTATTCCATAAGATCATGAAAACATTCTTTATTTAATCATAGCATAACCCATATAAAATAAATGAGTTTCATAAATATTTCATAATAACTTAATTAACCCATATGAAAGAAATGACTTTCATAAAATCATTATTAAAACATCATAATAATAATGCATCTATATAAAGAAAATGGATGGTTTCATAATATCCTTAGTTAATACTAATAAACATTAAAGGATGATGACATAGATAAAAAATACCCTTAAAAGAGAACTTGGGAATTTTTATTAAAAATGAGGGTAAATATATTCTCATTTAGAATCATTTAAAAAATAAAAAAAATTCTAGAATATTGATAAAAATATTTTATTTGAAAATATACATGGAAACATGTAAATAAATATTCATGAAGATGGAATTACATGTTGATTGGAAAATCTTCTCATGCCATATAAGTTGAAAAAGAACATTCTTTTCACAGTCTTGTAAAAATAAAAACCGATTCATATAAAAAACATTTGAAATGATTCCTTTTAATAATTTATAAATAAACTATAATATATTAAGAATAAAATTTATCAAACATTTATGTATTGATAAAATAATCCATATTTTTTTGAAGAACATGGACATGGAGGAGAAAGATTCCCGACTCAAAAAGAAGAAATATGGCCATATTTTTTTAAAAAATATTTCTCAATAAATTTAAATGAGAAAGAGAGGAATATGGTAATAATACTTTAAAATTACAAAAATAGCCATTGAATTAGAAAATATATGGTTTTAAAGGATAATGATCACATAATTTACTTGTATATAAATTTCACATATATAGTCCTAAAAAGAAATGAGATTGTAACATAAAACCTTAACTCAAGACCCATCTTGGTTTATACATGTTCAAAACTCATATATAATAGATATAGATTTAATATAAATATATTATTTAAACGTAATAATTTTTAACTTACTTTATATCATTACTTTATAATCTATAATCACCCTTTTGTTAATAATTCTTCATTAAAATGAACATTTGGGTAAAAACTGGTTTTTTCAACGCATGTTACAATTTGAAAGTTTTAGTCCTTGAACCTTAATAACAGATTAATTATCTATAAAATCCTAATCATGTAATAACTATCATATTTATTCAATAGATACAATTTTATAGCCATCCAAATATATTGATCATAAAAAATTTCTTGCAACACTTTATGGATACGGTTGTCCGTTCATACACACGAGTGATGTTTATACATTTAGATGGATATAAATAAAGAAAGGAAAATACTAATGTAATATTATATAATCCTAATTATATAGTAAATATCATATATATTAATGAAATATATCTTTATGTTCATCTATGTAGGGAATAAATAAAAAAAATAATGACATCACTTCGTAGAGGTAGTAGTCCACACATACACATGAGAAACATTATCATTTACTGAGGGATGGGATGGAGATATAAAATTTATTTAAAAGTAACATAAAAAAGTATCAATAAATTATATATAATTATACCATCACGTTAATATGGTTATAGAATATTTTTATGATGTTTAAGAAGAAAGAAACCTAAAAAAGGTCAGTAAGAACATATACCTCTTCTTTAGGTATCTTCCATTGAAAAACACCTTAAGGATTCTTGGATGAGTATTTTGGGAATAACATAATTTCAATGTCATGGATGAAGATTTTGGGAGAGTAATTAGATAAATCTTGGATGAGATAAAGGGCTCAAGTGGTGTGTAAAATTGAGAATAGGTGGTGTCCTTTTATAAGTGAGGTGGGTGGGAAATTTATAAATACTTGAAACTTCATTATATAATATATGCCTTAATCAATTAATGTGGATAAAAGAATCCATTTATTAAAATATAATAGGTTTAGGGAGGTAATAAATCAACCAAAAATATTGAATCATGTGTTTTGTGATACTTTAAATCTTATCTATCAGGTTAATCCTCCCATTGACTCTTTTTAACCCTTACCACAGTGATACATTTTTATCATGGCTACTATTCATTATGGACAAAATAAAAGTTAACCATATAAACTAATATTAATTATCCTACTTTAAAATATTGAATCAATTTTACTATATTCAATTTATAAAATTGGTATGAATTAATTATAATGTACACACAAAAATGTATGAAATATTTTTTAAGAAAAATTAAATTTCAATCATAAAGTATATTTAATTTCATTCTATGCTTAATAACCACCATTATATTAACATTAATTAATTAAATGAATAATGGATCTAAAAATTATATTAAAATAATTCATAAAAAGTTATTAATTTAATTTACTAATATGAAATACATTAGGTACATAAAGATATTTTTTTTTCAAAATAACTCTTCTTTACCTTCAAATAATTTTATCGTCACTTATAACCAATTGATAATCAATGTATGAATTATTATTAATTTGTTTATATTAAAATACAATATATTTAATTAAAATCATATTTAATTATTGATCAAGGTATATAATATATATAAAAATAAAATACTTTTAAAAATTCATCATTTAACATTAAATCATATTTTTTTAACATTTAAAATTGAGTACTTATTTCTTTGGAATTAATCAATAATTATTCATTAATAAAAAACTTTATACATATTTTTATTAATTTATTTATTCATATTATCACCCACCAATACAATGTATAAGTGATTAAAATAATATTTATTAATAATATTACCATAGTATATCTCCGTTAATTTAAGCTCATTGTTGTGTGCGATGAAAGATATCCAACACATCAAATTTATTTAAAAATAAATATATCATAAAATCATGGTGTGTTACAAATACCACATGCCAAAATGAATAGTGAAACTCCTTAGCTTAGATTTATATGATGTGGTGTCCTACCCAGGTTCCATGCTTAACTAGGGAGAACACCCTCAAGTCTAAGAATTTTTTCGAGTCCCTTTCATATATATGGTGCCCCTTAACACCATAGTCATCAGAACACCAATCCAGTGAAATTTAACCTATTTGTTTCACACTTTGAGGATCCCAAGGTTTCATTCCCAAAATATGGAACTATAACCTCCATACTTGTTGTTTTTTACATCAACCATGGGGTCCACTATAGCGTGATACTCCCTATGATGGTGAACTTATAATGAAATTTAATCACTTGTTTGCAAAGATTCACTACACCATCCACCCGAGATCCCAAATCCTCGACTGAACATCATTCTGTTTCAAAAAATTTCTTCTTATTACATCCATAAACTTAGAAATCTAATCCAAAACCTATTTATCCAAAGGAAACATACTTCAGAGAACAAAAAATAAAATTTCCCAAGAATTTATCAACCTAAAAAGGACCTAGGGTTTTACAAACAACTCACCATATCACTTCTCATACCCAAAGATCCTCTTTATACATTAAACTATAAAACATATCCTATAAAAATAAAAAATCCACAAAGAAGTCATGATCTTCTACTATGTAATTCCAAATGATCTTCCACTGGGCAATTCCAAATAAAAGGTTCACAATTTATTCAAACATGATCCACCACTCGTTACCACTATCAAAACAGCGAGACAATACTTAACCATGCATGTATATTCTAAGACAAAATAGTGTAATCAATTAATCCATCACATGAATTATGGTTCTACCCACTTTCATAATGATCCATAGTAACACATTCTTAGTGACACAAATTCACTTGGTGCAGTTTTCATATCACCCCACCCAATTTCATATGGAAATAAATGTCAATCCTTCTTTGAAAACCCATTTTAAAAATTTTTGGTTTTAACTTATAATGAACTAACACACTACCCAATAATGATTAATTAACCCCTAAATGAATTGTGGTATTATTCAAGGACTGAAAAAAATTTCAAACCTAACTTCCAATGTAATTCCATTTTTGGAACCTTAACCGGCCAAACCTGTCATTTTTCTCTCACCCGGGCATAAACACATCACCAGTTTTACACCCCCTTAGATCACATAAAATTGATCCTGAGCCTGATTCTAATTCATAGTCTATAAAATATCACATTCTAATCCCAAAAATGTTATTTTACATGAGACTAGATAAATTGGATACATCCATTCACTAACATCCAAAAGCCACCTCGATCATCTAACAAATAGTTTGATCACACCCATGAATCTACCCTTATGTGGGTCATACCTCTATAGATAAAACTCTAAAATTTACAATATTTAATGAATGGGAATGACCATTATGATTATATTTTAACACTAATTTGAAATGTCAAATACTTCCCATCATCACCTTAGTTGGAATGTCATCCTCGATAATGAGAAAAAAATCATCTGAAAAGAGTTTCATAACATCCAATAGTCTATGGTGAACTATGCCCCATATGGATTTATTTATAACAATCCCAGAGTGTAACCTAAATAGGTTCGATCATCATAATTTTTTATCTCCTCATGAGACACACTTATTTATAGTGTCAACTCTTGACACTATGTCATCCATTGTGTTATTATCACAAAAAAGGTAACCTTTACTTTGAAAAAAATAACACTAAGCCCATCATAATTTTGATAATTCTATATTACATTAGATCACACACATACACTCACAGATATATCTCTATTGCATCCAAATTTACTAGGTGTATGGTCCCATACCACCCAGTCAAGCAACTCAACTCATGCTTCCATGTATCACATGTCATAAAAACTAGACTCACATGCTTAAATCACCAACCATGCTAAAATTAATGTTATTAAAATCTAACTATAAGTACACTTGATTCACCTTATCAAAATAAAGAAATTTACCCATGAAAAGGTGTATCTCATTAATTCTTACCAATCGATGTCATTAATAAACCTGAATGATTTACCCAAGATATCATCACACTCACAAAATCACTTAAATAGTCAAAAGGGTTAAGAACTAGACCATTCCTTCCATCCAAAACCCACCTTGATACAAAAATAACTTCATGTTCTTAATCTATGAATGTTTAAGGAATATCTATGTATGTACCATATACATGGTAACAAATCTTGTGAACTGATTCCATAACTCGAAGTATCTACCCATGCTTCTATCCAAATAAAGACCTAAATGACTGGTCTAACCCCCATATCTAGTTACCACTTCATATTGTAGATCATCACCATAATAAAAACCAACTAACTAATATCCTATGAAATATACCATGGCACTAAGGTCTCACACATAGCCCATAAACCATGTATCATAGGTCCAAACCCATGGGAAACATCCATATCCCCATATATAATATCACATAGAAACTAATGTGACAAAAAACATACTCTAGGGTTCTCATGTACATATCAGGAATCACATGCCAAACCCCCAACATACAAGGACACTAATACTCACCAGGTATCTACATACAAGACTAACCCCTAGAAAACTATGATCTCATTTTGTGTGTGTGTGTGTGTGTGTCTAACAACATCTTCTTAAGATGATCTATGTTTAGTATACCATATTCATATGGTTTGATTATATAGAATGACACTAAGATTTTTTATAAAAAAATAATAATATAGGTTGTCATTGAATCTTTAAATAAATAATACCATTTTATTATCTAAAATTGTACCAAAACCAACAACAAGGTGTCTATCAATAGGGAATAAAATTCATACATCAACATATTAGGGTTACTAAAAATCCCTTACATCTACGGACGATATAGTCATCATAAAGGACCATACCTTCATAGAATCAACATGACTTTTCATCAGAAGAAAATATAATATGGTTAAATTGAGTAGATTTTCACCCAAAAGATATATGGAATAACACCATAAATTTTTCTTCTGAAACATTAAATATATGTAATCTCTATCTTCACTGAAATCAATTACAAAAAAACATGCATACGTCAAGAGAGTCCTACATGCCTAACATGATGCATGTACACTGACCAATTGGAAATGGAGAAAGAGAAAAAAACCATTAAATAATAAATTCACAACTCAAGTGTGTCATATTAACAAACCATAAATTTATTTTAAAATATTAAAAATATCAATAGCTTTTTTAACACCCTATACCAAGCTTTAAGTGAATTGCTACATACTATAAAAATTTCATTATTTAAATGTGATAGTTAAATCCTATTATTTGAATAAGCAGCATTGAATATGATTAAAATAATTATAAAATATATAATTATAATTTTCTTTATCAATACAATTTTTTTATTAATTATTAGTAAATAAGCACCCAATTTTTAGCAATACCATTTTTTGATTCAAAAATATATTTTATTTAAAAATGTTTTTATCACTTTTAGTGAGAAAAATTATAATAAATTTATGAATATTTTATAATTATTTTATAAAAGTATATAATTTTTAAATAATAATATAAAAAATTATCTGAAGGTACTTGTTTTGGAATTTTGTAAAAATTTTAATTTTTCATTAAATAGTGAAAAAATACCGATTTTATTGAAAAAGTCCCTTTCTATTAAATTATTTACAAAGTACCATTTTTTATGAATTTTTTTTAAACATAATTAGTTAATGTTTATTAAAAATAGTAAAATTTTTTCATTTTAATTATAATTATGCTTATTTTTGGTATAGAAATATTTTTATATTGAAAATGCATTTAAAAAAAATAGTTTTCACCATGTTCTGTGAGTTTATTTTAAAATTAATTTTTTAAAATTATAAAGATTAAATTTAATAAAATGGATTCCATATTTCGAATCATAATATCAAAATTTATTAAATATTCCTTCTTTATTTTTGGTTATTATGAAAATTAACCATTGAAAATATTACTCACCTTAGTAAGGGTAAATCTCAAAATTAATGTTAAAATTTTATGATAAGACTATAAAAATTTATATTAATCATAAATTATTTATTTTGGATGAGTTTATTTCACCCATAATCTTCCAATATTTTATTTTATGAAAACTTGGTTCCATTTTCTCTGATAATGACCTTAATATTAGTTTATGTAATGAATAAATCAAAAATGTCACTCCTTTTGTTTTAATAATTTTAATATTTTTTCACATGGATAAAATAAGGTTATGTTAAGTTATAAATTTTTATTTTACATATTAAATAATTTTTTATTAACAAAATTTATTTTTAATATTTAGTAAAGGAATAATAATCTTAAATATAAACTCAATGCCGATATAATGCTTTTTTATCGAGTAGAAAAATCCAGTAAATGATTTTAAAAACTCACAAAGTAATATTTTTTGGTTTATTTATGGTTTTAAAAGAATTTTATGAATAAATATAATTATTTTAATTTTTTATATTCAAATTATATACCTTTCTTTATGTCCTTAAAGTCAAAATATATTAATAATTCTTAAAACAACTTTAATTATATTTTATGTTAAATTATATATTATTAACTGCTTTTAAAAAACATAAAAAAATTTAAATAGGAAAACAGGGATGGGATATGGTCTAAAATATCATCCCTTATCCATATTTTTGTTTCAATTTTTACCATATAGTTAAATTTATAACCATTTAGTATAGAAACAGTTGTTACCATAGTTAAAGATGAAATGGGTTAATGAAGGGTTTAAACCAAACTATATGGTTTAAAATTCCACAAAACCTATCCAAATTTTACTGTTGAATAAATTTAGACCTTAAAATATCTTATATTATAAATTTCATCCACTCAGTTCCACTTTCACATGATAATAATTTATTATATTTAAATATTTTAGGTTATTCAAAGTGTTTCTGTTTGTTCATTATAAAAGGAAACCACCTCTTCTCTACTCCACACACCACATTGCGCCACTTATCTTGACAAAAAACTATTAAATATATTATTAACTTCATTATTTAAATTCTAAAGGTTATTTTATTCTTAAAATACTACCCCTAGGATTCTTAAGGATACATCCAATGGAGGATTTTCAAAGAAGATATAATCATCTTAACCGACTGTTTTCATATTACTTATTCTCCCACCCAAAATTCTATTCTAACAGTTACAATATAAAAAAATACGTATCTAAAATAAACTTATATGTTATTAAGCTAATGTAATAAAATTATTCATATTTATTTTCTCTCAAATATGAAATGAAATTATTGCTCGTGTGTACTTGTGGACTACCACCTACACAAAGCTATACGATTAATTTTCCATCATCAAATCACATGGATGTTTATAATAACGAATTTAATAAATATAATTTTTTTAAATGTTAATTTTCATTTATATTTATTTATTTCCATCCATTAAAAAATATAAACATCACTCATTTGTATGTACGAACTACCACATACATGAATGATATAATTTATTTTTATATCATGTCAATTTATAAAAGATTATAAATATGAATATAAGAAATATATATGATATTTATATCATGATTAAAATTATTTATATTATGAAACTATGATCTGGATGCAAGGACCAAAATTTCTAACCAAAACATACATGAAAAATTAAATAGTTAAGATATGGAAACAATGATTTTAAAAAATAATTATAGATAAATGGGTATTGAAATGTTATAATTGGATAATATATGATATTTTATGTATTTATGTGGTTATGGTATAGAATTATCATAAATTTTAATTTATTATACTTTATATTAAAGTATTTATAAAGAAATTTATTTGTGAGGTAACTGTTTCTAATCTCACTTTTATTTCAATGAGACACATGTCATATTCAAAAATTATTCCCTTTGTGGTGTGTATATACGAACCATGAATATATTTTATGGTTATTTTCATGAAAATTATATGTCTTTACAAATCTATATAATATTATATCATTTATGAGATTTTGATTCAGATATTACCAAATTTGTAAGGGATCTTGATGTCAATATTTTTCGTTCAGACATTTATGATGCAATGAACCTATTTATATTTATGAGGTGAATGTACTACCCATTTTATATTTCATATAATGAATACTTATTAATTAATGGTATTTAAATTTACAATCGAGATTATTTCATTTGATGGATTTTGATTCCTATGTTACCAAAGTGGTAAGGATTTATCATCTCAAATCATATTCTTTGAGACATATGTTATTTTATGCACCTATATTATTATTTTTAGGTGTAAATAATTACCATTTGAAATATTATATTTTTAATATCCTTATTTTAATTATATTTAATGTTTCATTTGATTAAATTATTTCATCGTAGTTATGATTCCAAAGTTACCAAAGTGGTACAGGTGACTTCTTCGATTTAAATTTTAATTAGAAACATTTATGTTTAAATTTACTTTGGGTGAATTTATTTATTTAACTCTTACAAAATCCATTTTATTTCTTTATCCTATGCCTAATCTTAATTTTACTCATGTTTTATTCACATTTTCCTATATTTTTTAGTCAAATAAAACTGAAAAAACGTTTTTAAGTAAAAATGACCTTACTTATCCTTGTGGTTGGGAATATTTTTCTTCCATGTACATATTTTTCTAAAATGTTTTAAATAAAGATTTTACTATGCTATAATTATTGTTTCAATTAAATTTTGACCATGTTTTTTAATTTTTTTAATGTAATATTATTTTCATTTTTTGAATGCGGTACATTTAAACTTTTTACTAAAGTGTGAAATAAACATTTTGTAACAAGCATGAAATGAGTGGATTATTCCCCTTTAATGAATTTAATTTTGGTTGAATATTTATTTTCAGGTTTCCATGTCTATTTTTTGAGAAAAAAAGTTTCTAAATATTTTGGGAATTTTTTGTTTTATATTTAACAAAATATAAGGAAATTTTATATGTTTTCGAAGAAATGTTTAAATTATTTTTAATTATTTTTCATCCAAGTCAACATAATTTGATTTTTATTATTATAAAATGTTTATATGATCTAATTATACCATATATATTATTTATCTAGGTGGTTTATGATGATGTGGGAATTGAAATGAAACCTGTTTTATTTTCATAGGTCAATTAAGACAGGATGAATGATTTTATGATTATGATGATAAAATATTTATAGAACATATTTTCTCTTCCATGTGTTAAGATATGATGAAATTATAATGTTTTCATGATCATTTGGAATACATATGAGTAGATTATGATTATTTTATAGGTTTAATTTGAATTATATAGCCGTTTAATGCATTTGGTAATGATGATAGAGTTAACTATGTGAAGGTTACTCCTAAGATAATGTTGGAATTAACTATGTAGGATTTTCCATAATGTGATTATGTACATAAAGTAATAATGGTTCTAAGATCTATCCTTTAAAAATGATTTATATGATTTTGATTCTACCTCACTCTATTCCAAACTTTTATGACATGATCATATGATTATGATACGTTCTCATATATCATGAATTTTGATTATCTTATGATTCATGAATTATGATTTCCAAAATTTATTCCATGACTCATGATTATAATCTATGAATTATTAGGTATTATTTTATATCATTATTATCATGTTATGATACCCTTATTCTCCTATTATGCTTACAAATGATCATCGAATGATATCTCCCATGTTTACCCATACTGAGTATCTAATCTCATCCCTTCTTATGTTTTCACTTACCTAAGATATGGATAGTGGTTTTAATTATGTCCCTCCTAATAATAAAACTACATGTGAAGAACATATTGGGTGATGATATATATTTTTATGAACCATTTTTTTATGTATCCAAGTGTCCAAAGAAAATAAACCTTTACAATTTTAGTATAGATCATAATGATATACAATGAATAATAATCCAATGAAATTTAATATTTATGTATGTTACACTTGGGTTTCCTCTGGATTTATAGGATAAATCATCCATTCATATCATCAGAAACCAAGAATAGCATTCCCATATCCCTAGTAACATGGACTTCTCATCATAAAATATGTTCACGATGCACCTTCCTAAGTTCCATCAGAATCTCTAAAACTTTCCAATATCATATGTCAACCATATTCCCAAAATGTAAGAATAAAACTCTAATAACCTCTTTCATATCACCAAAATAAAATCTCTAATACCCTACCCTTATTTATAGCTACTGATCCTACATGCTCTTAGGTGCGCCTCACCGTATACTAGAGGATACAAATTAGTAGTGGTGGTATAGAGTGTTACCATGAGGGAGACTATAAACCCAAATCAGAGTGCACAATAATATAAAAATAACCAAATAACACCTATAAAAAATAAAAATATGAATATATTTATGTAATAAAATACAACATGCTATATAAAATGGAAATTAATAGTAAAAGAGTCCTATAGACTCATGATAATGCTAAAACAGATAAATTTTTTTCCCACTAGGCTGATAACATACCCAAGATAAATAAAATAATAAATGATATGAGGATTTAATATATCCTTGAATATTACCTCATATATTATACACTCTATTTTATCTATCATGTTTAATCATTAAAATCTTGGCATCTTCCAAACATGAATATGTGATCAGTGAAGATTTCTCGGGCACCCAAGTTTCATGGTCACTTGAATAACTAGTAAATATAGGGTGTAAACATTTGATATTCTCAACAGAATAAATAGATAACTAAGGATACATAAATGAACAGAAATCATCAAACCTCTTGTTCTAATATAACTCTTAGGATTAACTATACCTAGTTTGTAAAATACTCAAGTTTCTATGAGAATGTCACACAACTATACAAAAAATATCAACTGTATGGATGATTCTTAGGATAAATTCATGGACATAATGTTGTATTAGGATGATTACTGAGATCCTTGGAGAAATTCCTCAAATTTAAATGGTATACTACTCACTCAGGAGATAGTACGTCCCTCCTAGATTATATAATTTATGCCACTCATATAGGGGAAATGCATTCCTATCGCATCATATCACAGTATACTAATCAATTGATGGAAAACGTATCCATCCTCGATAATCTCATATATATATATATATATATATCTATGGGGTAAGTACATCCCTCCCATCCGTCATATATAATGATGTATAAAGGCTGAATCCAAGGAGAACATCCAAGGCATTCTATGTAACTCAATATATCTCACTGGGAAATTTTTCATACCCAAATTATCGTATAAGTAATAGGCACAAGGATTGATCCAAGGGGATCATCCAAGGAAACCCCCATATCTCAACACTTCTTAGTGGACAATTCATCCCACCCAATTCATATCATCAATATTAGGTATAAGGATATATCTAAAGAAAACATCCAAGATATCTTGTGTATCTTAATAAATCTGGATGGGAAGTGGGTCCCACTCAAATAATATCGTATTATGAATCACATAATGGTTTTCTATTTTCCAAAAACTGTTTCCAAAACTCAAGTTCAACCACTCATGTGAAATTCCTAACATCAACTATTTGATTCATATCAGGTATGTTATTGATTTGGGTTCTAATGTTACACCCATAACTATCCCTACACATTTCCACACACATACTCTCAAGAGTTAACATCTCATTAGTTAATCCTATGGGGAAACTTATATGTAATCAGGCATATATACCACACATGGGTTTCTCTATCAAATTCATATCACATAGTTCAAAATATATTAATTATAGGGCATAACATACCTTGGAATCATCATAATCATATCACAAACTCATTGTCCGCATAGGTATACACGCACACAGTAGATTTAATGAAGCCAATATGCTTCCCAAGTTACCCTAGGTTGTTCCTCACATCCAACATATCTATAATATACCTAGTCTATACCTACCTAGGTACTCACATCTCAACGGGTGAGGGGAACTTTCCCCATTCTCATCAAAACTACCCCAAAGTCTTTAAGCAATCTCAAGTTTTCTACATGGACACCTCTTGGACATCCGTCTTAATTCATCACCCACATATACCCATAGGTTACTAAGGCACCTACCAAGGTCTTCCACATTCACATAATTCATTTAAGTTTTTACCTATCTATTTTTGTTTATTATAAGGAAATATATCACAATTAAGGCCTCAACCATTAATGAGTGAGGCATCAAGCCAGTGTACAAGGTTCCATCATATAGATTGGTATATTACTCAATTTCGTTAGTCATTTCACATTAAAAAAATAATTTACTTAATATAAAATGGTAAATTTACTTTAGTTACAAGAATAAATATCATAATACAATCATATATAAATAAAGGAAAATACCAAAGTGGTATGCTTATGGAACTACATACCTAAAATAGAGTTTTTAATTAATATCCCATCAATATCTTCCTTGAAACTTACAACTCACATCCACACTAATAACAAAATTTATGATCCTAGTTCATCCCATAACATCTTATATGTAGTTTTAGTAATTATAATTAATTTAAACATTTAATTAATATAGGCATAAATTCTTAAAAACTCACAAGGTATCGTCGTCACACCAAAACGATGACCATACATGTGTGAAAGGACTATGTAATACCTATAAGCCCATCTTAAGAAAAATACCTAACACACAACATCATTTTAATCACCTAATAAATTTAATTTAACTAAAATATTTAAATAAATATATTTTATGATGTACCATCAATGTAATGGTGTGTGAAAACATGTGATCATTATATCAAGATATCCTCTACCATTACTCCAAAAATTCCCATATCATTACAATTATTCCACCATAATTTTGTTTAAATAATCTCAATAACACTAACCATTTTTCAGAAAATTATAATAAGATACAAAGGGAATAACACAAGGGAATGAGAAGGGAGATATCATGTCAAATATCCATAATAACACACCAAAATTTACCCCACCTCAGTGGGGATTGATGGAAGAGATATAGAGATATTATCTTAGAACATAAATTCATGAGGGAGGAGAGAAAAAGAGGGCTTGAACCCTTAATAATTGAAGAGGGAAAAAAGGGAACTTCACAAAAAATTTAAAATGCATTGGGGAACGATGACTGGCGCTATAACTTGGGCCATGCCTTGGTGTGATCTAACTAACACAAAAGATCCTAAAAAAATAGATCTGTACCCAAATATATCCCTTCTTACTATTTCAGATAGTTGAAAAACCACTAAGCTACCAAATATATCCCTTATTTCTATTTTAGATAGTTGAAACACCACCAGTCTTGCATATCAAAATGAATGGAAAAATTCCCTGGGTTATGGTGCTGTGAAATTATGACCTTCATCAAAACTACACTCAATTAGGGAGAAACTACCTATAGTCTAAGTGATTTTTCTTTTTAATTTACTACATATAGAACCCCTTAGAATAATGGTCATAAAAATTCCTATTCATGGCATTTTAACTAGCTATTTCACATTATGTGGGGCCTCTGGCTACACACCCTCACACTGGAACTATGTCCTCTATAATGGATGTTTCACCATACACTATAAGGTCCACCAGAGTATGGTCCTCCCCATGGTGGCGAACCTATAGTTAAATTTCATTGAAGGTTCACCCAAACTAACTCTATCATCTACTTAGGAACTTGGATCTCATATTAAGCCTCATTCCATGTCCAAAAACATATTCCCATGATGTAAAAACACATGAAAATCTCATCAGAAACCTGGTTCTCCAAAATATCCCCACTTTAGTAAAATAAAATTAAAATTCCACTTGAATTTATAAATAATAAATTTACCTAGGGTTTTGAAACTATTACACTTTTTAATGTGATCCATGATCCATCATGTATCCTATAGGATGGTTCCACTGTATTGTTGATTATGAGGGTTTGCAACCCAACCAGAATAATGATTCAAGACCCTATTATAGAGAGGCTTACATCTGTTAATTTCAATCCATTCTTGAGGAAGCATGTTCAATTTTTTTATTTAATTTTCATTAGTTTATTATATATTAATTATCTAATTATCTATTCCAATTTATATAGTTTCTTGTATATAGCTATTAGACAGGAATGTGAGATTCTCAAGAATTATTTTTCTAGGGAATGGATTCATGGGATTAGATTCCCACAGATGTTCAAAATCACAAGTTTGACAACTATATTTTTTGTAAATTAATAATATATTTTATTGAGAATTTATTTATTTACTGCCTTTATATTATTAATTATTTTCAAGGATTATGTTTTCCTGTTGATGATAAAAAGATATCCTCCATTTGGGGGGATGAGATATTAAGATGTGTGATAATTTTAATCAATTTTTACACAAAATTATAAATAGATCCATAGAGAGAGATTATGATACTATTTTTGATGATTATTACATGTGTCCTATACCTAAATACACCCCTATCAAGGATTGAGATATATTGTGATCCTACTAGATAGAAGAGATGTTCCAAAGGATGTTTTCATCTATTCCATAAAATTGAGGGAGGCAAGAGGTGAATGATAGAGTTCAGGGTTATAATTTTAATATTAAACGATGAATATGGTAAGTAATATTGATTATTAAATTATATATACTTTTAAAACAAAATTTCTATGTTATATTTTCATAATTATTTGTTGATCCCACCGTTATAGAGTTTGATTTTTATAAGAGGATATTGGTTGATCATAATATATGATAGATTTATGGAAATAGAAAACATCAGATGAAGGTTATTTTTTAAATATATTTAAATAAAATTAATTATTTTTTAATTTATAATTATAAAATAAGGATAGATATGAAAATGTGAATTCATACATATGGGAGAGTCAGGTCGAGATAGAGGTTAGGGGCTTATATTAGTCATTTTTTGATGTGTTAGCTTGGATATGGGTAACCATGTCAGATATCAAGAAAGGATTTGTGATTAGTATTAGTTTATAATATAGTAAATATAGTTATCATGGTACTATAGTGAAGTTTTGGGTTATCTAGAAGGGATCTTGTACAGAATCCTCATCATCCATAAAGTACGAGGAGAGGCTATAAGCTAAGGATGATACTATACTATGATTACTTAGAGTGTAATATTTTTTTGAATGAGTTTAATATTTTGTTTTTTACATAATAATATAACATATTAAATGTTTATTATTCTATATATGAATAATTTTTTATAATTTTTAATTTATTTTAAATTTTTTACTTATTTTTTATGGTTCATTATTTCCATTACAAAAATGTTACTAAATAGTATTTGTGACAGATTAAAATCACATCATATATAATATTTACTAAGAACAATAATTTCCTTTGAAAATAATTTTAGAATTTTATTTGTAATTAATTGAAATAAATTTAGAAATATTATTAGTTATGGATCATTTTTTTCATAAAAATAATCAAGGCTTAGAAATTTAATAATGTTATGTCATAAATACTGATAATTTCTTTTTTTTCCATGATGGGTTATTTTATGAAGAATCTCATTGAAAATATTTTTTTGGAAGGATTGTTTCACAAATAACCCATTAAAAATGATAATTGTTTTATAGTGGTCCACTTAGGGATTTATTCTGGTGGTATATTTACCACCTAGAATGTGGTTCCATTGGGTAAATGACTAATTGAGATATTTTACCAACAGCGCATCATACATGCATAGATGTGATATCAACAGTGCATTATCCACCTATAAATTCTATTCTAGTAATGTATCATCAAATTGAGGACCCGAGATGGTGTATTTTTATCCCTATTAAGAGTGATATTGGTATAACATCTAGATAGATGGAATGGTTTGGTGGTACATCATCCAACCGATTTATAAGATGAAGGTATATTATTTACATGATCATGGAAATGGTAGAGTATCACCAACCCAAGATCAGTGCTACCTCATTCACTGGCAATGTCTCAATTTCCTTTGATATTGGTTCAGTGATGGATTATTCAACTAGATAAATTGTAATAATGATATCTCATTAATATAATGATGTCTAATAGTGATAGATCATTCACCATGATAATAATATTAAAAGTGATAGATCATGAATTTTTGAGGTGTGTGATTATACTATGCATATATCATCCCATTTTGGCACTTGATGAAGCAGGTATAGTCACTTTGTTTGTGGGGAGGACTCTATAGGGTGATGTGTTATTAAATTTTGTTTATTTACTTTACTAGTTTCTCATATCAAGCATGGACCTATATTTTCTAAAATTTTGAGGGACACTATTGGAGGTGGCCTATTGAGTGTTACTCAAACCCCGATCAGGAACCCTAATGTTTAGGAAGAGATCTGGTTTTTTTACATAGGTATTGGAAAGTGTCTTGAATCTTTGTATAGATTAGTGAGTGGAGATTGTTGGGAGTTTGGAGGTAGGTATGAGGTGTTACATAGGACTAGTTATGGTTGTCACCTTCACTTTTGATTATCTTAGACCGTATTGTATATAATCCACCCATGGATTATCATTCTTACATTGTATGACTTTTATGAAATATACAGTTGGTTATATTGATATAGTATAACAAACTAGGTTTTAATAACCATTTATTTTGTTAAAATAAATTTCTATAATTCTAAAATATGTATTTTTATTTTTTTTAAAGAATTAAAATTGATTATAAAATGGATCATATAATATAAAAATCAATCTAATAACACCTTATTCATTTATAGTGGCATATGAAAACCAAGGTATATGTCACTATGTATTAAATACCCATGAAAATCACCATTAGTTGAAAAAAAACCTATAATGAGAAAAAACATCATGAAAGGAGGAATTTTTTGAATAATACGAAATGAAAACTATAGGAATGAGATGTTTGATTGGAGAATATAGAATAGAATAAATTTAGAGGATATAATGGGTTTAATATATCCATTATATAGATGCTATAAATGGGTATACAACCATTCTGTAAAATATGAGTAAATATGCTACCTATTGTGAATTATTGGTATATAGTTTATGTAAATAATATTTTTTAGATGTAAAAATGTCAATTTTCATTATATATGATTTATCTGAAATAAAATATTTTTTAATATAATGAAAGCATACTAATTCGTTTTTGAGAAAAAATACTTAATTTTAAATATTTTTTTATAAAATATACATTTTTAATTAGGTCATTACTTTTAAGGAATGAATTAAATAAAACGGACTGATAAAAATGAATGATTAGTAATATAAATAAATAAAATTCATGAAATAATTACGCAACAATAATGAATACTATTTTAATCATTCATATCAATTTTTTTATTTAAGATCAATCTTTTAAATTTATATTATATGATTATATTTAAGAAATAAATTCTCACATTTGAAATAGTAAATGAGTTTTTTGTTTTTATACAGATATGTAAATGAATAATCATTTACTCATCTAATGTTTAATAAATATTAAAGAATAATAACAATTCATTTTATGACTAATGATATACTTTAAAATTTTTTATGTGTTTTTATATTAAAATTAAATAATAAAAATTTTAAAAATTTGACAAAATATAATGGGTTTTATATTTTTATTCAAAATATTAAAATTAGCTAATAGGGATAATTTCATTTTTTTGTATAAAAAATTAATCAAGGTAAAAGTTAGTTGACACGGTAATAGTAAAAGGGTTATTTTTAATGAATTATTTTTAAAATTGATTTTGAATTATTATATAAATAAAATAAATTGATCTATTTTAAATTATTACTATAATGAAATTATTATATATATTATAAAGTTTTTTAACACTCATTTAATTTGTAATTGATTTGAAATTATCTTAAGAACACTTAATAATTTAAAAAATTAATGTTTTACAAAAACTATTTTTATATTTTATATGATTTTAACTTAAAATTTAAATTTATTATATTAATAATTTTAATTAGATAAAATTGGGTTAAATTTTAAAACTAGTATGTTGAAATTTTGTAAGATTTTTCATATTATATTTTGAGTAAAAAATAATTACCAATATAAATAATTAAATAAGTTTACAAAGGGTGATAAGGGGAAATCTATAATGGCTTGAAATTTATTTAATTATCTTGATATTTAGACATTCTAGAAGGTGTTTTTAGGTGTGTAGTTCTTACCCACTTGTATCACTGTCATTTATTTCCTTAACTCACATAAATCTCATGTGATTCCATCTTTTTATTAAAAAATCACACTAAGTGACTTCAAAATATTTCTGGTTTGGTTGTGTTTGTTAGAAAAGTAGTTTGATAAGTTCAGTAGTAAAGTTCCAAAATGATTATTAATAAGGTATATTAAAAAATCTTCAAGGAAGTGTTATAGAAGCTTTGGAAGTGGTTTATAAAGTTTTGCCTATAAGGTGGTCATATTTCTTAGTGTTTTCTATGTCATTGGGGTAAATAATTTAGAGAAAGGGAAAAGTTTCATGAAGATGGAGTTTTATAACTACCTCATGAAAATTTGGAAAAGGATTGAAATTCATGAAATTTTGGAAAATTTATCAATGTATGTTTTATGAAGGTGTTATGTTTTGTGAAAGTGGTGACATATGCAAAGGTTTCGTTTTTTTTCTGGAAGTGTACATAATTTTTTTTTCATGAAAGTCTTGTGAAGTTTGAAATTTACATGAACAATTTATAAAGATTCTTGAAATTTTAGTGGTGATCATGGAAGTTTTATAAAGTAGAGATAACATCTATTAATAGGTGACTACCCCCTCATTTGAAGAAAGAAAGACTTAATGAAGATCCAAAGGCTCTGAATTGATGAAAGGGTTTCATGAATATTTTTCTCACAAAAATCATTTATAAGAACATAAATACACTTAAGAAAAACTTGTGTTAATATAAAAAGGTATTTTTTTTTTATTTTTTAGTGAGATTAATCTAGGTTTTTAAATATTAAAAAAGATGATTTTTCCCTAAAAGTTTTTTATGGGTTGCACGAAAGTGAATCTTACACAAACCGAAAATAAATTACTTGGAAATTTTGTGGTAAATAAGTATTCATAAAGTGTATAAATGTTAAGATTCATGAAACACTAAAAAAGATGTAAAAAGAAATTATTCAAGTGATCAACATAGAATATTCTGAAAGAGAAATGCACACCCTTCATTTGAGAGAGCAATGGGATTTCAAAGTGTGATTAACAGTGAATAATAGGGACAATGAGTATATTCCAAAATTTGTAAAAAAACTAAACTTTAATGGATTTATTAAATCAATACATTTCCATTATATACCCCTTGGACTAGGTCAATTATGGGGTTAACCAAGTAAAATTGTTATTACTCATGCATGTTTTCATTTCTACTCATACGTTACTACGAGAAGTGGAGAGAGTAGTGTTTTGTTTAATTATGAAACATGATCTAAATAGAGTATTATTTTAATCTATCATACCCTGATTAAACCCCCACTCATGGTATTTTACCTAGTAGATAAAATAATTGGTATGATAGGGAAATGTTAAATTTAGTGTTTCTCTATTAGTGGATGCAATAGAGGTTGTTAATGAAAAATGGATTCATATCTCTAATGGAAAATATTTTAATTGTGGAAGAATTGGATGTAGCATAACTTCCAATCATTATGTATGAATTTATTAACATCTTAGATTCAAGGTATTTTGGATATAATGGATAGTGGGGATTTATCAAAATAAGATCGAAGAGAGTAGGATGTTGATGTTAGGGGATTAAATGCTTTAGAGGGATCCTTATCCAACATAATCTATATAAAGGTGAGTTCATATAATTCATAACATTACATGTGGGAAACGTTTTTAAATATGTATGAGGGATATTTAAAAGTCCAAGAAGCTAAATTTCAGGTTCTATGGAACAAATAAAAGTAATTGATAATGAACCATAATGTGTTCATTAATGCATTATTTGACCCAGTGAAAGCCTTTTTGGAGGATATGCATGGTCTTAGAGAAGCTCATGATGATTTAATAAATGTGAAGTGTATCCTGAGAAGAGTTCCACCTCAGTTCAAGTCAAAAATCAATGTAACAGAGGAAAAAATATCCAAAAACCTATGATTTTATAGTTTACATAACACTCTTATCATGTACATGATGAGAAACAATGATAATAAGGTTGTGAAAAAATAGAAATATGAATTTTTTGAATTCAAGGATATAATGAATTATATCATAGAGGATAACCAATAAGAAGAATAGGTGGATAAAGTCATTTCATTCCTTTCTAAAATATCTAAATGGGAAAATGAAAGTTTAAAGGGAAACTTACACTTATATTATTTCAACATGAAAAGGTTGGGAATTTTATAGAACAGTTCCCTAAAAAGTTTCAAGAGAATAATTAGGATGAAGATGAAATTATAATAAAAAAACCTTTAGATAATATGAAAGGTATAGAAAGTATTAAGATAAATCTCTTAAATAACAATAAAATTCTTTCATAATAGAATGTAAGTTTTGAAGATAGTAAGGAAGAACAAATTAAATAATGTAAAGACTGCAAGCGAAATAATATGGTGGAAGTTGTTGGAAATTAGAAAACAAGTGGTTAAAGAAATGATTTAGAAGGATAAGTGGAAGGAAGAGTTGAATTCCAATTAGAATTTGATGATTATTTTTTGGAGATAGATGTTTTGAGAGAAAAAATGAAGAATCCAATAGTGTGGTTTATGGTACCTAAATCTGTATATAGTAGTAAGAAGAAGTGAAGTTTGACATGAAGGAAGAAATTGAAAAGCTTAAGTTCCCAATTCCAGAGAACTCAGAAAATTTCATTGAGTACAATATCAAAGTTGAAGAACATACCATAGTTATTAATGGATTGAAAAATAAAGTGAAAGTTAAAATTAAACATATTGAAGAAATTAAATAGGTAGTTTTCATACTAAAAATAAATGTATAATATTAGGAGAGTATCTTTACTCCTGTTATTAAAATAAAAAAGAAGATCACTTAGGAGATAAATACAGAGAAAGTGGAGTATAGAGGTCTAGAAAAATAAAAGAAATAACTACATTTAGATAATAAGGATAGTATGAGTATTGAACATAAAAATAAGGCTGTGATGTTTGATTCTAGACCACAAGATCCTACTATGAATTTGAAAAATTATTTGGTTATAAATCCGTACAAGAATGTTCAAAGAATGGAAAGAAAAACTAGTCCTACAACATCAGTACACATGAATGTACCTCTTATAAGGTGTTATTTATATGGAAATATAGTACATTCCTATAATGTTTATTCCTTAGAAAATAGGTAACTAAGGTCACAAGAATAATAAAGACAACCAAAAAAAGTTAAATATTAAAAAAATTCATTGATGGACACTATTTCTAGTGTTGAGGATTTGGAAAGATAGATAGATACTGCTCATCAACAATTGAAAGGAACAAAATAAACTAGACCTAATGTGGTTGTAAGTATAAGTTCTAGGAATAAAGGGATGAAATGAAAAATTAAAATCAAATTACATCTTGGGAATATGAATTTGTTCCATAATACTCATAGGAAAGTCAAGAATACAATTCAACATTAAGTATAAATATAAAGACATGGATCATAAATAAAATAAAATACCGGGTAGTGGTTATAAGGATTACTTTTAAATCATTATATCATATTGGGATATAGATCATTGATAGTGGATTCACCACTCATATGGTACGAAATTAGGATACGGTGATAAGAATCATGTATGGAAATGACAGTGTTGTCATATTTGGAAATGATGAAGGCATGAAGACCCTTAGATTAAGAAAATAAAATTTTGGAGGTAAAGATATGGGACATATCGATTCTTGGATGTTGATGGTCTTAGTCAGAACATGCTAAGTTTTAGTCAACTATGTGACTTGGGGTATGATATTATCTTTATGAATAAGTTATGTATCATCAAGGTAAAAGATAGTGTGGTTGTTTTTCAGGGAAATATAATAGATGAAAATATCTACCTTTTAAGTGGAGAAGATGTTATGTACCTTCTATCCAAGGAGAAAGAAAATTGGGTGTGGCATAAATGGATTGACCATTTGTACCAACTATCCATGGATTATTTAGAGAAATGGTAAATTTCTAGATATCTCCCCAGATTATCACATGATTATACATATATATGAAATGATTTTTAAAAAGGGTAGATCATTTGAATTATGTTCAAGAAAAAAAAATATAAGTTAACAAGAGTTCTTGAATTGGTGAATTTTTATATGTGTGGACCTATCTCACCAAGAGAAATTGGAAGAAAGATATATTATATTATTTTCATTAATGATTTTAGTAGAATAGCATGGATATTTTGTATTTATGAAAATTGTAAGGTGTTAAATTTCATAACACAATATCATAGTGAATCTGAAAGGATCCCTATTCATAAAATTCTAAAGTTTGGGACTAAAAAATGTATAGAGTTCACAAATATCCAAGTGGAGTATTATTTTGAAAACATGGGATAAGAAACCAAGTTTCAATAGTAATAGATCCTCATTAAAATGAAGTGGTTCAGAGGAGATATAAAATCATAAAAAATATGGCTTGAACAATTCTTTTTGAAAAGGACCTATTAGAGAAATTTTTCAAGGAAGTAGCCTTGACATCAGTCAACATTTCCAACAGATCCTCACTATGTCCAAAAAACAAAAAGACTCCATTAATGTTCTGGTATAGAATGAATCTAGTATTGATGTGATTTTAAATAAATATAAGTACGTGTTTTATTCAAAATAATTATAATGCATGGATGTTTGAATCCTGTGGAGATGAAAAGATAGTTTTTGGATACTTATTAAAAATAAAAGCTTATAAATGTTTCAATAAGATGATAAAAATTTAATTGAATGAAATGATGTCACTATAATTGAAAATTAATATAATCATCAACAACATAGTGAAAAGTTTTATAATGATAGTGATGAATTGGTAAGTAATTCAGGGGGAGAAGAAGTGGAAAATTCTATTGTAGAAAAATACTCTTATGTTGAGTAGGATGAAGACTGACCCATATATGATCATAAGATTAAGAGTCGATCTAAAATTGATAGATAAAAAATCATCAGTTATTAAGTAGTTCTAGGTCATAAATGGGGAGTGAAGTATCTTCAAAAAAAATTATTTCTATCTCAGTTATAGCTGAAGTTTTCAAAAGAAACAATTGGGGATGGAAATTGGCTTAATGTAATAGGAAAAGAGCTTAACCACTTCAAAAAAGTACCAAACATGGGTGGGAAAATGGGTTTTCTAGAACAATCTAAATGCATATGGATTTCTAATTCAAAAAAAATATTGACTAGCGAGAAAACGATACTCCAATATTGAGGTAATATTTGTTAATGATACATTTTAACCTATTTCAAGGCTATATACTGTTTGATTATTCTTATCCATAACAATGTAATGAAACTTCAATGTTTTACAGATGGATATAAAGTTAGAATTTATGAATGGGGTTATTGAAAAGGAAGTTCATATCAAGAAACCATATGTTTTTCCCATTCATGAATACGAGACTAAAGTTTTCTGGTTGAAAAATGAATTATACAAATTAAATAAAGCATAACGAGATTGATATTCATGACTTGATTAGAATTATAATAAGACCATTTTCCAATGTGGTGGAGTTTATTACAATCTCTATGTAAAAAATGAGTGTAATTAAAGTGTGATGGTTCTTTTGTATGAATATGAAATAATAATTGATGTATCAAACAAAGTCCAGTGCAAAAAGATTACATAATTAATGAAATTTAAGTTCGAAATGTCAATGATTGTTGAGAAGATAGTTTTAATTAGTTTATAGGCGACATAAGGAAGGAATGGAAAATTTATTTCTCAATAGAAATATGACAAGAAGTTTTTCAGAAGATATGGAATGGATGATTCAAAGTATATGGAAACTCTGGTGGCTAAATAAATTAAATAGTCATGAGTTAATGAAGGAAAAGCAATCAATTCCACCAAATTTAGGCATATTATTTGGAGCCTATTTAACATAATAGAAAAATGACTTGACATTTTGTTTCCCACATTCCATATAGAATAGTTTCAAAGTGATTCCAAGAAAATTTAGTTAATTATGGTGAAAATATTACTTCAGTATATCATAGGGACAATGGATTTTAGTTCTATGTATAATCAAAATATCAATAAGAGTTATTTGGTTTTATAGATAATGATTGGTCTGGTTCAAAAGATGATAGAAAATCAATGTTAGGTGGTGAGTTCTATCTTTTATGATTGTTTATTTATTTTATAGGAGAAAAATAATACTTAGTTTCCTTAATAACTATATAATTTGAAAATATTAAAGATACTTAATCGTTCATGCATTTATTATAGATGAATAAACATCTTGAAAATATGGGAGTTGAATTGAAGTCTCTAATCAAAATCCATTACGAAAAATCAGATGTAATAATTCATATAAAAAATACATTTCAAGACTATTAGACAAATAAAATTGAAATAAAGTATCATTTTATCAAGGAGAAGGTATATCGTGGGTTAGTGAAGTTATAGTATGTGCCTATGAACTCTTGGTTTTAGACATTTTGATAAAGTCCTTACAAACACACACACTTGAATAATTTTGACATTTAATCCCCACTCCCTGATATATGGTGTGTTTTTACATTTGTGATTTTATGTGTTCTTTGCCTTTTTTTTCTGACCAAAAGGGACTATCCTTTGGGTTTGTTTATAAAAGGGGTGGAATATTCGTGGTCATAAAAAGGGTAGAAAGGATATGGGGATCATAGAAATAGGGGTAGTTTTTAAATTTTATGATGTTGAGATGTTTTTTTTAAAAATTTAATATATCATAAAAGGTAACCTATGGGGTTAATTATGAAGGAAGTTTTTCTGTGGGGTTTCTGAATCGGGAATATTGAGTGACATCATTATTTATATAAAATGAGATAGTTATACTATTATAGTAGAGTTTAATGAAGGTATATTTTGTGAATAAAATGATTTTTTAATGAAATTTACATGATACTGTTATTTATCATATTGAGAATAGATCATGTGGGCTTAGAGTTTGTGTTGTTTAAAACATGGTCCAATATTTGGATTCACAAGATGCGATTTGTGTTTAAAGATGGAGGAGTGATTTTTTTCGACATTTATGTAATAGAAGGACTAAAGAGTTATCAAGGGGTGAAAATTTGTTAACAAACCTAAAGGGGGGATTTTTGTTAAGTATTACTCCAGGTGACTTTACTGTTTTTTGGGTTAGTCATATTTGTTGAAAAAGAAGGATAAAAAGTCACTTGTGAAGTTCCAACATGATATTTAAAAATTTAGGATGACAATGCTCTAAGAAAAAGGTATTCCATCTATGTAAGTGTTTTAGAAAGTTGCGTGTAAAAGGTGGTGATGTGTCCATGTGTTTTCCAAGTCATTAGGGTCCAAAATTTAGAGAAATGGAAATGTTTTATGAAGATGGAGTTTTAAGAAAATCTCATGAAAATATGAAAAACACATGAATGTTTTGAAAGGTATGATGATTCATGAAGGTAATCTTCTTGAAGGCTGTGAATTATGTGAAGGCACCTTGTTTTTAGAAGGCATACATGACCATAATGTTTTCTCAAAAGTTCCAAAAATATTGATAGTTATGTGAAAAAAGTTTATTATTTTGAAAAAGTTTAGTGGAAAGCATGAATGTTTCATTAATTATTGTAAACTAATATAAATAGGTGACTACCCTTTCCTTGTAAGAGAGGAAGGATTAACGAAGATCCAAAGTCTATGAATCCATGAAAGAGTTCCATGATGGTTTTTATTGAATATAACTCATGATATCATTAGCTCTATGAATAAATAACTTATATCAATCTGAAAAAGGCAGTCTCATGAAAGCTTGTGAGCTTTATGAAATGTCATGAGTTTCATGAATGAGAATACTTTCATAAATAATTGGAAAGTTTCATTATAGTCATACAAGTGTTTAATGAAAGTGAATACTACACACACCAAAATGAATTTCCAAGAAATTATATGGTAAAGTGGTTTTCATCAAGTGAATGAAATTTTAGATTCACGAAACACAAAATAAGGTGTAAAAAATATTGATTCCAATGATCCATAAATTAATATTTTTACAAATAAATGCTCACACTTTAGTTGATGGAATAAAGAGATTCCAAAGTGTGATTAATTGTGAGACAAGATAGATAATGAGCCTACTCCAATATTTTTAACATCCTTTTTAATTCCTGTATTTAGTATATTAGAATATTCCCTTTTTATGATACTTGAACTAGACCTGTTGAGGGAGAACCAAGTAAAATTGGCGTGTCTTGTGCATGTTTTTAAATCTAATCATACATTTCAATAGGAAGAGGATAGAAGACTGTTTTTAATGAAAAAAAGATCTAAATAATGGAGGTATTTCATCTATCATACCCTAATTCAACTCACTCTTAGGGTATTTAGCATAGTAGATCCAAAACATCATTAACCTTCCAACAACATAATTTTATAAGAAAATAATTCTCATTTTTACCTATGAAAGGGTCTGAATTATACCCACCCCTTGTGAAAATTATCCTTTGAAATTTTCTTTAATCTTAGTCCATTAACCTCTCCAATAGTCCTATTACCCATTTGGAATCTTACGGTTTATATAAGGATACCCAAATCCTCTATTTTTAAAAGGTGATTCTATAGAAGATTTAATCCTCATATGAGTCTAAATATATTTTGTGGAGGTTAGGATAAAAGTTAAGTTGTTTTCTTGACTCAACTATTTTCCTTGAGTTACAATCATACCCATTTATATATGGTACAATAATATATATTTTTCTATCTTATGATGATATTATGTTATTCTTGTTTTATATCTAGAGTATTTACATCTTCAGATCAAAGTCTTATTTTCTTAATGGATTTATTTTTTCATAAATACATGTTATTGTTAAGAATAATCCCCATAAACTCTAAATATATCTTCATCTTTTATGTCCATATTCATTCCACCAATTTTATCCTTTCCAATTTGGAATCACATATATGTATAATTTCATGTGACCTTCAATATTCTATTTTCCTCTTTTTAAAAATAATATTTGTTAATATTTTAACCATATGGGTTTCAATAAATACATTTTAAAATATTAAAAAGCAATTTCATTTCATGTTTATGTATTTTGTCTTATACACTATTTTTAACAACACCCTTATATACTTTCATGGTTTGTTTATTCAGATTTATTTTGAAGTGGTTCTAAAAACCAGGCATTCAAGATACCTTATTGAAATAATTTTTTTAAAGTGACATATAAAATTATCTTTGTAACATTAATATTGAACATATTTTGTGAAATATATTTTTATGAATTCTATTACATTTTACACTTTATCTCTAAAATATCAATCTCAGAATAAATTGTGTTTTTTGAATCACCCTATAACTTTTCTTATGAAATTATCCTTTTAGGGGATTGAATTATTGGTATTAATAGATCTAATTACTGATGTCATTTCATATAATACTATTTGGAAATTTTATAAAATTAATTATATTTATATGGGTTCTTCATGATATGATATTAGATTGACTTAATGGGACAAAAATGTATAAGTATTATCATTATGTTACAATTTGGGTCTGTTATATCCCTTAGATAGGTGGGATTCATTATAGCCTTGAGACATGTGAGGACTGTTATAGCCCTTAGATGGGCAGGGATCATTATATCCCTAAGATGGATGGGGTTCATTATATCCCTAAGATTGGTTGGGTATATTATATCTTGGATATGGTGAGGTATATTATAGCCCGAAAATACATTGGATAATGTTTAATATCTCACGAGATAATGATACTGTGTTTGTACATGATTATGGTTAAGCATGTTTATAAGGTTATGCATAGACATGATTCCAATTAGCTATATTCAGAATATTATGCACAGACATAATAATGTTTATCAATATTAATTATAAAATGGATGGAAATGATAATGTTTATCTATGATTATAAAACCACGCATGGACATGATTTCTAGTATCTATGTTTACAATGTTTTGATTTTTTATTCTTACACTTATTTTTTATTTCTATGTTATATGCCTATGTTTTGATCCATGGATCATAATTTTTGTGACATGGTTCTAAAATCTTATTCCATGGAATAAGTTTGATCATTTGATGTTATATTCCCCTATATCATACCTTATAGATAACTCTTACCACTCTATGTTTCTTTTTGTTAGATATATTTGTATTTTTTATGTATTCTCACATTCTTATGATCTAAACATTAATGACCCATTAATATGATTTTACATTACAATTTATTTGAGTTTTCCTATTTTATGTTTCCATTTCGCCTAAGGAAATATATAATGAACTATTTTAGAAGGAATACTTATAGATATGTTTTCTATTATATGCTGAAGAAATTATAAGAAATAATATTTTTATATAGTTAATCTTTAAGTTCAATATACCTTTGGGTTCTAGGATTGTGTGTTTATTATGAGATGTATTGTTTAAATTACTGAAATTTATGTTTTTTTGGGTTCATTAAACTTAGTTGTAATCAAATACTATGTTTAAAGAATATTATTTTAGCATCAAACCTGGGAGTGTGGGTCTAAAGAATTTCAGTTGGGTTCAAATTAATTTTTAGTTATTCATGGGGATTGGAACTATAAAACATTTTTTAAAAACTAAAGGATATGACTAAATATATGAAAAATTCACAAATTTTAGTAATTTATAGAGTATGTTGTTTTAATGAAATAATATACAATTATCGATGCAAAAAAGTTGATGAAAGCTTTGGATAGGATGTACCTAGTGGTTATAACCCCTCAATAGGTTGACTGGGTTTTAACTCATTCTTCATTTAGTGAAAAAATAAAGTGTTCTAGCTTTAAACCTGGCTTGAAACTCTAGAGGGATATTATTTGGTTGATACATATTCTATTTATGAAACATTATGGAAATTTAAATATATTATTGGGAAATTTGATAACTATTTAGGTTAGATTATGAAAGAGGAAAACAACTATAGAGAACCTATACTGAAACATATAGATTCATAGGTAAAGCTATAAATTTCACTTATGAGTTACTTATTCTAAGTTTATAGTTTTACCATATACAAATTTAAGTATTATTATCCTTAAAAATTCATTTATTCAAATAATAGATAGATTTATAATTAACCAAGTTAATAATGGATATGATGGAAAATAAAGTGATTTTCCTAAGGAGAAACCAAATGGGATTGAAAATCATGTGTTTCTTCTTATGTAGATATCTCAAGATAAGATTAATTACTTTAACCTTTATGAAACAAGTAACACACAAAATAAGATAAAATCAGATTTTCATGAAAGTTTAGGTGATAAAGACCATGAAATAAAGAAGATTAAATTCTAAATGAGTCAAAAATATTGGAGGAATAACCTAGGAAATTTATTAAAAAGTTTTTTTTCAAGTGTGGGAATAATGTAAATCAAGATAAAGATTTTCAAAGAGGAAGAAAGATTCTCATAAATACTATAGAGGGTAATAAATTACCAAATAATTAATCACCCCTATATCAATGCTTAAAAACTAAGAAATTTTGGAATTATTCAAATGGATACACTAATCCAAGGGCCATTGAGGATAATAAGCATAAAAAACATCCAAAACCAAGGGGAAAAGGAAGTTCATTTCCAATGACTACAACTGATGTTGGTAATGAAAATTTAATAATTAAAAGTAAACATATCATACAATGTATATTTATCTATGAATTATTTTATTTTTATCCAACCTACTTCTTCATATCTATAAAGTTTTCTAAGATATTCAAATAATCACCCCAAAGGTTATATATGCAATTAGTAATAAAAAATACTAGGAGCGGAATGATTGAATATCCAATTTATAACTATTCTTTGTTCAAGTGTTTTGGAAAATAATTCTTATAAATATAGTTATTTTTACCTTAGTTGTATTAAATTGGATATTGGGCATGAATTGGGTCTCCATATATAGAGATCATATCAATTATCAGGAAAAGGAAATCACATTTAATATCCCAAATCACACTATTATCAACTATCAATGATAGTATGATTATAAAATCTATCTGGAAAAAACTTTATAAGTATGAGCCATAATACCCAATCATGAGGGGTATTTAGCTTAAATGGTTGGGAAGAATCTCAATATTAGGATATGCCTATTATGAAGGAATAATTGAGTTTCATAGTATAATGTATGATGGAGATGTTCATATTATATTTAGAGTCTTATCCATAGCCTTATCTATTTTCATTACGGAGTAGTAATTAAAATTACGAGGACATAATTTATTTAGGGGGTGGGGGAGAATGTTACATACCTGGTTTTATGACTCATTTTCTATCCTTAATTATATATCTATAACTTAATGGTATGTCTTCAATTCATTCAACAGAACTCCAATTTATTAGAAAATGAATCATATAAGATATAGATCACACTAATAACCTATTATTTAATTATAGTGGAAAATTAAAACCAAGTTACACAAAACCTTGTATTACATACCATAGAAAATTATATACCATAGATGATTACATCCATGAAAAGTATAAAAATTAATATTAGGAAATAAATAAAAAATATAAAATCATTAAAACAATAAGTTCCCCTAGATCACCATCACCCGTTAAAATCACAATTATTAGAAAAAAACTAATTATAATAAAAAAACATCATTAAAGGTGAAAGAATTATGAACAATCCTAAAAAAACTATTGGAATAATAATTTTTATTTGAGGATATATAATAGAATTAATTAATAAGATTTAATGGGGGGATGATATATCCATTATATTTCAATTATAAACGGGTATATAGTTATTGGATATAATAATAGTTAACATGTAACAAGTTTGGAATTACTGATATATTTTTAATATATGCAATTTTTTTAGATGTAAAATATATATATTTTCATGAAAAATAATTAAATTGAAAAAAATAAATCATTTCTTAAATATAATTAAAGGATACTAATTCATTGGTCAAAATAGATTTTATTTTAAATAGATTTTTTATAAAATATACATTATTTTAAATTTATTACATTTAAAGTAAGAATTCTATAAAATGGATCAATAAAAATGAATGATTATCTAAGTAAATAAATAGAATCCATGAAATAATTAGGTAACAATAATAAATACTTATTTCACTATTCATAGATAAAGAAAAATGTTTTATTTGTTATCATTATTTTTACTATACAATATATGTTTTTATTTTTAGACTAAATTATCACATTTGGAATATTTAATGAAATGTGTTTTTTGTTCATATAAAAACATGAATAATTATTTATACATTTATTATCAATTTATTATAAGTGAAGATAAAATCATTTAACAGAACAAGATATATCTTTTAATGATTTTTTTTTTCAATGTGAAATGTATTATTATCTTAAAAAATGCAATTAAGCTATATAAAAGAATTATTTTAACAAAATTTATTAAAAATATATAAAAATAAAATTAAAATAATGTTTAATAAATATTTATCAGGAAGAATAAATTCTTATTATGCTTAAAGGTATTTTTTTCTATCTATATATTTTAATATTTTATGTTTTTGTATATTAAAATTAACTATTATCACTTTTAAAGATCTAATAAGATAAAATTGATTATATATTTTGAATTAGAATATTAAAATTAGTTATTCAGTTTAATTTTATTTTTAGGAACAAAAATAGTTCAGGAATATAATTTTTTTATCATAATAAAGTTAAATGGGTTATTTTGAGAAAATGTTTTTATGAGCACTGTATAATTCATATATAAATAAAAAATTAATTTATTTTAAATGATTAATATAATATAATTCTTATATCTATTAAAAAATAAATCAACACTTAATTAATTTTTAATTTATATGAAATTAGATTAAAAAAACTTAATAATTTAAAAAATACATTTTTCAAAAAAAGTATTTTTTAAAATATTTTATGTTTCTAATTTAATATTTAAGATTCTTATATTTTTATGTTGAATTAGATTAAATGTATTTAAAATGTAGAACTATCATGTCTAAATTTTATTATAGTGGTCATGTAAGGACCCATCCTTAAAAATTACATTTTCTAGTTACTTTTAACTAGATGTCAATTTCTTACATTCCCAAAGATCATTTAGGTTTATACTTTTTGAGATTTAGGTCATAAATGTTACATAAAAAATAAAATGTATTATAAATTGGACACTTATAATCAGTGTGTATGTTTCCTTCAAACAAAACTTTTAAAAAGAAACATATTTTATTTTTGTAGAATATCTTCAAAAATTTGATATTGACCTCATCCTTGTCCCTACTCATCCTTAAATCTATATGAAAAACATTTTAAAATATAGGATGAGTAGAAAAATATAAATAAGGGACATGAAAAGAATAAATCTGTTAGTCCAGTGAAAATTTAGAAAATACATGAAATTTTTATCTTTAAACCATTGATCATTGAGAGAATAAAGTAAATTATTTTCCCAAAAAAAACACACAAACATTTTTTTCATTGAAAACCTTTAAAATTCATAGTGAGAAAATAAAAACCCTTCTGGGAAAATTAGAGCATCACATTCATAAAAATATTTAAACTCACATGGGAAATAACTAGATCCCAATTGTATCCTTTGGAAAAACTCTTTGGTAATTACCTCATTGTTTCCTCAAACGTCAAGGGACTTTACCAAATTTTTTGGAGTGTTATCTAGGCGCACCCATCACATAAGCTATATTGGTCTCACTTAATGCAATCTTGGTGGACCAAATTTATAATATATATCAAGATCACCCATGAGATAGAATGGGGCTCAAATCTTTATATAAGATATATCAGGTTCATTTATTACATATAATTCTCATGTACCATGTCATGTTTTTTTATCATTCCTTTTCATTATAGAAAATTATAAAAACTCTTTTAAACCAACATAAAAACACATTTTAATATCAAAATACCATTTTCTTTTAAAAACCCATTTTAAATGCCAAAATACCTAGAAAAATAGAACGAGGTTTTTAACTAAAGAAAAAAATTATATTTTATAGAGGAATACAAACTTCAAATAAAAGTTATGACGGTGGAAAAATATTTTGTTATCATATACGTTAAAATATGACATTACATTTTTTTTCATTTGTAATGAAAGTAAAATATTTTGTTAAAAGATTACATTTTATTTTTTTAAATAAATCAAATATAGATATAGAATTTAATTTATGAATATTTTATTTCCATATAATTACATCCATAAAATAAATTTCCAAAATATGGATGTGGAAGAAAATGTGAGTTTTAAGGAAAATTTAATATCTAGTTTTTAAAACAATGTTCATTATCTTGATTTTGGCACATCACATACATTATTTATCTTCTAGAATAACATATTTATTTTATTTTTTTTACTTTATTAAGAACCTTTTTCAAATTTACTATTCCATAGTTTCATTTAATACCATATTATATATAATTATTTAACAAAATAAACTGACATTGATCATTTTGATGATATTCAACTCATATATCGAAAATGACTTTGGTAGGTTGACTATAGTCCAAAAGGTCATCATTAGAAAATCTTAATAAAAATAATAATTAAATAATTATCATATTTTTACATCATTTATACTTTTAAAAAGATAATTAAATATGGTTATGAAAAATGATCTATGTCAGAATCATAGAGATGGTAGTCCGTATGTACACATGAATAAAATATATATTTTTCAATGATTATTATGGAAAGAAGGAAAGTATTATTTTATCATTAAATAATTATCACAATATAATAAATATCATTTTAATTATTTAAATATACTTATATATATCATCCATGTGATGCAGTCACAAAAAATGAATCTTGTCACTTTGTGAAGGTAGTAGTCCACACGTACACACGAATAATGTATCCTTTTTTTTTTCAATGAATGGAAAGGTAAAAGGGTAAATTATATCTTATATTTTAATAATTATAAATATTTCATGAATATAATTTATAAAAATTAATTCCGTCATTATAATCAATCCATGAGATACGTTGATAGAAAATGAATTATATAGGTTCGTGAGGCGGTAGTCCACCGTACACACAAACGATGATTTTGTTTCCCATTTAATGGAAGAGGAGATAGATATAAGTTGTAAAATTAAAAGAACAACTAATTATATTTTATATATTTGTGTCATTATATAATCATGGTTAATGAATATTTGAAGGAGGTGGAAGATGAAATAAAATAGAAATGCTCAATTAAGAATAATACTTTTTTTCGAACAACCTCATTTTCCTAACACATTAAGACAACTAAGTTTGATGTTAAGCCCTAAATTAGGCCTCTATAAAATGGGGCGGGATTTTAAGAAGGTATTTTTAAAGATATTTTCTGAATAAAAATTGTTTTGATGTGTGAAATAAATGGAAGAAGAGATGACCTTTTATAAGGGAGGGGAGGGTCACTCTTGGAATTTATCAAAGTATTAAATTAATATAAATTAATTTTCAATTAAAAATGGTTCCATATTGTATTATCTAGATTAAAGGATTAATATGGGTTGAAATATTCTACTATAATAAAAATTAGACAAATTTTGATCACATTTTTACCCTTATCTTTTATTTTAACCCCTCGTTAACCCCTTCACACTTATCGTGACAAGATGAATTTTTACTCTTTGAGGATCAAGATTGTTTCTATAAATGAAGAAACAACCTATAAATGTAATATGGATAATATTATAAACTATATCATAATAAAATTTAGACGTATAAGTTTTTTAGTAATTTATATAATTTAATAAAATATTATTTACTATAATATATCATTAATGTCATTTTATGAACTATTCATTACATAAAATCTAATAACACCAAGACAATAAATAAAATTTGAAATAAATATTTTATTATATATATAAAATTTTCTGTTAGTCTTTCAAATCCATGTATCACATAAATTTTATCAAAAAAAACCCAGGATGTCATCTGATCCGACACCCGACCCGGTCCATGACAAGGCCCGAAGGGCGTTCCCAATCCCCACAGGGTGGAAACTAGTACCGGGAATCAAATAATACAAGAAAAAATGATTTAATACCAAAATAAAAAAACAAAGTTCAACAACACAAACAAGACAAGTAGACAATAATAAATGATCATAAATAAATACACAAGCTAGTCTAGATACAAAATATAACTGAATGGAAACAAAAATAAAACAAAAATAAAGATAAAATAGAATACTACTAACATGAACTCCATGTGACCTCATGGTCACCACCATCCACCAACCAACCTATTCCAACCATGAGATAATTAAAAAACACCGAAACAAGAATATGAACCTAAAAAATAACTCAGTCCTACCAGCACCGAGTTGTATAAGTAGGGTGTGAGATCGACATACGAGTAGGAAATCACCACATAATACATGTTTATACTTTCCCAAAGTAATATATTAGCAGTAGTTTGAAATAAAGTTATAAAATGATAAGTTTTTCACATTTTAATAAATAGTCATATATTTTCGATTTTGAAATCCAATGCACACCACCATCCATTTCCAAGCCAAACTACCATTTTAAAAATAAAAACCAAACTAAAAGAAACTAGGGATGTGATGAAAATAAAGATGAAAGGTAAATAGAAAAATAATTTTGAAAATACTAACATGAAGATGTATAATTTAACCATGGGTTTTCCTAAATATCCCTAGAAGACCCCTGTTCGTACTCAGTTCAGAACCACCTACCAGTGTATGGTGAAACCCCTTAGTCAATAACCAACTGGTTGCTCTATCCTAACCTCACTAGTGTCACTACCATATTATACTATATACAACTATAGGAGGGTACCAACCCGTCTAATTAGGGCTTGAAAGCTACCATCACTCGATCATATAAAAGATGCCGAAGAACCCACAGTTGTAGTGGAACTGTGTAAGTAGGATGCCAATGCATGCATGACCCATTTAACCTGCCATCACCACACTTTCCTACCACTAACACAAAATCCACTATATGATAACCATAAATGGAAATACCTTATATAGAGGTGTCCCATATATATATATATATAAACCCATACACGTCACATAATCAATGTTTCAATTAGGCCTTTATACCATATAAAACTTCAAACCATTTCATGAAACCCTTTAGGTTTCCAACCAGGCACACCAATTTTCGAAATCACATTAATTTCCAATTTCAACACAAAAAATTCTTTCAAATGTATAATTTCATACAACCTTTATACTTCACACACCCTAAATACTTTTTCCAAGAACATTTCTAATTCCCCATTATAGAAAAAATATTCAATTTTTAAAACATGCCAAATGACCCCTTAATAAAAACATTCATTAAAAAATACACCAAAATAAAAAGGTACTTACCCACTTAGATTTAATTTTAAACCATTTTTAGAAATCACATTAGGGGAAAAAATTTACTTGGAATCTAATAACCATTTAAGAAACCAATGTTTAGAGAGGACACCATTCTTCAAGTAAAATCTTCATTTGAGGGAACATCCATGTGTGCTCCTAATGATCCCATAGATGTGCCAACATACAAAGGAACACAATAAACTTCTAGGAAAATACTCAAAATAATTTTCAAAAAATCACTATTCTCTTTCAAGCCAAACCCAACCACTCATATTATTTAGAAAACATAACCAACCCCTTTAAAATCATGAAAACATCTCGAAAAAACTTCACCACAACCATCAATCCACAAGTTCACCAAATAAACCATACAAAGAAAAAATTACAATCTAATATTACTACCACAACACAAATAGGAATACAAATTTATAAAAAATCCTAATCTTCACTTAAAATAATATATAACATTTCAACCAACACAAAAAGTGAACATAAAGATATACATATTTCAAGTATTAGTTTAAAAACCCAATTTTAACAACTTAAAACAATATGGGAAATCCATATAATCTAACTAGGATTATTGGGGAGGTGAAAATCATGTTTTAAAATTAATCCAAATCACTCGAGAATCAAGGGTTTTCATTGTTATGGAAAATCATGGAAACACCTACCTCAACCATGTGCGGATGCAATGAAACTCTCAGGAATTAAAGATAAGGGTCAAGAGGATTATCCACATGCCCTAAATGAAAAGAAGAAACAATCCAAGCATAAAAACTAACCATTAGGGTTTGGAAAATAGGAAAAACCCCATAGAAAAACCCTATAAACTAAGGGGGAAAAACATGGGAGAAAAGGGAAAGAAATATAAGAGACCTAACCTTGGAACATTCAAGTAACTCCCATGGAGGAAGCGAAACATGGGAGAGGGGTTTGAGAGTACCCCTTGGTTATTTGAGTTTATATGGAGATAAGAGCCTATGTTTGGGATATAAATGATAAAGATAGATTTTAGGGTTCTAATTTTTAATGACCTCGCATGACTACACTGTTTGGACTCACATTTTTCCAAACTGTTCGGTAATCGTGGGGGTGAATCATCCCAAAAAAAAATTGTTGCATGGTTACTTGATATCTTCTGCACGTCCATGTGATGGAAATGTGGTGGGTTTTATCAGAACCCCCACCTACTGCATGACAGTGCCACATGATTTATACTAATTGTGTAGTATCCGTGTGCAACCTAGAAAACCAACCTAAACTTTTAAAAATTAAAATTTTTCGATTGGGTCTCTACTGAACTCCACCTAGAAGGATCCTAAATAAAGATAAAAATAACATAAATGTGTATTCGATGTCGGGGAGTTACAATTATCCACACCACATACAATTTCTTTTCCCAGAAAGTCACCAAGCCAAAAGATAACCAAAGCCTGAGTCCATGCCTGACTAAAACCGAAGGAAAACAATAACTTTCCAGGTGACCATTAAAATTAAAAGTCACACCTGACCATTCAAAGTGAAAATAAAGCATGAAATTATGGTAGAATAAAAGATGGTTCTCCCCACCAAAAAGATTCAACTAACACAGAAATTTCAAAATCCAACCAACACCACCAAAAAATAAACATGAAACCTACTATGGGAAACCTGGTGAACCAGAACCTCAGAAACTAACTCTACCATTTCCATGTTAACCAAAGAACACCCATACCACAATAAGGAACTAGATACCTCCCATCCCAAATCAACCCAATTTCTATAACACAAGCGAGGCAACACCATCACTAGAACTCAAAATTTTCTCATAGAAAACGAAACCTCCAACACTAGGGGAAACCCATTGAAAGAACTCAATCCCAAAACTGGAGACACCAACCATCTTAAAAAAAATCTAAATATCTATAAATGATCACAACTAATTCAAAAAATAAGACCAACCCATATAAAGACCAAACAAACATTTAGAAAGACAAATGTTTAAAAAAACCACATTCAATCAATAATAGCTACTTGGATTTAAATTGAATAGGTCCATCACACTACCCAAAACTAGAGATGAACTTATAAAAATAGGAAGAAAAAAAAGGAAACTTTAAGTTTTCTAATACCAACATGGAACACAAAAACTGGGTTGTGGTTTTCAAACACCGCAGACTAATTCTGACTGTGAACGAGATTTACGCTGAGACCTATGGATGGGGCCTTGATGGTTAAATAATCTCCTGCATCACATTCAAGCACTATAGTACTCTGACTATAACTCCTTATTTGATAAATGAATTTTACAAAACTTATCTTAGTGACCCATACAACCCAAAAAATAGAATAAATTTTGAGGGATGCGACAAGGAAAATTTGAATTCACAAAACCATCACACTATTGGAACACTAGAAAGTGGTTTAACGAACTAGAAGTTAGAACCAATGAGGATGAATCCTTAAGAACAGGTCCTATGGTGTGAACTTCTCTCCAGATAGGTAACCTTCATGGAAAAAGGAAAACACCAAATTTATAACCGCCACTAACTCCACCCCAAGAACCAACTCCACCAAGAGTGTCACATCCACCAACCTCTCAGAATAGGATTCACTAGATGAGATGACTTTTTCCCAAGATCTATGGGAGAAGGAACCAAATGAAAAAATGAACTGGCCCTTAAATTGGTCAATGTAAATTTTTACTGACCACTGTCCTTAAAGAACATCTTTAAATGATACTAGCTTCCTCAACTTCACCTTCTTAGGTATGAACCTTTAGATGAAGGTGGTATTGGATAATACATATGCCACATATAATTTTGTGATAAAGGACAACAAACTTCTACTAGTCCCAATCCAGACTCTTAGAAAATATCGGGGCAACACAAAACCTGATAGCCTCGAGAGTTCCCAAAAAACAAAATGCATGTTCTACTTCTTCAAGACACCTCTCTTCCTCCAATGGACCTTGATCACCATGATAAATAGGAACCACTTTAGGAGAAATATAAATAAGGAATGAATCAATAAAATATTTAGGGTCCTTTCTGGGAGGCATCAACTTAATAAAATGAGAAAAAAACAAAAAACCAACATCAAACCAAAACACAATAAAAAAACCTCTCAAGCCAAAACAACATGCTCGTAAACTAGAAGTATAAGAAAACCAAAATACTCCTTTAACAGTCCCATTCCTATTTTAATTTTTCAAAACCACCTTATTTCAAGGCTACATTCCAAAGAAAAAACTCAAAATTCACAAAACAAAACCCTCATTCTAAAATAAAAACCAATTTCTAGAATCATTTTCCTCTTTCAAAAAATCATTTTGGAAAAACAAGGGTAAGCCTTTGATTTCAAACGTGCACATGTGGAATCCTATGAACCATCACACATGTGTTCATCAATTTCCATCCACATGTTCCAACATGCACTTTCCATACATACCCTCACATGTGAAAACGTTCATAAAGAACACCAAGGGTTGCTCCCAAGCCATTTTTGTAGTGATCCAAATATGCACCAAATTTTCAAACCACAACAATTTCCTTTAAAACATATTTTACCAATCCAAAACCAGTTTAAAGGAATCCTTTACCATTTAAACCAATTTTTTAGTTAAAAACCCCACTACAAATAACAAGAACAAGAACAAAACTCAATATGAAACAAACTACAGGATGGAGGGTCTAGCGTCTATGCCTAAATTGGAAACATGGTAGTGGTCCATGCCCTAAGTAAGTCATAACAATAATAGGACCTTGAACCGCGTACTTGGACACCACAAGGGTCACTACTCCATGTGAGATCAAAATTTGGCACCGGTTCGCCTCTGTTTTCATCCCTCAATCCAAAACAAATATAGGAGACACAAATCTTGGACTATCCCTAGAAACTCAAGGTTTAGAAGGAGAAAGGGTCCATGAAACCCTTCTCATACCTACCTATTGAGTCCCAACAGTCCTAATATCCATCTACTAGACACCCCAAATACCAAGGGCTTGATCTGATACCATTTTATCTCTAACCAACTCAAGATATCATCTGACCGGACACCCGACCCAGTCTCCAGTAAGGCCCAAAAGGCATTCCTGATCCCTACGAGATGAGAATGAGTTTTAGGGATCAAAATATAAAAGAGGGAATTATTTAAGCCTAAAATAAAAAAACCAGGATCAAAAAAATAAATTGGAAGAATGATAATTGTAATTGATCATAAATAAATATACAAGTTGGTTTGGATAAAAAATACAACTAATTGGAACAAAAACTGAAATTGAAACAAAGCTAAAATGGACGACTATTATCACCACCACCATGTGACCTCAAGGTCACCACCATCCACCAACCAACCCATTCCAAACATGAGCAGATAAACCAAAACCTGAGCAAGAATATAAGCCTGCAAAACAACTTGATCCTACCTACACCGAGTTGTATAAGTAGGGTATGGGCTTGATATATCATTAGGAAATCATCATAGAATCCATGTGTTTACTTTCCAAAATAAATCCATTAACAATAGTTTGAAATAAACTTTTAAAAATATAAATTTTTCACATTTTAATAAATATTCCGAGCTTTCCAATTTTAAAATCAAACACTTGACACCATCTATTTCCAAAACAAACTACTATTTTACAAATAAAACCCAAAAAAAAAGATACTAGGGATGTGATGAAACAAAAGATGCAAGGTATAAAGAAAAGTAAGTGGAGAAAATACTAAAATAAAGATATAAAAATTAACCATGGGATTTCCTAAACATCCCTAGAAGACCCTTGGATACACTTAGTTTAGAACCACCTGCTGATGTATGATAAATCCCTTAAGTAAATAACCAACTGACTACTCTATCCTAGCCTCACTAGTGAAACAACCCTCCTAACCTTTCCACAACTCCATGAGGGTACCAACCCGTCTAATCAGTGCTGGTAATATACCATCACTTGATCATCTAAAAGATGCTCGAGAACCCCTGGTGGTAGTAAAACTATGTAAGTAGGAGGCCAACGCATGTGTGACTCATCTTACCTACCATCACCGCACTTGCCTACCCCAAACAAGGACACAACTATATGATAACCCATAAAGTGAAATCAGTTCTATAGAGGTTCCCCATATACATATATATAAACCCATACATGTCACATCATCAAGGTGACAACCGGGCCTCTATACCATATGAACATTCAATCCATTTCTTTAAACCCTTTATATTTCCAACCGGTCACACACATTTTCCAAATCAAATTCATTTCCAAAATCAACTCAAAACATCTCTTTTAAATGAAAAATTCCTATGACCTTTAATCTTCACACACCCCAAATACTTTTACCAATAACATTTCTAAATCCCCATTTAGGAAAAATATATAATTTTTAAAACATACCAAACGACCCCTTAAGCCAAACATTAAAACAAACACCAAAATAAAAATGGGCATACCCATTGATATTTCATTTTAAACCATTTCTGGAAATCACATAAGGGGATAAACTCTACTTGAAAACTAAAACCCATTTATGAAACTGATGTTTAGAGAGAACACCATTTTACAAGTACCATACTCATTTGAGGGCACATCCATGTGTACACCTAGTGCTCCCATGGATATTCCAACATCCAATGTAATTCTCTTAAATATAAGGAAAATACTAAAAAACACGTTAAAAAAATCACCATTCTCTTTCAAACCAAACCCAACCACTCATATTATTTATAAAACACAACCCACACCTTTAAAATCTTGGAAACTTCTCCAAATAACTTCACTATAACCCTCAAACTACAATTTCACCAAATCACCCATATAAAGAAAAAATACAATACAATAATTCTATGAAAAAAAATAAGTCCATAAATTTCTGAAAATAACCAATATTCTCTTTAAATAATATATATCATTTCAACCAATGAAAAAATATCACATAAATCTATACATATTTGAAATATTTGTTTTAAAACCTATTTTTAATAATTTCAATAAAAAAACAGAAATGCATAGTAATATTAATAGGTATATTAGTGAGGTTCTAATCATTTTTAAAAATTAATCCAAATCACTCAAGCATCAAGGGTTTTCCTTGTAAAGGTAAATCACAAGAACAACTACCTCAACCATGTACAGATACAACAAAACTCTCAGGATTGGATGATTAGGGTATAGGTGAAGATCTAAATTCCCTAAATGAAAAGAAAAAAAAGGAATGCACAAAACCTAACCATTATAGCTTGAACAATAGAAAAATACCCCAAAAAAGATTTAGAAACCAAGGGGGAAAAGAGAAATAGGGGAGAAGAGGGCTATTAATCCAAGAAACCTAACATTTAAACCTTTAAGAACTTTCAATGGAGAAAGGGAAACATGAAAGAGGGGTTTGGGTGGACCCACCTAGTGAAGCTAGGTTTGATGGGGTAGGAGGAGCCCTATTTTGGGATAAAAATGAGAGAGCGAGAGGGATTTTAGGGTTGTGATTTGTAATGACTTGGAACCACTGTACGGTTTGGCCGCACATGTTTTCTCATCAGTGAGGTAATCGTGTGGTGACTTTATCCCAACGGAAAACTGGTGCATGGTTACCTAAGATCTAATAAATGGTAGTGCTCTAGCCAAGCAGTCAGTTCTGTTCGAGCCATTACCTACCGCGTGACCGGGCCACACAGTTTCTACTAACCGTGTTGTACCCATGCGCCACCTGGAAAACCCACCTAAACTTTTTAAAACTAAAAAATTTCGATCGGTTATCAACTCAAACACTACCTCAATGGATAATAGAAAAAGATAAGAATAAAATAAAGCATTATCCAAGGTTGGGGTGTGACAAATTATCTTAGTGTATATTTCTTTTAATGTTTTTAATATTATTTATTTTACTTTCCCATTAATTGAATAATTACTACGTCAGAGTTTTGTAGGAATCTAAGGTAACTATTTCTTCACTAAAATTTTAAAATAAATTATCATGATGAATATAAACCTTTAATATATAAAAATTAAATTTATAAGTAAATATATTCTATATTTATCCCCATTTCAACAATGTTATAATTATTAAAATTAAGAGTATGAAAATTTTTACTTTTCATTAAATAAAATATTATAAAGGCTATAATCACATAAAAATGGAAATAAAAGAATAAATAATAGAATTTTCGATGAGCATGGATGAAATTTAATCATCCAATAAAATTAAGTCATGTTTTAGGGTCATTTTATAATCCTTAACATTTTATTTTTAACTTTGATTACCTCATTTAACCTTTAATGTGGTAATAAAAATTACTAAGGTTACTATTTATATTGAAAAAAATTAAAGGGAACTATTTAACAAATTTGAACCCACAAATTAAAAATATGGAATAAAATTTTAAAATCTCAAATCACAGAAATTTCAAAATTTAATTAAAAATAAAACTATTCAAATATGATGAAAAATGGTTTTTTTTTCTGAAAAATGACCATTTAAATTATAAAATGTTATAATGCTAAATTCAAGTACAAAAACCATTTAGAAACAAAAAATATGTTATTTAAAAAAAATAACTTATAAAAATTAAAAACTGATACAAAATATAATTTTACTTTGTAAATATTTAAAAATAAAAAACAACTTTTTGAATAAAATTCAGTATTTTTCAATATTAATTGAAAAATCAATATTTTCATAAAATTATAATAAATTAATCATATAATAATTTTTAAATTATGAATTCAAATATATAATTCATTTTTTTTGAAATTAATATTCTAAAATTTCCAAAAAATATTTATAAAATTCACTCAGAAAAGAAAGAAAATGAATTTTTAAAGAAGACATATTTTTGAAAAATAAAATGAATTTACTAAAAATAATGTTCTTATTTAAAAATAAATAATTAATACATTATAAATGAGTAATACCATTATATATTTCATAATACAGTTTATAATATTCATTTCCACCAATTTAATTGCTGGGTTATAATGATCACATTTAAATAGTAATAATTCACGGTATATTTAAGATTGGTGTTGTGTATATTATACGATATCAAACATAAAATTTATTTTTTCAAAATTATTAGGGTATTATATTATCCCCAATTTAAAAAATTTAATCCTTATAATTTTAACATAGGGTAAAAAACCATAGGTTTGACTTTACAAAATACCTTTGTTAAAATTACCACATCATAAAAAGTATTAATAAAATATCTACTTGAAAAGAGAAAAGGGGAAGTAATAAGTTTATATAAAATAATAAATAACTATGTTTCCATGTAGTTAAATATTGGGGGGGAAACTAAAACATATACATGGAAGAAAAACCTAACTTATAAGGATAGATGAGAGTGATATTGAACGTGGTCACGATAAAGTTATCCATCATAAAATCATATATCTATGATGGGTTAAAAGGATATTGATTTATCAGTAAGAAAAGTAAATAAATAATTTTTTATTTCAAGATCTTTTTCGTAGATTTGGGTAATTTATTTATCATTTATACTAAAAGAATAAGGAAATATAATAAATTGTCAATATGGATTTCATCTTTTAATTAATTTCCACTACAAATTAATCTTTTTTCTCTAAATGATGAGTATTAAAGATGAATGTTTTATACCAGAAGCACTAGAATCAACTTTTAATGGATCACAAAATCCAAATAAGTTTAAAAATGTATTCCCCCTATCTTTATACCTTAACCAAAACTAAAATGGTTATGAAAATATAAGATAATTAACAAAATGAATAAACCATTATAAGAAGAAAAAATAAATTAATTTACAAAAGTCAACTACAATACAGAATGTTCAACATAGATCATTTAATAAATAACTATTCTTATAATTCCTCAAAATATTCTAGAAAAATAATTTAAACCAAAAATCATAAGGATTTTATCACATAGTCTTATAATTTTTTTAATATTTATCTCCAGATAACATCAATCACTGTTAATATCTCGTACAAAAAATGAAATTTCCCTAAAAAAATAATCTCATATATATTATAATCATTTATATAAATAACCCAAATCACTCTAAATACATAATAAAATAAAATATTCAACCAAAAAATAATTCTAAATTTCTTCCTCAAATAAAATTCTATAATATTATGGCACCTTAACCATATAGGGTTACCAAAATAGTGAATTTATTCTGAAATAACATTAATAGAGTATTCAAAAAACCACTATTCAATTTCATGGTTATATATATAATAAATAGATTGTTCTAAAAATTAAATTATAATTTACATTTCATAATTTCTGAATAAAAATATGAATTTCTTTCTAATAAGGACATCACATAGGCCAATGGTAAGTGAATCACCTTTTTCCTCCTTTGGTTGCGGGTTCAAGCCATGTAGCCTTATTGGATGTGTCAGGTTGTCACCCAGTGAGTGGTTTTACTTTTTCTAAAATGATAATAATATAATTATTATAAAATTACATGAAATATAATGAATATCATTATGGATTTTATAAACCCTAAATGTTATCAATACGTTTAAACTAATGTCAACAAAATTAAAGAACCATTCTTACTCAAATAAATTTTTCACATGTTAAACATAATGCTTACATATAACTAAAAAAACCTCCCAAAGTATGCCCATCCAATAAAAAATAAAATGAGTTATAATTTTTATGATCATACTTGAATCATAATTCTTGAATATCTATATGTAGACACCTTTGTCATTCAAAATTATTCATAATCCTTTAAATATGATTTTATATATTTTTATTTTATTCTTCCTTCCTAAAAATATATGACCATGACCTAATATTTAACAATATCAAAACACATGCCAAAATATAAACCATAAAATTCACATGTCTCTTATAGTATCCTAATATTCAACAATAATTGAATTATGAATTTATAAACATTCATATATATGGTCGTGGTGATCCCATTCTTAAACTTCCCAAATAAAACATTGATTTACATAATGGCCATTTTACCCAAATATAAAATGTTCAATTGATACATTGGGAATAACATTTTTCCCCTTTATGGAGTAAATTGAGATCTTTTTTTAATTAGAATATTTTTGATTTATAACCTCAATTACCAGATATAAAACATCTTCCCATTCTTTTAATACATTTTTAGGTATGCTTATTTCCACATTCATTACACATAATTCATTAAATATTTTTTCCTTTTTGATCTTTATTATCTAATATTATAGGAATCTTCACTTCTTTATTATTTTATGTGTTGGGAAAATCACCTAGGTTTATATTGTTAACGATAAATCCAAATATCTAGTTAATAATAACCAATAGAGTTCTCACTAAAACTCTCATTATGTTTGGTTACTTGTTCAAACAACTAGGGTATTTTCCTTCATCTCCATTGTCACATTGATTCCTGTTGAATCCAACCATTTACTAAAATAAAAATGGTTAGTGTGAGTATATCAATAAAATCAAAATAATACATCTTATAAGGATGTTAGAAACTAAGATATCCTTATCCATGGTATAAAAAGTAACCATAATTCTCCCCATTATACTATCCTTTAGGGTTATAGATGGCTTTTAACTTATGTTAAAATAACATGCTAACCTCTAAATTTATCATAATATTACTCTGATAACAACTTTCATGATCCACCAATAATATAATAAATATTTTAGTTACTTTAAACTGTACATCACTTTCTTATATTCCCTAATATATTTCAGGTTTATAGTTTAAGAGAGTTAGGTCATAATGTTTAAATAATAATACCAGATATTACAAAATGGACACTCTTCATCTATATCCATTTTCCTCCATTTTTTAAAAATATGATTTATTTTCATGAAATTTCTTCAAAAAATTTATCATGACCTCCCAATTTTCCTTAAGAATCCTTAAATACATATTAAAAATATTTTAAAATGTGGTATGAGAACAAAAAGATCAGTAAGGGACCTAAAAAATATGAAATCTATTAGTCGAGTGAAAATTTTAAGTTCTATAAATTTTTTAGTTTTAACTAATTTATATTTCATAGAATAAAATAAATCCTTTATACTTGAAAAAACATAGTCATTTTTATCAAATAAAACCATTAAAACCCATAATAAGAAAATAAAAACCCTTTTTGAAAACTTAGATCATCACATGCATGAACTTTTTTAATCCTTTTTATAAAATGACTATAGCCTTGTTAAATCCATAGAAGAAACACTTCAAAAACTCTATACATATTTCCTTAAAATAAAAGGTAGATTAACCAATATATTAGAGCTCTATCTTGGAAGACCCATCCTATATGCTATATCAGGCTCACCCAATGCTATCTAGGTGCAACCAATGTATAAGATATATCGGGCTCACTTGTGAGCTATAATGGGAATTAAACCTTTATATAAGCTATATATAGCTCACTCATTACATATAATCCTAATTTTCCATATAATGTTTTTTATTCTTTATTATTTTCATCATAACACTTTGAAAACCCCTTTTAAAACCATATAAAAACACATATGGTTAAAAAAATACCATTTTATTTTAAAATAAAATTTTCAATAATAAAATTAATAGAAAAAGGTAATGATGTTTTTTATTATAATAAAACATGAAATATTATAGAAGAATAAAAACTTAAAATAATGGGTATGGTGGTGGTAAAGTTATTGTAATCGTATACGTTAAAATAACACATTTTTTTGTCTTTTTGAAAAGAAATACAAACCTTCCATTAAAATATTATTTTTTAATTAGAGATATAAAATTAATATTATATAAATTGTATTTCCATATAAAATTATCCATAAAATAACTTTTAAAAATATGGATATTGAAGAAAACTTGAGTTTCAAGGGAAACTCTAATAAAGTATTTTTAAAATAAAGTCTAATAACTTGATTCCAAATCACCATGTACATTATTTATATTCCATAATAACAAACTTATCTTAATTTAATAATTTATTAAGAAACTTTTTAACATTAATTACCCATTTTTTTCATTTAATACCATGTTAAATATAATTATATAATCAATTACATTCACATTAGTTGGTTTGATGATATTCAGATCGAATGTTAGAAATGACTTTTGTAGGATGACTATGGTCATAGAGTATATTTTTACAACATATCTAGAATAATAATAATTAAATAATTATCATTTTTATACATGAATCAAAATTTTAAAACTAATCATGAAATAATTTTATGAAAAATGAACCAAGTTATAGTCATGGAAACAATAGTCCATACATACGAATGAGTAACATTTATATTTTTCAATGATCGTTATAGAAAGATGGTAAGTATTATTTTGTCATTAAATAATTATAAAAATATCATAATTATAATATTAATCCTTTAAATATATATATATATATATATATATATATCATCCATGTGATGTGGTGATGAGAAATGAATCACATCACTTCGTGGAGGTGGTAGTCTACACGTATGCATGAACAATATTATCATTTTCAGTGAATTGAAAAGGAGAAAGGTAAATGATATTTTATATTTTCAAAATGATAAATATTTCATTAATATCATATATAAACATTAATTCCATATTAATAATTCATCTATGATGGACAGTGATGGAAAATTAATTATATCAGTTCACGTGGCGGTAGTCCTCCGTACATTTGAACGATGGGTTCGTTTCCCAATTGATGGAAGAGGAGATGGATGTAGGTTGAAACATTTACATTAAAACACATAATTATATTTAATATAATGGTGTTATTATATAATCATTTTTATGTAATATTTTAAGGAGGTGGAAGAATAAATAAAACAGAGATGATCTATTAAGAATGATATCTTTTCCACGGACAATCAACTTTTCTTAACACCTTAATACCACTAAGGTTGGTGAAAAACCCTAAATAAGACCTATATAACACAAATAAGAACATTATTAAGGAATTTGGGTAAATATTTGGGGATAAAAAATTTATTTAAAGTGTGAAGTAAACTGAAGAATAGATTCCATTTTATAAGAGACGGGAGGAGCACTCTTGGAATTTCTAAAAATATTAAACTAATATAAATAGATTTACAATTATAAATGGTTCCAAAAAAAATTTATTTAAAATATAATATCAATATGGGTTACAATAATATCATAAAATAAAAAATATTCACGTTTTGATCACATTTCACCCTTATCTTGTTGTTTTAATCCCTCATTAACCCCCATCACACTTATCATGATAACATGGATTTAAAATTTTTGAGGGTTAATATAGTTACTATAAATGAACAAAACCGACCATAAATGGACCATGGTTGATATTTAAAACCATATACTAATAAATTGTAAAAATATAAGTTATTTGGAATTTTATATCATTTAATAAAATATTATTTATTCTAATAAATCATTAATGTCAATATTTAGAACTATTCATTAATTTGACTCTAATAACATTAAGAAAATAAAAAAAATTAAAAAATATATATTTTATTTTATTTATAATATGTAATTTTAATCCAAAAAATTCATGTTTCACAATAACTATTTCAAATTAAATTTCTTTTAATATTTTTAATACATTTTTTTGATTTTTATTTAATTGAATAATTATTTCATCAGCGTTTCGTAATAATTCAAGGTAATTATTTATTCACTAATAATTGAAAATAAATTATCATGATGAAGAAAATAATTAAATTTGAAAATAATATTTACATGAGAATATATCCTCCGGTAGCTCCATGTTAAAAATATTATAGTTATTAAAAGCAAGAGGATGACATTTTTGACTTATCATTAAATAAAATATTAAAATGGTTATAATCACATTGAAGTGGGAAAAAAGGTCATATAACTGAATATTGAATTATTATGGATGAAATAGACTCATAAAATAAAATTAATTCATGTTTTAGGGTCATTTTATAATCCTTATCATTTTATTTTTAACTTTAATCACTTGATTTACTCTTTATTGTTGTATCTAACTTTATTAATGTTACTATTCATATTTAAAAAAAATAAAATGGGCCTATTTAATTTTTTTGACCCACTCATTATAAATATCTAATCTATTTTTTAAAATTCAAAACATAGAAATTTTATAATTTAATAAAAAATCTAACCAGCAAAACATGGAAAAAATGGGTTCTCAGAAAAATGACCTTTTAAAATATAAAATAATTTCATACTATATTAATGTATAAAATGAATTTAATAAAACTTAATTATATTATATTAAATAAAAATAAAATAATTTCACCAAACTAATATGAAATCTAAATTGTTTTTTAAATAAATAAAAAGAGAATAAATTTTTTAATAAAAATAAGTATTTTTCACTATTTATGGAAAATCAATATTTTTAGAAAATTATAAAAAATTAACCTGAAGATAATTTTGAAATGATGAATCAAAATAGTAACATTATTATTTTCAAATAAATTTTCTATGACTTCGAAAAAATAATTATAAAATTCACTCATAAAAATCAAGAATCCCCATTTTTGAAGAAAACCTATTTTTGAAGAGTAAAACAACTTTACTAAAAATCCAGCACTTATTTAAAAATAATTAGTTATAAAATTGAAAATGGGTAATTACATTATATATTTCATAATTCTATTCATACTATTTATCCTCACTAATTTTACTGTTGGCTTATAATGGTCATATATTCATTGTTTGTTTAAGCTCAGTGTTGTGTATCTTATATGCTATAGAACGTTGTCTTTATTTTTTTAAAAAATATTAGTATATTATAGGTCATATTATATCTTTATTAATTTTTTTACCATGTTAAATAATTAAACAAGGTAATAAAGTTTAAAAAATAAGTAATCTAACATGGCTCAAATTTTCTTAAATCAATAAAACTTTTTTATATTCTAGAAGTCCTATTTTAAGTGTGGAATTCATATCCACATGTCTTACCAAAATTTATCTATCTAACCCAATGAACTCCCATATGATTCCATATTTACCATTAACTTAACTTATGCTTCCATGTAAATATCTCTCATTTTCTCTTATAAATGGATTTCACTTCTACCCAATCTATGTGACACTTATCCTTTATTATTACCTTAAATAACATCCAATTTTACATATAAAAGAGACCTATTACAAAATTTTCAACTTATAGTCCTAATAAGAAGACTATAATCCTCCATCTTCAATAGAATCTTCAAGATATGATTCAATCCACTTAAGAGCTTAAAGCGGTTTCATGGAAGTCAGGATAAAATATGGGGGGGGGGTAGACTCAAATATTTTCCTTGATTCATAATTATTTCCATTTGGATATGGCCTTTAGATATTGTTTAATGCTATCATATTATGATATTATATTATTCCTACTTCTTTTTAAGGAAATATATATCTTCACATCAAAGTCTTCTTTTATGATGAATCTCTTCATTAAAACATGTCATTGTTAAAAACAATTCCTATACACTATAAATAGATCTTCTCTTCCATGTACATATTATTTCCATAAGTTATCTTATTGCCTATTTTAATCCCAAATATGTATTATTTCTGGTGTTCTTTATAATTATCTTTACAAGTTTTAAAAATAAATCTTCATTACTCTTTTAAAGTTGTGGATTTCAAGAAAGACATTTTAGAATATAAAAATGGAATTTGATTGCATGTTATTATATTTTATCTTCTTCTTAGTATTTTTGTACTTTAAAATTCCTTATTTTAAAACTTCCAAAATTAGAATTTTATCAAAATTAGAATTTTATCAAAATTTATATTTTTAAAAAATTATTTTCATGATACATTCTTAAAAATTATTTTTGAAAGTAACCCATTACATCATATTTTTTAAATATTTTTTAAAATATTTTATATAATCTATGTTTATAAAACTGTTTCTATTGAACTATTTATTTATAAAATATATTACTCATATGAAATTGTGTTTTTTGAATCAACCTATAGTACCGCTATGAAATTGTCCTTTTGGGTGATTTACTTATTATCATTAATTTATCTAATTGTTGATTTTATTTTATATCATTCCATTTTAAAATGTTATAAAACCCATTTTCTTTCCTTGAGATCTTCATGATATGATATGTTATTGAATTCATGTGATACTAATGTGTATATATTATCATTATGTGATTATTGTTAAATATTACAATTACTTTCCAATTCATTGTATAGCGTAATATGTCTCAAGATATAATGATTTTTTGCGTGAACATGATTTTAGATAGATATATTCATAAGATGTTTCCTGGATATGATTATTATTAGATATTTTTATAACATTTCGCGTATACATGATTGAGTTTATCTATGTTATAATGAATATTATTGTAGTTATATATGTTTACAAGACCATTCATAGACATGGTTACTGGGATTTATGTTTACAATGTCAGTATTTCCTATGCCTATTCATATGGATAAACCTCATTTCTTTGTTACATGTATACGTTTTCCTCTATGACTAATATCTATTGTATTAAGTTTCCAAAATCATATTCCATTTTATATGTTGTATCTTTTTGGGTTATATGCCCCTCTATCATGACTCATGAATGACTATTATTGTTTCATTTTCATTTTTATTAGATATTTCTCCCATGATCATGTTTTCTCACATACCCATGATAAAACCCTTTATGGATCATTGATATTGTTTTCCATTATAGAAATTTGCGCTAAAATCTTCTAATATTTACCTTTCTTAAGGTAATTATATGTAGGGCCATGTTTTGAAGGAAACATTATAGTGATGGTTTATTCGGTATGTTAAAGTTATTATGAGATATAATATATTTAGTAAGCTAATACCAAAAACACTAAAACATGGGGTTCTATGATATTTTAATTATTTCAAGATTTAATGTTTAAATTATGGAAATATATGTTTTTTTCTTGATTAGTATTAGTTATAATCAAAATCAGTTTTAAATGAATCTGTTTTCTATACTAGACCTAAGAGAGAACATACGGGGAATCTCATATATCTCAATGTTATTATTGACTATTGGATTAAATTTTTCTATAATATTTATTTTGTTATTATTTTTTATGATTTTTGGTTTATTTTATCACTTATTCTATTTTTATTATTATCTAGACTAGAGGGTACGATCTTCTCATATGATATATATCGACCCATACTGCTAGTTGAAAACCTACAGTATATTTAGGGGATCACAAATTCTATATAGTGCCCTAATTAGGTCATGAAAAAATATTAATAAGATTAAGGATTTTATAAAGTGTAATCATAGCCTTTTTTATTTTTTGTATTACAATTTAGGATATTTTATATAGGAGTTAGGATGTTATCGAGGCTTGGTATGAATCTTCTACTTAGTATTGTCTAACCAATATATGTGGGAAGTCCATGTCACAAGGTACAAGATCATTTTCATGGTGTTTTATTGTATAGTTAAGATATTTTCCCAAATATGATACATTTTGATGTTGATTTATGATTTATAGGTTTTCAATCTTGGATTGGGGAGTCAAGAGGCATGTGTTGATACATAGTTTTTGGAATATATGGCTCACATGACATTAATATACTTTTATGTAAGATATATTCTAGATAATATATGTGATTCAGTATAAGTCCCCAGCCTTAAACCTTACTTAATATTGAATTAAATGAGTAATTCACATTGAGGATATTTTCAGGTTTAGAGTTTTAGAGAATTAGGATATAACTATTACATCTCAAAAGATTACAAAGTAGTCTCTTCTACTAAATTTCCATAAAATAAAAACTCTTAAAAAGAAACATGTCTAGTTTCATGTTTTAGGTAGCATTACTTTCCCTTGATCCCATCCTTGACCCCATTCCATGCTAAGTTGTAACACCCCAAGCTTCCATGGTACGTTTCCCTTCGAATAATGCGATAGCGTGTGTTGTACGCAACCTCGAGTTCTAACACACACCACAACTAATTAAACTAGCCGTTGTGAATAGTAATACCTACTTTTTGAAATCATATATATTTTATATTTCAAAATAGAATTCATTTTTGGATTTAGAATATTGAAATTATCCTAGGGTGAAATTTTGGTACTTTTCGGATAACTTTTATATTTTGATGAATAGTGAAAATTACTAAATTTTAATTAAAATCAACTTTTTTAATCAAAATAATTAATAGTGATAAATTATGAATTTTAGTAGATTTAAAGTATATTTAGAATATATTTTTACCATTTAATATAATGTTGGTCATTGGACATAATTTTACAATTAAACCGAACATAAACAAGTGTCAATCTTTTGATAGTTATTATCTCTTAAAAACACGCTTTTTGTTTTGACAGCGGGAATTAATTTTAAATTAATTTCTGCCACTTCTGTGTTTTGTATTTAGGAAAATGGATTCAATATTTGGAATCAGGATGTTCAAATTGTGTAAATAGGTAACTTTTATTTTTAGACATTTTGAATAATTACTGCGGTAAATATTTTATTTACCATGGTTAAGGGTAAATCCGGTAAATAAGGGTTAAAAAATAATATTATAATAATACTAAATTACCCTAAAACGTGTCTTAACTCTATTGGATGATACATGTTCGACCATGGGCATCTTTGGGTCGATTTTGGGACCCCATGGATCCACTTGTATGTGATAATGACACTTTATTTTAATTAAGTTAAAATGAATACAAAAATGACACAAGCATATATCTTTTAGAAAAACAATTGTTACATATGGTTATATATGTTGGATTTTAGATTATAAATATTAATTAGAAATATAAAAATATTTCCTACATAATTATATTTTATTTATAATTTTTAGACATTAAATAATTTATTTTATTTATGACACAATGATGATGCAGTAATTACTATAATAGTGAAAAATTAAAATAATTGATATTATAAATACCCAAATAAATATAATATGAAACTTTTAATGAATTAAACTAATTTTCTAGGATAATATGATATATTAGGATTGATTTAATTGACTTTTTTCAAAGTAATCAATCTGTTACGAGTTTCACAAAAATCAACTATTGAATAGTGTCAAAATTGACATAAAAGAGTTCTTAAAACAAATATTATATTATTAATTGATATTAAATTCCTAAAAATCTAAGGTTCGGCCAAGAGACTTATATCATGATAGGTTCATCATTAATGGACCACTTGGGGGTCGCTTGGATGTATATAGTAAGTTTATTAACCATATTATATAAAAATACAAAGAGACATTGTAAAAGTGAAACTAATTAACTTAGAGTTAATACTTAAAGATAAGGTTAATATAAGTACCCAAACCTGTCTAAATTCTATTGGTTGCATGATTTTCGACCTATCCCCACCTTAACCTTTGAATATTCAACTTTGGAGCCATTTTAAACCGAATATGAATTTATTATAAACTAATATCTCTAGCTTTTCCAAAGGTGCCCCTCACCCCTCTTATAAAAGGGCACTCCTCCTTCTCATTTCTTCACACCTTCAAAGCCTTTTGGTTCGGCCAAAATCTGCCCAAATACTCTCCCAACATCCCTCACTACAACCTAGAGGCCTTAGTTTGACCAGAAAGCCAACCTAAGGATCCCTTTTGATCAAATCAAAAGGAAGAGCCCGAAGAAGAGGTAATGATTTCACCACCCTTTTCCAATTTCATTTCTTCTTCCACTTCTTCTTACTTTGTTGTTACCATTCTAAAATAAAAACTCCAGTATCTCAAATATACTGTGATGTTATTATAAATATGGTACAACCATATTCAGTATTCTATCTACCCTTTGAATAACATGTCACCATACGTGCGTACGTACGGCTTACCGTCTCCACGTCGTGGTGTAATTGTTATTCAATATATTATTATTTGGATGGGTATAATAATGATGTGAAACTCATGTAAATAATAAATATAACATGTTAATTATTCTGTATATATGATATAACATCCATTTATATATTATTTTAATATCAAAATAATGATATTGTCGCTCGTGCGTACGTACGGACTACCGTCTCCACGAACGCGATGAGATTCATTCTCCATCGTATCCATTCAAGTATAATTATCATTTGATGATTTGAAAATGATGTTTAAGGACTTGATATCATTCTGTATATGAATAAGATACAACAAACATGGATTATGTAACAAAACATATAAAATAAAATGAGTAAGTTCACACCCGAAACAACGATAATACTAAGATATTATTATCAAATCAATATTAAAAGATCATATATGATATCATAATAATGTATATGATTATTTTATAATTTAATAAAAATTATTTCACCATTATACAGGAGGTTAACCTACCCCAATGAAGGAAAATTACAAGGTAAGGGATTTTCTTATCTCATATTCAATTCCGTGAGATTTCCATTATTCGCCACTAAATTATTGAAAGTGGTGTATTGTGTACTGGAATTTGATATATATTATAATGATTATCTTTATATTCATTTTATTCTGTAAATAATTTGGTGGTTATTAACTTTTGGCCATACGACTCAGTTTATTAACGTGGTAAGGGGTTTTCATCTCACTCCTTATTCCCGTGAGATTCATGCCATATTGCCACCATTACCTTTTGTGTGGTGTATGTACTGCACATAATTATATTATTTGTGTAATACACTCTAATTTATGTGTCTTTACATATTCACTGTATGATACCTCTTTTATGGGTTGTATGTTTCATAATTTACCATTTTGGTAAGGGTTATTTCACAATCTCTTCATTATCCGAGGTTGTTTATATGTAATAATCTACTGGGATCTCTTTATCATCCACATCCATGTTTCTTCAAAATGTATTTCAAAACATTTTTATTATTTACAAGAATATGGGTTAAAGTCATTTATACCCTTGTTTGACTTTTTATAAGAGGAATCTTTCCGTCGTTTTCAAAACAAGGTCCTTTTTAACCTTTTCGACAGAATTAAGATAAGAATGTTTTTTAACTTATACGGCGGGTGCAGTTATTTTCTGCCGTTATAAAATCGTCAAAGATTACCTTACAATCTTATAAGATTATTTTCAATGTAAAGTTTTTATTTTATAATTATGTGACTTTTAAATTATTTCAAAAAAAGAGATATTTCTCTCAAAAATATGAAAATCCAGTGCAAATGTATACGTATTTAACGCAAGCTTAAAAATGTATTTAGAAAACCTGACTCTCGAGTGTATTAGATAGGAAGGGATTGGAAGTGGACCCATCATGGCCTATAATTAGTCGAGCAGTCTCAGAATTAGTTATTTTGTTTTCAAAAGCTTGCATAATAATTTCAGAAAAACACTGGAGTAATTTTTAGCAATTTTAAATGTAAGTATTTTATATAAAAATTGCATCGGTAGGTCTCATGAGACAAAATAGTGTCTTGGCACAAGGCCTTGGCAAAATCTTATTTTTAGTCTTGGCACGAGGCCTTGGATATGTGGTTATGATAGTCTGGCATTATGCATTCCATCATTATGAAAGTGGTTATTGATTTTGCATGTGATTATTCGATTAGTAGAATAACCATGTGAATAAGTAAATGGAATTATTTCATTTTATTTATGCCATACTATGTTGAAAGTTCATGTATGAAAGGATTTTGTTTTAGTTATACATTGCCTTAAATGTTTATTCTTATTTATGAATGTTTCCGCTATATTTTTATCCTTACTCGGCATTTGAGCTCACCCCTTTTCTATGTTTTATTTTTCCCCGGAAGTGAAGAAGTAAATTATGAATGACCTGCAGGGATATTATGTCGGGATATGAGTGTGGATTATGGAGACAATATGTTGTTCTCGTAGTTTTTCATTTTATGATGTAATGTAAGACTTATGAATATATCTAGTGTTTCCAAGGCTACTAAACCAATCGGTCTTTCGAGATTTGATCTTTCTTGTGATCATGCCAATGTTATGTAAGTAATGCACCGACTCTGGGTAGCTGGGGTCGGGGCGTTACAGTTGGTATCAGAGGAAGTTTAGTACAAACCTTGGAAGCTAGATTTAGATAAACTCTGATTAGAGCACGTAGACCTAAGATGAACTTTGAGGATTAGTATAGAAGAACTTCCTAGAATTTTGGTATTGTAGAGATTTTGTGAGTTTTCTGAGCAATACATCCCTGTTTGGATACGAGCAGGTAGAGGCGGCTCTGGCACAGATGTACCTAGGGGTAAAACCCGAAAACACCGCTTTGAGCTAGACTCGAACGGGAACTGGTGCACGACAACGGGCCTTACTGCACTCTTGGTTACGACACTCCCGGGGGATATGCTTAGGATAACTCTCATTTTCTTTACAAATCATTTTTAAGGGATTATGAGTATATACTTCCTCAAAGAAAACATTCTTATGATTATGGATTATATCCATAAATAGTTCAATTTATGTTAAGTGTTTTATAAGTATGGGATTATGTATTTTGATTCATAAACTGATCTAGTTTATGCCATTGTTTAGAAATGGCGCCTAGTGGAAGAAATGGAAACCGTATCAATGCATGCACTCCATGTAGGGATTTCCCTCCTGCTCAAGATAATTATAGTGGAGCTGGTGATGCAACTGGAGCCGATCAGCTAATCGCCATACTGGGACAACTTACTCTGGTTATGAATAATAACCTTACCCGTATGGAGCACCCTGATCCACAGCGTGGAGGATCAATGTTAGATCGATTCATGAGGCAACAACCACCAACGTTCAATGGGAGTACAAATCACTTAGTAGCTGAGCAATGGATATTTTCCCCAGAGAAAATATTTCAGGCTTTGGGGAGCAGTGAAAGGGAAAAAGTTATCATGGCAGTTTACCGCCTCACTGGAGATGCTGATCAATGGTGGTCATTGATTCAAAATACGAAGGAAGATGGTGAAGTATCAAATATGGAATGGAGGGAGTTCAAAAATCTGTTTTTAGAAAAATACTTTCCTCACGACCATCGAGCAGATATGGAAAGGCAATTTCTACGTCTGAGACAGAAGGAGGATGAGAATGTCACAAAGTATGAGGCTAGCTTTACAAGGTTAGCAAGGTACGCTGGTGATTATATACGTAACCAAAGAAGTAAGATTGATCGTTTCTTTGATGGGTTAAAACCATTTCTCCGTCGAGCATTAGTCTCACAATCCTTTTCATCGTACGAAGACATTGTCTCATGTGCTATCAAGACTGAAAAGGAATTCTCTAAGTCTTATGACTTTAAAGCAAAGAAAGAGAAGAAGAGGCATGCTGATCAATCTGGGAATGGAAATAAGGGGAAGAAAGGAAAGGTTGAATATCCATCCTGTGGTAAATGTGGGAAGAAACACCCCGGTGCTTGCTTGAAGGGAATGAGAGTCTGTTACAAGTGTGGTGAAAAAGGCCACCAAGCTCGTGATTGAAAAGGGAAGAAGGAAGCCACCAAAGTTCAGTGCTACAATTGTAGGGAGATGGTACATTATGCGAATGAATGTCCTAAACGTCAGGAGAACTTACCTCAGAAAAGGCCAAGGGATCAAGGCCAAGCTTATGCTATCACTACTGCTGAGGTAGAAGCTCCGAAAGACGTGGTGGCAGGTAATTTAATGGTTTCCTCAAGTTTAGAAAATGCATTATTTGATTCTGGATCATCGCATTGTTTCATATCTTCCCAGTTTGCTAAGAAAATTAGATATTTCCAATTTGATTTAACAAGGGAGTTGTCAGTTAAAACTCCTAAGGGAAGTATCATTGCAACAAAGTTTTGTGAATCAGTCCCCATTAGAGTACATAAATGTTTGTTATCTTCTGATCTCCTCGTCATACCTATGATTGAGTTTGACATAATCCTCGGTATGGACTGGCTTTCGGACTATGATGTGAAGATTTATTATAAGAAGAAAGAGGTTACGATTCTTGATGATAATGATAAGGAACACCTTATCTTTAGAGCAGAATCGTCACCACCTAATTCTTATTTAGATCCACCCTCAATAGCTCAACTAAATTCAATTATTGGGGAGGAAGAGAATGAAATAACTGCGGGTGAGGAAAGTAATGTTCAAATAGAGGATGCACCTGTTGTGAAAGAATTTGTAGATGTATTTCCAGAAGATTTACCTGGACATCCTCCAGAACGAGAAGTTGAGTCTTCCATTGATTTAATTCCTGGATCAAGGCCTATATCGAAGACCCCTTATAGAATGGCCACTGTAGAATTAGTTGAACTAAAGAAACAACTAGAGGAATTGAGTAATAAGGGATTTATTCTCCCTAGTGTTTCTCCATGGGGAGCCCCTGTTCTTTTTGTTAAAAAGAAAGATGGATCTATGAGGTTATGTATCGACTACAAGGAGATCAATGATATAATGATAAAGAACATGTATCCCCTACCTCGCATTGATGATTTATTTGACCAACTGCATGGAGCTCAATACATTTCAATGATTGACCTTTGATCTGGATACTATCAGTTGTGTGTGAAGAAGGAAGACATTCCGAAGATAGCATTTCGAACTAGGTATGGGCATTACGAGTTTACTGTAATGCCGTTTGGATTGACTAATGCACCATCTGTATTCATGGATCTGATGAATAGAGTTTTCAAGGAGTATCTCGATGAATTTGTGGTGGTATTTATTGATGATATCTTGGTATACTCCAAAACCTACGAAGATCATGAAAATCACTTGCGCATTATCTTGAAGACTCTGATGAGGCATGAATTATATGGGAAGTTTAGCAAGTGTGAATTCTGGCTTCAGGATATTTCTTTTCTTGGACATATTGTCTCTGGAATCTCTGTTGATCCTTCTAAGACCAAGGCAATCCAAGAATGGCCATCACCTACGAGTATAACTGAGGTACGTAGTTTTATTGGTTTGGCAGGTTATTATCGACGTTTCGTCCAGAATTTTGCCCAATTGGCTAACCCATTAACGAAGCTCACATGAAAATGGGTTAAATTTGTTTGGACAAATGAGTGTGAAGAATGTTTCGAAGAACTGAAGAGAATATTAGTCAAGGCTCCTATATTGACTCTACCATCGGGGAATGATGGGTTCGTTATTTATAGTGATGCATCAAAGAAAGGACTTGGTTGTGTCCTTATGCAGAATGATAGAGTTATTTCCTATGCATCACGACAGTTGAAAATTCATGAACAAAACTATCCTACTCATGATCATGAGTTAGAAGCTGTGATATTTTCTTTGAAAATATGGAGACACTACCTCTATGGTGAAAAATGTGAGATTTATACTGATCACAAGAGTTTGAAGTATATTTTCTCACAAAAATAACTCAACATGAGGCAAAGGAGATGGCTTGAATTACTCAAGGATTATGATTGCACGATACACTACCACCCGGGGAAATCAAACAAGGTGTCAGATGCTTTGAGCAGAAAAGACCATGGAGTTTTGAACATGATGATAATTGAAAGGGATCCAATTATCATGGATCTAGTGAAGATGGACATGGGAATAACCAGGGAAGGTGAAACATCAATGCTTTTTCAAATGGTTGCCAAACCATCTTTACTAGAAAGGATTAAGAGTTCTCAGACCGATGATGAAGAATTTCAGAAGAAGATTAAAGCTGTGAATGATGGGAGATTGAGAGACTTTGTGTATGAAGATGGAATTTTGAAATTCGGGAAGAGACTTTGTGTTCTCGATTTACCTGATCTGAAAAGGGAATTGCTGGATGATGCTCATAGTTCCAATTTCTCTATACACCCTGGGAGAATCAAAATGTATAGAGATTTGAAGGAACATTTTTGGTGGGACAACATGAAGAGGGAGATTGCTGATTTTGTGTCAAGATGTATGGTTTTTCAACAAGTGAAAGATGGAAGGCAACAGCCTGGAGGAGTCATGCAACCTCTTCCCATACCGGAGTGGAAATGGGACAATATTACGATGGACTTTGTCATGGGGCTACCAAAGAATCCTAGAAGGAACGATGCAATATGGGTAATTGTTGATCGTCTTACCAAGTCAGCACATTTTCTTGCTATAAGAGAAGATCTACCCCTGGAACGTCTAGGAAGACTATATATTAATGAAGTTGTGAGAGTTCATGGAGTACCCCTATCGATTGTTTCTGATCGTGATCCCCGTTTTACTTCAAGATTATGGAAAAGTCTTTAGAAATCCCTGGATACTGAAATTCATTTGAGCACTGCATGCCACCCTCAGACAGACGGACAATCAGAACGGACTATTCAAACCTTAGAAGACATGTTAAGATCTTGCTCACTTGACTTTCAGGGTATGTGGGATCAATATTTACCTCTGGTAGAATTTTCCTATAACAATAGCTTCCATTTAAGTATTTAGATGGCACCATATGAAGCGTTATACGGAAAGAGATGTCATACACCAACCTGTTGGGATGAGGTTGGTGAAAGAAAACTTGTAGGCCCAGAACTGGTGGAGGAAACGGTGGAAAAGGTGAAGGTAATCCAAAATCACATCAAAGCAGCTCAAAGTAGGCAGAAGAGCTATGCCAATAATCGAAGGAAGGATTTGTAATTTCAAGTCGGTGATCATATTTTCCTGAAGGTATCTCCATGGAAGGGAGTCATACGTTTTGGTAAGAAAGGTAAATTGAGTCCCAGGTACATCGGACCCTTCGAAATTCTAGAACGAATTGGGGTTGTATCTTACCGATTGGCAATGCCGCCAAGTCTCTCCAAAGTTCACGATGTGTTCCACATATCTCTGTTGAGAAAATACATGCCTGACCCAACGCATGTACTCACCTATGAGGAATTAGAACTGGAACCCGATCTGTCTTATTGTGAAGAGCCTGTCAGGATTCTTGATACAAGAGAACAAGTACTGAGAAACCGGACGACGCGTCTGGTAAATGTTTTGTGGAGAAATCATAAGATGGAAGAGGCAACGTGGGAACCCGAGGAACTTATGATGAAGAACCAACCGAGTCTTTTTATGCAGTGTTACCCTAGAAATTGCAAGGACGCAATTATTTGAAGGAGGGGAGAATGTAACACCCCAAGCTTCCACGGTACGTTTCCCTTCGAATAATGTGATAGCGTGTATTGTACGCAACCTCGAGTTCTAACACACACCACAACTAATTAAACTAGCCGTTGTGAATAGTAATACCTACTTTTTGAAATCATATATATTTTATATTTCAAAATGGACTTCATTTTTGGATTCGGAATATTGAAATTAGCCTAGGGTGAAATTTTGGTACTTTTCGGATAACTTTTATATTTTGATGAATAGTGAAAATTACTAAATTTTAATTAAAATAAACTTTTTTAATCAAAATAATTAATAGTGATAAATTATGAATTTTAGTAGTTTTAAAGTATATTTAGAATATATTTTTACCATTTAATATAATGTTGGTCATTGGACATAATTTTACAATTAAACCGAACATAAACAAGTGTCAATCTTTTGATAGTTATTATCTCTTAAAAATACGCTTTTTGTTTTGACAGCGGGAATTAATTTTAAATTAATTTCTGCCACTTCTGTGTTTTGAATTTAGGAAAATGGATTCCATATTTGGAATCAGGATGTTCAAATTGTGTAAATAGGTAACTTTTATTTTTAGACATTTTGAATAATTACTGCGGTAAATATTTTATTTACCATGGTTCACTACTACAAAAACGGGAAATAACAGCGCTAAAATCGGGCTTTAACAGCGCTAGAAAAGCGCTGTAAAGCTCAGCGCTGATAAAGGAGGGGTCCTTTAACAGCGCTTTTTTTAGCGCTGTTAAATGTCACCTTTAACAGCGCTAAAAAAGCGCTGTTAAATGTCACCTTTAATGGCGCTAAAAAAGCGCTGTTAAAGGATACCTTTAATGGCGCTAAAAAAGCGCTGTTATATGTTTCCTTTAACAGCGCTTTTTTAGCGCTGTTAAATATCTCCTTTAACAGCGCTTTTTTAGCGCTGTTAAAGGCGACATTTAACAGCGCTAAAAAAGCGCTGTTAAATCCCTGCCTGCTGCTAATAAAAAACCTGCACTATTACAGCCAGCCGAGCAGACCTGCACAAAAACCAGTATATCAACCACAGACCTGCACAAAAACCAGTATATCAACCACAAGCATGTCATCAACCGATCACAACCCAACCAAACAGTGTTCTTACCATGAGTTAGATACCATCTACCCAGAAAGCAAAACTACCTCATTACATAGTATCACAAAATATTCCTACACAACTCAGAAGATAAATACTAGAACATTCCACTATGCATTGTTTCTCCTTGGATTGCCACTTGGTTTTGACAAATCGTGCAGAGCCCGTGCTCCTTGAATCATTCTGCAATACATAAAAAGGATATCCTAACTCTCCCAACCATCACCCTTAGTAATTATGTATATTAATACAAAAAAGGTAACATATCATAAATTGGGGTACTGTAATGAGACATCAAGATTAACATTCTATATATAGGATCAATGTCTGGTAGGATTGGTTGCGTTGATACATGACTCTACCTGGACCTCAAAAATAGATATATGATCTCACTCCAGGACTTTCAGAGAGACTCCAACTATGTCTAGGACGTCCTGCTGAAGCGATCGTACTACCGTAAGTCGGAAAAGATACCAAAACCATCCTAGGAAGGATCATGGGAGCCAACCCTAATGAAATATGTCCTTGATATAGTGTTCAAAGAGATCAATCATGGTACATAAAATTATGTGTCATTTAAAGGGTCACATGCCTTGTCGCTTTACCCTGGGTAACTCCAATGTTCAGCTGCCTGTGTGAATATACATGTCATATCAATAGGAAATTACATGGCATGTTAAAAAACATATACGTGTTACCCTTTGATCTTGTGTCCTCTTATGCACCCTTGCCCTATGTTAGTACATGACGTCGATCTCGTGTGATTCTTCCTGTGTATCTGTACAAGGGATAAACTGCGTAGCTGGCTCATTAAAGACGTGTAGTGGGATATATTCCATGTAGGAAAGCCATGTAATCCACCCCAGGTTTGACTCGTACACGTCACATATGACCCATGGATCATTGTACTAAAGTGTTAACACAATCCTAAGGCGTTTGGTCGGTTTCCCGTATGTCAGTTGTTGATTTCACTTAAAAATAAATCCATTTTGAACAAAATAGAGGCACTTTGAGTGGTGTCGGCCACACCGGGCCTCGGATTGAGTCGGGGTTGACTCTTACACGTCAAATTTGACCCATGGATCATTGTCCTTAAGTTTCAACAGAATCCAAATGCGTTTGGTCGGTTTGCCGCATGTCAGTTGTTGATTTCACTTAAAAATAAGTCCATTTTGAACAAAAGAGAGGCACTGTGAGTGGTGTCGGCCACACCGTGCCTCAGATTGATGCGGTGTTGAATCGTACACGTCACACATGAGTCATTGATTGTTGTGAAAAAGTATCAACGCAATCAGAAGCCGTTAGATCGGTTTGGCGTATGTACGTAAAATATTGTCCATTTTAAACTAAATACATACACTTGGAGTGATACCGGTCACACCGCGCCTCTGATTGAGGCGGGGTTGAATCTTACACGTCACATTTGACCCATGGATAGTTGTCCTTAAGTTTCAATAGAATCCCAATGTGTTTGGTCGGTTTGCCGTATGTCAGTTGTTGATTTCACTTAAAATTAAGTCCATTTTTAACAAAACAGTGACACTGTGAGTGGTGTCGGCCACACCGGGCCTCGGATTGATGCGGTGTTGAATCGTACACGTCACACATGAGTCATTGATCATTGTGAAAAAGTATCAATGCAATCAGAAGCCGTTAGATCAGTTTGGCGTATGTACATAAAATATTGTCCATTTTAAACTAAATACATACACTTGGAGTGATACCGGTCACACCGCGTCTCGGATTGAGGCGGGGTTGAGTCGTACACGTCACATATAACCCATGAATCGTTGTCCTAAAGTGTCAACACAATCCGAAGGCGTTTGGTCGGTTTCCCGTATGTCAGTTGTTGATTTCTCACTTAAAAATAAGTCCATTTTGAACAAAACAGAGGCACTTGGAGTTGTGTCAGCCACAACAGGCCTCAGATTGAGGCGGGGTTGACTCGTACACGTCACATTTGAAGGTGAGTATGCATACACGATAGTTGACCTTCTTAGAGAAGGGTTTATGGAAGAGTATAAAAGACATGAAGCAATGAAGATCATTAGAGTGTTGGAGCAAATGTGGTTGCTACAAACAATGTGGAAATCGGCTTGTGCAAAGCGACCTAAGTTACAACTTGCAAGTATTCTACTCTATTTTTTTCTGGAAGGTTTCAGTTTAAATGCATTTTGGAATGATCATTGCTAGCCATGGTCTTTTAGGTTTTTTTGACAGCCGAGGGGAAAGGGTGGGGTCTGAAGACATTGTAGGATATGTCGAAGGGTGATTTTGTGTGTGAATATGTTGGAGAAATGTTAACTCCCGCAGTTCTGAAAAGAGTCACTATTTGAAAGAAAGTCACAAGTTTAGATACATCTCAAGATGGTCAGTTTAAAGACATTTTGAGGGACACTACTAAAGACATGCTCAGATATGCACTCATCCCCCACTTTTAGATCGTTGTCTACTACAATGATCTTCCAAACAAGATATGCATTAGAACGCTCATGATACATAGAGAAATTCACTGGCCACCTTCGAGAATGATCTGAAGCACAAACCATGACAGCATTATGTTTTTAACTTCAGCACCTCAATTGAGAATGTGACACCTTTCAGGACTTGGCGCCATTGTATGTCGTTTCGTCCACTGAATGGGTCTATCCTTTTATTTAATTTTTTTAACTTCAGTCAAATATTCTAGAAAGATGTCGCGGCAGATCCTTCACCATTTTGTTTTGCTGAACATCTCATTACATTGTTAAAAAAAAGCAGGGTGTCTTGCATGGGCAATACGTTCGTGTATTGAAGATGATGCACTCCCATTTTAATGGACTAGGTTTACTCCCTAATCTCATACATAACATCTCATGAGAAAATAGATTTAACCAATGAATTGGAGTCCTATCTGGGTACAACCATCATACGATTTTCATGATTATGTGTTCCACAATAATTAAATCAATCATTAGGCTTAAACAAAATAATTAACCATGTGGGTTCGAATAAATGGGAGTGCATCATCTTCAATACAAGAACGTATTGCCCATGCAAGACACCCTGCTTTTTTTTAACAATGTAATGAGATGTTCAGCAAAACAAAATGGTGAAGGATCTGCCGCGACATCTTTCTAGAATATTTGACTGAAGTTAAAAAAATTAAATAAAAGGATAGACCCATTCAGTGGACGAAACGACATACAATGGCGCCAAGTCCTGAAAGGTGTCACATTCTCAATTGAGGTGCTGAAGTTAAAAACATAATGCTGTCATGGTTTGTGCTTCAGATCATTCTCGAAGGTGGCCAGTGAATTTCTCTATGTATCATGAGTCATTGATTGTTGTGAAAAAGTATCAATGCAATCAGAAGCCGTTAGATCGGTTTGGCGTATGTACGTAAAATATTGTCCATTTTAAACTAAATACATACACTTGGAGTGATACCGGTCACACCGCGCCTCTGATTGAGGCGGGGTTGAATCTTACACGTCACATTTGACCCATGGATAGTTGTCCTTAAGTTTCAATAGAATCCCAATGTGTTTGGTCGGTTTGCCGTATGTCAGTTGTTGATTTCACTTAAAATTAAGTCCATTTTTAACAAAACAGTGACACTGTGAGTGGTGTCGGCCACACCGGGCCTCGGATTGATGCGGTGTTGAATCGTACACGTCACACAGGAGTCATTGATCATTGTGAAAAAGTATCAATGCAATCAGAAGCCGTTAGATCAGTTTGGCGTATGTACGTAAAATATTGTCCATTTTAAACTAAATACATACACTTGGAGTGATACCAGTCACACACAAAATCACCCTTCGACATATCCTACAATGTCTTCAGACCCCACCCTTTCCCCTCGGCTGTCAAAATCACCCTTCGACTATCTGGTTATGATTTTTGACAGCCGAGGGGAAAGGGTGGGGTCTCAATCCGAGGCGCGGTGTGACCGGTATCACTCCAAGTGTATGTATTTAGTTTAAAATGGACAATATTTTACGTACATATGCCAAATCGATCTAACGGCTTCTGATTGCGTTGATACTTTTTCACAATGATCAATGACTCATGTGTGACGTGTACGATTCAACACCGCATCAATCCGAGGCCCGGTGTGGCCGACACCACTCACAGTGTCACTGTTTTGTTAAAAATGGACTTAATTTTAAGTGAAATCAACAACTGACCATCTCGAGATGTATCTAAATTTGTGACTTTCTTTTAAATAGTGACTCTTTTCAGAACTGCGTGATATGAAGGTATTTTGGAGATTTTACTGGTTCATGCATGATATGAAGGTATTTTGGAGATTTTACTGGTTTTTTTGTCCAAAGGCCAAAGAAATGTGGTCCATCATTCTTGCATGTTACTCGTACACGTCACCAAGGACCCGTGGATCCTTCTCCTAAAGGATGAAGGCAATCCGGATGCGTCTGGTCAGATTTACGTAGGTCAGTTGTTGTTTCCAATTAAAGTGGTGTCCATTTTAAACAAGAGAGCGACCCTTTGGGTGGTAGCGGTCACACCGTGCCTCGGATTGAGGCGGGGTTGACTCGTACACGTCACCAAGGACCCGTGGATCCTTCTCCTAAAGGATGAAGGCAATCCAGATGCGTCTGGTCAGATTTCCGTAGGTCAGTTGTTGTTTTCAATTAAAGTGGTGTCCATTTTAAACAAGAGAGCGACCATTTTAGTGGTTCAACATTCTTGCATGTTGCTGGTGCATATCATCTGTTAAAATGGAAAAATGACTCATTGGAGAAAGAATGTTTTATTTAATAACAATTACAATTTTGCTACGAACATTTACATACAACAATATTTTATCTTTTGATCCCCTTAACCCCTCTCAAAAATGACCACCAATTGTACATGTCCCCAAGTCAGATCATCATTGTATTTGTGTACAATCTGTCATCAGGTATGCGGCCCACTCGTTTCTGAACACATCTATATCGTCTTGTGAGTATGAGGCTTTTCGGCAGTCATAGTAGTACTGCAAAATAAAAAAATAAAGAATTAATAAATAACTTAAACGAACTAGTAATTGTTTTTGAAAATACCTCTTTAGGGATGCTAGTTTGCTGATGAAAAACGATCTCTTTCATAAATTTACAAACATAATAACCGCAATCATTATCGTTTGTTTGTTTTGGACACTGCAAAAAAATTGATCATTAGGAGAATAAATAACTTGTGTTGAGGTGTGTTTGGATAGTGAAATTTTATTATATATACCCTGATATTTGTCCAGACGTAGTACTTGCTCGGCTCCTTATGCTTAGCCCCTGTCCTCATACCATGATTTAGACGATATTGGTACACCGCCCTATCATAACAGAATCCTCAGTAAAAGATAATATATATTATATAAATTGATGTTTAGACCTAAAACGTAAGATGTAGTGTCTTACAGATTCACAAACTCCATCATGTATGGTCGGTTTGATGGATATCCTAACTTTGAATCCAGAAAGTAAATCTTCGGAGTATCCAAGTTCACCGCAATTAGCAACCAATGTTGCCTAAAAACACAAAAAGGAATAAGTAATAAAAAAAGTGAAAATATAATTGATATGCTTTAATCGTAGAGTATTACCCCTGCATGGTTGGTATTAGGAAAAGTCTGTCATCTGTAATCTTGCGTTCAAATGTTTTCAGCAAGTCCTTCACTATTGCATCCCTTTTTGATGACTCTATTTTTGTTTGGTGTGTTGATGTGATATGAGGACTAACCAGTCCAAATCTTGGCTCATGGGAAAATCCCTTCAACTGTTTTTCATAAATGCGTCTGTCAACAATATAAAATGCATTTAGTCATAATTTGCACATTAGATCAGCTTTTAGAAAATCAATTCATGGAAACATACCTCATATATACATTTACAACAGTGACGCCTAACCAACCGTTTTCAAGGATTTCATTTACATTTTCAGCAGCAACGAAATCTTGACTTTCCTCTCCGTATATATTATCTTCGAAAATCACTATATGACTATTACCATCTTTTAGCTTCGTATCCACATGAGTCTTCAATGCTAGTAAATGTGGAAAGAGAACAGGTGGTGTTATTGTGCTTTCAGTAGCTCCTTGGGATCGATTGGTCGATCCTTTAGATGGTTTCGAGCCGATGTTAGTCACCCCCTTTCCTTTCTCCGTCTATAACAACAATCATTGATTCAGACACTCTTTTCATTAATTGTTAAGGGTTTAGCTTGAAAATAAAAGGAAATAAATACCTCTTTGTCTGCATGTACTCTTACAAGTTCTGCCGGCCATGCAATGAATGTCCCAATAGCCTTTTCAACCGTATGAATATCATCGTCATCAAGTGGAATAGGTAGCATTGCATTTGGCTCATGAGCTACAGTAATCGTCACTTTCAGATGATCTTTTGAAAGTGGTCTATTATGCAGTGTGGCATCTGGGATATTGAACACTGTAGCCCTCGCTACAAGGTGATAGGTGGGTGTTGACAGATATAAATCACAATCATTATCACCCTGTAGAAGATCAGTACAGATAAATTATCAGTGTTTGTCTGATTCATATTTAATGGGAACCGTTATTAGAATATTGATTACCACGGCTAAGACATTTTTTTTAGGTGAATGGCTCGCCTCAAAGCTGGTGGGGGGTGGGGCAGGATGTTCATGCGGTGGTTCTTCCTGAGTTGTGTCCTCCCTTTGCTTCCCACCCATAAAAGTTGCTAGCAACTCTCCCTGCCATTGCAATTTTTCTTCAAGGGTTGCTATTTTTTCGCTCATTTGTTCCAATTTTTTCTCTGTATCATCTATTTTTTTCTTCTTCTCAAAATATACTCGGGGTGTCACCCCAAACCCTGCACCTCTGACACGACCGTATTTTTCCGGCTGCTTCAAAGCCGTCGATAATAGGTCTGTATCAGCTACAGGAGTAGCTGATTCCTGTGACTGTCAGATATAGGAAAAAAACTAATTATTTTTATGTAATAGCAATTTTAAACAAATCTTTTTATCATCGTGTCATACTTACACATATTTCCCACACTTTTTGTGTGTTCTCATCTATTAACTTCCCTTCTTTGTTCACACGTGCCTCCTTCCATAGCACATGACGTGGGATAGAAGTGCATTTGGTTTTAGATTCATCAATCTACATATAAACATAGAAAGATAATTATGATGTTGTTTATTGGCACCTAACAATATTACTGTAAATTTACAATACGTACCATTTTCTTTTCTAATGAAGCGTACCCCATCCTTGCTTTACGATAGGGGTATGTTGGATTTGATGCACGTTCCTTATTTTCAGTACAGAGTTTCTGTTTCATAAATGAAATATTGACAATCAAAGTGATGAATACAGGTATCCTCAAACAGCGTATTATCACTCACAATGTACCTGAAACTTCTCATCCCCACGACGGCCAATAAATGCATCCCATGCTTCTTGGGATATCAGGTGCGCATAGACAATGGGTGGGTGCGGGTTTATTTTACCTTTAGAATCTTTCAGGTGACATCTTGTTAAAATAGTACGAAAACCTCGATGAATCTTTCCTGCAAGCCTTAGTACATAATCCTTGTGTGAGTCGTCTACTATAAATGTACTCTGCAAGAGATTGAGAAGAGTAAGACACTGTTTCATCATTTTATTTGCTAGTTAATTAAAAAAATAAATTCATAATGTTACCGTAATTTCTTCCCAGATCACAGCCTTCAACCCGGACACAACATGGTGCCATGAATCTACGTCAATCGGCACGCGTTGCCGAGTGACAACTCCAATGTAACTGCTAAACATAGCCTTGTTGGGATTCACATGTTGGCCTCGTGCATTCCATCCGACTTCAAATTTGATGCCTTTGCTTTTCGCCTTAAGAATTTTGGCTAACACTGTCAAACTACGACGCACCTGTGATTTCTGCGACTTCGGTCCTTCATTCCCGACCATTTCATCGATATCAACATCATCTATATGTTCATCTACTATGATATCAACGGCATGTGCTGATGGTTGTTGGACCTCAACACTAAGAGAAGGAGCCGCAACAGCAAGAGCAGCAGCAGGAGCAGCAGTAGGAGCAGCAGGAGCAGCAGCAGGAGCCGCATCAGGAGCACCAGGAGCCACAGCAGGAGGAGGAGTATGAGTCACAGCAGTAGGAGCAGCAGGAGCCGCATCAGGAGCAACAGTATCAGCAGAATGAGCTGCAGGAGCAGCAGGAGCAGCAGCAGCCGCAGCAGCAGCTGCTTGAGAGACTTGTTCAGTCTCAAGGTTAGGAGCACCAGAATGTGCAGAAGTCATTATCTGCAAAAGTGGTTGAACAGTTCATTCAAATTACATAAATTCTGTAATGATAAGATAATAACATGAGATAACAAGATCTATATTACAAACAAAATATAACCTGTTTACTGAACTCTCTTTCTTTTTTTCAAAGGTTGAAGAGATTTGACACCTCTATCGACAATCCAAATCCCTTCATTGTGGTCTCCTCTAACATACAAAACATCATCTGCATTGGGACCGCTCTGAATTGATTGTGACGTACCACTAAAAGGATCGTCCTCAACTGAATTTTCATCGGAACCCTCAATAGTTTTGGACGATAACAGAACAATCGACCACTTTCGGTTTGCGGGATCTGGAACATAAAAAACTTGTACCGCTTGTGATGCCATTATAAACTGTTCGTCTTTGTACCCTTCTTTACTAAAATCAACTTTCACAAATCCCCATTCATCTATTTTAACACCACTATTGTTATCAATCCATTTGCATTGAAAAATCGGCAATTGAAATGTCGTATAATCCAACTCCCATATTAGTTTGATAATGCCAAAGTATGACATATTTGCATAAATTGGATTTATATCCTTACTACCAGAAACATGCATCGCTTCAGCCACTAGTGTAACTCCACTATTTTGCATGGTACTCTCTTCATCATGTTCATCCGTATAGAATGTATAACCATTAATTACATACCCACTGTAAGATAATACATACACACTTGGTCCAGCGGCTAGCCATCGAAGTCGTTCTGAAATTGAATTCGGATTTTCATCCAACTGCTTAAAAATATGGTCCTGAAACCATCCTATAAACTGGTGATTATGTGTATCTGCTAACCATTTTTCAGCCCTCGATGGATTCAACTGCCTAAGAATTTCTTTGTGAGTTTCAATATATGGAGCAACCTCCCAACTGTTATGCAAAACATAAAGATGAGCCTGCTCCCGATCTGTAATACTGATTGTTACAACTTCTCTTCCAGAAATTCCCTCACCCTCAATGCGTCCAGTGTGACGAGATTTCGGGAGACCAATGCTTTCCACATCAGATAGGTATTCAATACAAAATTCAATGGCTTCCTCAACAATATATCGCTCCACTATACAACCCTCTGGCCGACTTCGATTTTTGACATATCCTTTCAAAATCTTCATATACCGTTCAACAGGATACATCCATCTATAGTGCACAGGACCACAAAGTCGAATCTCTCTCACCAAGTGAATCATCAAATGAACCATCATATCAAAGAATGTTGGCGGGAAGAACATTTCTAATTCACATAATATGATGACAATTTCTTTTTCCATAGCTGGCAATTTCCCCGGGTCTAAAACTTTGCTACATATAGCTTTGAAAAAGAAACAAAGTTTGGTTAACGTATGACGAACATTCTTGGGTAAAATGCAACGTAAAGCTATAGGAATTAGATCTTGCATCAAAACATGGCAATCATGTGATTTCAAACCTTTTAACTTCAAATCATTCATTGACACAATGTTCTTGATATTTGATGAGTACCCCTCTGGAACCTTTACATCATTAAAGAAGTTGCAAAACTGATATCTCTCTGCCCTAGAAAGAGTATAAGCAGCAGGAGGAAGAAACATTCGATTTTCACCTTTCACGGGAGCCAACTCTTCTCGTATTCCCATGTCAACCATGTCCAACCTTGCCTTAATTCCATCTTTTGTTTTGCCAGGGGCATTTAGCAACGTTCCAATAACACTATCACATACATTTTTTTCCACATGCATCACATCAAGAAAATGTCTGACGTACAAACAATTCCAGTATGGTAATTCAAAAAAAACTGATCTCTTTTTCCAACCGATTTTCGTAAGGTTTTTCGAAAATGGTTTACCAAAAACAGTGTTCATATCTTTTACTTTCTCAAACAGCTGATCACCTGTTAGTGGAGACGGTGTTGTGCGTTTTTCTGAACTTCCATTGAATGATGTCGTCCAAGATCGGTACTTATGCCGACGAGGTAGAAATCTACGATGTCCTAGAAACACAGATTTCGATGAATGTTTCAACCTAATTGATTCTGTATCTTCTTCGCACACGGGACACCCTTGAGTTCCTTTAATGCTATAGCCTGACAAATTTCCATAAGCAGGGAAATCATTTATTGTCCCATACAACATCGCTCTCAACGTGAAGTATTCACTTTTATAAGCATCATACAACATTACACCTGAGTCCCACAATAACTTCAAATCCTCGATCAAAGGAGTCAGATAAACATCAATATCGTTACCTGGTTGTTTTGGTCCTGATATAAGCATAGATAACATGATGAATTTTCGCTTCATGCATAACCAGGGTGGCAAGTTATAATTTAGCAACATAACAGGCCATGTACTATGAGTGCTGCTTTGAAAACCAAAAGGATTCACTCCATCTGTAGATAACGCAAGACGAAGGTTTCTCGGCTCTTTTCCAAATTCAGGATACTCATGATCAATTTTCTTCCATTGAGGAGAGTCGGCCGGATGACGTAATAACCCATCTTTATTTCTTTTATCTGCATGCCACGACAATTGTCTTGCAGTTTCTTTACTTCCATATAAACGCCTAAACCTTGGAATGATTGGAAAGTACCATACAACTTTCGTAGGATTGGATTTATCTTTCTTGTATCGAGAAGCACCACACTTTGGGCATTCTGTAAGTGATTTGTTCTCCTTTCGAAACAATATACAGTCTTTCGGGCAGGCATGTATTCTTTCAGAAATCATTCCCATCGAGCGTAGCATTCGTCTAGCTTCATACGTCCGGCTTGGGAGCTCATTATCTTCCGGAAGCATGTCATTCAAGAGAGCAAGTAGTTCCGTAAAACTGACATCACTCCATCCATTGCCTGCTTTCAATTTATACAACTTCAGTACAGCTGACAATGTTGTATACTTAGTGCAAGCAGCATACAATGGCGTCTTTGCACAACTCTTTAACTTCTCAAACAATTTTGGGCAATCACGGGGTTCATCTTGAATTGTCTTTGTCATTTCCTCAATACGATCTTCATCATCATTGACATCTGTAATCACATCCTCCATACGGTCTTCTTCATTATCTATATTTGTATTCATATCTGACGATCCATAAAACGCAGTTTTATCCCAGCCAGTAGCTACATTCGCTTTTTCTCCGTGTTTATTCCAACATTTATAACTCCGATCTATTCCGTGACATATCAAATGTTCTTCCAACTCCTCTGGAGTAAGTAGTCTAGAATAACAACAACGTAAACACGGACAAAGGATTTGAGAAGGATCCTTTGTGTGATCCTTTGCAAACTTGATGAACTCTTTCACTCCGTTCTCGTACTCTATTGTTAAACGATTAGAATCCATCCAATCTTTATTCATCTTCATCCTATTTGAATCTCAAATATTAGTATTTATGGTTCAAGTACACAAAAGAAGACTTCCAAATACAGTAGAAGGGAACCACTTCCTTGGAAGGAGATCAAGTAGTCTAACCTATAATCAAGATTCATAAAAAAGAATATTAGATTCACTAAAAAGATGATTATCTATCACTTTATTAGGAGAAAAAGATACGTATGCACCTAATGTGACATCAAACATGGTTTTACACACTTTGGGATAAACATGTGTTCATGTTCAGAAACGATTATAAATAATAGGATACCCCCTTAATTTAGTATCTCAACTTTTATAGAAAATATGAGGCTTTGAATCGCGTAGAATTGCATTCAATAGGAGTTTGTAAAGAGAGTTGCGTGCATGGTAAAAAGTTGCGTGCATGGACTTATTCTTATCGATTCGAGAATCCATGGTGTCATAGTCTACACCTTTCTCCACCTTCATGTCCAGCGCATGTCAAATTATCTTAGACTGATTTTCCATTAAGTTACTCAGGATTTTCAAGGAATCAGTCCCCACAATATGACACTAAAAAGTTCTACCATAGTTCTAATTGCATGATTCTAAAATGCATGATTTCAAGTACTATAGTTGGTTTGATTCTATAGTAATGCCTAAGTCATTATGTTCTAGTCCAGACACCCCAAAAACTAAACATTCCCCCTCCCTTTGTGTGGGTTAGACCCATGCATGTAGTTTTAACTTAAAATATCTATGTACAGCTTGATTCTTTCCATCACAAGAAACATGGTGATACATAAACATCATATTTAGGGTCTATTCATGAGACATAAATTTCCCCATTGTCACTATGTCGGAGCCAAAAAGGTCTCTTCCTTTCAAAAACCATACACTATGCACAAAAAGGTCTTAATCCTCATATCCTTCCATGGCCATCGGAAATGAGCGGTCATCGTCCTAAGGTCACCTTTATTTGACTAATCACAATATGCACTGGTGGATCTGCATATGTTTCCCACTAAAAAGGCATGTCAACCAAAGACAATTTCGTCCTCAATAATGGATTTTACTACCATCAAACACCCTATGACATTTAAGTACCATATCAATCCTTGGATTCATGAACCCCTGGGTTAAAATTTACATCTACCACCCCCCCCCCCTCATGCATGATTATGGTAGAACATTCTTGGTTATACTATAGTGAAAAGGGTGAATCATTTCCCCTCCTTATCAGAACAAAATGGAAACCTGCACAAAGGTCCTGGTTTTAGGACATTAAACTACACCATGCCTCAACTCTCCATTACATAAGACAAATTCTAGTAGGTTTTATACATTCCATAACAACTTGAAGGGATTCCATGAATGTTTGAAACAAATAAATAAAACTAGAATAGAATTCATACCCTTAGTTGGTCGAGGGCGTTGCGGGTTGCGGAAGGCGGCCGCGGAGGGCGACCGAGGGCGGCCGAGTGAGGCGGAGGGCGACGGAGGCGGTGGAGAGCGGCCGAGGGCGGCGGAGGGCGGCCGAGGGCGGCAGAGAACGGCGGCCGAGGGCGTTGCGGGCAGCCGAGGGCGGCAGGCGGTGGAGGTCGGCCGAGGGTGTTGCGGGCGGCGGAGGACGGCGACTGTACCGAGGGCGGCAAGCTCCGGCGAAGCGAACACAGCAGCGGTATTCGGGAGAAGAGTAGCAGGGTTACGGTTCCGCGAGAGCTTTAGCTGCGATAAAACGAGGGCACTGTGCGACCGACTTTATAAAAAAGTCGACTAAGGTTTTATCAGCGCTAAAAAAGCGCTGATAAAGGCTACCTTTATCAGCGCTAAAATTATAGCGCTGATAAAATCTAGCTTTATCAGCGCTTTTCTAGCGCTGATAATATTATGATTTATCAGCGCTAGAAAAGCGCTGATAAAGATTCCCCGTATCAGCGCTACAATTATAGCGCTGATAACGGGTCTCTTTATCAGCGCTTTTTTAGCGCTGATAAAGATAATTTTTATCAGCGCTTTTTGAGCGCTGATAGAGGTGTTCTGTATCAGCGCTTTTTTAGCGCTTATATAGGAAACCTGTATCAGCGCTCAAAAAGCGCTGATAAAGACCAACTGTATCAGCGCTAATATTTTAGCGCTGATACAGATCATATTTATCAGCGCTTTTCTAGCGCTGATAAATATTTATATTATCAGCGCTAAGAAAGCGCTGATAAAAATTAGCTTTTTCAGCGCTGTAATATTAGCGCTGATATAGGGTATCCTTTATCAGCGTTTTTGCTTAGCGCTGTTATAAGGGCGCGCTTCCCTTGCCCGTTTTTGTAGTAGTGGTTAAGGGTAAATCCGGTAAATAAGGGTTAAAAAATAATATTATAATAATACTAAATTACCCTAAAACGTGTCTTAACCCTATTGGTTGATACATGTTCGACCATGGGCATCTTTGGGTCGATTTTGGGACCCCATGGATCCACTTGTAAGTGATAATGACACTTTATTTTAATTCAGTTAAAATGAATACAAAAATGACACAAGCATATATCTTTTAGAAAAACAATTGTTACATATGGTTATATATGTTGGATTTTAGATTATAAATATTAATTAGAAAGATAAAAAGATTTCCTACATAATGGTATTTTATTTATAATTTTTAGACATTAAATAATTTATTTTATTTATGACACAATGATGATACAGTAATTACTATAATAGTGAAAAATTAAAATAAGTGATATTATAAATACCCAAATAAATATAATATGAAACTTTTAATGAATTAAAATAATTTTCTAGGATAATATGATATATTAGTATTTATTTAATTGAATTTTTTCGAATTAATCAATCTGTTATGAGTTTCACAAAAATCAACTATTGAATAGTGTCAAAATTGACATAAAAGAGTTCTTAAAACAAATATTATATTATTAATTGATATTAAATTCCTAAAAATCTAAGGTTCGGCCAAGAGACTTATATCATGATAGGTTCATCATTAATGGACCACTTGGGGGTCGGTTGGATGTATATAGTAAGTTTATTAACCATATTATATAAAAATACAAAGAGACATTGTAAAAGTGAAACTAATTAACTTAGAGTTAATACTTAAAGATAAGGTTAATATAAGTACCCAAACCTGTCTAAATTCTATTGTTTGAGTGGTTTTCGACCTATCCCCACCTTAACATTTGAATAGTCAACTTTGGATCCATTTTAAACCGAATATGAATTTATTATAAACTAATATCTCTAGCTTTTCCAAAGGTGCCCCTCACCCCTCTTATAAAAGGGCACTCTTCCTTCTCATTTCTTCACACCTTCAAAGCCTTTTTGTTCGGCCAAAATCTGCCCAAATACTCTCCCAACATCCCTCACTACAACCTAGAGGCCTTAGTTTGATCAGAAAGCCAACCTATGGAGCCCTTTTGATCAAATCAAAAGGAAGATCCCGATGAAGAGGTAATGATTTCACCACCCTTTTCCAAGTTCATTTCTTCTTCCACTTCTTCTTCCTTTGTTGTTAACATTCTAAAATAATAACTCCAGTATATCACATATACTGTGATGTTATTATAAATATGGTACAACCATATTCAGTATTCTATCCACCCTTTGAATAACATGTCACCATACGTGCGTACGTACGGCTTACCGTCTCCACGTCGTGGTGTAATTGTTATTCAATATATTATTATTTGGATTGGTATAATAATGATGTGAAACTCATGTAAATAATAAATATAACATGTTAATTATTCTGTATATATTATATAACATTCATTTATATATTATTTTAATATCAAAAGAATGATATTGTCGCTCGTGCGTACGTACGGACTACCGTCTCCACGAACGCGATGAGATTCATTCTCCATCATATCCATTCAAGTATAATTATCATTTTATGATTTAAAAATGATGTGTAAGGACTTTATATAATTCTGGATATGAATAAGATACAACAAACATGGCTTATGTAACAAAACATATAAAAGAAAATGAGTAAGTTCACACCCGAAACAACGATAATACTAAGATATTATTATCAAATCAATATTAAAAGATCATATATGATATCATAATAATGTATATGATTATTTTATAATTTAATAACAATTATTTAACCATTATACAGGAGGTTAACCTACCCCAACCAAGGAAAAGTAAAAGGTAAGGGATTTTCGTATCTCACATTCAATTCTGTGAGATTTCCATTATTCGCCACTAAATTATTGAAAGTGGTGTATTGTGTACTGGAATTTGATATATATTATCATGATTATCTTTATATTCATGTTATTCTGTAAATAATTTGGTGGTTATTAACTTTTGGCCATACGACTCAGTTGATTAACGTGGTAAGGGGTTTTCATCTCACTCCTTATTCCCGTGAGATTCATGCCATATTGCCACCATTACCTTTTGTGTGGTGTATGTACTGCCCATAATTATATTCTTTGTGTAATACACTCTAATTTATGTGTCTTTACATATTCATTGTATGATACCTCTTTTATGGGTTGTATGTTTCATAATTTACCATTATGGAAAGGGTTATTTCACAATCTCTTCATTATCCGAGGTTGTTTATATGTAATAATCTACTGGGATCTCTTTATCATCCACATCCATGTTTCTTCAAAATGTATTTCAAAACATTTTTATTATTTACAATAATATGGGTTAATGTCATTTATACCCTTGTTTGACTTTTTATAAGAGGAATCTTTCCGTCTTTTTCAAAACAAGGTCCTTTTTAACCTTTTTGACAGAATTAAGATAAGAATGTTTTTTTAACTTATACGGCCAGTGCAGTTATTTTCTGCCGTTATAAAATCTTCAAAGATTCCCTTACAATCTTATAAGATTATTTTCAATGTAAAGTTTTTATTTTATAATTATGTGACTTTTAAATGATTTCAAAAAAAGAGATATTTCTCTCAAAAATATGAAAATCCAGTGCAAATGTATACGTATTTAACGCAAGCTTAAAAATGTTTTTAGAAAACCTGACTCTCGAGTGTATTAGATAGGAAGGGATTGGAAGTGGACCCATCATGGCCTATAATTAGTCGAGCAGTATCAGAATTAGTTATTTTGTTTTCAAAAGCTTGCATAATGATTTCAGAAAAACAATGGAGTACTTTTTAGCAATTTTAAATGTAAGTATTTTATATAAAAATTGCATCGGTAGGTCTCATAAGACAAACTAGTGTCTTGGCATAAGGCCTTGGCAAAATCATATTTGTAGTCTTGGCACGAAGCCTTGGCTATGTGGTTATGATATTCTGGCATTATGCATTCCATCATTATGAAAGTGGTTATTGATTTTGCATGTGATTATTCGATTAGTAGAATAACCATGTGAATAAGTAAATGGAATTATTTCATTTTATTTATGCCATACTATGTTGAAAGTTCAAGTATGAAAGGATTTAGTTTTAGTTATACATTGCCTTAAATGTTTATTCTTATTTATGAAAGTTTTCGCTATATTGTTATCCTTACTGGGCATTTGAGCTCACCCCTTTTCTATGTTTTATTTTTCCCAGGAAGTGAAGAAGTAAATTATGAATGACCTGCAGGGATATTATGTGGGGATATGAGTGTGGATTATGGAGACAATATTTTGTTGTCGTAGTTTTTCATTTTATGATGTAATGTAAGACTTATGAATATATCTAGTGTTTCCAAGGCTACTAAACCAATCGGTCTTTCGAGATTTGATCTTTCTTGTGATCATGCCAATGTTATGTAAGTAATTCACCGACTCTGGGTAGCTGGGGTCGGGGCGTTACATAAGTCCTGTGAAAAAAATTTCAAAAACTTGGGATGAGCATAAAAACTCAGTAAGGGATACACCACGAATAAAAACTGTTAGTTTATCAAAACAAAAAGTAAACCATGTATACTTTATCAAAGTAATACTTTTCACCTTTATGAAGTAGTAAAAACTATTCACCGAATAAAATATCATTACTTACCCTTTTTGTAACCAAAGGATTACCATAAAACCCATATAAAGAACACATAACATATATAAAGGTAACTTGGGACATAAACATACTTAAGTGGAATAACCATACGGTCGACTCCCACACATATCACTTAATGGAATATCCATACGGCCAATTTCCATACATACTTAATGGAATATCCATACGGCCGACTTCCATACTCAATGAATTGGAGGTTATAACGTAACCACCCATCCTGGTATTCACGGCACCACCCGTCATATGGTTTATAACGTAACCACCTGTTAAAATGTCCAAGTACCAATATAAAATCATAAAACATAAAACCAACATAAAGGAATGATAACATTTCCACATTTCAATCTCAATATATCATAAATATATTGACATAATAGAATCCTTTATCAAATCCATTTTCAATACCACAATACATAAAAGAGTATATGGTATTTATTTTATTCTAAAAACATTACGCCTTGTTGAGGAATCCAAAGAACAAATAATACTCGCGACGGCGGAAAAGGTCGTTGTCACCGCATACGTTAAAAGAAACATTCCTTTTTGTCGTTTTGTAAAACGCTTCATAGAAAAAGATTCCTTTTGTATAAAAGTAAATGTCAAAGGGGTTTATACACCATATTAAAGAAAGTTGTGTATAAAAAGAAATATGCCTCAATGAAAGGAGATTGAGACGAAGTCCCTTACAAAGACGGTATACTTGGTTTAAGGATAAATCAATTACATAATTATGTGTGATAAACGAATACACCAAATATAAGTGGATATTAATTGTAAAATAATCAAAGGTCATTCACACATATTCAAAGGATGACATATTCAATAACTAAATGTTGAACCGAAAGAAATCAAAATTGGGATAAGAAGTTCCCTTGACAGCCTCACGACGTCACATCAAAGTGAGTTGATGAGAGATAATAAAAAAGGGTATCTCATCACTTGGACATCAAATTTACATCTATAAGGATATATGAGAACATATCTCAACATAACAATATGTAAATTAAAAGACCCAACAAAAGAAGTCTTTTAAAAAGAGGAGGGTGAAAGTTTCCCTTACCGACATGGGTATCTTTCGAAACATACGCCCCGTGAAAGAAGGAAAATACAACATTGATGTAAATACTCATAAAGAATATTACACAATGATTAAAATAATGGTCAGTACATACACCACTCAAAGGAAATTGTGGCAAATGTAGCATAAATCTCACGGGAATAAAACTGAGATGAAAAATCCCTTACGAAAACTCGGCAGCCTAACGACGCCACTTAAAACTTACAAAAATGGATTGTTGAGATCAAATAGGGTATCTCGTCACATTAAAATAAAATGTACAGAAATAGGAATATAAAATAACATCCCCCATCATAAGAAAGAAGATCTTAAAAGAAGTGACATAAAGGAGAGTACTTAAAAAGAAAGAGAGAGGTTAGATCTCTTACGAAAATTCAGCAGCCTAACGGCGCCACTCAAAACTTCCAAAATGGATGGATGAGAGAGAATAGGGTATCTCATCATATGAACATAAAAATTACAGTAATAGTAATATAAAAGAACATCCCAATAACTTGAAAGATGAGCTTTAGAAGGAATGACATAAAAAAGTGTACTTAAAAAGAAAGAGAGGAGTAAGATCCCTTACCTCGGGTCCAACTTGTCTTGTTCGTTCTTTAACGTCCTGAATAATAAACATGAGTTAATTTATACTTGATTTAGAAACTTTTTAAAGTTCATTATTCCTTTTTATCACTTATTTCCATGTTATAAACATTATGTAACCATTTAAGTTAATAATGTTTGTTTTGTCGATATTTGGTTCTTAAGTCGAAAGTGGACTTCTTACAATTACATGTTGTTCATTTGGTCAAAGTTTCTTTATATACAGAATGAAATTCCTGATTTGTATATCATATATATCATATATATCTAGTATATACATGTATTTATAATATCACATAATCATTTAGAGGTAATAAATGAAATGCACCGTTCATGGAGACGATAAGCCATACGTACGCATGAACGCTACTTTAATTTATTTTTCATATTAATGGAATTAAAACTAAATGAGAGGTATGTATATTTTAATTACATAATTATATTCATCATTTAGATGTATCATTCATCATATATATCCATTATATACATGTAATTATAATATTACATTACATTTGGGGATAAGAAATGAAATGCACCGTTCATGGAGACGGTAATCCGTACGTACGCATGAACGCTACTTTAATTTCTATCTCATCCATTAAAGGAAAGAAATAATAATGATATATAGGTATATAATAATTCCAGTATAGCATCATATATAATAACATTAAATCCATCCTTTATACGTCCCACGTATGGCATTAACGAATCACATCACTTTGAGGGGGCGGTAGTCCGGACTTCCTAAAATGAAGATATCGCGTATACCCATAATGGAAGCCATAAATGTAAGCCAAAAAATGAAAAATACAGAAGCTTAAGTAAAACATAAACATATTATATATCATATATAAATATAGTTACATCTTAATGGCCACCTTTTAAGGTGTTATATGAGTGTTGAACAATCATCATTTCGTGAGGCAGAAATTCACCATCCACGGAAACAGTATGTTCTTTAACCATTAGATGTAGGTGTGTGTAAGTTTAGTTCGAATAATTATTATAAAAATATCCTAGTATATTTAGGATACTGGATTTTTTACAAAAGAAAAGAATAAAAAGAGTTTAGGGGGTTGGAGAAGCAAAATAAAACAAAATGACTCAAAAGAAGACATTACCTTAAAATCGGGTAACTCCCTTTGGTTTGAGCTCAAAGGCATCCTTGGGAAGACTTCTGACAAACTTGAGGCTTCAAGGAGTAAGATATGGAAGTGGATAGGAAAAATGGGAAGGGTTTGGCCGAGCCAAAGGCTTTGGGATTGTGGGTAAGGAGGTAGAGGTGAGGGCCTTTTATAAGAGGAGAGGAGGGGCACTTTTGGAAAGTAAAGAAATATTACTTTATTTGAAAATGAGTTTCGGATTTAAAGGGTCCCACGTTGATATTATTCGAGGATAAGGTGATAAGGTTTCGAAATCCACTCATCCAATAGGTTTTGTACATGTGTAGATATTATATATTACATTACATTTCCATTTTATTTAAATCGTTAAATAATGAGGTCATCGATGCATCATCATGATGTCATTAATAATTTAATTTATGTAACGTTTAAAAATTATAAAAAAATACTATGATTTAGGAAATCTTTTTATCTTTCCAATTATTATTTATAGTCAAAAATCTGACTTGTATAACTCCATGTAAAAATTTTTTTAGTAAAACATCTCATGTGTGTGTCATTTTTACTTTAACATTAAATAAAAAGTTATTTATGTCATTTCCCAACCAAAGTGTCTCCATGGGGTCCCCAAGTTGACCCATGGCTTGTCTTGGTCGGAAATGACACATCCAATGAGGTTAGGACATGTTTCAAGTTCATTTCATATTATTAAAATATTATTTTTACCTTAAACTACACTAATTACCTCTAATCGCGATTAAAAACTTAATAAGTTACTATTCACCAAAAAATTATTTTAATCCCATTGAACCACATTTTACTTCTTAATGACAACCATGTATGTAGGATTTTTGAAATTCAAAACACAAAGGTGGAAAAATTTCATTTAAACGGAAAATCTGTTTTTATAAGTACCACTTAGTGGTTTCACTATTCATCAAAAATATAAGTTTTTCAGAAAATTACAAAAAATTCACCCTAAGCTATATTTGATATTCCAAATTCAAAAATGAAGTCTATTTTAAAAAATTCAAAACATATAAGTCACATTAATTAATTTAATAATTAATTCCCGCTGTCAGAGCAAATAGGGTGTTTTTATGAAACAATAAGTATCAAAAGATTGACACTAGTTTAAGTCCGATTTCAAAGTGAAATTAATTTCAACGACCACTATTGGATGTAAAGGTAAAAATATTTTCTAATTTCACTTTAAAACCAATTCAAATGATAATCTAATCATATAAATAAATAATATTAGAAAGAGGTTTTGAATTAAAATACAACATTTTACACTATTCATTAAAAAATGAACTTTATCGGAAAAATACCAAAAATTTACACAAAGTAAAATTTGATGTCCCAATTCTAAAGAAGAGTTTTATTTGATCCAATATAATGTATAAGAGTGAACAAAACTATATTTAATGACGTTTCACCATCAAAAGGCGATAAGTGAACCTTTAGTAAAAACTAGGGCATATACGCCTAAAATTGAATTCTTTCCGTATTTTAAGCCTTTATATTTTATTGGATAAATGTAAAAACATTTAAAAACATATATAATCATATTTTAGTTATTTCTATGCATTCTAGCCAATACCACAGCTACATGTTAACTTCCATTTAAAATAATATTATTTTATTATTAGAGTGCAACGTAAGATTCCCAAGAAACTCGTTGTTGCGTGTTGGGTACGCCATCGAGCATAGCGCCCCCTTTAAAGTCATATAAATATTTTATTCACAAATATGGATAAATATGAAAATTTCATATTCTTTATTTACCTGGGGTGTTACATCCTTCCCCCTTTTGGGAATTGCGCCCTCGCAATTTTAAAATTGGGCTTGGAAACATCCTTGAAAGTCCCACATCGGAAGAAGAGTCGGTAAAACAATCACTTTAAAATAAAGAAAGATAAGTACAAAGGTCACCTGAGTTAACCCATACTAGTATTCCAAGTATGAAAACATGGACATGGAGGAGAAAAAATAGGGTCATGTTCTGATGAAGAGTGATAGAAAACATGTTTAGGAGAAAGTTAACAACGAGAAAATCACAAACTTGTGATGGGTTAAACGGTATTAGATTCCCCAGTAGGAAAAGTTAATAGACAAAATTTTTGTTTTAAGATACTTTTTATTGAGGAATTTATTCATAAGGAAACATAATAACCTATCATGTTGACTTTCAACTTTTATTAGATTCCTTATACAAAATCATATTTTCTCCAAAAGACGAGTATTTAGGAAGACTTGTTCACATTAAGAGTACTATAATCAACTTCTAGAGAATCACCTAATACACAAAAGAGAACTATATAATTCCCATGTCTTTAGAATTTAACCAAAAACAAAACCAAAATGGTTAGTACAAGATCAGATAATCCAGAAAAGGATAACGCTTTATAAAAAGAAAATCTATTCTTAATCTCCAAAATTTGTCCAACAAAACCCAAAGATCAAAGAGAACCATTCTATAATAAATTTGTCCATAAAATTATTCAAATAAACCAATCTAATATTGAAACCCAAATATTTGAAGGATTTAGTCACATAGTCTTCCAAGTTAAATTGTAACATTTATCTCCAAACAACATCAGTTGCTCCTAAAGTCTCGTATTGAAACGTAATTAACCTAATCACATATCCTCCATGATAGGTTAATCATTTTCATCCAAAATCAACTTACTCTTAATTAATAAAATCATATAACTAAAAATAATCAGTCAAACTAACCAGGGACTTCACGTAGTCCAGTGGTAGGCGATAAATACCAGTCACACTTTGGTTGTGGGTTCGATTCCCGCGGCTTTGTCCGACGGGACGGGTTGTCACACGGTCTGCATGTTGTCCTTTTTACAAAACTATATAATTCTTAAAACATTCACCAAAATGAGATAAAATCTTAAAGAATAATAATAACATATTTTAACCTCAAGTTTATCTCATTCCTTTCATTTTCCATCATATCATATAATAACCCATAATTACCTCAAAAGTAAGGATCATATAAACTCTAATGGTTACATTTATAATTATTACCTGAGCTTCCACATCGATTGGTCATCTCATTCATGATGCATCACAGAACATACCAAGGTTCAAGTGGTTGATCATGACTCCTTGATAGTTGGTTTAGAACAACCATGATATTCCTCATTGAATCCCCCATTTTATCTAGTATCTTAATCAGAGAACCACCACAGTTTCCTTCACACATGTTGTCTCTCTGGTGCCTGCTAGATCCAGCCATTTACTAAAACCAAAAAGTTCAGTTTGAGTATATCAACAAAACCATCATGTACTAATGAGGAAGATAAACATCAAGATATACTTACTCATTCACTTTATCTAAAACTAGGATTCTTTCTAAAATCCAAACCATTATGGTAATGTCACTTATGCTTAGTGAATAGCCTAACCTCTAAAGTTATCCAAACCGACCTTTGATACCAACTATAAGGCCCCATACTTGAACCTTACTTAATATTGAATTAAATGAGTAATTGACATTGAGGATCTTTTCAGGTTTAGAGTTTTAGAGAATTAGGACCTAAATATTACATCTAAAAAGATTACAAAGTAGTATCTTCTAATAAATTTCCATAAAATAAAAACTCTTAAAAAGAAACATGTCTAGTTTCATGTTTTAGGTAGCATGACTTTCCCTTGATCCCATCCTTGACCCTATTCCATGCTATGTCCTGTGAAAAACATTTCAAAAACTTGGGATGAGCAAAAAAACTCAGTAAGGGATACACAAAGAATAAAAACTGTTAGTTTATCAAAACAAAAAGTAAACCATGTATACTTTATCAAAGTAATACTTTTCACCTTTATGAAGTAGTAAAAACTCTTCACTGAATAAAATATCATTACTTACCCTTTTTGTAACTAAAGGATTACCATAAAACCCATATAAAGAACACCTAACATATATAAAGGTAACTTGGGACATAAACATACTTAAGTGGAATAACCATACGGTCGACTCCCACACTTAAAACTTAATGGAATAGCAATACGGCCAATTTCCATACATACTTAATGGAATAGACATACGTCCGACTTCCATACCCAATGCATTAGAGGTTATAATGTAACCACCCGTCCTGGTATTCACGACACCACCCATCATATGGTTTATAACATAACCACCCGTTAAAATGTCCAAGTACCAATACAAAATCATAAAACATAATACCAACATAAAGGAATGATAAAATTTCCACATTTCAATCACAATATATCATAAATATATTGACATAATAGAATCCTTTATCAAAACCATTTTCAATACCAAAATACATAAAAGAGTATATGGTATTTATTTTATTCTAAAAACATTACGGCTTGTTGAGGAAGCCAAAGACCAAATAATACTCGCGGCGGTGGAAAAGGTCGTTGTCACCGCATACGTTAAAAGAAACATTCCTTTTTGTCGTTTTGTAAAACGCTTCGTAGAAAAAGATACTTTTTGTATAAAAGTAAAAGTCAAAGGGGTTTATACACCGTATAAAAGAAAGTTGTGTATAAAACGAAATATGCCTCAATGAAAGGAGATTGAGACGAAGTCCCTTTCAAAGACGGTATCCTTGGTTTAAGGATAAATCAATTACATAATTATGTGTGACAAAAAAATACACCAAATATAAGTGAATATTAAGTGTAAAATAATAAAAGGTCATTCACACATATTCAAAGGATGAAATATTCAATAACTACATGTTGAACCCAAAGAAATCGAAATTGGGTTAAGAAGTTCCCTTCACAGCCTAACGACGTCACATCAAAGTGAGTTGATGAGAGATAATAAAAAAGGGTATCTCATCACTTGGACATAAAATTTACATCTATAAGGATATATGAGAACATATCTCAACATAACAATATGTAAATTAAAAGACCCAACAAAAGAAGTCTTTTAAAAAGAGGAGGGTGAAAGGTTCCCTTACCGACATGGGTATCTTTCGAAACATACGCCCCGGGAAAGAAGGAAAATACAACATTGATGTAAATACTCATAAAGAATATTACACAATGAGTAAAATAATGGTCAGTACATACACCACTCAAAGGAAATTGTGGAAAATGTAGCATAAATCTCACGGGAATAAAACTGAGATGAAAAATCCCTTACGAAAACTCGGCAGTCTAACGGCGCCACTTAAAACTTCCAAAAATGGATTGATGAGATCAAATAGAGTATCTCATCACATTAAAATAAAATTTACAGAAAGAGTAATATAAAATAACACCCCCCATCATAAAAAATAGGAGATTAAAAGAAGTGACATAAAGGAGAGTACTTAAAAAGAAAGAGAGAGGTTAGATCTCTTACGAAAATTCGGCAGCCTAACGGTGCCACTCAAAACTTCCAAAATGGATTGATGAGAGAGAATAGGGTCTCTCATCATATGAACATAAAAATTATAGTAAGATTAATATAAAATAACATACCAATAACATGAAAGATGAGCTTTAGAAGGAATGACATAAAAAAGTGTACTTAAAAAGAAAGAGAGGAGTAAGATCCCTTACCTCGGGTCCAACTTGTCTTGTTCGTTCTTTAACGTCCTGAATAATAAACTTGAGTTAATTTCTAATTGATTTAGAACCTTTTTAAACTTCATTATTCCATTTATATTACTTATTTACATGTTATACACTTTATGTAACCATTTAAGTTAATAATGTTTGTTTTGTCGATATTTGGTTCTTAAGTCGAAAGTTGACTTCTTACAATTAAATGTTGTTCGTTTGGTCAAAGGTTCTTTATATCCAGAATGACATTCCTTATTTGTATATCATATATATCATATATATCTAGTATATACATGTATTTATAATATCACATAATCATTTAGAGGTAAGAAATGAAATGCACCGTTCATGGAGACGGTAAGCCGTACGTACGCATGAACGCTACTTTCATTTCTTTGTCATATTAATGGAATTAAAACTAAATGAGAGGTATGTATATTTTCATTCCAGAATTATATTAATCATTTATATGTATCATTCATCATATATATCCATTATATAGATGTACTTATAATAGTACATTACATTTGGGGATAAGAAATGAAATGCACCGTTCATGGAGACGGTAAGCCGTACGTACGCATGAAGGCTACTTTCATTTCTATATCATACTTTAATGGAATGAAATAATAATGATATATAGGTATATAATAATTCCATTATAGAATCATATATAATAACATTAAATCCATCCTTTATACGTCCCACGTATGGCATTAATGAATCACATCACTTTGAGGGGGTAGTAGTCCGCACTTCCTAAAATGAAGATATCACGTATACCCATAATGGAATCCATAAAGGTAAGCCAAAAAATGAAAAATACAGAAGCTTACGTAAAACATAAACATATTATATATCATATATAAATATAGTGACATCTTAATGGCCACCATTTAAGGTGTTATATGAGTGTTGAACAATCATCGTTTCGTGAGGCAGAAATTCGCCATCCACGGAAATAGTATGTTCTTTAACCATTTGATGTAGTTGTGTGTAAGTGTAGCTCTAATACTTCTTATAACAACATCCTAGTATATTTAGGATACTGGAGTTGTTACAAAAGAAAAGAATAAAAAGATTTTAGGGGGTTGGAGAAGCAAAATAAAACAAAAGGACTCAAAAGAAGACATTACCTTAAAATCGGGTAACTCCCTTTGGTTTGAGCTCAAAGGCTTCCTTGGGAAGACTTCTGCCAAAAGTGAGGCTTCAAGGAGTAAGAAAGGGAAGTGGAGAGGCAAAATGGGAAGGGTTTGGCCGAGCCAAAGGCTTTGGGAGTGTGGTTAATGAGGTAGAGGTGGGGGCCTTTTATAAGAGGAGAGGAGGGGCACTTTTGGAAAGTAAATAAATATTACTTTATTTGAAAATGAGTTTCGGATTTAAAGGGTCTCACATTGATATAATTCGAGGATAAGGTGATAAGGTTTCGAAATCCACTCATCCAATATGTTTTGTACATGTGTATATATTAGATATTACATTATATTTCCATTTTATTTAAATCGTTAAATAATGAGGTCATCGCTGCATCATCATGATGTCATTAATAATTTAATTTATTTAACGTCTAAAAATTATAAAAAAAATATTACGATTTAGGAAATCTTTTTCGATTTCCAAGGAATATTTATAGTAAAAAATCTGACTTGTATAACCCCATGTAAAAATTGGTTTAGTAAACAATCTCATGTGTGTGTCATTTTTACTTTAACATTAAATAAAAAGTTATTTATGTCATTTCCCAACCAAAGTGCCTCCATGGGGTTCCCAAGTTGACCCATGGATTTTATTGGTCGGTAATGACACATCCAATTAGGTTAGGACATGTTTCAAGTTCATTTCATATTATTAAAACATTATTTTTACCTTAAACTACACTAATTACCTCTAATCTCGATTAAAAACTTAATAAGTTACTATTCACCAAAAAATTATTTTAATCCCATTGAACCAAATTTTACTTCTTAATGACAACCATGTATGTCAGATTTTTGAAATTCAAAACACAAAGGTGGCAAAATTTCATTTAAACGGAAAATCTGTTTTTATAAGTACCACTTAGTGGTTTCACTATTCATCAAAAATTGAAGTTTTTCAGAAAATTACCAAAAATTCACCCTAAGCTATATTTGATATTCCAAATTCAAAAATTAAGTCTATTTTACAAAATTCAAAACATATAAGTCACATTAATTTATTTAATAATTAATTCCCGCTGTCAGAGCAAATAGCGTGTTTTTATGAAACAATAAGTATCAAAAGATTGACACTAGTTTAAGTCTGATTTCAAAGTGAAATTAATTCCAATGACCAATATTGGATGTAAAGTTAAAAATATTTTCTAATTTCACATTAAAACCAATTCAAATGATAATCTAATCATATAAATAAATTATATTAGAAAGAGGTTTTGAATTAAAATACAACATTTTACTCTATTCATTAAAAAATGAACTTTATCGGAAAAATACCAAAAATTTACACAGAGTAAAATTTGATGTCCCGATTCTAAAGAAGAGTTGTATTTGGTAAAATAGAATGTATAAGAGTGAACAAAACTATATTTAATGACAGTTCACCATCAAAAGACGATAAGTGAACCTTTAGTGAAAACTAGGGCATATACGCCTAAAATTGAATTCTTTATGTATTTTAAGCCTTTATCTTTTATTGGATAAATGTAAAAACATTTAAAAAAATATATAATCATATTTTAGTTATTTCTATCCACTCCCTCCAATACAACGGCTACATGTTAACTTCCATTTAAAATAATATTATTTTATTATTAGAGTGCAACGTAAGATTTCCAAGAAACTCGTTGTTGCGTGTTGGGCACGCCATCGAGCATAGCGTCCCCTTTAAAGTCATATTAATATTTTATTCACAAATATGGATAAATATGAAAATGTCATACTCTTTATTTACCTGGGGTGTTACATTCAGTCACTTAATGTGTTAAAAATAACTTATATAGGTATTCCAATATAACTTTTTGAGTGAATGTATACTTGTATGACCGATGATTATAATTTACTATTGATTATATTATTTGACTATTTTGTAAAACATATGCGATTACACATAACTGGAAAGTAGGTTGGTTAGGCTAAATTCAATCCTTATTTTTGTGAAAGAATTTTATTTTATAGTGCACATTTAGGATATAGTAGTGTGTTCCTATTATTACTTACCATAAATTGTAATAATATATATATGATATAGATATATTTTATTTATTTCACTTAGAATTATATATATATTCCACTGTGATGACCACTGATCAAGTGCTAGGAGTGTAGGGATGATCATGTATTAAATGTATGTGGTGTTAGAGCCACCTAATAAACCTATTCTTCCCATTAATCATTATCTCAAAGATACATTACATCAGGTCCTATAGTCTATGGGACATTGGGAACTAAGGGTCGAGATATCATTTTGAGACCTGATTGATGTGTCTTAGCTATAACAACCACCGATAACTACAGGTGAGGGTATAATAACTACCATGTTCTTAATATAGCCTATGTAGACCATATATGACAATATGGCGAAACAAATTGAGATATAGGTCAATCTTGCTTCTTATATGATTTGGGGACCACCAAACCACTGGAAGGTATTTTTGGTCAAGGAAGACATACTTGTTAGGCTAACTATGATTGATTTTTAGTGACATTTATTGGATCAATTATTTTTAATGACTCTAATGGTTGATAGAGTTAGTGAGTTTCTTCATATTTTATTGGGGAATGTTAGTGATGAATTATGCCACCCGCATTACCGACCTAATATGATTTCCACCTACTATAGAAGGCAATGAGATAGTCCGGGTCATGCATTTTGAGAATGGATTTAACCACTCTATTCAATCCTAGGTAAACATATTTGTGATAGAATCATTTTTATATGTTTTGAACTAGGATTGGATTATTGAGAAAAACCATATAGAGATTAGATATTCAAGAATTTATGATTATTTATCCTGGAGATAGAGCATGTCATTCGGTTGTAATAAATATAGGTTTTAGAAGTCTTTCCAAGGTAGAGATAGTTATAGAACCCTGGGTAGATTCTCTTTGCTTCCTCTGAGGGGGAGAGCCTAAGTTGAGTGATATCAGTGTATCCAAAAGGGATTATTCGAACATATTTTGATGGTCCACCAAAGGATTTCATCTACTTTGGACAGTTAGGTAATATATAGATATTTTATGTAATCACACCGTGGTTAGAAAGAGGTCATTGATTTGGTCAATCCTAAGGTTTGGGGAAAGTCAAAAAGAACATCAATAGTTAGGTAGTTGGTGATTCTATGGTCATTCAGTTCATGGATGTGTTCATATTACTCAGGGAATATAATGTTAGTAGGGTGAGGACCAATAGGGGAGTTAGTACATGAGTGCTTAAGGATAGGGTTGGAGTTAATTCCACACCATCATGTTGCCTCCTAATATAAAGGGAATGGTTCTATATAATTCCTTAGTTATGAACTTTGTGACTTTAACCATAGTATCTACTTTATTTGTTATGGGTTCATCAAACACTTTTATATACAAGAAGTTGATTAGTGATATGAAGATACTAGTATAATATCAATATGGGGTGTTGATTGTTGATATTCCCATAAGGATTTTAGCAGAGGGTATTCATAGGTTTTTGGAGTGATCCATCATGATTTATAGGCATTGGTACCTCTAGGACTTCTTCATATTGGATATTCATAGCAGTAATAAGATCATTAATATGGATTAACCAACTTATTATTGATAACACATTGACTTATATCACTAGCATGTATCACTCATGTCTAGAAAGAGTGATTATTATAACTTTGTCAAAAAGTGGTATCTATATATAGGCAATTGGGGGTCTATCCATCTGAAGTTGGTGGTGATCATGGTCCATCTAGATATAGGGACTTTGAGAGATGGGGTGTTTTTTAATATATCTTTCCTACCTTCTTTGATTACTTATAGTAAATTAATCCTATGGATTTATATAATTTTCAACTGTTTCATGATATTGATTTTATTATTGATGTTATGATGGGTAAATAGACCATATTCGTTATCTTATATAGAATGGATCATACATCTCTTCATGAGATAAAGGATCATGATAAGGATTTAGAGGCAAAGGATTTAATTAACGAAGAATCCCCCCTTGGGATGCTCTTCTACCATTTTCCAAGAATTCACACTAATCACTATATTTATGTGTATATTACTTGTTTTTTAACCATGTGATGTTAAGAATTAACATCCCATTCACTACATCAATTAACAACTCAATCAACTAAGAGGATCCATGTTTTTTTATAAGATTGATCTATGGTCTTTCCATCATCAACTGAGAGTGAATCATTTAGATATTCAACATAATGATTTTATGAGTCTTAGAAATTATATGAGTATCTTGGGATTCCATTTAGGTTGATGAATATTCTAGTAGTGTTTATATCCTTGATGAATTTGGTTTTATATCCTTATTTTTTATTTTTTCATATGAATATTGTTAGATAATATTCTTTTTTTACTACCAATTTAGGGAGGACCACATTTCAATTTAGAGGTTATTCTGAAAACACACTATGGGAGAACCAACTATATGCCTAGAACATGAAGTTTTAGTTCATAATTAGTGAGTTTCATTTCTTAGGGAACATAATATTGGAGGGTAGTATATCAGTAGAACTGGATTATGTCAAGGATATGATTTATTTAGAGTTACCGAACTATATTTTAGAGATTCCAAATTTATTGGGTTTGGAAGATTATCTATATGACGTTCATCTAGGACCTCTATTGATTAGTATCAATGATGATAAAACTTACTAATTAGGGAGTGAATTTCCTTTGGTCTAATTCTTGTGAGAGAGTCTTTCTAGAGCTGAAAGGAAGGTTTAAATTTTTATTGATCATAAACTTACTCAAGCCTAGTAGGAAGTATACATTATACTTTGATGTATTAGGTTTCATTCTTTGAGAGGTCTTAATGAAGGGTGGGAGAGTGGTAACATATGTGTCTAGGAACTTAAGGCTTCCTGAGAGGAATTTTCTGACACATGATTTAGAGCTATTTGTGAGAGTGAACATTTTTAGATGTCATTGTGAGTATATTTTGGGTGAGTGGTTCATGGTGTATACTAATAACAAGACCCTAAGGTATATATTTTCCATGAGGAACCTATACCAGTGGTGTATGAGGTGGTTCAAGTACCTATAATCATTAGATTATGAGATGGTATATACCCTTAATATGGAGAATATCATGATTTATCTACAACATAGAAATACACAAGTGTGGGAAGTACATTTATCTTGTAGTGAATGGTAAATGATGAGCCTCTTTGTTGAGATTCACCTTAATGTTAATGTGTTTTATGGTATAGTGACCTTGAAATCATTGAGTATTGAATCATTAATCATCTATATAGTTAAGCAATGTCAACTATCCAATTAATTATTATCGATTTTTGAGTAACAATATATATGGTGAGTAGATGCCAACTGATTGGTCCATCAATATTTATGAGGTTATATATGTGTTGGGTCAAGTGGTAGTATCCATGAGTATAGGAGATAATATAATGTGGGATTCACATGGCTTATGATGGTTTATTCACCAAGATAATATTAAGATGTTTCATGATATTTAGACAGAGTATTTGTGGCTTTAGATAAAGAAGGATATTTTGGGGTTTGTTTCATAGTTCTTTACCTATCAATTAGAAAATGATGAGAATAAATGACCTATAGGTATTATTTATTCATTACCCATTCCATAGTATAAGTTTGATGATATAAAAATGGATATCATAGAGGGATTTTCGAGCTCATCTTATAGATGTGAAGTAGTATGGGTTATAATGGACTAGCTGACAAAGGCCATCCATTTCCTAATGATTAATGAGACCCATTACATAAACTATCTGATCAATGTGAATGTATTAGGTAAAGTGAATCTTCATGGGGTACATAAGAGAATCATTGTTTAATAAATATTCCTATTTTACATCGCACTCCAAGAAGGGGTTGTAGACAACGATTGATACTTGTTGTATTTTATAACTACTTATCATCTGTAGATCGTTAGGTAGTCTGGGAATATTATTATGGTGTTGGAGGACATGAAATAGGAGTTTAGAATTTATTTTGGTAGTTCCTAGGAGTACCATATAAGGATTTTGGTGTCTGGGTATAATAAAAATAATAAAAAATTTATTTAGATAATTATTTTAGAGGCATTATTTGGTTGTCTATATTGATCACCTATATTTTTGGATCAAGTTTAGCGATTCAATGATTATCTATTTGAATATTATAAATGATATTTTAAAGCATATTTGTATTATCAATAAAGAGTGATAGAACACTCAGACATGTTTATATCATATGGAAACTGATAGAACCATCCTTTGGTGTTTAGGATGGGTGACTAGGTATTTCTATGAGTATCAACTCAGTTGGTATGCTAGTATATCTAGAGACATGGGAAGATGACACCTAGGTTTTTGGGGTTGTTATAGATTGTGGTGCATAATAATATAGTTTTATATTATTTTGTTCATATATAGAAATAAAAATCTATGAAAAATGTGTTCTATATATGTTAGCTTAAAAAATAGCATGTTGACCCTTCTCGTGTGACCAAAATCGATGAGGTTGAGCTTATTCTAAATGAATCATTCAATGAAAAATTATTTAAAATACAAGATCATAGAAAAAATCTCTACATATGAATATAAATCATCTGATTTGGGTACAATAGAATCACATCTATATCCTAGAGTAGATGTTGGAGTGGGAGTATAAAATGTAGGCGATGTGGCCATATATCTTAAAAAATGAGGCTTAGTAACACTCAATGGTATTTATCGGAGATGAGAAACAATATGATGGGAATGTTTTAATGTTCCTTATTCATCATAGGTATATTTTAGTATTAATTTTTTTAAAATATTTTGTATTTTAGTTGTTTTTGAGTGTTGTATGTTTCGTTGGGGGGCATGAGAGGTTGTATTGAGAAGCTTAAAGTGGATATATGACTTTTTTTATGTGAAATAATCCAATAGGTACCCTATAACCTTGTACTAGGTACCGGTTAGAGCCTCAAGGACAGGGGATGGGTCTATGAGGGACTTCAAGTGGATGATTCCCCTAGGGTGGGAATCCATTTTCTATCCTGTAGGTACACACTGGGTACCTCCATTTTTTTTTTAAATTTTATATCAAATTAATTTTTTATAAACAAATTTAATATAATAAAATGAAATATTTCTTATCATTTTCTCTGTCATTGATTCACACCTTCTCCATTTACTCTTCTCCAACCCTCATTATTCCATGAGTGTTTCTCATCCACTCATAGTTAGATTTTTAATCCATTCATTTGAGGAAGTGGGTACCAATATGGCTACCAATACTCTTCCTATTAATATTCATTTATATTTCTATTTTATTAGGTGATGATAGTGTTTCCTAATTACAAGATTTTTTTTTGGTTTTATTGTTTATATCTATTTGAGGATAAATTAATAGATGATATTCGATGAGAAAAAACCATTATAATACATGGTAGGTTGTCCTTTATTTCTTTTAGTTATTTTCCTTCCATAGATGCATTTGTTGAAATTCTAGAAATTAAGATTTTTTGAATATAACCTAAAATTAATTTAAATTGGTTTATATTATTTCTATTGGCTCAATTAGGACCCATTTCGATGTAAGGGGCCCGTGTGAGGTGTTTATTGACACCAATGGACACTAATAACCAATACACATGTGAGATATGTTCTGAAACCCTGACTCAAGACTTGAGAAGGGTGCCTATGAATGATAGAGTTGATACATGGAGCCTCTTTTAGATCCCCATATTATATAATAGTGAGGAATTTATTGATAATGTTTTCGGATAATGGGGTGATGGCTCATGTATGAGGGTTTGGGTTGGGTATTTGGCATTCATGTATTACCTATGATATGTTTGTTATTTTTAAATGCTTTAAATTGAATTTAAACGATACATTGTTCATTTTAAATGGTTTTTGGGTATGGGGTATTGCATCACCCACATAAAGAGAATTAGTTATTTTATTACATACATATTTGGTGTATTTGTGGTGTATTGAAAAAAATAAGTGGGTTGGTTATGCCTCATCCACCTAAATGAGTTTGGTAATCAATAGTTTATATATTGGAAAATAGAATAGTATAAATTTGTCCACATTGGGATGTCATACTAGTGGTTTTTTGTCCACTTTAGATTTAGGTTGTTGGATCAACATCCACTTATTTATACTATTCTAGTGGTTCATCATACACATGGGGACATATTCTAATGGAATGTTAACCACCAAGGTTATACTACCAGTGGTGTAATAATAACTTATGATATGATACTGATGGTGTATCATCAACTTAGAGGAAGATAATAGCAGTGTATCATCCAACCATGTATATGATATAAGTGGTATATCATTCACCTCTGGACATCATAAAAATAGTGATTAATCCACATGATGACTTCAGATAGAGGTATGCCATCCAGTTCAAGAGAGATACATTTGGTATACCTTCCAACTTGATGGGATGGTTTGGCAGTGCCTCAAAATCTCAATCTATAAGAATGTGTAATATAATCCACCTAATCATGGAAATTATAGTTTATTTTCTATGAAATATTGGTTATTCCCCATTGACTAACTATTACTTATTGTCCTTTGATTTTTTTTTCGTGATGGATCATTCACCTAGATAACTTATGATAGAGATAGTTCCTTAACCCAGTGATGTATTACAATGCTATCTTATTGAAATTCATTTTTATATGTGGCAATATATATTATTCATACTCAAAGTGTGTTCCAATAACAAGGCTATATCATCAAATTTTGGCACCAGGCAGAGTAGGTATGGCCACCCATAGTTATTAGAAGCACTCAATGGGGTGATAATTTAATCACTTATTTTGTTTTATTTATTGGATTTTCATATTAATAAAGAGAACATATTTATTTAATTTTTATGAACCCAACTATTAGTATCCTAATGAGTTGTAATCACACCATTTTTAGGCACCTTGTTACCTGAGTAATCTACATGTTTCAGGTCCAAGTAAAGGGAAATGTTCCAACAACTTTGAAGGATTAAGCTAGTAGAGCTTTATGGGAGTTGAGCGGTATGTCCAGGATGAGACTCTGGACAAGTATTTTATGCCACCTTTACTTTTGATTATTTTGGACTCATTTTTTATGATCTACCCATGTGGGATATTTCTTAACTTAGATGAATTTTATGAATTAAAATTGACATATCATGGATTTATTATCTACTTTTGGATGGTTTTTATATACGATATCTATTTTATTATTTCCTTTGTTTCATTATGTATGGGTTATGTTATTAATTCATTAATGACTATTTTAATATTTAGCTAAGGATAAAATCTCACCAAATTATATATATAAAACATCGACATTGGTCAGTAGCCTATGGAATAGATGGACGCATTCCATAGGTATGTGATACTTTAGTTTGATCTAAACATAGGTGAACTCTATCGTGGATGTTGCAACTTTGAAAACGAGCCCATAAAAATCATATGCATGAGTTTTAGATTTAAAATTATACTATCTCTAAAATAATTAAAGTTCTACATGTTGATGTTGTCCACCATCACCTTTTTATCCATTACTAAAATCAATCACTATATCTATCTCATAAAACTAAAGATTTCTTTGAGTTTGAATGGTTTTTGTATTTTATAATGTGTAAAATGAATGAATTTTTCTACCAAGAACACACTATCCCCATATAATCTTCAACCTAACTTTATATATTCCATATTATTTATCAATAAGTCCCAAAGGATCCATCTATATCTTTATTTATCCCTCATTAACACTAGATATAACTTGGATATCCTTTGTAGTAGAGACAGACTTATGTTCATCAGTTGTAGTATACTGATATTTCTTTTTCCTAAAAAAATCTTATTCTTCATGTCTATTCAATTTATTAAAAGAAAATTTCATATTTTTATGGAATTTATCTATATTATGACCAATATAATTATATATAAAAAAATAATGGAATCTTTTCATGCTATATTCTTGGGTTTATTTCATCAGTAAAAGTTAAAATCACAACATTGTTTATTTGATTATTGAGATAAACTTTGACTACAAATCTTAAAAAATGATGAAATAAATATAAATCTAACTCTCTATCCATTTTTATTGAAATAACCATATAGGATACAATATCTTGTAGAATATTTGGATTCCAAATAATATAGTTGAGTCCATATATCTTAATCTAAACCAAAAAAAAATATTTTTGACACTTATATGATCAAATTAGAAGGTTTATTAATAAATATAAATGAATATAGGATTATGATAAAAGGTTATAATACCCCAAGCACTATGATTTAAGTCCTCATAATCAAATAAACTGAGATAAAAACCTTGAACTATAGAGACACATTTATAGGTTGAAAATCCCAAAATATTAGAAATTTGAATAACCTAATATTCAGTTCTCCATAGATTTTAATTCAATGGTAATACAAAAATAAATGTGAATGAATGATTTAAAATCCATATTTCCTTTGATCTAACATATATAATCGATTTCACAGGAGCTATTGAATTGGTTATAAAAATTATCCCAGTTCTAGTATCCCTGAGCGATACAAAATATCTAAAAGAAAAAAACCCATTTGAAATTAATTTCTACAAATATTCCTTCAAATATCCACCATGATGTTCTATTGATCCATTAAAAAACTTATTTTCCAAATTTAAATAAATAGAAACAATTCCATGGCTTCTCACTAGTTGGAAATCAGAAGCTGGACCAATATCATAAGGAAAGTCCATCACGGAAGAAAAAACTAAATCACCATATTAATCCCCAAACAATGGATCCTATCTGGACCCTATCCTTTATAATTGTATTTAAGACATTAAATAATGTTATAAAATTATATAAAGTCTATACACTCACTCACCCAAATTTTAGAATAATTTTATATCATCCTAGAAAAAACTATTTGGATCTTGATGGTAAATCATTGACTCAAATCAATTTTTCATTTCACTAGTATTTGATGTGAACCTACATGTACACTTTATTTTTATATTATATGTCTAATATAGGGAATTATAACTAGATAATGTGCGATAATAACTAGGGATAATAGTTATATCCTTATCATAACTAATATATAACTTGTTGATATAATTCCCCACTTAGTTAAAAAAAGGTTTTCATTGATGTTTTCAAAATTTGAGTGAAAAAATAAAATAAAAAGTTTTAAACAATCATATATGTGAATCACAAAAATCCATTAAAATATAAAAAAAATTAAATAAATAAAATTCTTTATAATTTCATAAATTTCTGATAATTTTATGCTCTTTTAAAACAGAACGTATTGTTTTATTTATATAGTGATCAAAATTTAAAATAATTTATATTCCAAGTAAAAAAAACGTATCATTCAAAATAGAGTTATAAAACTTCACAAATCACAATTTAAAAATAAAGCATAAATTATATATATTTTTATAAAATACAAACATGGAATATTATAATATAATATAATTTTATTGAGACATTTTAAATATAATTAATACTTTAAAATAATTATTTATCAATAACATATTGAAGATTATTTTATATAACATCAATTTTAGAAAATATATATCAATATTTAACAAAAATAAAAAGTAAATGGTTAGAAGGAATTTTATTCCATATATATCCAAAATTATAAATCTCAAAATGAATTATTATATGAATGAATGGGAAAAATATAGAACTACCAAAAGAAACTCAATGTGATCTGAAAAATAACATTATATTTGAGTGTTTAAGGGCTTTGATATGATTATAAAACCTCAAAAAACATAAATCTAGATCAAAATTAAGGATAAAGTCAACATACACTAAGATATATTATAAAGGGATTCAATAATTAGAGAAATAAGATGTCAAAAATAAAAAGAAGAGACTCAAAATTTATATTTCACCAAGAAAGCACCATGAATATATTAAATTAGGAAAGAAAATGCTTCATATCATCTCAAGGGATCTCTTATATGAAATAAAAAGGCCCATAGAAGAAAATTGAAAATGAAATTTCTAAAATTAGACATTTGGATCTAGAATATTAATAATTTTAAAATTTTGTACATCCAAACTACATGGTTTTATAGATTTCTTTTTTGACCATAAAAAAAATTGGATTGAATTATTTATCTTGAACAATACCCTTTCATGGCCTCCTCTCCATTGAAAAGTACTTATTCATTTAAGAAACGTTTATGAATTTTTTATAATTTTCACCAATATTGAAGAAAACTTGATAATATAACCTTGAAGTAAAAAATATTCATATTATAAAAATATTGAGTGACACAATTATCTCTACTAAGAAATAGTCTTACACTAAGGATTTATCTAGATTCCTTATAATAAATGGTGTGATACCATTTTCCCCTCATTAAAAAACAAATTTCTATTTTCATGAATATCATTTATGTGAATCCAAAGTAACCATGCTAGATGAATTTACTTTCTTCATAGACTATTACATTAATATTCACAAATTTAAATGGGGTACTTCATAAATATTTTATCTAAATCTAAATATAATTTTTTATAATCAATAACATCCAACAAATTAGTTTTATATTTCTTAAGATAGGATACATGTAATAAATTATGAATTAACGTGTTCTAAGGAGGTAAAATTATTCGATTATTTAATTTTTTTAGTTTATCCTCTATCTTAATAGATCAAAAATATATTGGTACTATCCAAACTCTAATCCCTTATCTCTTATATCCATGTGTAGGTGAAACCTTGAAAAATACAAGGTCACTAACCCAAAACTATAAAGTTCATAGACATTTATCTATATAAGATTTATAATGAATATGAGAAATTATATATAAATTTATAATTTTTTAAATATTATAAATTATATATTTTATAAATATTAGTCCCTATAATGAGTACTTGAGTAATTTAGTATGACCAAAAAGGTATTACATTTGTTGGATATAAATAATTCCAATAGGATTCATCTTTATTGAGGAATAATAAATGTTATTATATAAAAAATTTATGAATGGAAGACAAGCCTCTAATAATCCAAAAAAATTAATAACTATGAAATTTAGTATATCTTATAGCATATGAATAATATATTTACCATTAGTTATTGGATGTCATGGAAAGTGAAATTTTAAACCATTCCTATAACCACTAAAAACCATTCTAAAACTGAGTTGTAGATAAAGGGTCTTGGTCATAAAATGTGTTATAAGTCACTCCATATTGTTTCCAAATATTTTAAACATATAGTCTTAATATATCCTCAATAATGAAACTTTATTTCATAATAAGACAATGTTATTATTTAGTTAGCTGATCAATTATCCCCATATATTATTTTTCCTATAAGATGATTATGGAAGTCTAATAATGATGTCAATGGTCACATCATCATATTATTTATTCCTAAATGAACTAGTGTTATAAAAAATTGTTATATTTATGACTTTAGACATTTATATTATGGAAATTAAGACAATAAGACCTAATTTATGAAATTTATCATATCATTCAAAGATAAAAGTATTGTCATTAAATATTATAATACATCTTGGTATCCTAGAATACAATCCAGTTGTAATAATGACAATATTTTAGTACCTATTTCCTTAAGAAAAAAAGAACATAAATCCATATTTTGAAATAAAAAAAGTCCCATAAAAATATTTTGACCACTCACTAATTGTATCCCCACCATTTAAAATTATTCTAATGTGTTGAAATTAGTATCCAATAGTTTCTCATATCAAATTAGATATATAAACTAATTCTTGACTTATAAATTTGATATGAATATTCCATTTACCCTCTATTATCTCAAAATTATATTTAACAAATACAATCATTAATTTATATTCTTAATGAGACTCCTTGACTAGCTATATAAAATGTTTTAACCACTTTTTATTTTATAGATAAATCCACACTAGGTAGTGGTACACAAAAATATCGGTAGAATAGAAATATAAAACTGGAGTCTTAGTATATGATGACTTTAAATCATAATAAACATATTAAATTACATTATAATGCTAATTAAATACATAATTATAGTACTCTTACCAATATTTAAGCTAGGGAATTTTAGAACATGTAAAAAATCATCCCAACACTGCTATTGGAATTCTTTTTGACTATAAGAATCATTGATAACATTTACATTATATAGTGATTAATCTATTTTTAATCCAAAATTATATTTATATTATACTTATATAATTTTCATAAGGATCGAGTCCTTATAAAAAATACTAACTTAATAATTTTCTGATCTACATAAATAATAAAATTATACTCAAATGGATAGTTTCATTGACATTTTAGAGCATGTATAACAACTAAAAATCTGATGTCATGGGTAGGATAACTTATCTCATGTGGGTGTAGCTAATCAGAACCATAAACCACCATATGGTAATTATATATAAGAATAAAACATATAACTAAATCCATTGGATCATAATAAACCATAAAACCATTACCTATCTTAGTTAAAACCAACATTATAGCTAAAGTTAATTTCCTCATATATTCAATGATTGATTACTTTAAAATTCATCACTATATTCAAATTTCACTCCCTTACATGTAAAATATTTCAAGGGTAATGATAATCTTGAAAAATCATAAACAATTCTCATGTAATACCCTAAAAATAATACCAAAATTCTAATTTAAAAGACATTATTAGATATATATCAAGACAATAATACTTATATCTTCTTTAAATCAAGGGATATATTTCTATTAGAAACTACATGAACAAAAAAATTACCTCCCAAATGAATAATTACCATTTAGATAATTTACCATACATACATTGGTTTTTGATATTCCTCAATATATTATCGACAAACACCCTAATAACTATTTTATAGTATCTATGAAACATATTGTTCATTAGGTATTTAAACATTATAAGATAATTAGAAATACTCAATGGAATTATAAGATATTTAAAATTCATATATCAACTATGAAAATATGTGTCAGGGATATTTTTGGAATAATAGGTTGTAAGTTGGGTTTTTTGTTAGTTTTATGTTAATGAACTAATGTATTAGTGTGTAATAAATATTTTTTAATTAACAAGTTATGATATATAATTATATCATGAACATATGGTGTTTTATGAAGGAATATGGATAATACGTGGAACAAAAGGGGATCAAGGAGAGAAATGGGTTTCATAAAGAATAATTAGAGAATTAATTGAAGTCCTGAAAGTCACTATGGTGGATTTTACAAAGAAACATATAAGTTGATTAGTCTATAAGAGTATATTAATTTTAGAAGATTGAATAAATTATGAAATTTAATGATCTATATTTGGTGACCAAGTTTAATTGTTGAAGATTCCAATTGTATAATATTTAGGAATTAAGTGACATTGAATAAATTTTATGATTTGAGTAGTTTTGTAGATGATATGGTGAGGTAAAATAAACTAGGCCATAATATTGGTCATTAGAAAGTGGTTATTATATAGATTTTTATAGCATTTTATTTGCAAGAAATATAAATATTACACCATAGAGGGAAAATACTATGTCATTATTTTCTCACATAATGTTAAGAGATAAAGAAGAGATAAATTACTTTTAATTACAACATAATGATTTAGGCTATAATATGAAGCTATAAAAAGGAAGGTGTTTGATATATTCATAACACATTAGGAATTAGATTGTAATTTCAATATATTGTATGATTATTTTTTAACTATGAAATAATTTCAAGATATGAAATGAAATGAAGATGTTTTTTTAAAATAATTGAACAGGTATAAGAATTATACTCATGGAGGTTAGGCTGTTATGGAAATCCATAATTTATTTTTAAATGAAGAATTATACCTTGATATTTTTGATATTACAATTTGATTATAAAGAACTGTCCTTAAAAATTACATATTTTAGTGACTTTAAACTTGAAATAACTTCCTTACATTACCAAATATATTTTAATTTTAGAGTTTTAGAGTTTTAGATTAAAAATATTATATATAAAACCTATATTTTAAAAAGTGGAAACTTCTATTCACTATCTGTTTTTTCCATAATAAAACTTTAAAAAGATTCAATTTGTATTGTAATGAAACATCTTCACAATATTCATATTAACTTAATAATTGTCATTATTAATCTTTAAAACCCTATGAAAAACATTTTAAAATATGGGATGGGAAAAAACATCTCAATAAGGTATATAAAATGAAATAAATAAACCATTTTCCATGAATACTTACAAAAATTTTCCTTTATCAAAATAAACTTTAGGCTAAAAAATAAACATATAATTTCTTAATTAATAACCTTATCTTCAAAAATATTTTAATAAAAAAATTTATAAAAAATATCACAGTAAAAATAAAACTAAAAAATGTTTATTTTAATTCATGAAAAACTCATAATAACTTTTTAACAAAGTTATATTTTACACCCTTAAATAGTGGAATATAATTTCCATTAAACATAATCTTATTATCTTAGCTTGTAAAATCATAATATTACCATTAAAACACAGAGAAATAATAGGGAAATTATTTAGTTTACTTAGGACATCATTTATATATCACTGTTATAACCACTCTTACAAAATGGAACAATCAAACGTTTAACTTCCATACCGAATGAATTGGAGGGATATCATAGAACCACCCATAATTGGATTATTATGGAACCACACATCCTTACATAATATCATAATCAACTATCCTTAGTTTATAATGGAACCACACATCATAATAAAAATTCCAAAGAACAATAACATAATCACAACACATTAAATATTGAAATTTATGAAATTATACTCATAAAAATATTATTTTCACCCATTAGAAAAAAATTTCTGAATATTAAAATATCCATTAAATTTTAAAACCATTTTTTAAAATAACAAAAATATAAAGAAAATGGTTTTTATTTCAATAAAATATGAAATACTTCATATGAATTTAGAATTAAATAATGGATTTGATTTCGGGAAAAGTTTATGTGGTTGTATATGTTAAAATATAAGTTTCCTTTTGTTTTTTTGTAAAGAATGTCAAAATATTCCATAAAATGATTCATTTTGAAAATAATTTTAATAAATTTAAATGATTCATAAATTGATATTTATTATTCTTTTATTTATATATACATACATCCATAAAATAATTTTAGAAATATTGGTATGGAAGAAAAAGAGATTTTTATGAAAATATTTAAAAGAATATTTTTAAAAGTATTCCATTACCTCAAAAATGGATATTAATATGAATTCCTTATCTTATTGAAAAATAAAATTTTGTTAAATATTTACTCTATTTAGGAAAATTTTAAATTTTATCATTCCTTTTGTTTTAATTTTACCATTTTATATACAATCACTTAATCATTTAAGTTCAAGTTAGATGTTTTGATGATATTCAGATCATGTATCCAAAATGGATTAAATAGGTTGAATATGGTCAATGAGGTCATTATGAAGTCATATAAAAAACATAATAATAATTATATAATTATCATTTTTATAAATTAATTATACTTTTAAAACCTACCATGAATTATTTTTATAGAAAATTAATGATGATTAAATCATAGAGACAGTAGGTTTTACGTACACATGAGTAACCTTTCTTTTTGTCAATGATAATTATGAAAAAAGACATTTATTATTTTATATTTATTTTATAATAATCGTATCATAAATTCCATTTTTTTTCTAGAAACATACGAATATATATATATATCATCCATGTGATGTGGTGAAGAAAAACGAATCACATCGCTTTGTGGAGTTGGTACTCCACACGTACGCACGTACGACGTAGTCATTATTTAGTGACTGGAAATTTAAAAAATTAAATGATATTTTATATTTTAATAAGGATAAATAATTAATAAATATCTTATATAATAGTTAATTCCATCATTATATTCCATTCAAGATAGATAGTGATAAAAAATAAATTTTATTAGTTCACAAGGCGGTAATCCACCATACACATGTATGATGGTTGAATTTACCATTTGATGTAATAGGATATGAATATAGGTAATTAAATTAACATAATAACACATATTTTTATGATGTATTTTGGAGTTATTATTTTGTCATTGTTTAATAATATTTTAAGGTGGTGGAAGAATAAATAAAATTAAAAAAATCAGTTTAAAACTATACATCTTATTTAGAAAATATCCTTTTCTCAACACCTTAAGGAATATAAGATTAGAATTATTACTATATAAAGTGTATATATATAAGTAATGGATTTTATTATGTTTTATATGAACCATAAGGATTTTTGAGTGTGAATAAATGAGAATAAGAGGTGCCCATTTATAAGAGAAGGGATGAGTGCTCTTGGAATTTATTAAAATATTGAATTAATATAAATTAATTTTGATTCCCAAATGGATTAAAATTCATAATATTCAAATATAAGATGATAATGTTTTTAAATAGTCAAATACAATAAAATTTTTACAATTTTGGACCACATTTTTACCCTTAAAATATTTAACCCCCGTTAACCCTGTCCACCCTTACCATGACAATAAGTTTTTTACACCTTGAGGGTCCTGATTGTTAACATAAATTAGAAAAATAGAAAACAATTTGACCATGGTTGATATTTAAAACCATAAACTAATCCCTTGGATGAATTTATAATTTTTAATAATTTTATATCACTTTATAAATTATTATTTTCATAAAATATCAATAATTTCAATTTTAGAACTATTCATTTAATTTGATATTTATAACATTAAAAAAATAAAAAAATGTAATAAAATATTAAATTACATCCATAACATATTATTTTTATCTATAAAATTCATGGGTTATATTAATGTCTTCAAATTATACTACTTTTAGTATTTTAATATCATTTATTTTATCTTTCTATTAATTCTATAATTACTACATGGGAATTGTGTAAGAATTTAGGATAATTATTTCATTACTAAATTTTAAAAATAAACCACCATGATGAATATAAATAATTTATTTTTCAGTATAATATTTATAACTAAATATTTCCTTTGTTTATGCCCATGTTAAAAATATTATAGTTATTAAAAACAAGAGTGTGACATTTTTAACTTTTGTTTGAAAAAATATTGTAAAGGTTATAAAAAAAATATTGGAAAATAAAATATATTATACCATTGGATTATTATTAGTTATTTATATACATAAAATAAAATTTAGGCAATTGTTAGGGTCATTATATAGTCCTTATGATTTTCTTTTTTACTTTAATTACCCAATTTACCATTTACCTTGGTAAAACAATTACTAAGTTTGCTATTATTATTGACCAAAATTGAAAAGGATATATTTAAAAAACATGGAACTAAAAATTACAAATATGTAACACTTTTTTGATGATTCTAAACACCTAAGTGTTAGAATTTAATTTAAAATTAAATAGAACAAACGTGTCAATTTGTTTTATTGAAAAATGCATTTTTTGTAGCGACCTGAACCCAATAATCCTAGAATTGGTGTATAAAACCATTACATTGTAATAATATACAATTAAAATTATCCTTAAGGACTGATTAGTTTAGTAATATTGGTAAACTATATATATATATATGATAATTGTTTTAAAAATGCATACACCAATTACAACATAATTTGTTTATGATAATAACTTTATTCTGTCTAGATTATCCTTGTATATATTTCGTAGTAAACTTTGTGGAATCATGTGGAAATGAAAAAACTATGGGTGAGACAAAATTATTTGTAATGGTTAATAATAGTGGAAGAAATAATGAATAAATGAGAATAATCAATATGGAAAGGTAATAACTGAACACACATACCATATTATTAATAAACTCTGAAAGAGTTATAAAAAAATATTGAATGGTAAATAACTAGAAACCCATGCCATTTAAATTAATGGATTAGGAGGAATAAATATGGTATGGTAATAACTAAAAATTAATGTCATTTTATAATTAAACTGAGAAAAAAATGAATCAATATATTTTTTATAGTGAAAATATCATGGATAATAATAACGAAATATGAATGAAGGGAATTTTTAATTATTGCATACATTGTTTTCTAGGTACACAATACCTTTACCATCAAGACCTTTCACAAGATAGTTTTAAACATATAGGGTAAAAAACAGACATTGTATAGCCAACTGTCTCATCCCATGAGACTACCAATGCATTGATGGTCTATCTATAACTGAGCCCCACCCATGTTATACATTTACAAATCATTCATCACATATAAAACAATTTATTTAATTAATGAAAAATGTGCCTTATAAAATATCCTTATTAAGTAAAATAAAAATATATTTATCAATATTTACCCATATATCAAATAAATTTCAAAGTAAACACTATATTTATAATTGGTATATGTTTTAGGAAATAATACTATCTATGATAAATGATATGGATATTTGGGGTAAATTTAATATTCAATGATCATTGGAAAGTGAATATTTCAAGGGGACTATAAAAATTATTCAAGTAAGTGAATTTCAATATTATACTTGCACATATAAATCATAAAAATTTTGGAGGAATAATAAGGATGTTATCAATACAACATATCTCAAGTAGAGTAAAAGTAAAGAATTGTGGTTGTTGATGAATAAAAATACCATAAAAATATATTAAAACAGTCTTGAGAAAGTATCATTTATACATTGATTTTTTTTTAAAAACATTTTTTTTTAAATAATGTTTAAAAACATTTTATTTAAAAATATATTTTTAAAATTGCAAATGAATATTAAAAAAAAGTTGGGTAATTCCAAACAAGGTAAAAAGAATATTCCTTTTCAACGATAAAAAGGTTAGAAAAGTGTCTTGTTTCCAAATAGATAAGAAGATTAATTTGATATTTTTTGTAAAATAAAAACGGTATAAAATTTATTATAATATATTATCAACAATTAATTAATAATATCTTCTTATAACATCTTATCACCCTTTTAATAATAAAATTTTGTTATTATCATCATTTTGTGTGTTAATTGCCTTATTTTTCAAGTATGTTTTGAATTTATATTTTTTGTTCCTATTACTTAGATCATGATTTCAACATATAAAAAATTTAAAACATGATTTAAATATAAAATATATTCATTATATAGGTATTTATAGAAACCCCTAATGTTTGGATATGGGAAATGAAATACATTGTTCATGGGGTAGGCTGTATGTACCCATGAACATTGTTTCCATTTTCTTGTCATATTAAAATAATGAAAAGAAAATGATATACATTTATATTATAATTAAAATATCATATTAATTTATTATATTTCACATATATTTATAAAAACAATCCTTAATACATTCCATGTAAATTTTAAACGAATTATATAACTTTGTGGAGGTTGTAGTCCACACATCAACAAAAGATGTTATCGTATTCAATGTAAAACATAATGGTATGTGTAAAATAATAATAAAATAAGACTAAATAAATTATAAATATTATATATATAATATATAAAATATTAATCCATCGTTATTATCAACCTTAAACGGTGTTAATGGAAGAACAAACGATATCAGTTTGTAAGGCGGTAGTCCGCCATACACACATATGATGATTGCATATCCTATTTGATGGAAGTGTGTTAAAGTTTAGGAAATAACCTTAACATAATAAATCTCCATATATTTAATATAATTATGTTATTATATAATAAATATATAATAATAATTGAAGGTTTGGATAAATAAATAAACCAAAAGTGCTTATTGAAGAATGTTACCTTAATTTTGGGTAACTCTTATTGGTTTATACCAAAAGACTTCCTTGGTTGGAGTTATACACAAATTAATGCTTATGAGATTATGGGAGGTATTTTATGAGCTTTTTTATTTGGTTTTTTATGATCTAAAAGGCTTTAGTGGTTTGATTAATTGAGGGGGGTGAGTTCCCTTTTATAATGGAGGAGGAGTGACATTCTTGTAAATATAAAAAGTAAAAAACTATTGAGAGGTATCCCTCACATAAAGTGACTCCAAAAATATATAAAATTGGATAAAATAGTGTATATGGAAGAAATATTCCTATTAAATGGATTATAGAAAAGTTTATCGGTCATTTTGGCCCTTAAGTTTAAGTTTTAATGACAAGGTAAACTCAATTTCACCTTAATTGTTATAAGTAATTTTAGTTTCATTCAATAATATTTTTTAGAAAAAAATAATTTTTAATTAATATAAATTATATATTACACTTATTAAAAATATATAATACATTTTTCTAAATTCAAATCACATAAGTAGAAAAAATTAATTTTAAATTAATCCCGTAGATGGGATGTGAAAGTGGGGTTTTAAAGTGAAAATGTTCCAAATTTCACTAAGTTTTTATATCTAAATTAAAAATAAAAATCATTAAAATGAAATAAAATGCATTAATATTTTTATAATGTATCTAATGATACTTAAAAATAATTTAAAAATACAATGTAAAACATTAAAAATTTAGAAGAAAAGTCATTTTTCAATTAAAATGTAGTATTTTTATTTATTCATCAAAAAATAAAAGTTCACAGAAATAAAAAAATTCACTGTAATATAATTTTGATATTATGATTTAAAAAATTATTTGTATTTATTCATATAAAATTTATAAAAGTTCCAAAAATAGTTTTAAAATTAGTGCACCATTAAAAGGCGGAAAAACTAACGTTAGAAAAATATAGTTTTTATGCATAAAATAAAATTTATTATTATCTTATACCAATAAAACCTATTGTATGAATGTAAAATAAAATTTATAGAATTAAAAAAAATATATTTAATTAATATAATTAAACAACATAAATTACATTTATTTATTAAGAATAAATTTTTTTAGGTTCATAAATATAGTTTTTTGTAAACATATTTCCTTTACATTCAATTGGTTTTTATTTTAATTTATAACTATTTGATAACTAATTAACTCATTTTTTATTTGTGTAAAATATATAATTTCAAACATTAGTTAATCCTATTCATAAAATCTAGTTTAATGGATAAGAGTTAAGTTTCATTTAAAATAATATATCTAATTATATTTGGTAAAACTCAGTCTATCATATAACACAGACCATTGAATAAGGTCATTGTTACATGTTAAAAAATATCACCTCGAGGTTCCACGTAGAGAAAGATAAACTTTATGTTTCATTTAATTCTAAATAAACTCAATGATTCATGTAACATGAGTTTAACTTGGTTTTTTCACACAATGAAATATATGAACAAAATTAAATTTATTCTAAAAGAAAAATATTGTAAAGCCTTGGGGTGTTAAATTCTACCCACCTTAAATAAAATGGAACCCAAAAATTTAAAATTTATCTTGGTAATATTGGGTTTTAAATTTTAAAATACCATAATTTAAATCCCAAATCATGATAAGGGTTCATAAAACTACCTCTTAATATGATAGAACTGGAAATATAAAGGTTATATGGAACATCACATAACTAGGTTCCCAAGATGGAGAACATTAGTCAAATGTAAAGATATGCTCATGGAGGAAAAGAATAAAAAATTATAGGGAGTGATTGAGGTTATTGATCATAAATAAGTGAATGATAAATGAAAATTTGAGTGTATCAAATCCATAAATCTAAATGGGTTTAAAAGGTCATTGATATCATCATAATTTATGGTAATAAGATCTCATTTTATTTCAAGAATATTTTTATAAAGTTTAGGAATTATTTTAATGCCTATGAATATAAAGAAATATCCTTTCCTTATATATTTACCAGAATGGGTTGGATCATGAGTGGAACCCATTGTGAATAAAATTTATTAAATAAAAATGTAAAAGTCTGGTGATTACATGAGGTATAATAAGTTTATACCACCAGTATAAAATTGAAAAGAAAATAAATTGACAAAGAATACATAAAAAACATACCTAAAATGATATGAAGGATCTCAATAATTATAGAAAAATACAACTGCTCCCAAATTCCATGTATTCACTGAGAACATCATGTTGAAACCAGTATACTTTAATCACACTTGAGATACATAAAATCGGCATGGAGAACCACATAATATGGTATATTAGTAGCATAATGTTGAGAACTCATTCAGCCTTTAAGAAACTTACACACTACTAATGATTATATTAATCATATCTATGTCCTCCAAATGTCTCATGTTCAATAATTTCCAAACAATAAAATTGAACTCTCCATAGATAGTGTAAAAAAACCAATGGGTTAACTCCAAATCCAATAGAAGACTCATAGTTCTGATGTTATGTGAAGAAAATCTTGTAGGCCAGCCTGGAGGTAACATAAAACAAGGAAACGTAGGAGCCAATGATGTATAATGTCCTCTTGTGGAATCATTCTTCCTATTACACATTGGTGTTTGGAGATAAGAATACTTCACTGATTTCAAACAAGCCATAAAAAGCTTTATTATCCATCTCTATACTTAAAAAGGATTAACAAGGCCACATTTTCCCATGAAATACCACAAGAGGTCAATAGGATAATAGTTCCTATGGAGGAGACACTTTATCATCATAGAATACTAACATTATATTGAGAATAATTCTTTAGTAACATCACATTATATTAAACTCAAATTACAGAGAAACCATCAAAAATTAAAAACAAGAATACTCAAACACCATTCCTAAAAGAGATATTCCATCCAAAGTTAAAGATATTCAAAATCAATATTTTGGTCAATCTCAAATTATACTCTATCAAACAAAAATTCTATGATTTTGAGATAATCATCATCAGTTATCCCCCTATTAAGATCTCATCCAAAATAAAACAATTTTTGTTCCTCAATCCAAGGGAATAAGTCCTACTCGTATCATTCATTAATAACACAAGTGAAAATTTTAAGCTAAATTCTATACTCTTGAACCTCTTCATTAGAGGAGGATTCCTCTTCATCTGATGTGGAGGAAACCTCTTCATTAGAGGATATTTAAGAGGATGGATTTTCATTAATTATTGGTTGTGGAGGGTTATTAACTTTTTCCATTTGAATAATTGAAGATCTAGTGACATTTTCTCTCTTCAAATTTGAGTAATCAATACTTTTTCGAGTCTTCCTACGGTGTGGAGTGATAAAACCATCCGAATGATAAAATGTTTTGTTTGATTTATTGGCCAAAAGTGCAGATATTAATCCTCAATTTGTTGAAATTTCTAACTATCATCATGATTAAAATAACTAGAAATAGAGTGAGTCACTTGTTTTATCTCATGATTGGTTGGTACAACTCCTGAATTGTCTAAAATTGGTTCAATGTTAATGATGGAATCCACAAACCCATAGAAATAATCAACTTGAGGGAACTGAGGTTGTGCTGGGTAGGAATCCGGGGCGGGTGAAGACATTACTCAGACCATAACATTATAGGGCTTAACTTGTTCATTATGAATACTTATATCTTTATCAGTCCAAATTAATTTCACTTTAATAGGTAGATGTTTCAAAATGTTAGTATTTCTCATGGGGTCCTTCTTAGAGCCATAATTTCTAAGGTAATTTCCAAGATGTAGACAATTTGACCAGCATCTAGGCAGGTTTTCTTATACCACTTCTTACAAAAAACTAGAATCACCATTTTGGATCTAGATAATTGAAGTTAGGTGTTGTGTAAGGTCAACCTCAACACACACACTTGAAATCGATGGACTTGTGAGTTTTCTAATAGTAGAATCCAATTTAATGGTATGAATTATTATTTAGGGAAGAGGACAATTTGTTTTAAGAAATGAAATGATAGACCTGAGAAGCTTAACCAAATTGGGGAAATTGGGGAATCTTTACTAAAATAAAATACATGGGACCATTTAAAAACTTTCATCATGCCACCCTAAAAAATACAAGAGCCCCTAAACCAAATCCAATAGTAATCATTCTCATAGGTTAAAATAATTTCAACATTCAGTGAATTGAGAATTTTGATTTCAAAGACAACAAATCCAATAGATTCAAAGGATTTCTTTAGGAATTTCAGTTAGGGGAGATGCTCAAAGAATTTACCAAAAAGAAATAAATTTATATCAGAAGAAAGAAATTTAACCTCATAATTTGAAAATCAAATTTCAGAATAACCTCTATGATGAAACTTCTATAGATGAAAGGATTTAGTGAGTGTCAGAGGGATGGAATGATCAATATATCTGACACAAACATTCCCAACAACCACATATACAAATATTCATGAGTCGAAAGAGTTAGATAATCATAATATTTTACACCATCACAATCTCTCATCCAATCCATCTTAAATTATGTATTTATATTAACAAAATTTCATCCTTTGTTTGTGCTTATATTAATTTCCAATTCACCACTTATTCTAAGAAGTAAATATCCAAAAATGAACCTATTTGTGTACCCAAAGAACTAAAATTTACCAATCGTAAGACCTATAAAACTAGTAATTATGTTTGTCTCTAACTATTTCTCAAAAAAAAATGTTTAATACATTATTCTAGAAACCTAAAAACTAATAATACTTTTTCATCATTAATATTTATTTTTAAAATTGTTTAACTAGAAATAATAACCCATTAACTAGAACATCATATATGCCTGTGGTAGGTGTGGAACTCATATAATACTTTAGTCACGGCTTCAAGAACTATAAATTTACATGATATGATGTGTTTTCACCACACATTAATGATGTCCTTTTTATATGTAATATTAATATATTTCCTATCGTTCCAAAAAAATATTGACATACTTGAAATTTAATCACCAAATAACCTTTTTTCAAAGGTTTTCAATACTAATTTTTCTTTCCACAAAGTATAATAATCTTCTTTGTATATCAACCCTAATGTTTATTAATACCATTAAACATATGTCTATAAAATATAAAGGAATTATTCATCAAATAAATTTAACACTAGAACATATACTTTCCATAAATTTATCCAAAATGTCTTTAATCTTGGTTGACTATAATAATATAAAACCAGAAAGTGTTGTCTAAGTATTTGATTGTATATTCAATCAAAAAATAATTAACACGTGATAATATATATACATGGATGTATTGATAAGAAGGAAAAAAATAATATCTTCCTTATAAAAATCATTAGTATATTATTCTATACTTATCCTCAACTTCTATCATAGGGTTATGTTCTCAAATCTATGTTTTCTAAAATCTAGTTAATGTTTACTACTAAACTTTCTATGATACCAACTATTGCAGCCTGAACCCAATAATCCCAAAGTCGATGTCTACTACCATTACACTAGAATAAGATAAAAGGAATGGAATCCCAACGGACCTATCAATTTATTAGTCTGGGTAAACTAGATACAAACATGAGTCTTGTATTACAAATGAATACACCTATTACATTTTTTTTGATAATAACTTTGTTCTATATATCATATCCTTTTATATATTTCTTAATACACTTCATGTAATCCTGGGTAAAGGAAAAAAATAAGGGTGATCTCAAATGATCAGAAAGGATTAAGTATAACCGAAGTAGTATTGAATCAATAGGAATAATCAATATGGAAGGGTAATAACTGAACACACATTCCATATAGAAAATAAAATAAGAATGAAGTCGACAAACAATATATAAAGTAAAATAACTAGAAACACATTCAATTTTAATAACTAGATAAAGAATGATCAATATAGCATCACAATAATTTAAAACACTGTCCATTTAATCAATAAACTGAGAATAATATGCATCCCTAAATTTTTTAAGAATGAAAATCTAATGGATAAAAATAACTAAATTTGAATGGAGGAGATTCTTAATTATCAAAGAACATATTTCCTAGGTACATGATACATTTACCATTAAGACCTTTCACAAGATAGTTTAAAAAACACTGGGTGAAAACCCCACTAAGGAAAGACCACTAACTTGTCGAGTGAGAGTACTGTTGAATGAAGGGGATATATATAACTAATCCCCACCCATGTTTTACATGTTCAAATAATTCCTTATATATAGAATAATTGATTTATTTCATGAAATATATGCCTTTCCAAATATGCATTTTGAATAAAAGATACATATTTACCAATATTTCCCGAGATACCAAATAACTTTCACAGTAAGAACTATATGTAAATATGGTATATTATATAGTCAATAATCATATCTAGGGTAAATGATATAGATGTTTGGGGGATATTTAATGATTAGGGTTCACTAGAAAGTGAATATTTTAAGGGGACTACAAGAATGAATCGAGGAAGTGAATGTGAATACTACCATTTCCCAAATAAATCATACCCCATTTAGAGAAATAATAAGGATGATATAAATAAAAAATCCCAACTAGAGTAAAAATAAATGGTTATTGTCATTGATGAATATAAATAACATAAAAAGATATTTAAAAAAATTATTGAGTAAAATATAATTTTTTTTGAAAAACAGTCTAAAAAACCATTTTTATGAAAATCAATTTTAAAAACATTTTCTTTAAAAATAAATTTATAAAATATCTCGGGAATGTTCAAGAAAATTATGGTGGGTAATTATGTACAATGTAAATGAACATTCCTTTTAAATGGTAAAAAGGTTGTAATGGTGACTTGTTCAGATAGTGACAATAATATTCCTTTGGAAAATTTTGTAAAAGGATAGAGGGGTAATATTTCATTATTAAATCATTTTTAAATGGTTAAATAAATTTTGGAAATCATTTTTATGAAAAATGGGTTTGAGTGAAAATATATCTGAGATTGAAGATAGAAATGAAATTGTATTTTCTTTAAAACATTTTCTAAAAAAATTTGAGTACCGAAGAGTGAAAAAATTGTACTATTTCTTGAAAAAGATCACTAATAACAAGAGGATAAGAAAATAAAAGGTTTTATTGAACAATTATAATATAATTTCCAATAATGGAATTTCAGGAATAAACAATATTGATTAGAATGAGATTGTGAAATAAACCCTTAAAAGACCATAACTTTGAAGTGAAAATAAACTAATGAATAAATTATGTGTATCAATTGTAAATACACATAAAAAAGTAGAAATAAAAAATATATAGTTAAAATTAATTATACACATAATCATAGAATATTATGGACAATGACTAAGTAATATAACTCAATGAAATACAATTGAGTTATGAAAGTATTTACCACTTTGTAACAATAAGTTAAAATTCGTTGAGATGAAATACATAAAATTAAATCAAAATAGAATGAATAATGAAATATTCATGATATTATATTTCAGTTGGGTAGTATATACAGTACATAAAATGAATTAGTGGTGAATTTATAATAAGTCTTAAAGAAATAAAAGTGAGACTAGAAATCCACTTACCTTGAACTTTCTTTTAGTATAATGAACATTAACCTCCTTTAAAATGGTTGTAACCGTGTTATTAAATTATAAAATAAGAATAATAATATCTCTAATGTTATATATGATCTTATTTTAACATCTTATCATCTGTTCATTAATAATTTTTGTTATTTTCATTACTTCATGTGTTTATTACCTTGTTTTTAAAGTATATTTTGGCATGTTATTTTTTTGTTACTTTTACTTAGATCACGATATTAATATATCTAGAATTTAATACATGATATAAATATAATATATATTCATTATATATGTATTTATATTAATAAATTAATTTTAGATATAGGAAATAAAATACACTATTCAGAGAGATAGTAGGCTGTACGTACGAATGAATTTTTTTTCAATTTCCTTGTCATATTGAAAGAATGAAAAGTAAATGGTATATAGTTATATTATAATTAAATTATAAAATTATTTTCATATATTTAATATATATTTATTAAAACAATTCTTAATACATTCCATGTAAATATTGAATGGATCTCATCACTTTGAGGAGGTAGTAGTCCACACGTCCACAAATGATGTTATCATATTCCCACAAAATAGAAACTATTAAGGAATGTGTTCCATAATAATTAAATAAGAATAAAAAAATTATAAAAATTATATATATAATATATAAAATATAAACCTATAATTATTTATAATGTTGAAAGGTAGTAATGTACGAACAAACGACATTGGTTTGTGAGGTGGTAGTCCACCATACACACTAACGATGATTGTGTATCCCTTTTGACGTAAGTGTGTGAAAGTGTAAGTTATACCCTTAATATAAAACAACTAAATATATTTAGAAAACGTATTTTATTATATGATAAATATACAATAATAATATAAGTGGTGGATAATGAAATGAAACAAAAGTGATCAATTAAGAACGTTACCTCTTTTTCAAGTAACTGCTAGTTGTTTATACCAAGACTTACTTGGTTGGATTTGTTCACCAATTTATGATTATAGTTTGAGAATTGAGATGTTTGGAGACTATTGGGTAAGGGTTTTATGATCCAAAAGGCTTTATAGGTGTGAATAAGTGAGAGGGGTGTGTTCTCTTTTATAATGGAGGAGGAGTGACATTCTTGTAAATGTTAAAAGGAAAACACTATTAGCAATTATCCCTTACACATGCACATTAAATAATGATGTTTTTGATAAAATATATTATATTTTATAAATATGGAAATAATATTCATTTTTAATAAATTTAAAGGTTATTTTATTTCTTATGTATAATGTTTAATGACTAAGTAAATTTATTTTCACCTTATCCAGTGTAATTAATTTTAATTTCTTTGACTAATATTACAGGTGAAAGACTAAATTTAACTTACTAGAAATTATAAATTATAATTATTCCAAATATTGAATCTATTTTTCGATATTCCTATTAGATAAGTTGAAGAAATTAATTTAAAATTAATCCCACAGATAGGATGAGAAAGCGGGTTTTTAAGTGAAAATTTTCAAAAGTTCACTATGTTTTTATATCTAAATTAAACATAATAATAATTATAATGACATAAAATTTACTAATATTTGAATTTTTTTTCTAATAATACTTTGAAACCAATTTAAAATATAATTTAACATTATAAGTCATTTACACAAAATGTCAATTTTCAATTAGAATTCTGTATTTTTTACAATTCATGAAAAAATGAAACATCACAGAAAAATACAAAAATTCAATCCTAAGATAATTTTGAAATAATTATTTATAAAATAAACTTTATTTTTTCAAATAAAATCTTTAAAAGATACAAAATATATATTTAGAAAACTTTCTCCTTTAAAAGTTGCAAAATTTCTATTAGAATAACATAGCTTTTTTATGCATAAAATTTGATTAGTTCTTATCTTTTTCCTATCAGAACTATTGGATGAATGTTAAAAATAATGATTCAATATAAATAAATAAATAAATAAATAAATAAATATATATCATCAATATCATTCACTAATATCAATTAATATAATTTATTTATAAAATATTCCTTTGGGTGCATACAAATAGTTCTTAAAAGAAACATTACCTTTACATTGAATTTGTTTTTATTTTGATTGATAATTTATTTATAAAAAATTAATTCATATTATATTTATATAAACCATATACTTCCATTAGTTAGTAAATCCTATTAATAACTTCTAATTCAAAGGATAAGAGGTTATTTTCTTTTTAAATAATAATATTAATAGTATTCGGTAAAACTCGGTCATGCGTGTAACACAATCTATTGAAGAAGGTCGTTGTTTCATTTAATGTAAGCTAACCTCAGTGTTCAGTGTTGAGAAATGTAAAATTTATGTTACATTTAATGAAATTTAACTCAATTTTATATATAAAGTAATCTTAACTTGGTGTTTTTTATAAATAAAGATTGGCACAAAATTTAATTTACTCTAAATGGAAAATATGTCAATGTCTAGGGGTGTTAAATTTTAAGCATAAAGATATTTTTATAATAAAATAAAGTTTAAAATTAATTCCAAAGTCAATAATTATAGTTTTTTTACAAAAAAAAATAAATTATTAAATTTCAAAACAAATCAAAAATATAATTTGACTGTTGAAATACTTGAACGTAAAATATAATTTTCAATAAAACTCTATTTATTAAAATATAAATATTATTACAAAATATTCAAAAATTCATCCTAAGATAATTTTAAAATGATCAATAAAAAATAAATTAATTTTATCAAGTTTAAATTATGTTATATTGAAAAAATATTTTAAACAAAATCATAGTGAATGAAAATCCAATTTGTTTATCAATAAATATCTTTTCCTTTTGACTGAAAAATCACCTCATATTTTTATAATGAATATAATTATATAATATATAACTAATAAATTATTTATTATAGCATTAACTAGGTTTTTATATTACTTACCCTTTTATAAATAGTTTCCTCATTGTTTTACTCACTTATTAATCAAGTGTGGATATCTTTCCCTCATAGAATTTTCAGATTCCCATGTTGCTTCTTCAACCATATGGTTTCTCCAAAAAATCTTAACCTCATGAATTAATTTGTTAAATAATATATTCTCTATAGATTCTAGAATATAAATTGGGCATTCCTTATAATAAAGGTTATATTCCAACTGAACTACCTTAGGGATCAAAATTTGATTTTAATCTTTCACATAATTTCTTAATATCAAAACATGAAAAACATTATGTAATTGGAATAAACTAGGAGAAAAATATAACCAGTAAGAAAATGATTTAAATTTTATAGGATATTATATGGTCCAATGAACCATGAACTTATCTTACTCTTTTGTCAAAAACACATAATACTTTTCTCTAGAGATACTTTAAAAAAACATGATCACCTACCACAATAGAAAGATCATTCCTATAGTTATCTGCATAACATTTTTTCCTTCTCTTAGCCATACTCACATGTTTCAAAATTATCTTTTCCTTTTTTCAACTATTTCCTTTACTAAAAAAGTTCCCATCAGATTCCTTTATCACACTTCTTCCCAAAAACAATGAGTTCGACATCACATTCCATATAATGATTCAAAAGGTTCTGTTTTTATAATGAAATGAAAAATGTTTTATACAAAAACTCAACAAAATAAATATGATGATATCAAATTCCTTGGTAATTTATTACGCTATCTTGAGTCATGTCTTACAAGGCCTAATTTGTTTTCCTGGGATTTTCCATTAAACAAAGGATGAAATTTATAACAATCCTAAATTTTTTCAATGGAAATTCCCTTCATATAATTATTTGATATATTTTAAGTCACATAAAATCACATCTATAACACAATATAATCTTCATAAATGAAGAATTAAATAAATAAGAGGTATTTATAAAAAATTTAAGAACCTATACCGATGGAATAATAACTTGACCATTAGAATACTAATGTGACCATTAGAAATAGTAATCTAGAAAAATAAAATAGTAACCTCACATATTAAAATTTAAATAAAATATTGTAATCTTAAAATTAAAAATATGAAATACTTATATCATGGTATAAATAAATACATGTTTTAAAAATGAAAAATTAAGTGTTGGTATTTTTGTAAAACATAAATGGTTATTTACAATTTTATAATTAAAATAATTATTTAATATAAAATTTATTTTCATAAAATATATTAATAAATTAATATATATATTTTATTATGATTAGAATATAATTTTTTAAGACCTTAATTAGTTCTTCAATGTGTCATAAAATCAGTTATATTATTAAAATTATTATTTTTTTGAATAAATAATGATTTTAAGTGAAGATTAAATTTCTCATATTTAAAAATTTATTTCCATAAAATTGAGTTCATTTTTGAAATATATATGATGAAAAATTATTATGGTGAATTATTTTACTTTTTCTAAAATAGTTGAATTATTGGTCAATAGTTGAATTTCTGGTCAATAGTGAAATATGATAATTTACATTATTTAATGTCTAAAAAAATTACATGAATTTTTGAGTCATGGATGAGATAAGAACCCATTAGTTAAAACTCAAATGTACTATTTACCATAATTATTCACAATAAACAATGCTATTTCTTTTCTTTGTCCAAAATAATAAACAAAAGAATAAAAAAATAAAAAAATGCCCCTCTCCTCCCCTATAAATTCCAAACCTCTTCTTCTCACAACTTCTAAGCCTCGAATATTGTCAAAATTCTACTCAATCCTCTTCCCAAGCCTCTTACACATTTCCAAGAGATTATGGTCATAATTAATGTCCAAAACCATGTTTCTAAAGGAGGTTTTCAAGGAGAATAAATTCAACAGGACATTAAGTACAAGTGCAGAACACTTCCGGACATAAGGTAAGATATTATTTTTGAACCCCCATTTTTTCTTTGGGTTATGCTTTCTCTCTATTTAACCCAATTTAATTCTTAATTATTCTTATGAACTCATCCGACATTCCATTTCTACCGAAGCGACTTGGGTTTTTGGCCCTGTAATACTTTGGAATATTTCTATGAATAATTCTAGAGCTAGGCGCGAAGACGACGTGTGATTCTGAGGCCCAGTGTGCATGGAATTAATTTTATAAAAATATTAAGTTTTTTTATACTATGCATGTGGCAGGGGTGTGATATCTCCTAAACGGTGGCTCAGAATGGGAATCTGAGGGCACGGTTGCGTCCGGAACGTGCCGTTTACCCTAGGCAAGGTGTAAACTTTGCTGGCGCGGGCCTGCGGTGAGAAACGCCACCAGGGGCATTTTTGTAATTTAATGGAGAAGTTAGTGTGCGAGCGTCGGCTCGAATAAATTCTGAAAAGAGTCTCGGATTGAAAATCCGAGTCTTCCGTTGTGTTCAGAACGGCGCTTTTACCCTTGGGGTGACCTTACCTTTGTTCGCATCGGGCGTCGGGTCCGAGGCGGGTTTGGCCCCGGCGGGCGGCTGATATAAATATCAGCACCCCCCTCCTTTTCATTGCTCTCGGCGTTCTTCGCTGATCTTTTCCGCCGATCCGCCGAATCGAGCAAACGAAGTGCCCACAAGCTCGTATTTCAATGACGGACATTTTAGGAGCATGTAGCGGAAGCTCTGGAGCGCGGATCTAAGGCAGAACGTCGGCGTTTCGCCCGTGAGGTAGGCGGATTTGTGTTTTAACCCATGATCCCATTTTTGCTGAGTTTTCCTGCAAATTGAAGCCTTAGTAGTGTAGATCGTGTCCCGAGGGTTGGGTAGACGCCTCCGGATCACAAAAAGGACCACCGGGGTGCCCCCGGCGGTCTGCGGAAGATCCGCCGGCGCGGCACCGGCGCGACGTTGCTGTGCGCCTCGCGGCGGAGGGCCACCGGCCGGTCGAGGCCGGTGTGACCCCTTTTTTTCATACGGGGGCCTTTAAACCCCCGTATCTTGCAATCCAGGAGTCGGATTCGCATCCCATTTACAGCGACGTGACCCCGATGACGAGCCGAACCCTTCGCTGTGGGTTCAAGGGTTTTAGGGTTTGGGATCGTGGCCCGGGAGTTAGAAACGTCGTATAAAATATTATTATATTATTATTTTATGACTTAGGGCCATTGTAACTTCTACCTGGAGCGTCCGAATGACGTGTTGTCAGTGGCGTTGAGACCCTGATGGTATGGCGACTGAGAACGGGGTGCGGGCCCAACGAGGCCGGGTTTTGGTGTTTGCGGAGAAACGCAGCTTTCGCACCAGGAGTCCGATTTTGACGGATGATTAGTCGATCCTGTGTGTTTTTTCAAGAGGATCACAATGGAGAAATCTGTTCGATGAGATTAGGAATCGAGGCGTGGGCCCCACCTGAGCTAGCTTTGGTGAATAGTACCTTTTCACCGGGTGCCCGTTTCGGACGACCGAGTAGTCGATTCCGCTTGTTTTTCCGAGGGGATCACCATTGTATGGTCCGCTAGATGGGTTTCGGATTCATTGTGTGGGCCCCGCACGAGGTAGTTATGGTGAATGCTGCCTTTTTCACCGGTGCTCCGTTTCGGGCGAGTAAACAACCTATCCTGCATGTTTTTCTGAGTAGAGCTCGATGGTGGCCTCGGTATTGGCCTTGGAGGTGCGCAATGTGGCGTTGTTGTAGGTCGCTCGGGTTAGCGACATTTTGGACCAGTAGTGGTTGAGGGTACTCCCTTGGTTCATTCCCATGAGGGTTTGTGTGGCATCACAACCTTAGTATAGGTTTGTGATCCTCTCGATGAGATGTTTAAACTATTAGAGTTGTGGCATAACTTCAGTGGGCTCGGAGTGGGATCCTCTCGTATCTTTTCCCTAGATCGGGCTCTTGGAATCGCTATGACCACTTATTCATGGGCGGTGATCCTCTATCTAGCTGGTTAACCCCGTAGGGTTTGTGGGATCATCAGAATTGTGGTCCCCTACGTTGTGGGCCATGCTCAGTAGGGTTGTGGCATCGTCGGGTATACGATCCCCTACTCATCATGAGGTGTATAGTAGGGTTGCAGTATCATTGGTTATGCGATCCCCTACTCAGCGCGTGGTTTCAGTTGGGTTGCAGCATCGTCGGTTCGATCCCCTACATTGTGTGTTATACCAGATAGGGTTCCGGTATCATCGTGACCACCTTTATATGGGTGATGATCCTCTATTTAAGTGAAGTGTTTCTGTCGAGTGCCAGATCGGGTTGTGGTATCCCCCAGCAGATCCTGGGAGAGATCCCCTATCTGTTAGACCTATGAATGCCAGATTGGGTTGTGGTATCCCCCAGCGGATCCTGGAAGTGATCCCCTATCTGTGAGATCTTCATCTACCAGAGTAGATTTTGGTATCCTCTAGAAGACACTGGGAGTGATCCCTGATCTGAGGAGTTTGGTGGTTATGTTGTTTTGGTGAGTTATCCTCAGTGATGCTGTCCGACGAGAGTGATCTATCAGTTGAGAATATGAGAGGTTTGAGAGAAACCCGATGGAGTGTATCTCTCCGATGAGTTTCATCTGGGATGACAATGATCATGTGGGGTACTCTCCTGGTTGTGGATAGTTGCTGGTGATGAGGTCGGTACCTCTTGTGTCTTGGTGCGTGAGATGGGTATATCTGGATTGTTCAAGGTGTATGTATGGGCATACACCTGAGTTGAGATGACTAGTTGTGTTTAGCCAAGGATGGTCACGAGATGGAGTTTCTATCTCGTCTGGGTTCCCTCTGGCCGGGATGAGCGGACTGTTGCCTTTCAGTTTCTCCCATTGGTTTTGGGTTTTTGGGGTGCCTACTGAGTATGTTTATACTCACCCCTTCATGGGCTTTGCCCGCACATGTTTGTGTCTTGTGCAGACCACATGCCTTTCGACGGAGTCCCAGGAGGACCCGAAGCAGGCGAAGCTTAGTGAGCGAGACTGACCGGGGTGTTTGCCGGTGCGGTGCCGAGGGAGCTTTCCGGCGGGTTTTTGTAGCAGCGTTCCCCTTCTTCAGAGCAAGTTGGACGCGCTTTTGTAGTTTTCTTTTGGTGGGCCCTGTTTTTTCCCTTTTGTACTTCTATTTTACTCTGGTTGTGGGATAGTTTTATGCATGCATTTAATTTTTAGTTTCTATATCTCTGCACTTTTGCATGGAGGTGCTTGTGGGTGCGTGTGTACATGTACCTTAGGCTAATGCCTCCCATGTGTGTGATAGCCTACTTGGCGCTGGTCGCCAGCCCCTGGACTATTGGGGGCAGGCTTGGGGAGTCATGACTTGAGCCCCGTTGGGTGGGGCGTGGCATCTACATTATAAACAAATGAACCTTGCTCAATTCATCTTTCTTTGACGGGTAAATACAAGTTTTATAACGTTACCTTTCCAATTCATTCTGATAAGCAAGTGAGGTTAAAGGGAACTTTCCAATTTCTTAACCATTTTTAAGTACACTCTATAATTGTTTTTAATCCGCCAATAATTTATAAAATCAATATTTTTATTGAAAATCAATCTTTTTTCATTTCTAGTTTTATGAAAAAAATTAGGAATTTTCCTCTTAAAGTTCTTTTTATATTTTACCATTAACTGCACCAAAGTGGCTCATTTCTAAAGTTTCATAAACACTATATTTATATATTTTCACTTCATTTGAAAATAATTTTTCATGAACTATGCCTAATTTAACTTATTAATTTTCATGTATTTTTTTGAATCCTTTTCTTCTGGGACATCATTATAATACGCCCATTTCTTATGCCTTATGCTATGATTATGATACCCATCTATTTTACATAGGTAACCCTTATATTTTTCCTTTATGATTTATTATTCATGTGGAAGACATATTAATGAACATGATATGATGAGTTCTCCCAGATAGAACTCCAATGCATTGGGTAATATTTAGCCTCAAGATACGTCATGTTGGGATAGTGGGTGAACTGATTCCTTTATGGGACTTTGTCTTCCATGTGAAATGGTCTTGGCAGTTAGTCTTGAATCATGATTATATCATGTTATTTTTTTTCCAAAATTCCTATGATTCTTTGATTACATGATACCATGCTCTAAATTTTATTATTCCTTATGTTTATTCACATTTCATTCCTTTTTTTGTCATCATGTTATGCCTTCTAACCCATGTGATATACTTTATTACTCTCTTTATTCCCTTACTAGGATTTATATCTTATCCCTTTTGTTCATGTATTCCCCAATTTTCCTATGAAAATATAAGAGCTAAAGGAAGTTAGGATATCTTTATGGATATTAAATAAAAGATGTTTTTATTTTTGTTTCATGATTTCTAATTGTGTACCTAATCTTCTAAAGACACTAGAATTTATGATCCCTGGTTTGTATTTCATGGATAATTATGCTTAAAATAAAGTAATATTATGTGTAAAAGGATAAGGTCATTATAGTTTGTATCATATTAATATCCTACTATTTTTGGGGATTAAGATTAGAATTTTTTTAAGAAGACTAGAGATAATTCTATCACTATGGATAAATGAGATTGAAACGTAGGGAATCACATGTTATGATATACATTCCATTTATATTTTTATCCTTATATGGTCTAGTTTCCTTTTGTGTATTCTTATTAGATAAGTATTAAAGCCCCATAATTGATCTTTATTTTTCTTTGTTAGTGTCTATAAAGAGGATAACCCATGCCAACAATCAATTTTATAGGTAATGCAATGGTTTCCCTAATTAAATGACAATTTTAATGGAAAAAAGCACTCAAAACTTCATGATTGTTCATTCTCATCTAGATAATGTTATGAATAATTACTTGAATCATGTAAAACTACCTCCTTCTCCAAATAATTAGAACGTTGTTTATGAATCATTTATGTGAAAAAGGCCTCCCATTTAAATTGGATATTCCAATCCCACAATCATAAAATAGAAGATTAAATCTACTTAGAAGATATTATCTGTACTCTAGTTCTTAGAAGAAGAAAAATTTGTGTATCAGGTCTATCAATTTTATGAGGAAGTTGATCATTGTTGGACACTAATCAAAAACAAAAATTCCAAGGAGGAAATTGATTCAATGGATTAAGATGCATTCAAGAAAAATATTTTCCAGAAACTATTTTCCCCTAACACTCCATATTAAGATAGAAATGTAGTTCCTTAGTCTAAATAAAAAGGAATAGGATTCTATTAGGGTCTATGAGGTAAACATTACAAGGATTTCAAGATACACCTATAACTTTTCTTGAACATTTAAAGAAAGGTGGTTCAATTCTTTAGTGTACTAAAGCCGAGTATATATAAAGATTTGGTTATTTGAGACTTAGAAAACTATGAGGAGATTTTCCATTATGCTGTTAAGGATGAAATATAGATCATATACTCAGAATAGTTTCATGGACCCAAATATAATATGTAGAAAATAGAGTTTAATATGGTAGGATAAATAGATAAATATCATAATGGAAAGAAAACCCAACATCCCATATGTCAGATGTTTTGAAAGAAGCATCCTATGAACTATCTAAGGGGAACCAATAGATTCTTAAAATTTGTAAGAGAGAGTCATCTCTATAATAACTACCAAATATTAAGAATCCCATAAATATGGAGGAAGAAAAAAAAATTTATATCAAAACTGAGCTTGTGGTGCAGTGTTTCAACTATAAAGAACATGGGAATTATGCGAGCCATTTCCCTAAGCCAAGGGTTGTTAAAGGTAATCAATAACAACAACCTCAATGGAAACATAGTATAGAATATTCTATCACTACTTCTGAGATGGAGCCAGACCATGATATGGTGACAGATACACTGGTTATACATTCAAGTATAGAGAATGTACTATTTTATTCTCGTTCTACACATTCTTTCACATCTTACAAGTTTAGTAGAACTATTTAAACACCACCTCAAACTATGGAGGTTGAATAATATGTGAGAAAAAAATAGGGAAATTATTTTAGCCAATGTATATAACTCCACCCCAGTTAATATTTGTGGATAAAAACTCTGATAAAATCTTGTCACAATTCCTTTAGTGGATTTTGATGCTATATTAGGTATGGATTGACTATCTTTATAAAAATAAAACATTGAATTTCAGTAAATGGAGATCACTCTTCACATCCTAAAGCATCCTCCAATTTTGTACAAGTGTAAGGAGGAGGATGAATCTCATTCAGATTCATCATCTTTATTGTGTATATTATTACAATATGAGAAATAACATGTAGCTTAAATGATTGGGACAAATGATTGAATCATAATCGAAGACATGCCCATTGTGAGAGACTACACTGATGTGTTTCCTAAATAATTACTCAGTATTCCTCCTAACCAAGTGGTTGAGTTATCAATTAAAATATTCCTAGATATTAACCTATATCAAATAAACCTTATAGAATGGACACCATTGAGGCAGAAGAACTTATGATGTATTTATAAGAGAATATGGACAATGGTTTTATATGCATGAGTACTTCACGATGGGGTGTGAAAGTTCTCTTAATAAAGAATTAGTATGGATAAATTCATTTCTACATTGATTATAACAAGCTCAAAAATTCATAATAAATTATAAATATTCCCTACCATAGATTGATGACTTGATCGATCAACTAAGTGAGGCCAAGTATTTCTCTATAGTGGACCTTTGGTTGGGATATCACAAATTAATGGTGAAGAAGGAATATATTCCCAAGAATTCCTTTCAAAAAATTTATGGATACTATGAGTTCATGGTGATTCCTGTTAGAGTCAATAATTCTCCAGAAATATTCATCGAATTAATGAATAGTGTCTTTGTAGATTACCTTTACAGATTTGGGGTAATATTTATTGACAATATTCGGATATACTCCAAGAGCAAGGAGGAGCATAATGAGAATTTAAATACTATACTAGTTTTTTTATAAGGGATAAAATAAATGAAAAGTTTAGTAATTTGGTGTTTTAATTGGAGGAAGTATCATTCATGGGGCAGGTTATCCCCAAAAAAGTGATATCTGTCGACCCTTATATAACAAAGTCAATTGAAGAGTGGTGTAGGAAAACATATGTAACAAAGATATATATATTCCTTCATGTATATGGGTATTATCTATGGTTTGTGAAGAATATAACAGGATTTTTAAACCTACTAAATAAGATGAATTAGAATGGAGTAATGTTTTTATAGACCATTGAATGTGAATATTTCTACATAGAGTTGAAAAAGGAGCCTATCACTGCACTAATACATAAACTTATGACAAGTGGGGAACACTTTGGGGTATGTAGAGATGCTTCAAAGAAGTAATTAGGTTGTGTATGGATTAAATATGATAAATTAATAGCTTATGACTCAAGGAAGTAGAAAATTAATGATAAAAACAATCCCACACATGATTTAGAGTTAGCATTTGTGGTCTTCATGTTGAAATTATGGAAGAATTATCTCTATGGGGGCGAAGTGGTAGATATATTCTGTTAATAAGAGATTCAAATATATATTCACATAGTAGGACCATAATATGTTCTAGTGAATATAGTTAGAGCTTATCAAGGATTATGGTTGCTCAATCCACTACCATCCAAGTAAGACAAATAAAGTGTCATATGATCTTTCTAGAAATTATCCTATAACATTATCAATGACTATAATTTAGAAGGACCCAATATTGTTATATTTTAAAAAATTGATATGGAAACAATTAAGGAAGAAACATCATCAATACATTCTCAAATATCAGAGTTCAAAACTGATGAGGAAGGAGTCATAATATTTGGGTCATGGCTATCTGTACCATCCGATCTAGAGACAAAGAAAGAGCTTCTGAATGATGAACATAACTCAACCTTTTCTATTCAACTTGGGAGAACAAAGATATACTGAGATATTATAGATAACTATTGGTGGGAAAATTTAAAGAAAAATAGTGATAAATATACATCAAAGTTCTTGGTTTGTCCGCAAGTGAAGGATAAAAGATAAAAGTCTAAGGGGATGATGAAAACATTAACCATACCAATATGAAAATGGGTAAAAATCACTATGGAAGATTTTCACCAGACATTCAAAGACATCTAGAGGAAAAAATTCTATATGGTTTTTTGGGGATCATCTTATAAATACATCTCACTTTATCTAAATTTATAGGACTTCTCACTCAAAAAACTTTCATGTTTATACATCGAAGAAGTGGTGAGGTTTCATGAAGTACCACTATCGATTTTATATTATTTATACCAGAGATTTCCCTCTAATTTCTTAATACTATCCAACATGCTCTAAAAATTGAGATGAACTTTAGCAAAACTTATCATCCTCAAACTGATGACTAGTCTGAGTGGACTGTTCGAACACTAGAAAAAATATTGAGAGCATGTTCTTACTTGAATGTCAGATGAGACCATCATCTGCCTCTTCTAGAGTTCTCATACAACAATAGTTTCGACTCAAGAATCAAAATGTCTCTAAATAAATCCCTTCATGGGAAAAAATGAAGAAAACTAACATGATGGGAGGAAGTTGGTGAACTTAAGCTGGTAGGAACTGTAATGGTCAAGAAAATGGTAGAAAAGGATAAAACCATTCCATAACACACTAAGGAAGCCCAATGTATATAGAATAGAAATGTAAAAAAAATTCAATGGGACCAAGAGTTTGATGTTAGGGACATTTTATTCCTACACATATCTCCATGGAAGAGGATCATGAGATTTGGGAAGAAAAGAAATCTAAGTCTCAGGTACATTGGCCCCATCAGGATTTTTGATCATGTTAGAGCTATGGCCTATCGACTCGAACTTCCACCAACCATGTATAAAAATGCATAATGTATTCCATGTATTAATCTTGAATAATTACATACCATATCCTTCACATGTACTAAATTTAGAGGTGGTATAGCCGGTGAATGATCTCTCTTACGAGGAGCGGCTGATAAAGAACTTGGATGATAGATATAAAGTTCTCCACAACAAGACAACTCAATAGGTAAAATTAATATGGTGGAAGCATAAGTATAATTAAGAGATGTGGGAATGGGAGGAAGAAAATAAGGAGAATTACCCTAACCTATTTTCACCTTAGCATGTCAAACAAAATTTCGAGGGTGAAATTTCATAAGGGGATAGAATGTACCAACCCAAACATTTATCAATGAAAAATCAATTCTTATAATTATTTCATATAGTATAAATCACATATAATCACATAGGGAACAAAATAAAGACATTATAAATGATTAATGAATTAAATAAGTGGTATTTCTACAAAATTAAGAAAACCATACCAATAGAATACTAGCTTCCTCATTAGAATAGTAATGTGACAATTAGAAATAGTAATCTGGTCAATTGAATAGTAATCCCACCCGTGAATGTATAAATAAAATTTAAGAATATTATAAGTGAAAATATGAAATATTTATATCATGGTACAACTAAATAAATGTTTTTAAATAATAAATTAAGTGTTGGTATTTTTTTAAAACATAAATGTTTATTTAAATTTTTATAATTAATATAATAATTTAAAAGAATTTTTTTTCATAAAATAGATTCCTAAATTAATATTTTGTTATGTTATGATTATAAGATAATTTTATGGGACTCTAATTAATTTTTCAAAGTGTCATAAAATCAAGTATAATACTAACATTGGTATTTTTCAAATAAATTAGGATTTTAATTAAAAATTAATTTTTTCATATTTAGAAAATTATTTTTATAAAATGGAGTCCATTTTTAAAATATAAATATTGAAAAGAGGTTGGGGTGATTTTTTGGGATTTTTCTAAAATAGTTCAATCTTTAGTGAATAGTGAAATACAATAATTTATGATATTTAACATTTCAAGCCAAATACATGAATTTTTGAGTCATAGCTGACGTAAGCACCCATTTGTTCGAAATAAAATGCACTATATACTATAATTTTTATAGAAATCGAAACTATTTATTGTCTTGATCCAAAATAATAAACAAATGAATAAAATAATAAAAAATCACCCCTCTCCTCCCCCATAAATGCCACCCTTCACCCCTCTTCTCCTCACACCTTCCAAGCCATAAATCTCATCCAAATTCTGTTCAATAATTTCCCCAACACTCTTACACACATATAGAAGAATCGATTTTAAATAAAATATGAAACCAAAGTTCAATAAGGATGTTTTCATGGAGAATAAAATCAAGAGGACATTAATTACAAGAGTAGAACACTTTCAGACATAAGGTGTGTGATTCTCTCTGGACCCCCATTTTTTCTTTTGGGTTATGATTTATCTCTGTTAACCCCAATTTAATTATTAATTCTTATTATTTACTCCTACTACATTATGCGTGTATGTCATAAACATATGACCCTACCTGAATTCTTGTTTCTTTGATAGAGAAATACATATTTTATAACGTTTCCTTCCTAATTTCTCCTGAAAAACAATCCCAATTAAAGGGAACATCTCAATTTATTACCAATTTTTAAGTACAATCCATAATATATTTTAATCCAACAATATTTTTCTAAAATAAATATTTTTTCATGAAGAATTATCTTTGTTCATTTATAGTTTTATGAAAACAATTATGCCTTTTCGTCTTTAAAGACATTTTATATTTTCCCTTAAACCATGCAACAGTGGATCATTTCTAATGTTTCATAAACAAAATTTTTCATATTTTAAATTTAATTGGAAATCATTTAAAATGTTATATACCTAATTTTTATTATTAATTTCCATGTTTTCTTTAAATCCATTTTTTCATGAACATCATTATGATAAGCCCATTGTTTATACCTTAAGATATGATTATGATACCCACATTTTTCTATAGGTAACCTTTATATTTATTCTTTATGCTTGATTATTTATGTGTCACACATATTCATGAACATTTTATAATGGGTGTTCCCAGATTGTGCTCAAATTCACTGGGTAATGTTTAGTCTCATGAGACGTCATGTTGGGACAGGAAGTGAACCTGATTCCTTTATGAGACTTTTTCTGCTATGTGCAACAGTCTTGGAAGTTAGCCTTGAATAATACTTGGTTCATGTTTTATAGTGTTTCTACATTCCTATAATTCCCTTATTACATGATCCCATCTTCTATATGTTATTCTTATTGATGTTTATTCATGTTCCATTCCTTTTTTTGTGATCATGTTATGCCTTCTTACACATGTTCTATTATTTATTCTTATATTTGTTCCCTTAGTGGGATTTTTATCTAACCCCTTTTGTTCATGTATTCCATAGGTTATCCTATGAATATGTAAGATCTATAAATAATTTGATATGCCTTTATAGAGATTGAATAAAAGATGTTTTTATTTTGGTTTCATGATTTCTAATTATATCCCAAATATTTTAAAGACCATACACTTTATGATTATTGGTTTGTTTTTCCTAGTTAATTATACATATGATCATGTAATATTATGTGTAAAAGTATTGGGTCCATATAAAAGGTTGTAATGAAATTTATTTCATTGCCCAATGACTACTTAAGTCCTTTCAAAAAAATTTAAGTAAAACTGTGATCACAAATAGATACAATGGAGAGAGTAATTAAATATAACATGAAAATCTCCTTGAAATATAGTCTAGAATGATTATACAATCAAATTGTATCTCAGATGGGATGAAAATATGAATATTTAGTTAATATATCAATAATAACCCAAATCACATTATTACCTTGATAATTATTCAGTAAACCAACCAAGAAATCTATGGATATATTTTCCCATTTCCACTATAGAACTAAAAAAGGGCCATGTATCCATTTTGGTAATTTTAATTCTTCTTTAACATATTGAAAATTTATAAATTTCATGGTAAATTTTGAAAAATCTATTTTCATTCCATCCCACCAGTAATACCCCTAATGGTTTCTTTACATCTTAGTGATACTAGGATGGAAGGAAAATGGGAAGCTATGAGCTTCACTCAACAATTATATCTAAAACTAGGAAACATAAGGAATAAATAATTTGTTTCCAAATTTTATGATTCCTTATTTACTAGAATAAAATTTAGGAAACATATAATTTTTAACCAATTCTATATTTTCCTGTAAAAAATGATCCTCCTCCTGACCTTGAAAATTTATTTCTAATAGAGATGACTGTATTGACATTTAAAACAAAACAGATAAAGTTCCTTCATCCACAAATTCAAGACAAATTTCATCAAATCACTAACCAAGAGATCATATTAGAAGCATAACATGGTTAATGATTGATTATTTTTACGTCTCAAATAATTAGCTACTCTGTTTTATTTTCTAGGATGGTAATGAATCATGTAATCATAATCCTTGATTATTTCCCACTATCTTCTCTAACTCATGTTCACTCCTTATTAGTGAATATATAATTAAATATTTTGTGAATAATATATATATATATATACATATATATAACACTTTACACCATATAAATTATGCATATGAAATTTTAAACAATAACCATATTAGTTTATTCTGAATCTTGTGTAGGATAATTTATCTCATGAGGTTTCAGATAACATGAAGCATAAGAAATTACCAGATCATTCTCTATCAGGACACAACTAATACCCTTAAATGATAAATCAATATAGACGAAAAATTCACCTTTCTTAGAGGATAAATAAAAAACATGATAATTAACCAACATTTTTTTAGTTTCTATAAATAATCATCACATTATTTCACATAGATGAATTTAAATCCTTTTTGAGTTAACTTAGTAAGTGGGATAGAAAAATATGAATTTTTTTCTATAAACTTATGGCAGTAACCTATTAATCGAAGAAAACATTGAATATCTATAAAATTTGAATGTCTTGGACACTCTTAAATAACTCTAGTTATAGTAGAGTCAAACATTTTTCCTTATTTAGAAACAATATTAATAAAAAAAAAATTTTGAACCAAAATTACACTCACTAAATTTTACATATAGATTATTTTCTTTTATGTTTTTAAGAACAATACTTATGTTTCATTCATTATCCACATGAATTTTAAAATATACCAATATATAATTAATAAACATAACCACAGACTTATTCAATAAGTCAGGGAGAAAATATATTAATTAGATCTATAAATATAGCTAGTTTATTAGACAAACCCAAAGTCATAACTACATACACAAATTTCCCATATCTAGTCCAAAAAATAGTCTTAAGAATTTTTCCTCCTCCAACATAAAATGATGGTACCCTAAACTTAGATCAATAATTGAAAAGTTTTTCACTCCCTATATATAATAAAATAAATCATTGATATAAGGAAAAAAATATTTGTTTTTAATAGTGATTCTATTCAAGGCATTATAGTTAATGGAAAATCTCATGGAATCATCTTTCCTCTTAAAAAAACATGAGTTTCCCATATTGATGTTCTAGGATAAATGAAACCGTTATATAGAAACCATTATAATATATTTTTCAATTTTAGATTTCATACTTGAGCCATTAATATAGAGACCCTAGATTAACTTACATAGGTATTAAATCATTTTAAATAAATATTCAACACATTATATACGTAAATTCCCATGGACCGTAATATATAAGTATATTTGGACACTTGGAACAAAATATTCAAATCATAGTGAAAGATATTCAAAATATCCCTTAAAGATCATCCCATTTAGTAATCCATCTTAAAACCTTTCTTTATATATCATGGAAAGGAAACATAAAAAAGGGTGAGATCAAACAGTCAGTAAGGGTAAACATGGGAGATATGTAAGCATAATCATGATCATAAGGGTATAAAAACATGATCATAACATGAAAATATCATACCCTACATTAAAAAGATCATAATCAAGTCATGGAATAAATATTGGAAGTTAATAAGACATGAATGATAAGGAAATCAAGATCATAATACACGAAAACATAACATAAGAAACAAACATGGAATTATGAAAGACACATAAACATGTAATATCATTCCCTATAAGTCAAGTTGTATTTTTAAAACTTATCTGGGAACTTCATGGGAGACTGAACCTATAGGGAGGTACACACCACTATCCCCAATCACAATTATTTCCTTCTAAGGGATTATGTTCCCCCTTTTCTCATAATTGATTTGGTTTCCCCTTCTTCCCAAAGTTGATCCAGTTTCCCCTTATTCCCATAGTGGATTAGGTTTCCCCTTCTTCCCATAGTGGATCAAGCCAGCCGACTTACTTCCCATAATTATATCTTGAGATATTAATAATTACCCATTACATTGGATAGAGAAATAGGCCCCACCCATCACATAATATAATCATATACAGATGTCATATAAGATAATAAAACTTTCATCATATGATGAACCATAAAAAGTGATGGGTTTCATAAACATCATATCATAGCCCATGAAATGAATTTGGTATCATAAAAATTTAATAATATTATAACCTATATAAAATTGATAGATTTTATAATCATTTTTTGATAGAATAACCCATTAAAAGAAATGGGTTTCATAAGAATACAACCCCTTGAAGAGAAATAAGTTTATTATACATCTTGTCATATTAATCATAATCTATAAAAATAAAGAATAATAATTGTAAACCGAGATCATATCCATATTAAGTAATAAAATATATAAAAGGCTATTATATTATATAGATAAGGATATTAAAACATAATATAGAGTATTTCTTAAGGTAAATAACCTTTATTTGAAAATAAATCCCTAAAAATTAAAAAAATTCAATATCCTTTTCCTTTAAAACCACTTTGAAAACATAATAAGTAAGATATAAGATTTTTTCTAAAATTTTCTTTAGGAAAATGTCATTTTCTCCTTGGAAGTATATTTTTAAAACATAAAACATTTTGAAAAATGTTTTCATTGAAAATAACCATAAAATCTAATAAATTAATCTTGAATTGTTTTTAAAAAACTATTTATTTGAAAATAGATTTGAAAACTTATAAAGGTATCTTGAAATCATTTTTAAAACCTTTTTATTTAAAAATTGTTTTGAAAACATATAATGTAATATTTAAAAATAGTTCGATAACATTTTTCATTAAAAATAACATCAAAACATATAAAAAAAGATAGATTTTTTTTGAATATATTTTTATTTGAAAACCAATTTAAAAATAATAAAATTAAAGAGTATTTGTATTTTTTATATCTAAAATTATAACCTTGTAATCATTTAACTTTAATTAAATAATGATCATGATGGTGGGTAAATCCATACATTCTGAACATTCGTTTTACATCATAAATTTTTTAGAAATATACCTTGATTATAAAATGACAATAAGATTACTTTTAAAAACAATTTTAAAAAGGTGAAATAGTGGAATAATTTATTTTAAAAAAATTGGATAATATTATAGTATAACATTCTCTGAAAACATGGTTTTGAAGGAAAACTGATTTCCGACCAAAGAAGGAAATAAAGTAAGATTTTATTAATTATATTTAGCACCGAATAATGGAAAAGGGTACCACTACCTGAATATATCATGTATAAATGTATGAGAATAAAATTCATGAGTGTTCTTGGTAGATAGATCATATAATTTCATCAATGGAAGCATAATCGTAAACAATCCTGATGAACGATGAGATTTTCAAAATAAACTCTTACCACATTAAAAACTATGAATCATAATACCATGATAGAAAAAAATTACATGTTGATTAAAATATAATTAAAATAATAATATTCATTATATAAAATTTCAAAGGGAAGTATATAAAACTCATATGAGAAAATAAGTGCATAACATGACATGTATCTCAAAGAAGGACAATTGAGAAAAAATTACTTTACCAATTGGTTAAATTTTGAACCATAAACCCACATGAGAGAGATATCATAAATTTTTTATGAAAATTCCAATAAATTTATTTATAATAATCATATAATACATTCATGGGATTTATAAATACTAAACAAAATTAATGAGTGGTGAATGAGGAAAAAGTCTCATAGAAACAAAAGTGAGATGATAGAACTCCTAATACTTGAGTAACTCTAGAATCATGATCACCAAGAAATAATAACATCAATTGAAACACAAAATATAATTAAATAAAGGTAATTTATGACATAAAATTTATTAGGGTAGTATATACACCACATAAAATAAATTTGTGGATAATATGGCACATATCTCATGAATATATGAATGTGAGATGAAAATCCCTTACCTTAAGTCTTGACTTTCTTCATACATGTTAAAAAATAGTGAATAATAAATATATGTTTATTATAAATATTTAAAAAACCATATTCTTATATATCATACCATATATGATCTTATTATGACCTTATATTAGCCATTTATGATCAATTCCATGTTTAGGGCATGTTTTAAGAAATAACGGCTTTGTTTTTCATACATGTTTTGACTTGTTATTCTGGATCAAATTACTTAGATTTTGAATTAATTTTTTAAAGAATGCATAAAAAGATAAAAATATCATATATATTCAGTATATAATTATTTATAATAATCAATAAAATATATAAATAATAAATTAAATATATAATTCATGGTGATGATAGGTTGTACGTACGCATGAACGTTATTTCCATTTTAATGGCGTGTTAAAAAAAGTAAATAAAATATTTGTATACATATATATAATATAATTCAATTATAATTATTATTTCATATATATAATATTAATTCACTAAACCCATCCTTAATACATTCCAGCTAATGTCTCAAAAAATTACATCGCTTGAAGGAGGCGGTAGTCCACCTGTCCACAAATGAAGTCATCATATTTAACAAAAATGGAAAGCATGAAGGTAATTTATATATAATAACTAAAAAAGTTTATATACATCATATATATAATATATATCATATAAATATATTATTTCCTCAATAATTACCAACCATGAGGGGAGGTACAGGAAAAACGAACGACATCGTTTCGCGAGGTGGTAGTCCACCGTACACACAAATGGTAAGTTCGTTAACCATTTGTTGGAAGTGTTTATTGGTATAGGTATAAACCATAGAATTAAATCATATGAGTAAAAATATGATAAAATTTTTATTATATAATCATGGTGTAATAATATTTGTGTGGGTATTGAATGAAAATAAAAAAAATAGATTCCGGAAGGATGTTACCTCTTCTTTGTGCAACTCCTTTTGATTTGCACAAAAGAGATTACTTGGATGTATTTATTCTCAAATAGAGGCATATAGTATGAATGGATGTAATTTATAAGGAAATTTGGCTTTTTTTCTAAGAAATAGGGATTTAGAGCTGTAAATAAGTGAGGGGGTGAGTGTCCTTTTGTAGTGGAGGAGTGACATTCTTGTAAATATAAAAAGGTAAACACTATTGAGAGGTCTACCATACATCATGTGCCTCATATAATTTTAAAATTTTTATCCAATATGGTAATTGTTATAAATTCATCCAGAAAATGGATTTAAGATAGGTTCTAATGTTATTTGGCTCCTTAAATTAATATTTAACTACTAAGTAATATTATTTCAACATTAATCATTGTAATTAATTTTAATTAATTTCCCAAATATTTTTGGTCATAAATTAATTAAAAATTATTATAAATTATAAATTATTATTTTTGAAAATATGAAGTCATTTTTTGAAAATTCTAATCAAATAACTGGAGAAAATTATTTTAAAATTAATCCCATAGACGTGTCACGACATCGAGTTTTTTGAGGGAAAATGTTTAAAAGTTTGAAATGTTTTTTTATCCAATTTCAATATTAAATTGGTTCTAATAACATAAATTGGATTAACTTATGTAAAATTTATCTAATTAAACTTAAAAAACAAATGAAAATTTAATTTAACAATAAAAATAAATTAGAGGAAAAAGAAGTTTTGAATTAAAATTCCGTAGTTTTCACTATTCATCAAAAAATGAAGTTTTCAAGAAAAATACCAACAATTATCCCTAAGATAATTTTGAAATTATGAATTAAAAAATAAATTGTATTTTAAAAAATATAAATTAAAAAATTATCAAAAATTATGTTTAAAATAGTTTATCCATTAAAAGGCGAAAAAACTACCTTTTAGAAAAATACATATTTTTATTCATAAAATTGGATTTAATCTTATCTTTTTTCTATAAAACACTTAAGAATAATGTTAAATAGTTGGAAGAATATAATATATATTTAATTAAAAAAATTCCAATTTCATTTAATAAATTTATTAAGGTAAAACTTTTTTGAGTTTATAAATATAGTTTTACTGCAAATGATTTTCTATATTTTCAAAAGGGTTTTATTTTCATTTCTAGTTAATTGGTCACTAAATATTTTATATTATATACTTGAGTAAAAAATATTTTCATAATTTAATTAATATTATTCATAACCATTATTCTAATAGCTAGGTGAAACTATAATAGTACTTTAATAAGAATATTAATAGTATATTGTAGTTTAGAAAAAGTTGGTCTTGCATGTAACACAAGTTATGGAAGGAACCAAAAATTGCGTGTAACATAATATAAACATAGTTTTACATGTACCATAACATAATAAAAGTGTTTAATATACTTAAATAAAAACATAGTGATTTTGTATAAAAAAACATATTTTCAGTGTTGTGTGAAATGTGAAATATCAAAATGATCAAATTAATTTGATTTTTTTTCAAAAAATCTCAAGGTGTTACATTCTACACACATTAATATTAATTTCTCCCTAATAATTCATCTGTGTTATCAAAGGTTTAATACATGAAATTTCTACTCATATAATCCCACATCGTATAAATGAATACTAAAACATCCTTCAAAAAAAGGAATGTTGGAACCATAACAGTTACCCAAAGTAAATCATAACGATGTTTCCACATAGGATACCATAGGATATGATTGAATATTATAAATTTAATATAAGTAAAAATTATTTTTGAGAGTGATAAAGATCCTTGATCACCAATAATTGAATGATCAATGGAAAGTTAAAGTGCTCAAAACCATAAATCTATGATGATTTATAATATTATCAGTTCAAAAAAGATGATGATATTAGAATAAATATTTTTCAATATTTTTTTCCTTGATTTTATAAATTCTTTTACTATCTATGATCATAATGAAATATACTTACTCGATTCATTATTTTTCATATGCACAATATCACCTTTTGGTTGTGGCTTGCATTATTCCCACTTTATCTATTACTCCATGGGATGAAGGTGATTTTTTCATTCATGAAGTGACAAAAAATCATGATATCCATATATATAATGATAAGATATTCCATATGTCTTTAGTTATCATCTCAAAAAAATGGTTAGTAGAGGTTTTCCAAAATGCATAAATCCTCACAGGTTGATATAATACTTTAATCTCTAAAATATTATCAAATGTTTTACTTAAACCATTCTATAAATTTCCAACCTTGTAACCCTTTCGATAGATAAAAATAAAAAAAATTAGAATGAAGGTCAATAAATTTCTCCAAATCATATTAAAATTGATCCCCCATATATCATAATGTACTTTCTGGTTGTCATATTCCAAAAATAAGAAGAACTTCATCATGTAATATTCTGAAACATGGTAATAACAATAAATTCATATTGAAAACATGAATATCTTCTTATTACAATGATCATTTGATATATTATTTAAATCCATTTTTTTTAATTTTTATCTATGTTAGTACAATCCAATTTATAAAAGAATACTTTTTCAGTTCTAGGGTATTCAAAATAACCTAATTTATATCATCCAAACATCATTATCTTATAATAAAGAATTTATTAATGTCTATCTTTCCCTTAATCAAACATTTACATTAATATATAACCTTGTAATTAAATCACTTTTATTGTCCCTCAGAACCATTAAACATATTCTTGAAAATCCTTATCGAAAAACATAAACTGAACAATCCTTATATATTTCATAATTTATATAACATAATTATTTAATCCAAATAAATAAACACTTAGTTTACTTCACTTAATCCTTAAACTATTTACAATGAACCCTAATCCTATTCCATAATACCTCTTTACATTCACATTTAACCATTATTCTCATTATTAGAAACAATATAACTACTACTCATACCACCTTGCTGATTCTCTTCGTGGTCTTTTGAATTATGACAATGATTTAAAAAATTCACATTCATTACAAATTTAAATCATTAAACCATCGATGATTTATTAGGGAGGAAAATATTTCCATGAATTTCCTTAATTAAACTCCTCATTTTTCATTTTTATTTACTTTTTTTGTTTCCAACTTTTCCACAATCAAAACATATTCCTATTCCTCTAAGACATTCACTTTGGTGATTATTTCAACATTCTCAACACAAAAGAAACTTAATCTTCATTCCTTGATGGATTATATTACCAGAAATACCAGCAAACTCTTTACTTATATTCTTTGGAGAGTTTAGTAATTGTTTAAGGTATATGTTATTAATCATTTTCTATAAAAAACAGATTTGGAATGATTAAAACATACTTTATAAAAGTGATCACCCTATTTTACTGTTCATTTCCAAATATAATATAACATTAAACATTTACCCAATTCTATCTGGTTCCTACCATTGACTGAAAATAGAAATCATAGTGTGAGTAGCACTTATTGTAGTGGAAAAGCACTTAATCATGAAAAATAAATTATAAGATGTCTAAATTATGCCACCTTATTTTAAATCTATGACACCTTAAGGTTATCCTTAGACACATCCCTAAACATATCCATATAAATTTCTATATTGATATCACTTAATTTTTCTCATCATATATTACATGGGTTCGACAGCAACGAGACTGGACCTAGATCCTCCGTGGGTTCGAAAACGACGTTACTGGACCTAGATCCTCCGAGGGATCGATAGAAATTACTTTTGTACTGATATCCCACATAGAATCAACAGCTTTGACAGACTGATGTTCTAGTTTTCTTCAGATATCTGCTGTTTGACAGTGAAATATGATTCAATGGCTACAACTAATCATCTCTTACTATCTTTTAAGTTGTGTATACCTGGTGTGAGTTGAGTCATTACCATTGTGTTTACCTCATGTATGAGATGTTTACTCTTGATGACTTAGGTATATGTATGGGCATATACCTAAGTAAGGGTGGATATTTCTTCATGATGTTTCTTCGTGGATGTGAAGTGGTGAAGCCCATGTGGTTTTCTTCTGTGAGCTGTACCTATGGGATACACCTTGTGTTGTAATTTCTTTGTGGAGTGTTTTCTACACTTGTGGAACGGTATGTGGTTGGGATAAAGAGTTGGTTCCGGTTTGTGATTTGTAACTTAGGTATATGTATGGGAATATACCTTAGTAAGGTTGGTTGACACTTTTTTATTGTATCGTAACACTGTGGTTTATCCTTAGTGGATTCTGGGAGACCTTTGGGAGGTATCGGGGTCCCCTACTGAGTATTATTATACTTACCCCTGCACGGGCTTCGCCCGCACCTTGTTGTGTTCTATGCAGACGACGATCAGCAGTGATCGAGGCTGAGGGTGACGGACGAGAGGCTGCTCGGAGCTGGACTAGATGGGACATACCTCAGGGATGAGTTGTTCGAGTTATGTACCTACCCTTCAGGTAGGATTCCCAGGTGGACGATCCAGGAGCTATTTTCCCTTTTTTACTTGTACTAGTTCTTGTTGTTAAGTTGGGTTTGTATGTTGGCCCGCTTACTTGAAGCATACCTTTCTTTTATATATTAGTACTTGTTTCTTCTACTACTTGTGTTCAGACTATATGTGTTAAGGGATTAAAAGAAATTCCTTCCCTTTTTATCAAGGATTCACCTTTAGTGCTAGTCGCCAGCCCCTGGCCTATGGAAGGAAGGCTTAGGGTAGTCACGACACAGGCCCCGAGGACGGGTCATGAAAAATTGGTCTCAGAGGAGTCGGTTCTACCGTAGAACATGGAATCTGATTCTTTTAATGTCAATAGTGTTAAGTGTTTTGGGTGTGGTTATCCGTTTAGGAAACCAATGTTGGTGTGGCGGTCGACATATCTATACACTAGTACTCTAACTTCTGATTTCCGACTCAGTTCATGAAAACACTGATTGTGTATCAGTTTCATATGAAAAGTTTTCTTTTTAATTACTTTGTGTTAGCTCACCAGGTATAATTTTGATCGTGGAACACCTATTTCTTTTCTGGATGTCTTCACTTAGTCAGTCAGTGCGGGTTCGGAGTATCGAGCACGATGGTAGCCCACCAATCGACGAGGCCTCGGTGTAGGGACCCACCACATTGGAGGCACCAGTGGAACCACTCACCGCTGGGCTACTATTTCTACCAGCCCAAACAACAGTGGGTGAGCGCCACTTGAGCACATTGCACGGGTTCCTGTGATAGAGGCCTCTGAGGTTTCGAGGTGAGACATATTTTTAGACGGCTGGGTAATGGCTGGAGTTTGTAGCACGAGTTTTCCACACAGTAGAGATACCCTCTGACTTGATGGTGGACCTAGATATTATTCTCTTTCAAGGAGAAGCTGAGAGGTGGTGGAGCCTGATGCTCCAGTTTTACAACAAGGCAGACCTCACCTGGGGGAACTTCGAGGGTCTTTTCAGGGTGGATTTTGTACCAGCGACTCTACGCTCTATGCTTGCTCTGGAGCTACTACTCTTGCCGCAGGGATTTATGGCAGTAGCCGAGTCATCTATAGCAGGCAGTAGGTAGATGACACAAGGACACAAGCGGGTTAGATCTATTGTTAGACGACCCCAATATGTGGCATCGGGGGTGCGGGCCACCCACGACCGAGGGAGCATTGAATGGAGAATGGTCTGTTATTCCTGTAGGAAATGCGGTCACCGAGCGTGTGGCTGTCTGAATCCCCTCATAGTTGATCAGCAGGCGTTAGAGGAGCCACCAAGATTGAGGTAGTGGCAGGAGCTTGAGCATCAACCAAGTGGTGGAAGAGGCAATGAAATAGGTTCTTCAACAGATGGTGGTCAGAGTCATCGAGCACTACGACCACCACTCCTAGACGGTTCACCTCGAGCACTGGGAGTAGGTGGACAGTAGCAGGACTAGCTTCAGGCATATAGAACATTGTTAATGATGCTTATAGCTTCATTGATGTCATTTTTTGTGGTTTCTTTGTGTCTTTTCACTTTGAGATACAGTAATAAAAGACCCTTTTTCTTGTGACATTTTCTTTCCTATCTTTTTGTGTGGTTGATACTGAGAGGTTCCAGTTAAAATCGTTGACTTGACCCTCACATTAAATATTCCTACTGGAGGAGACCATGTGACCACACACTAATGCCAATTGTGTGACTCAACCCTTTGAGGCGAGAGTAACAGTTGGATCTCTTGGTAGTATCATCGAGACCTTACGACGTCATCCATGGCATGAATTAGTACCATTTATTTTTGGATTGACTGTATTAGGAAAATGACGTGGTTCATCCAGGTGATAAGACTGAATTTCTCTTTTCGGCAATGGAGAAATATTAGCAGCTCTTATAGGACATAGGAGAAGAAGGGTGTACTCGAGTTCTTTACAATTGGCTAGTCTCACCCATAGATCGTTGAGCGAACAATTTAAGATTTACTCTAATCTCAATAGTCTTAGGTGTGTCTTCTCGTAGAGGGACCCAAACCCGAGGCGACGACGTTGGCTAGAGTTCCTTCAGGACTATGATTTTGAGATAGTCTATACTCTTGGAAATGGGAACGTTGTAGTAGATACTCCCAGTTTTAGATTTGGCATTCAGCTGTTATTAGAGGCGACAGAGCAGCTGGCCGCATTGCAGATATCCTTTGTGGATAGAGATGGAGTATCCTTTCTACAGTCTCTCACAGTCACTCCTCAACTTCTTTAGTGAGTCAGGGAGGCACAACATGGGGACATTGACTGTGATAAGTGTCGTGCTTATATATCCACAAGGCAGACACCTGATGGATTTTCTGAAGGTGGGGAGCATGTCATTCTCTTCAGAGGACGTACCACGGTACTAGTTTCACTTTAGGAGGAAGTGTTGAGGGAGTTACCCACATCTCCTTTAGCTGAAACACACCGATATTTTATGAGAATATTGATGTCTTGTGTTATACACTACACCAATATTAGATTGAACTATACGCAACACTGTATTAGCTTGTAGTATACACAAACACTATTCTTGGTTTGTGTTGCATGCAAGAGTGACTTCCTCAATAGTGTGTGTTGTACCCAATACCGAGTTTCATTAAACAATGACACATTATTATAATATTATGAACAACCCTTTATGAATAATTTTTACTGAATTCTGAATTTTATAACATTATAATTCATCTTACACATTTTCTAGAATGAGATATGAAAACAAAATCATTTTTTCGATAAAAGAAGTATTTTTCAAAAAATGTAGTTTTACCACATTTTGATAGCGCACCAAATTTAAATATATTTTTTTTACAATTTTATAAGTTAAATTTTACAAAATAAACTTCTTATTTTGAATAAGGATATAAAAATTTACATTGGTTAATTTTTTGATACTTTTCGGATAACATTCATATTTTGATGAATAGTAAAAATATGCTAAAATTTAATTAAAAACAACTTTTTTCATAAAAATATATTATATGGTTAAATTATAATATTTAATGGTTTAAAAGTATAAATAGAATATATTTTTACCATTAAATTTATTTAATTCATTATCATTAATTTTACACTGAATTTACAGGTAAAAACATTTCAATCTTTTGTAACGTTTTAACTTTTAAAACCCGTTTTCTTAACAATGAGATTAATTTTAAATTAAATACTAAAACTTCTGTGTTTTGTATTTTAAATAATGGATTCCATATTTTGAATCATTAGGTACAAATTATGTTAATAGGCTATTTTTTATTTTTAGACATTATTAATAGTAACTACGGTAAATTTTATTTTCTAAAGTTAAAGGTTAATCGAGATATTAATGGTAAAAATAAGATCATCGAATTACCCTAACACCATCCAAAATTCTAATGGATGAATAAAAGTCGAGCCATATCTCCTTAGGGTCAAAACAGATTCATTTCATGGACTTTTCACCATGAAAATGTTGTAATTATTATTAAAACCAAAGAAAGTGACAACATGTCACTCTCTTATATCTTACAAGTGTAATAATTTTAATTTAGTGATAAACTTCATAAAACCAAGAATATAAATATCCTCCAGAAATATAATAACGTTATATACATCATAATAATTTATTTAGAATCTTTAGGTATTAAATAATTGTCATTAATGGTGACACAATAGTGATGCATTTTTGTTTATTTAGTGAAAAATTAATAATATAGTTTTTATTAAACTAATATTGACCATAAAAGGAAAAAAACCTGACCAAAACTTATTAGTCATGTATAGGTAAACCATAATCATTCAATCGTCGAATATTGGACCTTTTTGGGCCTTATAAAAGCGATTATGACACTTATATTATTTTATTTTAAATGATGTCAAAGTTGTCACCTTCATAATTTAATACATATGACAATTTAAATATTTTTATTTTAAAATGACAAATTCGAGTAAAATTATTATTGTGAAATTTAATAGATTTATATTCATCATAGGATTTTATATTTAATTTTTATGCAACAAATAAGTATATTAAATATTTATATAAAAATGATGTAGTAATTGATTTATTAAGAGAAATATCAAATAAATGGTTTTATTAATATTAAAATAAATATTATATGTACTAATTAATGTTCTCCACAAATTTTATAGATAATCATAAAAGTTTAGTAATCTATTAAACATTTTGTTTCGAATATATCCTTTGGGTGGATTTTATTTAAATTCAAATAATTGAATGGTTTCAAAATTAACAGTATTGTTATTTTATAAAAATAACATATTATAAATTTTTTTAAAAATCACAAAAATATTTAAAAATTATAAATTGAAATTTATATGGTTTAAAATGTCATAAATTATTAAATAATTTAAAATTCACAACACAGAAGTAATTATTTATAAAAATATAAAATTTAGATTATTATTACTACAAATAAAATTAAACAGATTAAATAAAATTAAATCAAGTTGATAAGGTTTAAAATAAATTACCAACATGTCTAAATCTTATTGTTTGATGATATTACAACCTTATATCATATAATATTCAGATTTGAGTCATTTTTGAAGGTTTTTATGTGGGGTTTAAATTTATTATAAATTAATATTTTTAGGTTTCCAAATGTGTCTCTCTCCTCCCTTATAAAAGGGCACCTCCTCCCTCTCCTCTTCACAACACATTGACCCTTAAAACTCATAAAAAACCTGACCATTTCTCTTCTCCACTTCCCTAGAAACATAATAGAGGTCCTGGTCCTCTTCAAAGACCATCTTTAGTGCTCTAAGAGGAGGTTTAGAAGAGGCTCGTCGAAGAAGAGGTAATATCCTTTACCGATTCTTTCAAATACATTTCTTCTTCTACTTATTCTACTTTTATTGTTTCATAATAAAGTAATGTCATTTGGATCACTAATATAATAATATGTTAATATAAATATGAACCAAAACTATTTCACCTTCTATCCATCCTACGGAAAATGAAATCACCGTGCGTGTATACATACGAAATACTGTCTCCACGCCGTGGTGTAATATGTTTTTCCACTACCACCTTGCTTGGATGGGTATAATGGTGTATAGAATAACTATATATGGTTATTATAACATCATAAAGATTCTGAGATATTATATCATCCACTCCAATTCCATTAAATAATTATAGGAACGCTATCATCGCTTGTGCGTACGTACGGATTACCATCTCCATGACGTGATGAGATTCATTCTCCATGTTAACCACTCAAGAATGATTATAAAGTATATATAATGAATAATAATGATATATATGAAATAATAATGCTACTAGATTTATATATATATATATATATATATCATCTACTTACTTCCATTCAAGTCAATAAGGAAAGGAAACAATGTTCATGCATACGTACAACCTACCGTCTCAATGAACGGTGTGTTTCATTTCATTTAACTATCTATTATATATATATATATACTGAATATATATGATATATAAATCATGTTTTAAATTCAGGAAGTAAGTAAATCATGATATAAGTAAAAATATCATCAAGAACAACAAGTCCAAACACGTGCGATAAATTAAATGATTTTACCCAAAACGCTGCTTTAACATGGAATTGACAAAAGAACGAGTAATATAAAGTAATAAGAAAACCATATATGATAACATAAATATTATCATTTTTCTGTTATAAGTTAATAATATGTTTAAACCACTATACAGGAGTTTCAAACACGTACGGATGAAATTGGACTTAAGGTAAGGGATAATTTTTCAAATCTCATTTTTATTAGAGATTGCTTATACGTAAGTATTTAATGGGGTTATATTTTTCATCCATTCCCATAAAAATGTTTTTCATAAAGTTTTTAATATTCTTCCATGGATTTTTAAAGTCATGTTTACTCGTCTTTGACTTTGACTTTGTGTTATGGAAGGAATATTTCTTTTGTTTACCATACGTGGAACTTTTTGATTTTTCCATTAAAAGTACGAGGGGAATGTTTTTTTAACTTATATGGCATGAATAGATTTTTACGGTTTCATAACTCCTAATTTTAAGGAATATTCCTGTACAATATTTCAGTATTATTTTCAAAAAAATCATTTTCATTTAAAATTTCTTGGCATTCTTTTAAAAGAAAATGATTTTGAATAAGAAAGGATATTTTCCTCAAGAATTCATTTCAGGTGTTTTTTCAAAACTATTTTCCATATAAGATGACATTATTTAGTATGATTATGTTTCAAGTGTAATTTATTTATTATTGACATTGTTTGATTCTTCTTATGATGAAATTATATCCATTTGTTTTTTATGGATTACGTTATTATGGGATGATGTTTATGAAACCCATTTTATTCTTTGGGTTATGATAAATGATTTATGTTTATTTTGTGGCACAAGTAAGAATGATTTCATTATGAGATGAGTGGGACCTATATCTACCTTCAATGCATTGGGTAATTATTTATATCTCATGAGATAGACATGGATGGAATGGAAAGTGAATCCAGTTCAGTAATATAGGGCTGGAACGACGAGTAAACCCGATACAGTAATGGACTTTGTCCACTATGATGGTCTTGGTAGCAATTCCTTGGCTACTATGGAAATCATATCATGTGCTTAATGGTATTCCAGAATTACATGTTTTATTACCATTATATTTTATCATTATTAATGTTCCTTTATGATCTATGACTTATGTATTGCTAAGATTTATTTCTCAAAATTTTGATGTTTAAACTTTATGTTCGTGTTTTTTTAAGTTCAAATGTATATTATTTGTTTTATTTTCTCCATGATTACCCTTACTGAGCATTTGATCTCACCATTTATATGTTTTATTTTCCCCAGGATATAAAGAATGGTTTTAGGTAAGAAAACAAAAGGGGAAGATCTTTATGGGAGATGTTGAAGATCTTTCAGCATGATTAGAAGATTATGTTCCGAGTTTCTAGTGATGCTAAACTGTTACGGTCCCTGAGTTTTGGATCTTGTTATGTATTAATTATTACAAAAAATTAATTTAATGTCCATGTACTTCAAGAAGGGGTGTCTACAGTTGGAATCAAAGGAAATGTTTAGTTATCCTTTGGAAACTAGGATGCGAAAACTTTAGTGAGATCCCTAGGGATATTTCTAAGGTATTTCTAGGGATGTCCCTACGGTTAAGTCGAAGTATAGGTTATAGTATTAGAATTACGGTAATGATCTTATAATTAAACCTAAGATGTTATATATTGAAGGTAATCCCCCTTTATTATGTCGTTTTACTAGCATGATTTTCTCCTCTCATACTATTCTTTTTGGGTTTTAGATGATGGCTTGAACCAGAAGGAACCGTGTTGATCAATGTAATGGACAATGCAATGATTTTCCTCCTAAACAAACCAATGTTATTGGATATGGAGTGTAAAATATTATTTATATACTTACACAAGCTATGAATCATTTTGGACTTCAAAATTAGAAGAGAAGGGAACAATAATCTATTGAGTCCTTCATGAGGCAACGTCTGCCTTCTTTCAGTGGGTCTTCTGATCCACTTGTTACTGAACAATGGATCAGTACCATTGAAAAGATATTTTCCGCAATTCACTGTTCATAACATGAAAAACTTATTCTGTCTATTTACCGTTTATAAGGATAAATAGACCATTGGTGGACTCTAATTAAGAATACGAGGTCCCAAGATGAAATTGAATCCATGGAATGGGATGAGTTCAAGAACATATTTTTCAAAAAGTACTTATCTCGTATTCTTTGAACACAGATGGAAAAGGAGTTCGTTGAGCTTAAGAAAAATGATGATGAATCAGTTGGTATATACAAGGAAAATTTTACAAGGCTTGCAAGGTATGCATCTAGATTTATCATCCAACCTGAAAGTAAAGTTGGTCGATTCTTCAGTGGATTAAAACCAAGCCTTCAAAGGGTATTAGCTATAAGAGACTTCAGTAGCTATGAAGAAATTGTGAGTTATACAATCAAGGTAGAATTAGAAGTTAGTGTTACATATCCATCTCATGGTTTTTACAAGAAACGAAAGATGAAGTTCTAGGAAAAATCTCAGAATAATGGTGCAATGAAGGTGAATTTTTCTTTATGCTCAAAGTGTGGAAAGAAGCATGGTGATGATTGTCTAAAAGGTACTAGAAAATGTTTCAAGTGTGGAAAAGAAGGTCATTAGGTAGCTGAGTGCTGAAGTAATGGGAAAAAGGTTTCTAATGACGTGAATAGTGAAAAGACTATAGTGAACACTCCACCAACACTTCAATGCTTCAAGTGAAAGGAAACAGGGCATTATGCTTATCAATTACCTAAGCCAAGGGTTAATGATGATTGACATGAGAAACCTCTTAAGGAAAAGGACAAAGGGAAGTCACATGAGATCATTATTTGTGATGTTGAGTATGACAATGATGTTTTGGAATGATTGAGTGTTTATGTAATGGGATTTCAAAATAGTATCACAGAATCTCATTTATAATATTGCGGAATTTTGGAATATCTATGTATGGGTTTTCAATAATTTTATGGTACCGGTAACCATGAAAAGTGATTGAATTTTTTTTGAAAATAGATGATATGTGCATAATGAAGGGATAAGGAGAAAATAATATGTATGATAGTATTCATGAGCTCATGACTGATATAAGGACAAAGTGATATCATGGTTTGAGTATATCGAAATTTTGGGATTTTGGTATGTGGAAAGAGTTACCTTTTGACAACATTCATGTTTTCAATAAAGTTCTATGGTTATTTATTTTTCAAGAGAATACCTGATTAAGGTATTCACATGAGTGGAATCCAATCAAAAAGACATATCTTATGATATATGGGGGATAAATGATGGTATTCACATGCTTGGAAGATGACCTTTCTAGTAATCATTTTCTTTATACTATGAGCTTGGACCGAAGTATTTTAGATAACCCTAAATATTGGAATGAGTTAAGTTAGACATAAGATAGTATTGTTTAAGGCTATAAGATTTTTTGATATTATTGTAGGAATGTTATAATAATGTAGTTTTATAAAAAGGAACAACCTGTAGGATGGGAGACAACCCGTCGCGTCGAACAAGGATGCGGGAATTGAACCCACAACCGAAGTGCGACAAGTCTTTATCGCATTCCACTGGACTACAAGAAGCCCTAGTTTGTAGAAATTTGTTTTATTTTATTAAGTGGTATGATATATGAAGTAAAAGTCTATTTTTGCAACCATAGACAATTAATCTCACCATAGATGGACTTATGTATATTGAATAACTTTTGCTAACCTTATATTTGAGACACATGGGATGACCTATCATTCTATCACATGAACTGCTCACTCTTTACAAATGACAAATTCGACTTCATTTATTTAAATAAGAGATGAATTGTAAATTGTTCAAGGAATGACCAACAGTGAGATTATACCAAAATAAGGAAAGTATTTCTTCTAATTCCAATTTTTTTAACTTTAGGGAAATGATCCTGAAAACCAAAAATGTTGTCCTATTACCCTCATATCTGAGGAATCAGCTGGTACCTTAGATCATAAAAAATTTATGGGTTTGTGATCATTGGCTTTTTCATAGCCATATTCTCTACCACTCTCCATTAGAACTTGATGGTTAGATTTCTCTTCCATATCCATATTTTCACCTATGTTCTCCTATGTGCCAACCCTATGATTAGTGAATTTCGGTAACCGTTACATTTCACAATTTAGTTTTTAAAGTTAAGTTTTGGTATTCCGTTTTACGAAGTGGGTTTTTATTAAAGAAACTTTCAGGTAGTAAACCAGTTATAACCTCGAAGAATTTCAAGGTTGAAATTCATTTTAAGGGGGTAGAATGTAACACCCTGAGATTTCATGAGAAATATTCTTTTTAATTTCATTGATGTCTTGTGTTGTATAATACACCAATATTAGCTTTCGCTATAAGCAACACCGTATTAGCTTTTAGTATACGCAAACACTATTCATGTCTTGTGTTGCACGCAAGAGTGTCCTTCCCCAATAGCGTGTGTTGTACGCAATACCGAGTTTCACTAAACAATGATATATTATTATAATATTATGAACAAGCTGTTTTGAATAGTTTTAACTGAATTTTGAATTTTATAACATTATAATTCATCTTAAACATTTTCTACAATGAGATATTAACACAAAATCATTTTTTCGATAAAAGAAGTATTTTTCAAAAAATGCACTTTTACCGCCTTTTAATGGCGCACCGAATTTAAATATAATTTTTGAAATTTTATAAGATCAATTTTACAAAATAAACTTCTTATTTTGAATAAAGGTATAAAAATTTACATTGGATAAATTTTTGATACTTTTCTGATAACCTTTATATTTTGATGAATAGTAAAAATATACTAAAATTTAATTAAAAACAACTTTTTTCATAAAAAATATATTATATGATTAAATTATAATATTGAATGGGATTAAAGTATAAATAGAATATATTTTACCATATAATATAATTTAAGTCATTAACATTAATTTTACACTGAATTCATAGGTAAAAACATTTCAATCTTTTGCAACATTTTTACTTTTAAAACTCATTTTATTTGTAACAAGATTTATTTTAAATTAATTACTGAATCTTCTGTCTTTTGAATTTTAAAAAATGGATTCCATATTTGGAATAATTAGGTCCAAATTATGTTAATAGTCTACTTTTAATTTTTAGACATTATGAATAGTAACTATGGTAAATTTTATTTACTATAGTTAAAGGTTAATCAGGTAATTAAGGGTAAAAATAAGATCATAGAATTACCCTAACACCAGAAAAAATTATATTGGATGAATAAAAGTTGAGAAATATCACCTAAGCATCGAAATAGATTCATTTCATGGACTTTTGACCATGAAAATGATGTAATTATTATTAAAACCAAAGAATGTGACAACATGTCACTCTCTTATATCTTATAAGTGAAATAATTTTAATTTAGTGATAAACTTCATAAAACCTAGAATATAAATATTCTCCAGAAATATAATAACATTTTATACATCATAATAATTTATTAAGAATCTTTAGGTATTAAATAATTTTCATTAATGGTGACACAATAGTGGTGCAGAAATTGTTTATTTAGTGAAAAATCATTAATATACTTTTTATTAAAATAATATTGACCATAAAAGGAAAAAAAACCTGACCAAAACATATTAGTCATGTACATGTAAACCATAATCATTCAATGGTCTAATATTGGTCCATTTGGAGCCTTATAAAAGTGATTATGAAACTTATATTATTTTTTTTAAATGATGTCAAAGTTGTCACCTTCATAATTTATTAAATATGACCATTTAAATGTTGTGATTTTAAGATGATAAATTAGAGTAAAACTATAATTATGAAATTTAATATATTTATATTAATCATAGGATTTTATTTTTAATTTTAACGCAACAAATAAGTATATTAAATAATTATACAAAAATGATGTAGTAATTGTTTTATTAAGAGAAATATCAATTAAATTGTTTCATTAATTTTAAAATAAATATTATATGAACTAATTAATGTTCTCCACAACTTTTCTAGATAAATATTACATTTTATGAATCTATTAAACATTTTGGTTAGAATATATCCTTTTTGTGGATTTTATTTAAATTCAAATAAGTGAATAGTGTCAAAATTAGCAATATTGTTATTTTATAAAAATAAAATATTATAAAATTGTTTAAAAATAACAAAAATATTTAAAAATTAGAAATTGAAATTTATATTGTCTAAAATGTCATAAATTATCCAATAATGTAAAATTTAAAACACATAATTAATTATTTATAACAATTTAAAATTTAGATTATCATTACTACAAATAAAATTAAATAGACTAAATAAAAATAAATCTAGTCTATAAGGTTTAAAATAAATTACCAACATGTATAAATGTTATTTTTTGATGATATTCCAACCTTATATCATCTAATATTCTGATTTGAGTCATTTTGGAGGTTTTTATGTGGGGTTTGAATTTATTATAAATTAATATTCTTAGGTTTCCAAATTTGTCTTTCTCCTCCCTTATAAAAGGGAACCTCCATCCTCACCTCTTCACAACACTTTGAGCCTTCAAGCTCGTCCAAAACTTGAAACTTTATCTTCTCCTCATCCCTATAAACATAATAGAGGTTCTGTTCTTTTTCAAAGACCAACTTTAGTTCCTTAAGAGGAGGTTTAGAAGAGGCGCGTGAAAGAAGAGGTATTATCCTTTACCGATTCTTTCAAATTCATTCCTTCTTCTACTTCTTCTCCTTTTTCTCTTTCATAATAAAGTAATATCATCAGTATAAATAATATAATAATATGTTATTATAAATATGAACCAAAACTATTTCACCTTCTATCCGTCCTACGGAAAACGAAATCACCTCGCGTGCGCACGTACAGAATACCGTCTCCACACCATGGTGTAATTTGTTTTTCCACCACCACCTTAATTGGATGGGTATAATGGTGTAAAGAATAACTATATATGGTTATTATAACATCATACAAATTTTGAGATATGATATCATCCACTCCAATTACATTCAATAATTATGGGAACGCTATCATCGCTTGTGCGTACGTACAGATTACCGTCTCCACGACGCGATGAGATTCACTCTCCATGTTAAACATTCAAGAATGATTATAAAGTATATATAATGAATAATAATGATATATATGACATAATAATTCTAATTTATTTATTTATATATATATATATATATGTCATCCACTTACTTCCATTCAAGTCAATAAAGAAAGGAAAACAAATTTCATGCATACGTACGACCTACCGTCTCCATGAATGGTGTGTTTCATTTCATTTACCTATCTATTATATATATATATATATACTGAATATATATGAAAAATAAATCATATTTTAAATTATGGAAGAATGTAAATCCTGATATAAGTAAAAATAATATCAAGAACAACAAGTCCAAACACGTACGATAAATGAAATGATTTTACCAAAAACACTGCTTTAACCTAGAATTGACAAAATAACGGGTAATATAAAGTCATAAGAAAATAATATATGATAACATAAATAATATTATGGTTCTGTTACAAGTTTATAATATGTTTAAACCACTGTACAAGAGTTTTATACATGTACGAAAGAAATTGGACCTAAGGTAAGGGATAATTTTTCAAATCTCATTTTTATCCGAGATTTCTTATACGTAAGTATTTACTGGGGTTATATTTTTCATCCATATCCATAAAAATGTTTTTTCATAAAGTTTTTAATATTCATCCATGTATTTTTAAAGGCATGTTTACCCCTATTTTACTTTTACTTTGTGTTATGGAAGTAATCTTTCTTTTTTTTACCATACGTGGAAATTTTTGATTTTTCCATTAAAAGTATGAAGATAATGTTTTTAATTTATACTGCATGAATGGATTTTTACGGTTTCATAAGTCTTAATTTTCATGAAGATTACTCTATAAAATTTCATTATTATTTTCAAAAAAAAAATTTCATTTAAAATTGCATGGCATTCTGTTAGAAGAAAATGATTTTGAAGAAGAAAGGATATTTTCCTCAAGAATTCATTTTAGGTGTTTTTTCAAAACTATTTTCCATATAAGATGAAATTATTTAGTATGATTACATTTCAAGTTTAATTTATTTATTATTTACATGGTTTGATTATTCTTATGATGAAATTTTATCCATTTGTTTTATATGGATTACGTTATGATGGGATGATGTTTATTAAACCCGTTTTATTCTTTGGGTTATGATAAATGATTTATGTTTATTTTGTGTTACAAGAAAGAATGATTTCATTATTAGATGGGTGGGAACTATATATCCCTCTAATTAATTGGGTAATGATTTATATCTCATGAGATATACATGGATGGAATGGAAAGTGAATCTGGTTCAGTAATACAAGGCTGGAACAACAAGTAATCCCGATTCAGTAATGGACTTTGTCCACTATGATGGTCTTGGAAGAAATTCCTTGGATACTATGGAAATTATATCATGTGCTTAATGGTTTTACACAATTACATGTTTTATTACCATTATATTTTATCATGATTAATGTTCCTTTATGATCTATGCCTTATGTAATACTAAGATTTATTTCTCAAGATTTTGATGTTTAAACTTTATGTTCATGTTTTTTTAAGTTCAAATGTATATGATTTGTTTTATTTTCTCCATGATTACCATTACTGAAAATTTGAACTCACCATTTATAAGTTTTCTTTTCCCTAGGATTTAAATAAGAGTTTTAGGTATGAAAACAAAAGAGGAAGATCTTTATGGGAGATGTTAAAGATCTTTCACCATGATTAAAAGATTATGTTTCGAGTTTCAAATGAAACTAAACTATTACGGTCCCTGAGTGTTGGTTCTTGTTATGTATTAATTATTACAAAAAAGTAATGTAATCTCTATATATTTCAAGCTTGGGTGTCTACAGTTGGAATCAAAGGAAAGGTTTAGTTAACCTTTGGAAACTAGGATTCAAAAACTTTTGGGAGATCCTTAGACATATTTCTAAGGTATATCTAGGGATGTCCCTTTGGTTAAGTCTAAGTATAGGTTATAGTCCTAGAATTATGGTAATGATCTTATAATTAAACCTAAGATTTTATATATTGAAGGTAATCCCCCTTTATTATGTTGTTTTACAAGCATGATTTTTTCTTCTCATACTATTCTTTTTGGGTTTTAGACGATGGATGGAACCTGAAGGAACCGCGTTGATCAATGTAATGGACAATGCAATGATTTTTCTCCTGAAGAAACCAATGTTTTTGGATATGGAGTGAAAAATATTATTACTACACTTACGCAGGCTATGAATCATTTTGGACTTCCAAATGAGTAGAGAAGGGAACAATATTATATTGAGTCCTTTATGAGGCAACATCCTCCTTCTTTTAGTGGGTCATCTGATCCACTTGTTGCTGAACAATGGATCAGTAACATTGAAAAGATATTTTCCATACTTCACTATTCAAAACATGAAAAATTCATTCTGGTTATTTACTATTTAGAAGGAGAAGCAGACTAGTGGTGGACTCTAATTAAGAATACGAGGCCCCAAGATGTAATTGAATCCATGAAATGGGATGAGTTCAAGAACATATTTTTCAAAAAGTACTTCTCTCATATTCTTTGAAAAAAGATGGAAAAGGAGTTCCTTGAGATTAAGAAAAAGGATGATGAATAATTTAGTTTATACAAGGAAAATTCTACAAGGCTTTCAAGGTATGCATCTAGATTTATCATCCAACCTGAAAGTAAAGTTGGTCGATTTTTCAGTGGCTTAAAACCATGCCTTCGAAGGGAATTAGCTATAAGAGACTTCAGTAGCTATGAAGAAATTGTGCGTTGTGCTATCATGATAGACTTGGAAGTTGGGGTTACATATCCATCTCATGGTTTTGATATGATACGAAAGATGGAGTTCAAGGAAATATCTCAGAACAATGGTGAAAAGAAGGTGAATGTTTCTTTATGTTCAAAGTGTGGAAAGAAACATGGTGGTGATTGTCTAAAAGGTACTAGAAAATTTTTCAAGTGTGTAAAAGAAGGTCATCGAGCAGCTGGGTGACGAAGTAATAGGAAAAAGGTTTCTAATGACGTGAATAGTGAAAATACTACAGAGAACGATCCACCAACACTCTAATGCTTGAAGTGCAAGGAAATGGGGCATTATGCTAATCAATTCATTAATCCCAGGGTTAATGATGATCGACGTGAGCAACATCTTAAGGAAAAGGACAAAGGGAAGTCACATGAGAACACTATTTGTGATGTTGAGTATGACAATGATGTTTTGGAATGATTGAGTGTTTATGTAATGTGATTTCAAAATAGTATCATGGAATCTCATTTATAGTATTAAGGAATTTTTGAATATCTATGTATTGGTTTTCTATAATTGTATGGTACCGGTAACCAAGAAATGTTATTGAAATATTCTTAAAAAATGGATGATATGTTCATAAAGAAGGAATAAGGAGAAAATAATATTTATGATAGTATTCATGAGCTCATGACTGATATAAGGACAAAGTGATATCATGGTTTGAGTATATCAAAATTTTGGGATTTTGGTTTGTGGAAAGATTTACCTTTTGACAACATTAATGTTTTGACTAATGTTCTATGGTAATTTATGTTTCAAGAGAATACATGATTAAGGTATTCACATGATTGGAATCCGATCAACAAGATAAACCTTATTATATATGGGGGATAAATGATGGTATTCACATGCTTGGTAGATGACCTTTCTAGTAATCATTATCTTTATACTACGAGTTTGGACCAAAGTATTTTGGATAAGCCTAAATATTGGAATGAATTAAGTTAGACATAAGATAGTATTGTTTAAGGCTATAACTTTGTTCTATATTATTGCTGGAATGTTATAATAATGAAGTTTAAGAAAAAGGGACAACCTGTAGGATGGGAGACAACCCGTCGCGTCGAACAAGGATGCAGGAATCACACAACTGAAGTGCGACAAGTCTTTATCACATGCTACTGGACTACAATAAGTCCCTGGTTTGTAGAAATATGTTTTATTTTATTAAGTAGTATGATATATGAAGTAAAAGTCCATTTTTGGAACCATAGATGATAATCTCACCATAGATGGACTTATTTATATTTAATAAATTTTTCTAACCTTATATTTGAGACACATGGGATGACCTATCATTCTATCGCATTATCTAATCACACTTCAAGAATGAAAAATTCAACTTGATTTATTTAAATAAGATATGAAGTGGAAATTTTTCAAGGAACTACCAACAGTGATATTGTACCAAAATCAAGAAAGTATTTCTTCTAATTCCAATTTTTTCAAATTTAGGGAAATGATCTTGAAAATAAAAAATGTTGTCCTATTGCCCTCATATCTGATGAATTATCAGGTACCTTAGATCATAAAAAATTTATGGCTTTGTGATTGTTGGATTTTTCATAGCCATATTCTCTGCCACTCTCCATCAGAACTTGATTGTTAGATTTCTCTTCCATATCCATATTTTCACCTATGTTCTCCTATTTGGAAACCCTGTGATTAGTGAATTTGGGTAACCGTTATGTTTCATAATTTAGTTTTTAAATTTATGTTTTGGTATTCCGTTTTACGATGTGGGTTTCTATTACAGAAAATTTCATGTAGTAAACCATTTATAACCCCGACGAATTTCGAGGATGAAATTCATTTTAAGGAGGATAGAATGTAACACCCCGAAGATTTTGTGAGAAATATTCTTTTTAATCTCATTGATGTCTTGTGTTTTATGATACACCAATATTATTTTTCACTATACGCAACACTGTATTAGCTTGTAGTATACGCAAACACTATTCTTGACTTGTGTTCCACACAAGAGCGACCTTCCTCAATAGCGTGTGTTGTACGCAATAACGAGTTTCAATAACAATGATATATTATTATAACATTATGAACTAGACTTTATGAATATTTTTAACTTAATTTTGAATTTTATAACATTATAATTCATCTTACACATTTTCTAGAATGAGATATTAAAACAAAATCAATTTTTTGATAAAATAAGTATTTTTCAAAAAATGCAGTTTTACCGCCTTTTGATGGTGCACAAATTTAAATATAATTTTTGAAAAGTTATAAGTTCAATTTTAAAAAATAAACACATTATTTTGAATATGTATATAAAAATTTACATTGGATAAATTTTTGATACTTTTCTGATAACCTTCATATTTTGATGAAAAGTAAAAATACGCTAAAATTTAATTAAAAACAACCTTTTTCATCAAAATATACTATATGGTTAAATTATAATATTGATTGGTTTTAAAGTATAAATAGAATATATTTTTTACATTTAATATAATTTAAGTCATTAGCATTAATTTTACACTAAATTCATAGGTAAAAACATTTCAATCTTTTGAAAAGTTTTAACTTTTAAAACCCGTTTTCTTAACAACGAGATTACTTTTAAATTAATTACTGAAAATTATGTGTTTTGAATTTTAAAAAATGGATTCCATATTTGGAATAATTAGGTCCAACTAATTTTAATAGGCTACTTTTTGTTTTTAGACATTATGAATAGTAACTACGGTATATTTTATTTACTACAGTTAATGGTTAATCGGGTAATTAAGGGTAAAAATAAGATCATAGAATTACCCTAACACCAGAAAAAATTATATTGGAAGAATAAAAGTTGAGAAATATCACCTAAGCATCTAAATAGATTCATTTCATGGACTTTTGACCTTGAAAATGATATAATTATTATTAAAACCAAAGAATGTGACAACATGTCACTCTCTTATATATTATAAGTGAAATAATTTTAATTTAGTGATAAACTTCATAAAACCTATCATATAAATAGTATCCAGAAATATAATAACATTTTCTACATCATAATAATTTATTTATAATCTTTAGGTATTAAATAATTGTCATTAATGGTGACACAATAGTGATGCATAAATTGTTTATTTAGTGAAAAATCATTAATATAGCTTTTATTAAAATAATAATGACCATAAAAGGAAAAAAACCTGACCAAAACTTATTGGTCATGTACATGTAAACCATAATCATCCAATGGTATAATATTGGACCATTTTGAGCCTTATAAAAGTGATTATGAAACTTATATTATTTTATTTTAAATGATTTCAACGTTGTCACCTTCATAATTTAATAAATATGAAAATGTAAATGTTGTGATTTTAAGATGATAAATTCGAGTAAAACTATTATTATGAAAGTTAATATATTTATGTTAATCATTGGATTTTTTTTTTAATTTTAATTCAACAAATAAGTATATTAAATAATTATACAAAAATGATGTAGTAATTGTTTTATTAAGAGAAATATCAATTAAATTGTTTCACTAATTTTAAAATAAATATTACATGAACTAATTAATGTTCTCCACAACTTTTCTAGATAAATATTAAATTTTATGAATCTATTAAACATTTTGGTTAGAATATATCCTTTTTTTGGATTTTATTTAAATTCAAATAAATGAATAGTGTCAAAATTAGCAATATTGTTATTTTATAAAAATAACATATTATAAAATTGTTTAAAAATCAAAAAAATATTCAAAAATTAAAAATTGAAATTTATATTGTCTAAAATGTCATAAATTATCCAATAATGGAAAATTAAAAACACATACGTAATTATTTATAACAATTTAAAATTTATATTATCATTACTACAAATAAAATTAAATAGACTAAATAAAAATAAATCAAGTCTATAAGGTTTAACATAAATTACCAACATTTATAAATGTTATTGTTTGATGATATTCCAACCTTATATCATCTAATATTCTGATTTGATTCATTTTGGAGGTTTTTATGTGGGGTTTGAATTTATTATAAATTAATATTTTTAGGTTTCCAAATGTGTCTCTCTCCTCCCTTATAAAAGGGCACCTCCTTCCTCACCTCTTCACAACACTTTGAGCCTTTAAGCTCATCCAAAACCTGAAAATTTATCTTCTCCACTTCCCTATTAACATACTAGAGGTCATGGTCTTTTTCAAATACCAACTTTAGTTCCCTAAGATGAGGTTTAGAAGAGGCGCGTCGAAGAAGAGGTAATATCCTTTACCGATTCTTTCAAATTCATTCATACTTCTACTTCTTCTCCTTTTTATGTTTCATAATAAAGTAATATCATCAGTATCAATAATATAATAATATGTTATTATAAATATGAACCAAAACTATTTCACCTTCTATCCGTCCTACGGAAAACGAAATCACCTCGCGTGCGCACATACAGAATACCGTCTCCACGCCGTGGTGTAATTTGTTTTTCCACCACCACTTTACTTGGATGGGTATAATGGTGTAAATAATAAATATATATGGTTATTATAACATCATAAAGATTTTTAGATATGATATCATCCACTCCAATTACATTGAATAATTATGGGAACGCTATCATCGCTTGTGCGTACGTACAGATTACCGTCTCCACGACGCGATGAGATTCATTATCCATGCTAACCATTCAAGAATGATTATAAAGTATATATAATGAATAATAATGATATATATGACATAATAATGCTACTGTATTTATTTATATATATATATTTCATCCAATTACTTCCATTCAAGTCAATAAAGAAAGGAAAACAAATTTCACGCGTACGTACGACCTACCGTCTACATGAATGGTGTGTTTCATTTCATTTACCTATCTATTATATATATATATATACTGAATATATATGAAATATAAATCATATTTTAAATTATGGAAGAAAGTAAATCCTGATATAAGTAAAAATAGCATCAAGAACAACAAGTCCAAACACGTACGATAAATGAAATGATTTTACCAAAAATGTTGCTTTAACATAGAATTGACAAAAGAACAGGTAATATAAAGTCATAATCAAATCATATACGATAACATAAATAATATTATGGTTCTATTACAAGTTTATAATATGTGTAAACCACTGTACAAGAGTTTTAGACATGTACGATAGAAATTGGACCTAAGGTAAGGGATAATTTTTCAAATCTCTTTTTTATCCGAGATTGCTTATACGTAAGTATTTACTAGGGTTATATTTTCCATCCATATCCATAAAAAAAATTTCATAAAGTTTTTAATATTCATCCATGTATTTTTAAAGTCATGTTTACCCCTCTTTTACTTTTACTTTGTGTTATGGAAGCAATCTTTCTTTTCTTTACCATACGTGGAAATTTTTTATTTTTCCATTAAAAGTACAAAGAGAATGTTTTTTAACTTATACTTCATGAATGGATTTTTACGGTTTCATAACTTCTAATTTTCAGGAAGATTACTCTACAAAATTTGATTATTATTTTCAAATAAATCATTTTCATTTAAAATTGCATGGCATTCTTTTAAAAGAAAATTATTTTGATGAAGAAAGGATATTTTCATCAAGAATTCATTTTAGGTGTTTTTTCAAAACTATTTTCCATATAAGATGAAATTATTTAGTATGATTACATTTCAAGTTTAATTTATTTATTATTTACATGGTTTGATTAATCTTATGATGAAATTTTATCCATTTGTTTTATATGGATTACGTTATGATGGGATGATGTTTATTAAACTCGTTTTATTCTTTGGGTTATGATAAATGATTTATGTTTATTTTGTGTTACAAGTAAGAATGATTTCATTATTAGATGGGTGGGAACTATATATCCCCCGAATTCATTGGGTAATGATTTATATCTCATGATATAGACATGGATGGAATGGAAAGTGAATCTGGTTCAGTAATACAAGGCTGGAACAACAAGTAAACCCGATTCAGTAATGGACATTGTCCACTATGATGGTCTTGGCAGAAATTCCTTGGCTACTACGGAAATTATATCATGTTCTTAATGGTTTTACACAATTACATGTTTTATTACCATTATATTTTATCATGATTAATGTTCCTTTATGATCTATGCCTTATGTACTACTAAGATTTATTTATCAAGATTTGGATGTTTAAACTTTATGTACATGTTTTTTTAAGTTCAAATGTATATGATTTGTTTTATTTTCTCCAAGATTACCCTTACTGAGAATTTGAGCTCACCATTTATATTTTTTCTTTTCCCTATGATTTAAAGAAAGGTTTTAGGTAAGAAAACAAAAGGGGAAGATCTTTATGGGAGATGTTGAAGATCTTTCACCATGATTAAAAGATTATGTTTCGAGTTTCAAATGAAACTAAACTATTACGGTCCCTGAGTGTTGGTTCTTGTTATGTATTAATTATTACAAAAAATTAATGTAATGTCTATATATTTCATGCTTGGGTGTCTACAGTTGGAATCAAAGGCAAGGTTTAGTTAACCTTTGGAAACTAGGATTCGAAAACTTTAGGGAGATCCTTAGACATATTTCTAAGGTATGTCTAGGGATGTCCCTTTGGTTAAGTCTAAGTATAGGTTATAGTCCTAGAATTATGGTAATGATCTTATAATTAAACCTAATATGTTATATATTGAAGGTAATCCCCCTTTATTATGTTGTTTTCCAAGCATGATTTTTTCCTCTCATACTATTCTTTTTGGGTTTTAGACGATGGCTGGAACCCGAAGGAAACACGTTGATCAATGTAATGGACAATGCAATTATTTTCCTCCTGAACAAACCAATGTTTTTTTAGATGGAGTGAAAAATATTATTACTATCTTTACACAAGCTATGAATCATTTTGGACTTCAAAATGAGTAGAGAAGGGAACAATATTCTATTAAGTCCTTCATGAGGCAACGTCCTCCTTCTTTAGTGGGTCATCTGATCTACTTGTTGCTGAACAATGGATCAGTAACATTGAAAAGATATTTTCCATAATTCACTGTTCGGAACTTGAAAAATTAATTCTGGTTATTTACTGTTTAGAAGGAGAAGCAGACCAGTGGTGGACTCTAATTAAGAATACAAGGCCCCAATATGTAATTGAATCCATGGAATGGGATGAGTTCAAGAACATATTTTTCAAAAATACTTCTCTCATATTCGTTGAACAAAGATGGAAAAGGAGTTCTTTGAGCTTAAGAAAAAGGATGATGAATAATTTGGTATATACAAGGAAAATTCTACAAGGCTTTCAAGGTATGCATCTAGATTTATCATCCAACCTGAAAGTAAAGTTGGTCGATTTTTCAGTGGCTTAAAACCATGCCTTCTAAGGGCATGAACTATAAGAGACTTCATTAGCTATGAAGAAATTGTGTGTTGTGCTATCATGATAGACTTGGAAGTTGGTGTTACATATCCATATCATGGTTTTGATATGAAACGAAAGATGTAGTTCAAGGAAAAATCTCACAACAATGGTGAAAAGAAGGTGAATGTTTCTTTATGTTCAAAGTGTGGAAAGAAGCATGGTGGTGATTGTCTAAAAGGTACTAGAAAATTTTTGAAGTGTGGAAAAGAAGGTCATCGAGCAGCTGAGTGACAAAGTAAAAGGAAAAAGGTTTCTAATGACGTGAATAGTGAAAAGACTACAGAGAACGATCCACCAACACTCTAATGCTTCAAGTGCAAGGAAATGGGGCATTATGCTAATCAATGCCCTAATCCAAGGGTTAATGATGATCGACGTGGGCAACCTCTTAAGGAAAAGGACAAAGATAAGTCACATGAGAACACTATTTGTGATGTTGAGTATGACAATGATGTTTTGGAATGATTGAGTGTTTATGTAATGGGATTTCAAAATAGTATCATGGAATTTCATTTATAGTATTGCAGAAATTTGGAATATCTATGTATGGGTTTTCAATAATTGTATGGTACCGGTAACCAAGAAATGTGATTGAAATATTTTTAAAAAATGGATGATATGTTCATAAAGAAGGGATAAGGAGAAAATAATATGTATGATAGTATTCATGAGATCATGACTGATATAAGGACAAAGTGATATCATGGTTTGAGTATATCAAAATTTTGGGATTTTGGTATGTGGAAAGATTTACCTTTTGACAACATTAATGTTTTCACTAATGTTCTATGGTAATTTATGTTTCAAGATAATACATGATTAAGGTATTCACATGATTGGAATCCGATCAACAAGATAAAACTTATTATATATGGGGGATAAATGATGGTATTCACATGCTTGGTAGATGACCTTTCTAGTAATCATTTTCTTTATACTATGAGTTTGGACCAAAGTATTTTGGATAAGCCTAAATATTGGAATGAATTAAGTTAGACATAAGATAGTATTGTTTAAGGCTATAACGTTTTTTGATATTATTGCAGGAATGTTATAATAATGAAGTTTAAGAAAAAGGGACAACCTGTAGGATGGGAGACAACCCGTCGCGTCGAACAAGGATGCGGGAATCACACAACCGAAGTGCGACAGGTCTTTATCGCATGCCACTGGACTACAATAAGTCCCTGGTTTGTATAAATATGTTTTATTTTATTAAGTGGTATGATATATGAAGTAAAATTCCATTTTTGGAACCATATATGATTAATCTCACCATAGATAGACTTATTTATATTTAATAAATTTTGTTAACCTTTTATTTGAGACACATTGGATGACCGATCATTCTATCGCATGATCTACTCACACTTCACGAATGACAAATTCAACTTGATTTATTTAAATAAGAGATGAAGTGGAAATTGTTCAAGGAACGACCAACGGTGAGATTGTACCAAAATCAAGAAAGTATTTCTTCTAATTCCAATTTTTTCAAATTTAGGGAAATGATCTTGAAAATAAAAAATGTTGTCCTATTGCCCTCATATCTGACGAATTAGCAGGTACCTTATATCATCAAAAAGTTATGGCTTTGTGATTGTTGGATTTTTTATAGCCATATTCTCTGCCACTCTTCATCAGAACATGATTGTTAGATTTCTCTTCCATATCCATATTTTCACCTATGTTCTCCTATGTGGAAACCCTGTGATTAGTGAATTTGGGTAACCGTTATGTTTCATAATTTAGTTTTTAAAGTTAAGTTTTGGTATTCCGTTTTACGATGTGGGTTTCTATTAAAAAACTTTCATGTATTAAACCATTTATAACCCCAACGAATTTCGAGGATGAAATTCATTTTAAGGGGGATAGAATGTAACACCTTGAGATTTTATGAGAAATATTCTTTTTAATTTCATTGATGTATTGTGTTGTATGATATACCAATATTATTTTTAACTATACGGAACACTGTATTAGCTTGTATTATACGCAAACACTATTCTTGACTTGTGTAGCACGCAAGAGCGACCTTCCTCAATAGCGTGTGTTGTACGCAATAACGTGTTTCACTAAACAATGATATATTATTATAACATTATGAACTAGCCTTTATGAATAGTTTTAACTGAATTTTTAATTTTATAACATTATAATTCATCTTACACATTTTATAGAATGAGATATTAAAACAAAATCAATTTTTTGATAAAATAAGTATTTTTCAAAAAATCCAGTTTTACCGCCTTTTGATGGTGCACAAATTTAAATATAATTTTTGAAAAGTTATAAGTTAAATTTTACAAAATAAACTCATTATTTTTAATAAGGATATAAAAATTTACATTGGATAAATTTTTGATACTTTTCTGATAACCTTCTTATTTTGATGAATAGTAAAAATACGCTAAAATTTAATTAAAAACAACTTTTTTCATCAAAATATATTATATGGTTAAATTATAATATTGAATGGTTTTAAAGTATAAATAGAATATATTTTTTCCATTTAATATAATTTAAGTCATTAGCAATAATTTTACACTGAATTCATAGGTAAAAACATTTCAATCTTTTTCAACATTTTAACTTTTAAAACCCGTTTTCTTAACAACGATATTAATTTTAAATTAATTACTGAAACTTCTGTGTTTTGAATTTTAAAAAATTGATTCCATATTTGGAATAATTAGGTCCAACTAATTATAATAGGCTACCTTTTGTTTTTAGACATTATGAATAGTAACTACGGTATATTTTATTTACTACAGTTAATGGTTAATCGGGTAATTAAGGGTAAAAATAAGATCATAGAATTACCCTAACACTAGAAAAAATTCTATTGGGTGAATAAAAGTCGAGCCATATCACCTAAGGGTCTAAATAGATTCATTTAAGGCACTTTTGACCATGAAAATGATGTAATTATTATTAAAACCAAAGAAAGTGATAACATGTCACTCTCTTATATCTTATAAGTGTAATAATTTTAATTTAGTGATAAACTTCGCAAACCCTAGAATATAAATAGTCTACAGAAATCTAATAACATTACTTACATCATAATAATTTTTTTAGAATATTTAGGTATTAAATAATTGTCATTAATGGTGACACAATAGTGATTCATAAATTGTTTATTTAGTGAAAAATGAATAATATAGTTTTTATTAAACTAATATTGAACATAAAAGGAAAATAAACCAGAACAAAACTTATTTTAAATGTACATGTAAACCATAATCATCCAATGGTCGAATATTGGACCATTTGGAGCCTTACATAAGCGATTATGACACTTATATTATTTAATTTTAAATGATGTCAAAGTTGTCACCTTCATAATATAATAAATATGGAAATTTAAATGTTGTTATTTTAAGATGATAAATTAGAGTAAAATTATTATTATTAAAGTTAATAGATTTATATTCATCATAGGATTTTATTTTTAATTTTTATGCAACAAATAAGTATATTAAATAATTATACAAAAATGATGTAGTAATTGTTTTATTAAGACAAATATCAAATAAATGGTTTTATTAATATTAAAATAAATATTATATGAACTAATTAAAGATATCCACAAATTTTCTAGATAAATATGAAATTTTAGGAATATATTAAACATTTTTGTTAGAATATATCATTTTTCTGGATTTTAGTTAAATTCAAATAAATGAATAGTGTCAAAATTAACAATATTGATATTTTATAAAAATAACATATTATAAAATTGTTTACAAACCACAAAAATATTTAAAAATTATAAATTGAAATTTATATATTCTAAAATTTCATAAAGTATCCAATAATAGAGAATTCACAACACATAAGTAGATATTTATAACAATTTAAAATTTATATTATTATTACTATAAATAAAATTAAATAGATTAAATAAAAATAAATCAAGTTGATAAGGTTTAAAATAAATTACCAACATGTATAAATGTTATTTTTTGATGATATTACAACCTTATCCCATCTAATATTAGAATTTGAGTCATTTATTGAGGTTTTTATATGGGATTTGAATTTATTATAAATTAATATTTTTAGGTTTTCAAATGTGTCGCTCTCCTCCCTTATAAAATGACACCCCCTCCTTCTCCTCTTCACAACACTTTGAGCCTTCATGATCGTAAAAAACATGACCATTTCACTCCTCCACTTCCTTAGAAACATACTAGAGGTCCTGGTCTTCTTCAAACACCAGCTTTAGTGTCCTAAGAGGAGGTTTAGAAGAGGCGCGTCGAAGAAGAGGTAATATGCTTTACCGATTCTTTCAAATTAATTTCTTCTTGTACTTATTCTCCATTTTTTGTTTCATAATAAAGTAATATCATCAGTATCACTAATATTCTAATATGTTATTATAAATATTAACCAAAACTATTTCAGATTCTATCCATCTTACGGAAAACAAAATCACCGCGCGTGCGTACGTACATAATACCATCTCCACACCGCGGTGTAATCTGTTTTTCCACCACCACCTTACATGTATGGGTATAATGGTGTAAAAAATAACTATATATGGTTATTATAACATCATACAAATTCTGAGATATTATATCATCCACTCCAATTCCATTCAATAATTATGGGATTGCTATCATCGCTTGTGCGTACGTACGGATTACCGTCTCCACGACGCGATGAGATTCATTCTCCATGTCAACCATTCAAGAATGATTATAAATTATATATAATGAGTAATAATGATATATATGACATCATAAAGCTAATGTATTTATGTATATATATATATATATATATATATTTCATCTACTTACTTCCATTCAAGTCAATAAGGAAAGGAAAACTACGTTCATGCGTACGTACGACCTACCGTCTCCATGAACCGTGTGTTTCATTTCATTTACCTATCTATTATATATATATATACATAATATATATGATATATAAATCATGTTTTACATTCTTGAAATAATTAAATCATGATATAAGTAAAAATAATATCAAGAACAACAATTCCAAACACGTCCGATAAATGAAACGATTTTACCCAAAATGCTGCTTTAAAATGGAATTGACAAAAGAACGGGTAATATAAAGTCCTAAGAGAATCATATATGATAACATAAATATTATTATGGTTCTATTAAAAGTTAATAATATCTTTAAACCACTATACAGAAGTTTCGAACACGTACAGAAGAAATTGGATCTAAGGTAAGGGATAATTTGGAAAATCTCATTTTTATCCGAGATTACTTATACGTAAGTATTTACTAGGGTTATATTTTTCATCCATGTCCACAAAAATGTTTTTAATAAAGTGTTTAATATTCATAAATGTATTTTTAAATTAATTTTTACCCCTCTTTGACTTTTAATTTGTGTTATGGAAGGAATATTTCTTTTGTTTACCATACGTGGAACTTTGTGATTTTTCCATTAAAAGTACGAGGAGAATGTTTTTTAACTTATACGTCATGAATGGATTTTTATGGTTTCATAACTCTTAATTTTCATGAATATTCCTCTAAAATATTTTATTATTATTTTCAAAAAAATCATTTTCATTTAAAATTTCATGGAATTCTGTTAAAAAAAATTATTTTGAAGAAGAAATGATATTTTCCTCAATAATTCATTTCAGGTGTTTTTTCAAAAATATTTTCCATATAAGATGACAATATTTAGTATGATTATGTTTCAAGTATAATGTATATATTATTTACATGGTTTGATTCTTATTATGATGAAATTATATCCATTTTTTTTATATGGATTATGTTATAATGGGTTGATGTTTATGAAACCCATTTTATTCTTTGGGTTATGATAAATGATTTATGTTTATTTTGTGGCACAAGTAAGAATGATTTAATTATGTGATGGGTGGGACCTATATATCCCTCCAATTCATTGGGTAATGATTTATATCTCATGAGATAGACATGGATGGGATGGAAAGTGAATATGGTTTAGTAATACAGGGCTGGAACGACAAGTAAACCCGATTCAGTAATGGACTTTGTCCACTATGATGGTCTTGGAAGCAATGCATTGGATACTATGGAAATAATATCACATGCTTAATGGTTTACCACAATTACATGTTTTATTACCATTATATTTTTATCATGATTAATTTTCCTTTATGATCTATGCCTTATTTATTGCTAAGATTTATTTCTCAAGATTTTGATGTTTAAACTTTATGTTCATGTTTTTTTAAGATCAAATGTATATGATTTTTTTTTATTTTATCCATGCTTACCCTTAAGGAGAATTTGAGATCACCATTTATTTGTTTTCTTTTCTCTAGGAGTTAAAGAAGGGTTTTAGGTAAGAAAACAAAAGTAGAAGATTTTTATGGGAGATGTTGAAGATCTTTCACCATGATTTGAAGATTATGTTCCGAGTTTCCAATGACACTAAACTATTATGGTCCCTGAGTGTTGGTTCTTGTTATGTATTAATTATTCTAAAAACGTAATGTAATATCCATGTACGTCAATCTTGGGTTTCTACAATTGGAATCAATGTAAAGGTTTAGTTAACCTTTGGAAACTAGGATTATAAAACTTTAGTGTGATCCCTAGAAATATTTCTAAGGTATGTATAGCAATGTCCCTATGGTTAAGTCTAAGTATAGTTTATAATCCTAGAACTATGGTAATGATATTATAATTAAACCTAAGATGTTATATATTGAAGGTACTCCCCATTTGTTATGTTGTTTTCCTAGCATGATTTTTTCCTCTCACACTATTCTTTTTGGGTTTTAGATGATGGCTGGAACCCGAAGGAACTGTGCTGATCAATGTAATGAACAATGCAATGATTTTCCTCCTGAACAAACCAATTTTATTGGAGATGGAGTGAAAAATATTATTTCTATACTTACACAAGATATGAATTATTTTGGACTTCCAAATGAGTAGAGAAGGGAACAATATTCTATTGAGTCCTTCATGAGGCAACGTCTGCCTTCTTTCAGTGGGTCTTCTGATCCACTTGTTTCTGAATAATAGATCAGTACCATTGAAAAGATATTTTCCATACTTCACTGTTTGGAACATGAAAAAATAATTTTGTCTATTTATCATTTATAAGGAGAAGAAAACCAGTGGTGGACTCTAATTAATAATACGAGGCCCCAAGATGAAATTGAATCCATGGAATGGGATGAGTTCAAGAACATATATTTCAAAAAGTACTTCTCTCGTATTCTTTGAACAAAGATGGAAAAAGAGTTCCTTGAGCTTAAGAAAAAGGATAATGAATTAGTTGGTATATACAAGGCAAATTTTACAAGGATTTCAATGTATGCATCTAGATTTATCATCCAACCTAAAAGTAAAGTTGGTCGATCCTTCACTGGCTTAAAACCAAGCCTTCGAAGGGCATTAGCTATAAGAGACTTCAGTAGCTATGAAGAAATTGTGAATTGTGCTATCAAGGTAGAATTGGAAGTTAGTGTTACATATCCATCTCATGGTTTTGACAAGAAATGAAAGATGGAGTTTAAGGAAATATCTCAGAACAATGGTGAAAAGAAGGTGAATGTTTCTTTATGCTCAAAGTGTGGAAAGAAGCATGGTGGTGATTCTCTAAAAGGTACTAGAAAATGTTTCAAGTGTGGAAAAGAAGGTCATCGAGCAGCTGAGTGCTGAATTAATGGGAAAAAGGTTTATAATGACATGAATAGTGAAAAGACTATAGATAATGTTCCACCAACACTTCAATTCTTCAAGTGCAAGGAAATGGGGCATTATGATAATCAATGCCGTCATCCAAAGGTTATTGATGATCGATGTGAGAAACCTCTTAAGTAAAAGGATAAAGGGAAGCCACATGATATCACTATTTGTGATGTTGAGTATAACAATGATGTTTTGGAATGATTGAGTGTTTATGTAATTGGATTTCAAAATAGTATCATGGAATCTCATTTATAGTATTATAGAATTTTGGAATATCTATGTATGGATTTTCAATAATTTTATGGTATCGGTAACCATGAAAAGTGATTGAAATATTTTTGGAAAATAGATGATATGTTCATAATGAAGGGATAAGGAGAAAATAATATGTATGATAGTATTCATGAGCTCATGACTGATATAAGGACAAAGTGATATCATGGTTTGAGTATATCGAAATTTTGGGATTTTGGTATGTGGAAAGAGTTACATTTTGAAAACATTCATGTTTTCACTAAAGTTCTATGGTAATTTATGTTTCAAGAGAATACATGATTATGGTATTCACATGATTGGAATCCGATCAACAAGATATATCTTATGATATGTGGGAGATAAATTATGGTATTCACATGCTTGGTAGATGACCTTTCTAATAATTTTTTCTTTATACTATGAACTTAGACAGAAGTATTTTGGATAAGCCTAAAAATTGGAATGAATTATGTTAGACATAAGATAGTATTGTTTAAGGCTATATTTTTTTTTGATATTATTGGAAGAATGTTATAATAATGTAGTTTTAGAAAAAGGGACAACATGTAGGATGGGAGACAACCCGTCGCGTCGAACAAGGATGTAGGAATTGAACCCACAACCGAAGTGCGACAGGTCCTTATCACATGCCACTGGAATACAAGAAGTCCCTGGTTTGTAGAAATTTGTTTTATTTTATTAAGTGTTATGATATATGAAGTAAAAGTTCATTTTTGGAACCAAAGACAATTAATCTCACCATAGATGGACTTATGCATATTTAATAACATTTGCTAACCTTATATTTGAGACCCAAGGGATGACCTATCATTCTCTCGCATGATCTTCTCACACTTCACGAATGAAAAATTTGACTTCATTTCTTTAAATAAGAGATGAAGTGGAAATTGTTCAAGGAACGACCAACTGTGAGATTGTACCAAAATCAAGAATGTATTTCTTCTAATTCCAATTTTTTCAACTTTAGGGAAATGATCTTGAAAACAAAAAATGTTGTCCTATTTCCCTCATATCTAATGAATCAGCTGGTACCATAGATCATCAAAAATTTATGGCTTTGTGATTTTTGGCTTTTTTATAGCCATATTCTCAAACACTCTCCATCATAACTTGATAGTTAGATTTCTCTTCCATATCCATATTTTCTCCTATGTTCTCCTATGTGGAAACCCCGTGATTAGTGAATTTGGGTAACCTTTACCTTTCATAATTTAATTTTTAAAGTTAAGTTTTGGTATTCCGTTTTACTATGTGGTTTTCTATTAAAGAAACTTTCAGGTAGTAAACCATTTATAACCCCGATGAATTTTGAGGCTGAAATCCATTTTAAGGGGGGTAGAATGTAACACCCCGAGATTTTATGAGAAATATTCTTTTTAATTTTATTGATGTCTTATGTTGTACGCTACACCAATATTAGATTGTGCTATACTCAACACCGTATTATCTTGTAGTATACACAAATACTATTCTTGTCATGTGTTGTACGCAAGAGCGAACTTCCTCAATAGCGTGTGTTGTACGCAATACCGAGTTTCACTAAACAGTGATATATTATTATAATATTATGAACAAGCCACTATGAATATATTTAAATGAATTTTGAATTTTATAACTTTATAATTCATCTTATAAATTTTTTATAATGAGATATGAAAACTAAATCAATTTTTCAATTAAAGAAGTATTTTTAAAAAAATGCAGTTTTACCGACTTTTGATAGCGCACCCAATTTAAATATAATTTTTGAAAAGTTTATAAGTTCAATTTTAAAAAATAAACTTCTTATTTTGAATAAGTATATAAAAATTTACATTGGATAAATTTTTGATACTTTTCTGATAACGTTCATATTTTGATGAATAGTAAAATTCGCTAAATGTTAATTGAAAACAACTTTTTTCATCAAAATAAATTATATGTTTAAATTATAATATTGCGTGTTTTTAAAGTATAAATAGAATATAGTTATACCGTTTAATATAATTTTAGTCATTAGCATTAATTTTACACTGAATTCATAGGTAAAAACATTTTAATCTTTTGCAATGTTTCAACTTTTAAAACCCGTTTTCTTAACAACAGGATTAATTTTAAATTAATTACTGAAACTTCTGTGTTTTGAATTTTAAAAAATGGATTCCATATTTGGAATCATTAGGTCCAAATTATGTTAGTAGGCTACTTTTTATTTTTAGACATTATGAATAGTAACTGCGATAAATTATATTTACTACAGTTAAAGGTAAATTGGGTAATTAAAGGTAAAAATAAGATTATATAATTACCCTAAAACGTCCAAAACTCTATTGGATGAATAAAAGTTTACCAATATTAGCTAAGGGTATATATAGATTCATTTCATGGACTTTTGACCATTAAAATGATGTAATTATTATTAAAACCAAAGAAAGAGACAATATGTCACTCTCTTATATCTTATAAGTGTAATAATTTTAATTTAGTGATAAAATTCATAAAACCTAGAATATAAATAGTATCCCGAAATATAATGAAATTATATACATCATGATAATTTATTTAGAATTTTTAGGGATTAAATAATTATTATTAATGGTGACACAATAGTGATGCAAAAATTGATTATTTAGTGAGAAATCAATAATATAGTTTTTATGAAACTAATTGTGATCATAAAAGGTACAAAAACCTGACAAAAACTTATTGGTCATGTACATTTAAACCATAATCATCCAATTGTATAATATTGGACCATCTGGATCCTTATAAAAGCGATTTTGACACTTATATTATTTTATTTTAAATGATGTCAAAGTTGTCACCTTCATAATTTAATAAATATAACAATTTAAATGTTCTGATTTTAAGATGATAAATTCGAGTAAAAGTATTATTATGAACCGTAATAGATTTATCTTCATTATAGGTTTTTATTTTTAATTTTTATGAAACAAATAAGTATATTAAATAATTATACAAAAATGATGTAGTAATTGTTTTATTAAGAGAAATATCAAATAAATGGTTTTATTAATATTAAAATAAATATTATATAAACTAATATATGTTTTCCAAAAATTTTCTAGATTTATATGACATTTTATGAATCTATTTAACATTTTTTTTCCGAATATATCCTCTGTGTGGATTTTATTTAAATTCAAATAAATGAATAGTGTCAAAATTAACACTATTGTTATTTTATAAAAATAACATATTATAATTTTTTTTTAAAATCACAAAAATATTGAAAAATTATAAATTGAAATTTATATGGTCTAAAATGTCATAAATTATCCAATTATGGAAAATTCACAACACATAAATAATTATTTATAACAATTAAAAATTTAGAATATTACTACTACAAATAAAATTAAATAGTATAAATAAGGATAAATCAAGTTGATAAGGTTTAAAATAAATTAACAGCATGTATACATCTTATTGGTTGATGATATTATAACCCTATATCATCTAATATTCATTTTTGAGTCATTTTTGTCAGTTTTAATATGGGGTTTGAATTTATTATAAATTAATATTTTTCTGTTTACAAAGGTGTCCCTCTCCGCTCTTATAAAATGGAACCTCCTCCCTCTCCTCTTCACAACACTTTGAGCCTTCAAGATCATCCAACCCCTGCAAATTTCTATTCTTAACGTACCTAGAAAAATACTAGAGGTCCTGGTTTTCTTAAAAGACTAACTTTAGTGCCTAAGAGGAGGTTTAGAAGAGGCGCGTCGAAGAAGCGGTAATATCCTTTACCGATTCTTTCAATTTCATTTCTTCTTCTAATTCCTCTCCTTTTGTTGTTTCATAATAAATTAATATCATCATTATCACTAATATACTGATATTATATTATAAATAATAACCAAAACTATTTCACCTTCTATCCATCCTACAGAAAAAGAAATCGCCGCGCGTGCGTACGTACAAAATACCGTCTCCACACCGTGGGGTAATCTGTTTTTCCACCACCAACTTAATTGGATGGGTATAATGGTATAAAGAATAACTATATATGGTTATTATAACATCATACTGATTCTGAGATATTATATAATTCACTCCAATTCCATTCAATAATTATAGGAACTATATCATCACTCGTGCGTACGTACGAATTACCGTATCCACAACGCGATGAGATTCATTCTCCATGTTAACCCTTCAAGAATGATTATAAAGTATATATAATGAAGAATAATGATATATATGACATAATAATGCTAATTAATTTATGTATATATATATATATTCCATCTACTTACTTCCATTTAAGTCAATAAGTAAAGGAAAATGGCATTCATGCGTACGTACAACCTACTGTCTCCATGAACGGTGTGTTTAATTTAATTTATCTATCTATTATATATATATACTGAATTTATATGATATATAAATCATGTTTTACATTCTGTAAATAAGTAAATCATGATATATGTAAAAATAATATCAAGAACAACAAGTCCAAATACGTACGATAAATGAAACGATTTTATGCAAAACGCTACTTTAACATGGAATTGATAAAAGAATGGGTAATATAAAGTCACAAGTGAATCATATATAATAACATAAATACTATTATGGTTCTGTAACAAGTTAATAATATGTTTAAACTACTATACAGGATTTTCAGATACATATGGAAGAAATTGGACCTATGGTAAGGGATAATTTTGCAAATCTCATTTTTATTCAAGATTGCTTATACGTAGGTATTTACTAGGGTTATATTTTTCTTCCATGTCCATAAAAATGTTTTTCATAAAGTGTTTAATATTATTCCATGTATTTTTAAAGTCATTTATACCCCTATTTGATATTTAATTTGTGCTATGGAAGGAATCTTTCTTTTCTTTACCATACGTGGTACTTTTTTATTTTTACATTAAAAATACGTGGAGAATGTTTTTTTAACTTATATGGAATGAATGGATTTTTACTATTTCATAATGCCTAATTTTTATGAAGATTACTATACAATATTTCATTATTATAATCAACAAAATCTTTTTCTTTTAAAATTTCATGGAATTTTGTGAAACGAAAATGATTTTGAAGAAGAAAGGATATTTTCCTTAGGAATTCATTTCAGGTATTTTGTAAAAACTATTTTCCATCTAAGATGAAATTTTTTAGTATGATTATGTTTCAAGTGTAATGTATCATCTATTTACATGGTTTTATTCTTCTTATGATGAAATGATATCCATTTGTTTTATATTGATTACGTAATTATGGGATGATGTTAATGAAACCCATTTTTTTCTTTGGGTTATGATAAATGATTTATGTTTATTTTGTGGCCAAGTAAGAATGATTTCATTATGAGATGGTTGGGACCTATATCTCCCTAAAATGCATTGGGTAAATATTTATATCTCATGAGATAGATATGGATGGAACGACAAGTGAATCTGGTTTAGTAATATAGGACTGGAGCGTCATCTAAACCCGATTCAATAATGGACTTTGTCCACAATGATGGTCTTCGAAGAAATGCCTTGGCTACTATAGAAATCATATAATGTGATTAATGGTTTTCCATAATTACATGTTTTATTCCCATTCTCTTTTATTATGATTAATTTTCCTTTATGATCTATGCCTTATGTACTGCCAAGATTTATTTCTCAAGATTTTGATGTTTAATCTTTATGTTCATGTTTTTTTATGTTCAAATGTTTATGATTTGTTTTATTTTCTCCATGCTTACCCTTTTGGAGAATTTGAGTTCACCCGTTTTATTTTTTGTTTTCACCACGATTTAAAGAAAGGTTTTAGGTAATAAAACAAAAGGGGAAGATCTTTATGGGATATGTTTAAGATCTTTCACCATGATTAGAAGATTATGTTCCAAGTTTCCAAAGACACTAAACTATTACGGTCCGTGAGTGTTCGTTCTTGTTATGTATTAATTGTTATGAAAAAGTAATGTAATGTACATGTATGTCAATCTTGGTTCTCTACATTATAGGTACATCCAGGAGTGGCAGAGATATATCAGGACCTCCAACAACGGCACTGGTGGCCAGTTATGAAGAAGGCAGTAGCATAGTTTATCTCACGATGCCTCACTTTTCAACAAGTGAAGGCAGAGCACCACCTTCCATCCTTGGAGGGATGGTTAGAATGAGAGAACCATTCAGACTCCTGAGGAAATGCTCCGTGCATGCATCCTCGACTTTGTTCACAGCTGGGATGATCACTTACCCTTGGTAGACTTTTCGTATAACAACAACTACCACTCCACCATCGGGATGGAACCTTTCGAGGACCATTACGGAAAACCTTGTAGATCGCCTCTATGCTGGACTGACCCAGGGGAGTCAGCAGTTATGGGACTGGATATGGTACAGGCTATGACCGAGAAGGTGCAAATCATCCAGGAGCAGATGAAGACTGCACAGAGCAGGCATAAGTCCTATTCTGATGGGAGATGAAGACCACTGGCGTTCGAGGATAACGACTACGACTTTCTATGGGTCTCACATCAATGAGGTATACAAATATTTGGCCAAGGTAGGAGGTTATCTCCATGATTCATCAGACCTTTCCAGGTCCTCAGCAGAGTAGGTGAGGTGAATTACTTCTTGGCTCTTCCACCTCAGTTGCATTGGGTGCACGATGTCTTCCACGTATCTCAACTGAGGAGATTCATGATTGATCCTTCTGACATCATCGAACATGAGGAGATGAACATCGATGGTGGGGAGACTTTCACGGTGGTTCTAGTAGAGATTGAGTATCGACAACAGTGGGTCCTGCATGGATGGTCGATACCTCTGGTGCACGTTCTCTGGCAGCACAGGAACCTCTAGAAGAGCACATGGGAGTGGAAGGCTCAGATGTGTACTCAGTAGCCCCATTTATTCCCTTAGTGTGAGTTGTGGCTTATGAGGACGTAAAGACCTGAGGTGGGGAGAATTTAAAGACCTGGAAATTCCATGGAATTTTTTTTCTTAAATTCATGGGATTTTTACGAGTCCACAGTTTTTGACGGTGCGCAATTCCGAGGCCAAGAGTGCCCAGAATGATCCATTGAAGTTTTTTTAAGCTTAAATTAACGCGGGTATGCAGTTTTCCTGAAAAAGTGGAATAAATCTTAAATAGTTACTTGGATTAGAAATCAGAGGCCACCGTTGCGCTCAATATGGCAGGTTTACCCTATGCGTGACTTAACTTTAGTCAGTGCAGGCCTCCTGTGAGAAAACCCAAAAATGGTATAACCATAAATAAAATAATAAAATAAAGTTATTTTATTTTTCAAATGCTTATAACTCCCAAACGTTAAATCTGATTAAAAATCTGAGACCATCGATAAAATCATGAGGGTAGAATTTCTTTATGAAGATACTAACTTGGGTCGGCGAGGGCCACTAGAGATAGTTAGTTTTTGGCCACAAATAAAATAATTAAGTGACTATTATTTTATTGAAAATTTCATAATTTTTAAACGGTAACTCAGAATGAAAATCTGAGGGTACTGTTGGGTTCATTGGGGCATGATTCACCTAGGAAAATCCTAACCTCAACCGGAGCAGGTTGAGGGTGGATGATATTAATTTTACGAACTTTTTTTTGAGTAAGTTCAGTAAACGTGCGAGTGGCATTTTATATCTTTTGAATCATTGCTCGAAATTGAAATCTGAGGGCACTGCTGAACTCACAACATCGGTGATTTATTAGTGAGACCTTCACAACAGTTTCTTTCTAATGAGAATGGAAGTTATATTTTGCGGGTTTTTAATTAAATTGAATAAAAATAAAGAGCTAACTTTATTTTTATTTTGGTGGTTGAATCCACCAAGGGGAGGTTAGAGGTGGGGGCCACCAGACCCTAACATCCCAAGGGAGGTTATGGTGGTGGGTCCCAATAGATAAAAACATCCTTTGGGTGGATAATTAAATTGGGGGCCACCCGAGCATCTAACCCCTTTTAACACCCCATTTATGTGGTTAAAATCTCCAACTTCCCCATCAATTAAGTGTGCCAACCGACACAATTAATTAACTGAACTCTATCACTTAATTAATTATCACCATTTTGAATTATTTTGAATTCTTTCCAACCATTAAAATAATAGATAGTCTATTATTTCATTTGGTTGGAAAGATTCATACTTTTGTTGGGAGACTCTCGGAGAACATCATTCTTCCAACGAAGAACGCCCCTCTTCACCGAAGAACTCCATATTCGATCTTCAACCATGCCAATTGAGAAGGAATCGCCCATGAACAACACTGAAGTCATTCTTGACCTCTTCTCCTTCGAACACTATCTGATTAACAAGCCTAAGAATTGGGAGTGCGTCGCGAACGTGGCAAATGATGAATCGACGCCCTCCATTTTCCCGCGACTCCGTCAATGATCATCGGAGACCACGGTAGGGGGATTTGAGTTATTTTATTTATGGGTTATAACCTCCATCATTGAATTTATGGATTAAGAAATGCCAATTGTTATCGCCATGACGAGGAGGGCTCGGACCGCATGAACACTACTTGACTCTCCCCTTTGGTTGTTCTTGTTTGTTGACGATGGACGTGGACTGTGAAGAAACCGGCCGCACAAGGATGCTGGGTCACCACAAGGGTGAATCACCACCATGCCGCATGAAGAAGGAGAGCCACAGCCAGGGCATATCATGACCAGCCTTCACCAAAAGGAGGGAAGGGTCAGCAGATTGCCAGGACCTTACTTCATTAAGTTGAAGGAGAGATAATGACCCCCGAAACCTGCCTTCAATAGGTCCCAGAGTGGTGACCAGCACCAAGGGTATAAAGTCACACACTAAATGGAAGGCATTACCCTTTTTCTTTTAATAGGACTGGGAGATAAGATAGTGAATATTACAACACCAAACTGAAAGTAAAAGTAAATCCAATAACCATTCCCAATGCATGTTACGAAAGTAAAATGCACAATGTATGAGGATAATACAAAGAAAAATACCAAAATAAAGAACAATAGAAACTGTAACGATCTGTCACAAGGACTGAGATTGTATGGTCCAGCACAATCCCTAAAGTCCTCATGGAAACCTGAAAACAATTTTATATATGTAGGGTGAGAATACAAGTATACTCTATAGGGAAAACCAAAGACTCTCGTGCACATGTGAGGAGGCATACTAATGCCCTGTGTGAAAAGGGATAACCAAGCCCCTAATAATGAAACTAACCACCCAAGCCTCACCATGGAACACTCCCCAAATAACGGAAGTCAAGTAATGTATAGTAATATCACATCGATGTTTGGGTACCCTGTGCCACTTTCCCATTGGTTATTGAAGACATCCTACGCATCGAACCAATCCCGCCATTCTCATACTAGTCCCACTGCCATACCCTGCTCATACACACCTAGGACACAAACTCACTCTAGTTACACTACCAAACCCCACCCACAGACACCTGGGCCACAACTGTCGCATGTAACCACGCCTACAATCACCTAGGCCAGAATAACCACTTCCACGCCCAAAGACACCTGGGCTAGAAGAACTACTGCCATGCCCGAAGACACCCGAGCCTCATCCCGAAGATACATGGGAAACCACCTGCCCACACACACCTGCGCCAATCACCACACTACCCAGCCCAAAAATTCTTGGGATAATAATGGACTTCAGGCCATCACATCCTGCCCGAAGAGTCTTGGGCTATTCGGGAAAAAAGAGCAGAAAAGGAGCTAATAACCAGCCACTCATAAGAGTGTTGAAAAAAAACCCTCCACCATGAAATGGGGGTGTTCGGAAAAAAGTTCTCAACTCATGTGGGGTACGAATAAGAAACACAAAAAACTAGAAGTATATGTATAGGTAACAAGCACTCACCCAAATCTAGGTTTTTCTTCAGCCAGCCTAAAGAACATTATCAACACCCATGTCCAAGTCACAACTGACACTAAACCAAAACCCATTTGTCTCATCCTTGTTTTCATGTTCAGTAATAATGTTTAGATGAGTTTCTGCACTTACTTGGGAAACTAGAAAGCATAAGTACAAGCCAAGATACTACCCCATGTTCCCAAAATCTGGGGGCCAATGGTCTCTCAACAATAGATGATTCCACCCCAATTCGTGATATAAGCAAGGTAACCACACAACCTCAAAATTCACAAACAACGAAACCCCAACAACAGGGGATCCCATCCCCTCCCACATCACCCAGAAATTGGCACGTGAATGAATAGAAACCAAATCACTACCACCAAAACAAAGTAGGCCCATGCCGGTATTTTCAGATTTAAAGGATTTAACACACTCCATGATTCCAATTCTGTTGTACTTTAACCAGGGTTACCATATAAAGGAAGTTGATCCTGGTGCTTCCAATTTATATATCCGAATATAAGTAATTAACTATTTTCCTTTACATGAACAACACAAGAAGTAAGGGTTCATTAATGCACAGAGAAAGACCACCAACGACCATGATTTTCAGTGGGCGTAAGCCCGCACAATTCAGAAATCATCAATCATGAAAGTGGATAATAATAGAGAAGCATCATCGATCACACCCCTCCCCTTCATTTAGAGTCCATTTATTATCTTCATTAAGGTTTGGTTCACCCAATTTTATAGAAGCAATAGCGTACCCACCCTGCAAGATACACAGAAGGGAGAGATGAAGGTGAAACCCTACCTGACTGATCAACGATCGAAGCTTCCCTTCACGTGTGAGGAACAACGGATGCGCAAATTACAGGGGTGTGACCTCGGGAAATCAAGTATGAGCAGATGAATTGATCGGAGGGTGATCGAGAAAAATAAACCCAGGGAGAACCCTTTAGTTTATAAGGGTTGGGGGCAGTTGAGATACTGAGATAAGAACACAAAACCGCGTAAGGAGCGGGGTCGTGGGTTGACCACATAGCCCCACACATCATCAAAGGGTCTTGGGCTGTTTAAACCAACGAACACCAGGGTACCTCATCAAAAAAATAATTAAACGCTTTTAATGGGCGTTAATGGGATTTAAAACATGCTTAAAGGGGGTCAAAACAGGGTTTAAAACCCAATTTGAGCCAAAGGAGGCACTACTGGAAAACCCGTGGGGGTTAGGCTAGGTCCACCGATTAGCCGAGCTACCAATAGGTTGCGGCTACCGGTAGACCGAGCAACCTGTAGGCCGATATACCGGTAGGATGGGGCTACCGGTAGACCAAGATACCGGTAGGCCGAGCTACCTGTAGACCGAGCTACCGGTAGGCCGAGCTACCGGTAGGCTTCGGCTAGCAGTAGAACGAGTTACCGGTAGGCCGAGCTACCATTAGGCTGTGACTACCGGTAGACCAGGCTACCGGTATGCTGCGACTACCGGTAGACCGAGCTACCAGTAGGCTGCGGCTACCGGTAGACTGAGCTATGGGTAGGCTGAGCTACCGGTAGACCGAGCTACTGGTAAGCCGAGCTACCGGTAGGCTGCGGCTACGGGTAGACCGAGCTACCGGTAGGTTGCGGCCACCGGTAGACCGAGATACCGGTAGGCCTGCTACCGATATGATAAGGCAACCGGTAGGCCTACCGTTAGGGGTCAAACTTCACAAAGAAGCCTCGATAACATTCCCAGACTACCCAGAACACCCAACATTATATTTTCACTAAGTAATGGACCTCCAAGAACCCGAGCCATTACATAAGATACCTCTCAATCTATTCTCATCCTCGAGAATCAAAACAAACTGAGGGTCCGAACAACCACCTCGAAAGATACCTCTCAAGAGTGAACCTCATTGTTAACTAAAAACACCTCTCTCTAAGGAACCAAGCAACGTACCATGTCAAACTTCCCAGTCATGTGGGTTGAGGAGTCTCTTCCCTCATGTCAAGATACTATCCGCTTTGGGAATCACTGACTCACCCACATGGGTTTAATCACATCCACCTTAATGTGTCTTGATTAGGGGTCAGGTCCTCCCCTCCCCATAGCTAAGACTTTTCACACACCTTCAGAGGAAATAAAAACCACACATTTGATAGCCAACAAGGTAAAATGCTCCACCACAACAAGTATAAATAGAACAGTACAAAACTCAAAAAAAAAATCATGGTACTGGGCATGCATCTGTGCTTCCCTCTCCCACGTACTCTCCTAAAGCCCACCATGTCTCCATAACACACGAACCAAGGGAATGGTTCTCCCACGAAGCACCTTCTCCTCATGATCCTCGATCATTACTGGTCTTTCCACAAAGGTCATGTCATCCTCGATGTCTAGCTCTCCCCAGCCGAGGACGTGTGAATCATCGTGCACATTACAACGGAGCTGGGACACATGGAAGACGTCATGTATCCTCAGTAGTGGCGGTGGCAACGCTAGCTGATAAACCACTTTGATGACCGGCTGCAACACCTCGAAGGGTCCGATGAAACTGGGAGAAAGCTTACTCCCCTTACCGAACCTCCGTTGTCCACACAGAGTGGAGATCTTCAAGAACATGTGGTCTCCAACCTCAAACTCCAAGGGCCTACTCCATATATCAGCATACGACTTCTGTCGGCCCTGGGCCGCCTTCATAATTTCCTGTATAAGCTGATCCTTCTCTGTCATGCTCTGCACCACCTCCATGCCAAGGATTCCCGCCTCTCTAAGTTCGGTCCAACACATAGGTGAGCGGAATGGGCTCCCGTAGAGGGCTTTAAACTGGGCCATACCAATGGTAGAGTGATAGCTATTACTGTAGGCAAACTCTATCAAAGGTAATTGTCTCACCTACGATCCTCCTGAGTCCAGAACACATGCCCACAATATATCCTCCAAGGTCTGGATGGTGCGCTATGTCTGTCCATCTGTCTGGGGATGGAAAGTAGTGCTAAGATGTAGCTGGGTTCCAAAACCATACTGCAATCCTCTCCAGACTCGTGAGGTAAACCTTGAATCCCTATCCGAGACTATGGACCTCAGAACCCCATGAAACCGCACCACCTCATCCACATACCTTCGTGCCAAACCATCCACTGCACTTGACTCCTTAATTGCCAAAAAGTGAGCCGATTTCTTCAACTGGTCCACTACTACCCAGATGGCATCGTACTTCCTTGGACCATAGGTAGTCCCGTGATGAAATCCATAAATATGTCCTCCCACTTCCACTTGGGGACATCTAGAGTGTGCAGCAGGCTGCTTGGAACTCGGTGTTCAGCCTTCACCTGCTGACACACTAGGCACTTGGCCACAAACTCTTCCACTGCTCGCTTTACTCTAGGCCACCAGAACTGTCTCTTCTGACCCTAGTACATCTTTGAAACTCCTGGGTGTACCGCTAGGGGTGAGTTGTGGAACTCAATAAGATCCTTTCCACACATGGCCTCTAGAACAAACTACTTTCCTTAGAAAAGCATCCAGTTCTGACCATACTCCATCCATCCTTCTGGTGCATTGCTCTCTTTAACTCGGTCACGCATCACTTAGCACTCTAGGGCCCCCCACTGTGACTCCTACACTTTCTAAAACAGAGAAGACTGCACTTTCATCTGGTACAGGCAACCTATACCGCTATCCATCCTTTTATCCAGGTGCAAGGAAGCCAACTCCTCCATTCCATTCCAGGCGTCTGCCGACTCTCAGACCGCATCCTTTTGCGACCTCCTGCTCGAGGCATTGGACACTACATTCCCTTTCCCTGAAGTGTAGGAAATCATGAAGTCGTAGTCCTGGAGGAACTCCATCCACGTTTGCTGCCGTATGTTTAGGTCCCGCTGGGAGAAGACATACCACAAGCTTTTGTGATCCGTGAAGACCACAAAGCGTTCTCCGATGAGGTAATGCTGCCATAACTTTAGTGCAAAATCGACCACTGCATGTTCCAGATCGTGGGTGTCATAATGAAATTCATGAGGGCGTAGTTTCCTAGAACCATAAGAGATCACCCCTTATCACTACATCAACACACATCTGAGGCCTTGCCCTGAATCATTACATATCACCTCATACGCCACCCCTTCTTCTTGTAGTCTCAGCACCCGGGCACTAACCAACATCTCCTTCAGAGAGATGAAGGCGGTCTCGCACTGCTCACTCTATATGAAAACCTTGACCTTCTTGGTCAAGGTTGTCATAGGTGACGCAACTCGAGATAAGTTGGGTATAAACCTCTGGTAGTAACCTGCCAGCCCGAGGAAACTACGAACCTCTTCCATGTTCTTGGGTGCTTCCCAAGAAACAACCGCCTCAACCTTTGATGGGTCCACCGATACTCCCTTCTCAGACACTACGTGCCCAAGGAAGTACACTTCTCGCATCTAGGACATACATTTTGACAACTTCCCATAGAGCTGGTGATGTCAGAGGACCTCCAAAACTGTCCTCAGGTGCTCCGCGTGGTCCTCCTCTGATCTTGAATAGATCAGGATGTCATCGATGAACATGACTATGAAACGATCCAGGTACTCCTTGAAGATGGAGTTCATAAAAACCATTAACATAGCTGGGGCATTAGTAACACCAAAATGCATGACTACAAACTCAAACTGACCATATCTGCACCTCAAGGCCATATTCGAGATGTCTCCGTCCTTCAACCTCAACTGTTGATATCCAGACCATAGGTAGATCTTCGAGAACTATCCTTCCCCTTTCAGCTAGTCAAAGAGATCCTCTATCCTCAGAAGAGGGTAGCGATTATTGATCGTTACCTAATTCAGCCTCATGTAGTCTATGCACAACCTAAGACCACTATTTTCCTTCTGTGCGAACAAGATTGGAGCACCCCACAGTGACGCACTGGTCGAACATAACCCCTCTTCATTAGATCATCGATCTGAATCAGCAACTCCCGTAGCTCCGAAGGTGCCATACGGTAAGGAGCCATAGAAATCGGATGAGCACCAGGATGAAAGTCTATCCCAAACTCGATATCACGCCGAGGGGTTAGAGTCGTTACCTCATAAGGAAAGATGTCCATAAACTCACTGAAGATTCTTGGCACCTACACCATATCAGCATCTACTGACTCTAATAACAGCTCAGCTAACAAGGAGAGGAGGGTTTCCTCTCGCTTTCTGCCCTTCTGACTGCTCCGATCGCCTGTGAAAGTAACACGCCGGCCACCCAAGTCTGAGAACACAACCCTTCCTCAGAAGCAGTCGATGACGACACCCATAGAGAACTTCCAGTCGATTCCTAGAATGGCATCGTATGGCTATATCAGTATCAGTAGTAAATCCTTGACTGACTGATGTGGCCCTATCATCAGTCTACTTCCTCGACAAACATATAACAAGTTGGTCTGACCTCCGACTAGTGTGATCAGCACCAGGGGCACTAGAAGTCTCTCATCATCTAGGCCCAGAGAATGGGCCAGATCATGTGTAACAAAGGAGTGCGAAGCTCCGGTATCAAACAAGGCGTAAGCAAGAGTACTGAACAAACTAATCGTACCTCAAACAACCTCTGGTCCCACTGGAACTGCTGCCTCCACGATGTGCAACTGTCCATGCCCAGTTCCTCTGCCCCTTTGCTGTCGGCTGCCTCCCCGACCACGCCCTGGTCGGGGTCCTTGAGGAGCGCCCTGAGGTTGGCCTCCCTCTGCAACGTCTACCCTAGGAGGAGCAGGAGCTCGCTGCCCCTATTTGAAGGGCCTAGCTAGAAGGTGCTGCCGAGTTGGGAGCTGGGCATGTCTGCCAATGTCATACTGAACTCTATCCGGGCACTGATTCCAGATATTTCCATGGATCCTATAGATGAATCACCTCAGTACCGGTCCTGAAGGGAAAGGGCGTGGACCGGGGGACCGGAACTGGAACTGCTGCGGCCTGCTTCCTACTGGTCAGAACCTAGAGGGTCCCGATGCTGGAGGTTTTGTGTTGATGACCGTTCCCTTTGACGGGCCTAGCTGAATCCCCTGTCGTGACACACCACCCAATGCGTGCATCATCTCCACCACCTCTGCCTTCTTCTAGACCTCCAAGTATGTCAGCAAGGTGAAGGGGGTAACAACGTACTGGAGGGAGGGTCGGAGTGCCTCCTCTAAATGGCATGCCAATGACTCCTCATCCGGAAAGCGGTCCGGAGCAAAGCAGAGGAGATCCTTGAACTTGATTCCCAGCTCCCTTACCGACATACTCCCCTGCTAGAGGGAGAGTATCTCCTGCCTCTTCTCCGCCTTCATCGTAGGAGAGAGGAATTCCGCCCGGAACTCCCTCTCGAAATCATCCCATTCCACCTCAGCCTCTCTCCTCTCCCCCAAGTAGAGCATCCACCATTGACGCACTGCTCCCCACATCTGGCTGATGGCCAGATGAATCCAGTACTCGGTCAGAGCCCGGATCATGCCAAAGTCTATCACAAGCTCCTCTAACCAACCCTTCGTCTTCATGTCAAAGGTGCTTCCCTCGTACTTCTCGAGGGTCTGCCACTGGAAGGCTCAAAGTGTCTTCTACCACTAGTAGTCCTCCTCCCCTCAATCAACCCTCTGCTGATCGGACAAGTCAACCTCCTGGGCCTCGATCACCCTTACAACTCATGGTCGTCTCTCGGGTGCCATATCTGGAAGGTAAACAAAGAATGCCTAATCCCAAGTAGTGCAGAATGTTGTTCTTAAAACTCCTTAAACATCTTATTTATTTCAAATTCCCAAAGCACCCCAGAAACACGAGAACACAAGTCATTTATGATGCATGTAACATTACTAGGGTCTCTACCCTGCAATTATCATGGCCTCACTTGGTCATTTGGTAGGTCCAGAGTCCTTGCATCAGATCACGAGGGACCCTAAAATCTCGTGTCCTAGCTGGTCTTCCCTGGACTAATTCACGAACTAAGGTCACCCAACACCGTTGACCTACAATCCCATTAATTCCTCACTGTGCCTATCTCTAGAATCCATCCTATCCCTCAAACCTCCTCTGATACCATTCTGTCACGACCCGCCTTCACCAAAAGGAGGGAAGGGTCAGTAGATTTCCATGCCCTTCCTTCTTTAAGTTGAATGAGAGATAATGACCCCCAAAACCCGCCTTCAATTGGTCCTGGAGTGGTGACCAGCACCAAGGGTATAAAGTCACACACTAAATGTAAGGCATTAACCTTTTTCTTTTAATAGGATCAGGAGATAATATAGTGAATCTTAGAACACCAAACTAAAAGTAAAAGTAAAGCCAAGAACCATTCCCAATGCATGTTACAAAAGTAAAATCCACAATGTATGAGGAGACTACAAAGAAAAATACCAAAATAAAGAACAACAACAACTGCAACAATCTATCACAAGGTCTGAGCTAGTATGGTCCAACACAATCCCCAAAGTCCTCCTGGAAACCTGAATGCAGTTTTATATACGTAGGGTGAGCACACAAGTATACTCAGTAGGGATAACCAAAGACTCTCATGCACAAGTGGGGATGCATACTAATGCTCTGTGAGAAAAGGGATAACCAAGATCATAACAAGGAAAGTAACCACCCAACCATCATCAATACACACTCCCCATATAACGCAAGTCAAGTAATTTATAGTAATATCACATCGATGTTTGGGTACCCTGCTCCACTTTCCCACTGGTTATTGAAGACATCCTACCCATCGAACCGATCCCGCCATTCTCATCGTAGTCCCCCTGCCATACCCCACCCATACACACCTGGGCCACAACCTCACCACAGTCCCACTGGAAAACCCCACCCGCAGACACCTGGGCCACAACTGTCGCACGTAACCATGCCTCCAAACACCTAGGCCAGAAAAACCACTTCCACACCTGAAGACACATGGGCTAGAAGAACTACTTCCACGCTCGAAGACACCTGGGCCTCATCCCGAAGATACTTTGGAAACCACATTACCGCACACACCTAGGCTAACCACCACACTACCCTACCCAAAGACTCTTGGGATAATAATGGACTTCAGGCTATCACAGCCTGCCCGAAGAGTCTTGGGATATTCGGGAAAGGGAGTATAAAAGGAGATAATAACCAGCCACTCATAGGAGTGTTGGAAAAAACACCCTCCCCCATGAAATGGGGGTGTTCAGCACTAAGTGCTCAACTCAGGTGGGTCAAAAATAAGAATCACAAAAAAACTACAAGTATATGTATAGGTAACAAGCACTCACCCAAATCTAGGTGTTTCTTTAGCCAGCCTAAGGAACACAATCAGCACCCATTTCCAAGTCACAACTAACACCAAACCAAAACCCATTTGTCTCATCCTTGTTTCCATGTTCAATAATAATTTTTATATGAGTTTTTGAACCTACATGGGCAACTAGAAAGCATAAGCACAAGCCAAGATACTACCCCACGATCCCAAAATCCGGGGGCCAATAGTTTCTCAACCACAGAAAATTCCACCCCAATTCGTGATATAAGCAAGGTAACCACACGACCTCAAAATTCACAACCAATGAAACCCCAACAACAGGGGATCCCATCCCCTCCCACATGACCAAAAAATCGGTCCGTGAATGAAAAACAACCAAACCACTACCACCAAAACAAAGCAGGCCCATGCCGGTATTTTCAGAGTTAAAAGATTTAACACACTCCATGATTCCAATTCCTTTGTACTTTAACTGGGGTTATCATAGTAAAGAAGTTGATCCTGGTTCTTCAAATTTATTTAGCCGAATATAACTAATTAACCAATTTCCTTTACATGAAAAACTTGAGAATTAAGGGTTCATTAATTCATAGAGAAAGACCACCAACGACCATGATTTTTAGTGGGCATAAGCCCGCACATTTCAAAAATCATCAATCATAAAAGAGGATAAAAACATAGCAGCATAATCGATCACACCCCTCCCCTTCATTTAGAGTCTGTTTATTATCTTCATTAAGGTTTGGTTCACCCAATTCTGTAGAAGCAATAGGTTACCCACCCCGCAAGATACACATAAGGGATAAACGAATGTGAAACCCTACCTGATTGATCAACGATCAAAGTTTCCCTTCACGCGTGAGGAACAACGGATGCACAAATTGCATGGGTACGACCTCAGGAACTCAAGGACGAGCAGACGAATCGATCACAGGGTGATGAAGAAAAAGAAACCCAGGGAGAACCCTTTAGTTTATAAGGGCTGGGGACGGTTGAGATACTGAGATAAGAATGCAAAACCACGTAAGGAGCGGAGTCGTGGGTTGACCACGCGGCACAACACGTCATTAAAGGGTCCCGGGGTGGTTTAAACCAACGCACCCCAGGGAACCTCATCAAACACTTAATTAAACACCTTTAATGGACGTTAATGGGCTTTAAAATAGGCTTAATGGGGGTCAAAATAGGGTTAAAAACCCAATTTGCAGCAAAGGAGGCACTACTGGAAAACCCATGGGGGATAGGCTAGGTCCACCAGTAAGCCGAGCTACCGGTAGGCTGAGCTACCGGTAGGCTGGGGCTACCGGGAGACCGAGCTACCGGTAGGCCGAGCTACCGGTAGGCCGAGCTATCGGCAGACCGAGCTACCGGTAGGCCTAGCTACCGGTAGACCAAGCTACCGGTAGGCTGAGCTACGGGTAGGCTGCGGTTATTGGTAGACCGAGCTACCGGTAGGCCGAGCTACCGGTGTGTTGCGGGTACCGGTAGTCCAAGCTACTGGTAGGCTGTGGGTACCGGTAGACCAAGCTACTAATAGGCTGCGGCTAAAGGTAGACCAAGCTACTAGTAGGAAGAGCTACAGGTAGACCGAGCTACCGGTAAGCCAAGCTACCGGTAGGCAGCCGCTACTGGTAGACCGAGCTACCGGTAGGTAGCAACCACCGGTAGAACAAGCTACTGGTAGGCGGAGACCACCGGTAGACCGAGCTACCAGTAGGATACGGTCACCGGTAGACCAAGCTACCGGTAGGCCTGCTACCGGTAGGCTAAGGCTATCGGTAGGCCTACCATTAGGTGTCAAACTTCACCGAGAAGCCTCGATAACTTTCCCAGACTACCCAGAACACCCAACATCAGATTTTCACTAATTAATAGACCTCTAAGAACCTGGGCCATTACAGGGTAGGCCACGAAGAAAGTATCTCTACACCGTCGAACCGCAAGGGAAAGCAACGGGCCGCGGCCAGGGCGGGCCGCGACGGTGGATAAGTACCGCGGCACCATCGCGCCGCGGTGGGGGGACCAAGAGCAGCCGGCGTCAGGCCAGCCGCCGGCGACACGAAACAGGATGGCCGCTCAGCCATCCGGACAAAGCGGGACCACCCAAGTCCCACGGCTCACCAAAACCAGTGCCTAGAGCCGGTCCATTTGGATCGAAAACTGGGGGGCGCGACACCCCCCTTTGATGTGTGGCCAGCTAGGCCACAAAGGCTGGCCAGCCGGGCTACCACACGCCGGGCCGCCCTTGGGCTGGGCCACCCTTGGGCCAGGCCGCGCCTTCGGGTCGGGCCGCCTCTTCAGGTCGGGCCGCTCCCTCGCTTCAGGCCGCCCACTCGGGTCGGGCCACCCACTCGGACCGAGCCGCCCCCTTAGATGGGGTCAGACCCACGGACCGGGTCATGCCCCATTTCGTACCGGGTTGGGCCAGGTCGGAATGACTGGGTCGGACCGGACCCGGACCCTCTATGGCCAAATTACACCTTTTAGCCCGCATGTGGGGCTACAGGTGTCCGAACAACAAACCGTCTGCAGGGACGGAGGGATTAGAGCAGGACAGTTCTTTTTGAATAGCCCACTTGAGTATTGGATGTAGTTGGGTTATGGATGAGTTGGTTTGAACCTAAAAACCAATCGGGCCCTTGGAATGGAAATGCCAATAACACACAGACCGGGCGTCTGATTGACGCGCCGTCTATCACGTTGGGTTCCTTATGATGAGACGAAACTACATGATACCTAAACTCAAGTCTACGTGGTAGTTGATGTATCGACACTTGGATCGAGGATCGAACCCTCTCCGAATCGAGTGTGCTGTGTATGGGAACCCTATGGCTGACAACGACAAGACTGGACTTGGATCCTCCATGGGTACGTTCGACAGAGACGAGACTGGACCTATATCCTCTGTGGGTTCGACAGTGATGAGACTGGTCCTGGATCCTCCATGGGTTTGACAGTGAGGATACTGGACCTGGATCCTTCATGGGTTTGACAGTGACGATACTGGACCTGGATCCTCCATGGATTTGATAGTGATGAGACTGGACCTGGATCCTCCGTGGGTTCGACAAGGAGAAGACTCGACCTCGGTCCTCAGTGGGTTTGACAGAGATGATACTAGACCTGGATCCTCTGTGGGTTCGACAATGAAGACTTTTTTACCGAGATTCCATGTAGGATCGAGAGCTTTGACAGACTACTGTTCTAGGTTTCTTTGGATATCTGCCCTTCAACAGTGAAAGATGATTCAATGGCTACAACTAATCATCTCTTACTCTCTTTCAAGTTTTGTATACCTGGTGTGAGCTGAGTCATTACCATCGTGTTTACCTCAGGCATGAAATGTGTGCTCTTGACGACTTAGGTATATGTGTGGGAATATACATAAGTAAGGGTGGATGTTTCTTCGTGATGTTTCTTCATGGTTGTGTTGTGGTGAAGCCCACATGGCTTTATTCTGTGAGTTGTACCTATGGGTACACCTTGTGTTGTACTTTCTTTGTGGAGTGTTTTATACACGTGTGGAATGGTATGTGGTTGGGCTCAAGAGTTGGAGTCGATTTGTGATTGGCAACTTAGGTATACGTATGGACATATACGTAAGTAAGGTTGGTTGATACTTTCTGATTATATCTTACAAATGTGGTTTATCCTTAGTGGATTCTGGGAGACCTTCAGGAGGTCTCGGGGTCCCCTACTGAGTATTGTTATACTCACCCCTGCATGGGCTTCGCTCACACCATGTCATGTTCTGTGCAGACGACGGTCAACAGTGATTGAGGCTGAGGGTGATGGACGGGAGGCTGCTCAGAGATGGATTAGACGATACGTACCTTAGGGATGAGTTTTTCGAGTTCTATACCTACCCTTTAAGTAGGATTCCCTGGTGGAATATCCAAGAGCTATTTTTCCTTTTTTACTTGGACTAGTACTTGTTGTTTAGTTGGGTTTGTATAATAGCCCACTTACTTTCAGAAAAACTTTATTTTTAATATTAGTACTTGTTTCTTCTATAGCTTGTGTTAAGACTGTGCGTGTTACAGGTTTAAAGGAAATTCCTTCCCTTTTTATCAGGGATTCTCCTTTGGTGTTAGTCTCTAGCCCCTGGCCTATAGAAGGCGAGATTGGGGTAGTCACGACACATTCCCTAAAGACGGCTCGTGGAATTAACTATAAAGTAAAATATTTTAAGTGTATTCTACCAACATTCTCCTAACCTCTAAATTTATCTAAACCTCAGTACAATACTATATATAATGACATTTACATAAACATTACTTAATCTAGTGACTTTAAACAAGAATTCACTTTTATACGTTAACAAAGATCTTTTAGTCTCTTAGTTTTAGAGAGTTAGTTCATAACTCTTACATACAAAATTCATATATTACAAATTGGAAACTTCTATTTAGTGTAAATTTTTACACAAAACAATTTTTTTAAAAAGAAACATGTTTTTTTTCATGAAACATATTCATAATTTTCATTGGCACCTTATAATTTTCCTTATTCATCATTAAAACCCTATACAAATATTTTAAAATGTGGTATGGGCACAAAAATATCTACATGGTATATAAAAAGAAAGACATAAACTGTTATTCCACAAATACTTATAAAAACTTTCCTTCTTAAAAATAATATTTAGGATAAAAATAAGCATTTTCTTACCCAATAAATAACCTTATCTTCGCAAATATTTTTTATAAAAAATTTATTAATAAATTTTAAATGATAAATAAAACTCATAATGTTTTATTTTAAATCTGGAAAAACTCATAATAACTTTTCACAAAGCTATACTTTTCACCCTTAAAAAGTAGTATATACTTTACTTTAACCTTAAGATAATTATCTTACATTGTGAAATCATAAGATTCTTGTATGAATCCATAGAAATAATAGATACAACATACAGATTACTTGATACATCATTTCTATATCAATATTACAATCACATTTTCAAATGGAATAACCATATGGTCAAATTTTATACACAACACATTGGAGGGATATCATAGACCCACTCATCCTTGCTTTATCATGAAACCACCCATCCTGGATTAATAATACTACTATCCATCATTGGTTTATAATAGAACCACCCATCATCATAAAAATTCCCAATAAAAATTCCATAATAAAAACACATTAATGTTTTCAATTTCTAATATTATACTCATAAAAATATTCTTTTCACCTATAAGAAGAAAATTCCAGATATTGAAATATCCGTTCCATTTTAAAACCCTTTTATAAAATATCAAGAATATAGGAAAAGTGGATTTTTCATTAATGAACACACAAAATCTTGTAAAGTAATAAAAAATAAAATAACGGTTATGGCGACATGAAAATTTATTATCATTATATATGTAAAATAGAACATTTGTTTTTTCTTTTTGTGAAGATCATAAAAAAAGCCATAAAAATATTAATTTTGGAAAACATTGATAGAAATTCAAAAGATACATAAAATTAACTTCATAATTATTTTATTTTCTTATTAATATATCTATAAAATAATTATAAAAATATGAACATATAAGAAAAATATATTTTTAATGGAAACAATAAAATATTATTTTTAAAATAATGTCCATTACCTCGAACCCAAATTATGATGCACGTTCCTTATCTTCCTAAATAATTAATTAATGTTAATTTTTTAATTTCTTGAGGTTTTTTTCAAGTTAATTATTTCTTTTATTTCACTTAATATAATGTTATATTCAATTTTATAATCAATTAATTTCACATCATACTTCTTGATGATATTCAGCTCATGTGTCCAAAATGACTTTGGCTGGTTGAATATGGTCACAGTTTTCATTATTAAATCATCTATAGAATAATAATAATTAAATAACTATCCTTTTTATACATCAATTATACTTTTAAAAAAAATCATGATATGCGGTTATGAAAAATTACTTGTGTTATAATCATGAAGACGGTATGTCATACGTACTAATGAGTAACGTTTACATTTCTCAACGATCATTATGGAAAGAAAGTAAGTAATATTTTATCATAAAAAATTATTATTATTTCATAAATATAATCTAAATTCTTGAAACAGACACCCACACACACATCATCCAATTGATGTGTTGATGAAAAACAAATCACATTCCTTCATGGATGTTGTAGTCCACACAAATGCATGAAAGACCTTATAATTATTAAATTGATGGAAAGGTATGAAATAGAATAACATATTATATTTTAAAAATGATAAATATGTCATTAACACAATATATTAAAATTAATTTCACCATTATAATCCAACTGTGAGAGATTGTGATGGAAAAAAAATTACATTGGTTCGTGAGGTGATAGTCCATCTTTCAAACAAACGATGGTTTCATTTAACCATTTTATGGAAGATGATATGGATATAGTTTATGACATGAACATAATAGCAACTCAATATATTGAGGATTCTGGAATTTTTATTTATTTGGGTTAATGAATATTTGAAGAGGTGGAAGATAAATAAAACTAAAACATGTGATTAATAACTATACCTATTATTTGGAAAATTCCTTTTTCTCAACACCTTAAAACCTTTATATCTGGAATTATGAATCTCTAACATGTAGAGGTATGTAATAAAGGGATTTTTTCTGGTATTGTCCATACAAAAATTCTTTTAAGTGTGAATAAATTTGGAGAAGAGGTTCTCTTTTATAAGATAGTAGAGGGAAACTCTTGGAATTTCAATAAATAATAATTTAATATTAATTAATTTCGATTTAAAAATAGATTAAAATTACTAAGATTAAAATATAATATGACGTTGAGTCTTAATACTCCCATGAAATAATTTTTTTTCATGTTTTTATCTCATTTTACACTTATCTTTTCGTTTTAATTCTCAATTAACAATTTTCAAATGCTTCGTAATAACAAAAAAATTTACACCTTAATGGTCAATATAGTTACCATAAATGGAAAAAATCCAAAAATAGACCATTATTTATGTTCAATAAAATAATTTTACAAATTTTATACCATTTAATAAAATATTGTTTTCATAAAATATCGTTAATCTCAAAGTTAGATCAATTAATTTACTTTGACTTTTATAACATCATGTTAATAAAAGAAATTAAAATAAAATATTTTAATAAATATATATCATGTTAATTTTATCTTGAAATTTTTTTGGTCCCAATAATTTCTTCAAATTATATGAATTTTAAAATTTTAAATATCATTTTTTCCATTAAACGAATAATTACTGTATCATTATTTTTTTAAGCATTTACGGTGACTATTTTTTAACTAAAAATTAAAAATAAAATATCATGATGAAGATAAATAATAAATATTCTAATAGGAAATTTTTAAACGAACATATCCTATTGTTATCCCTTTGTTAAAAATATTATAATTGATAAAAACTAGTGTGTGACAATTGTAACTTTTATTTATATAAAATATTGTAAAGGTCATAAGAAAATCCAAATGGAAATAAAATTCCAAAAATTCAACTATTTTATGATATGTATGATATATTATCATCTAGGAAAATTTATTCAAGAGTTAGGGTCATTTTATATTCCTTATGATTTTATTTTTATCTTTAATTATCCGATTTACCCTTAACCTTGGTAATAAAATTACTAAAGTTACAATTCATATTGAGAAAAAATAAAAGGTTCATATTTACCAAATTTTGAACTTTATTCAAAATATGGAATCCATTTTGTATGATTAAAATTATATAAGTGGATGAATTTAATTTAAAATTAAGCAAAAAAATCTTAGAAAAAACAGTTTTTCAGAAAAATGCCAATTTTATGTATAAAAATTTTTTTATACTAAGTTAAAGTTTTAAATTAATTAAAAAGAGTATAACTTGATTTTATTTAATAAACAGGTACTTATAAAATTTAAAAAATAACAATATTATAATTTTAGTGTGTAAATACTTTTAAAGAAAATACTTTATTTAATTAAAATCTATTCATCAAAAAAATATATTTTTTTTAAAATTATTAAAAATTCATTCTAAGGTAATTTTAAAATTATTAAAAAAATTAAATTTATTTTTTTAGATTAAAACTAGATTATTTGGATTCTAAGATTTAAAATATAATTATGTAATGCTTGAAATCCCAATTTTGTTAGAGATAAAATTATTTCCTTCTAACTGATAAATTAAATAATATTTTTATATTGAATATAACACTATAATATGAAAATAATGAAATATTTATTCTAAAATTACTTGTTTATTGACAAAAATATATTATATATATTATATAGTGAGATTCGTAGGCCATAATATTTGAGTTATATTGATCGTTCAACAATATTCATTATACATATTGTAAAAACCTGGGATTATATCTATTTTTTCCATGAATTAAATGTAAATAATTATAAATTATTTTTCTAAAATTTAGTAAAAATAATTAAAAATTATTTGGATGTGGTTTATATAAGATATGAATCAAAATAATTACACTGTATTTATTCATTGTTGTAAATTTTAAAAAAAAGGCACATGAAACCATGAAATATATAACCAAGAATATTACATACCATGGATAATTAAATAAATTAAAATTTCTTAAATTAAAATGATACAGTAATGTAAAAATAATAATCTCTTTAAAATAAGGATATCATATAGATCGTCTTTACCATCTAGAATCACCATTAGTAGAGAAAAATGTATAATGATAAATAACATCATTAAAAAAACATTAGTAAAAATATGTTATGAATATTTATGATATGTTTTCTTTATGAAGATATAGTAAAATGAATTTATAAGAGGTAATGGAGGAATTATATCCATTATAAAAGCAGTATATAACTTTTTAGTAAACATGTGACCAATTTGGAATTATCAATATATAGTTGATATGAATAAAGTATATTTTGAAGATAAAATATATACATTTTCATTATAAATAACTTTTTTTCATTAACCTAATTTATGGTATAATAGAATTAAATGATATTGATTCATTTGTGAAAATTACAATAATAATAAGGAAAATATTTTTATAAATTTCATTTTTTTTCAAAATTTATTATTTTTAAATGATGATGTTAATAAAATTTATTCATAAAATAAAAGGGATTATTTTTAAAATTGTTTAATGAAATTCTAGGAATCATTTTTGAGTAACACAAAATAAAAATTTAACAATTTTGAGCTAAAGAAAAAATATATTGGGTAAAAACTCTTTTATTTTAAATTTTTATAATTTCATATATTTGAAGCTTAAATATTAGTAAAATTTATTGTTTATATACATAATAAATTGAATAAAAATTCATGAATGGATTATTAATTAAATATAAAATCACTTAATGTTAAAAAGATAAACCTTTCAAAGATTTTTTGATAATGTATAATGTGTTTTTATTTTAAACAAAATTGATTAATATTGAAAAATTATTTTCATTAAATTAATTTATAATATAAAAATAATTTAGCGTTCATATAGTAGTTATTACTAGGAATTTAATAAGAAAAAATTCATTTTATACATAAAAACACATTTTTACTATGAATAATTTTTCCCAAGTTATGTATTTTATATTATTATTAATTATTATTGAATTTGGAAATTCAATATAGAAAATATATTTAATATTTTTAATTATAATGTCCAAAATCTCTGATAGTTTAATTTTTTTAACAAACATAATTTTTTTAAGTAAAAATTTTCTACCATGGTAATTGTTAAAGAGTTATTTTCAAAGAATTATTTTTATAAGTACTATGTCCTATTTATCTAAATATATAAAATCGATCTATTTTAAATGGATACTCTAGGGTAATTTTTTTATATAAAAAATATAATAATACTGATTTAATTATTAATTGATATGAAATTATAATAAGAACACTTTAAAATTTTAAAAATATTTTTTTTATAAAAATAAATTTTTTCTGTTTATTATATTTATAAATATAGAAGTTAATTTTATTTTGTCTAGAAGTTGAATTATATTAAAATGAGAAAAAATATAGAATCATCATGTTTGATGTTTGTAAGATATTTTCACATATAATTCTAGTAAAAAAGTTATTACCATTGTAAATAATCAAACAACTTAAGAAAGAATAAAAAGAGGTAATCTACCACAACTTATATTTTTTTAAATAAACTTTTAAATTAGAAATTATACAAGTAATTTTTTTAGTTTATAATTTATACAAACATGTCTCACCAATATTTCATTACCCAGCTAACATAACTTCTATGGAATTCCATCTTTGTCCTACACCTAACTTATGTTTCCATAGAAATATCCCTCCTTTTAAACTATGAAAGTAGCTCTCGTACACCCAAAAAAACAACATAAATCATTAAAATTTATATTTATACAAAACTTATTTTTACTCTAATAGGTCCCTATTTTATTTCTGGTTGCCCTTTGGTCACACGAAGGTGTCCTATGTCCTCCATTTCCAAGAGAGATTCTAAGGGAATAATAAAACCCTCTAGATGAGTATTATCTAATCCAAAACATTTTATAACATATATTTTGCATCCACCTATTCTCTAATATGACTGATCACCTAAATAATATATAAAATACATCATTATACTTTTTCAAAAAAGAAAATAAAAAAATATAAACACTTCCATGACTATACTCACCCAACACATGCTCGTTATAAATTTTATCTTTATGAATCTTAACTAAAATGCTCATGAAATAAGTTTTAAATTTTATAAGTAATTATTTGAAATATATTATAGTAAATTGAATAATAATTTAATAATTAAATTTATATCAAATAATGAGGATCAATATCATCATTATGAAACTTGTATGAAATAATCAAAATTTATGACATCTAGTTATGAAAATTAAAAATAACTAATTATAAAATCTATGATGAGTGATTTCAATTGAATATAATAAAAGGAAATATAAATTAATAAGTTTATAAAATAAGGGATTAATATTATTTTTTTATATATGATGTTAAAACAATTTCCTAAAATTTAGGATAAAAGTTAGGGATTCTTTGTTTTAAATCCCATTCCTTGATATATGTTTCATATTATTCACCATGTTTTCTCTAATAAGGTAAAATTAAAGGATAGTTGCATTCATTTATATTAATTCATTTTTATGAGACTTTAAAGTACATTTTAGTCATAATCATTTTTATTATATTGATTCAAAAGTTAAAAAAGCTGTAATGACTTTTTTCAACCGATCTTCCCTTTATTGAGTTATAATATTTATTCTTGAAATTATTTCTTATATGTTTGATTTATTAAACCCTAATATATTGTTTTAATGTATTTTAACCTTTTTTCAGGGTAATTTAAATTTTATAGAAAATTATAATTCACTAATGGGTTTATTTCTTCAAAAAATAAGATATTGTTATGAATAATTACCATACTTTCTAATAGATATATCACTTCTTTGTCGATATTTTTTAATTCAAAATATAAAGTCTCACTATATAATTAACTCTTCATATTTATATTTTTCTCTTTTAAAAATTTATACTTATTACATTTTCATTGATTTAAGGTTTTATATAAATAAACCTAAAAATATTTAAAAGGATTTTCTTTCACTTTTATCAATATTGTATCTTCCACTTCATATCTCATAACATTAACATTATTTATTTTAAGGGTTAAATTTTTAGTAAATTTTAAAAAATAATTATTTTAAATAATTATTATTCTATGGTTCAGGAAAGTTATTTTTTAATGTTACTCATAATATCATCCTTTTAAGATAATGTTGAAAAGTGTTTTATAAAATATTTTTTTACGATTTCACTTCTATTTTCCTCTATCTCATAAAAATCTATCTCTTAAGAAGTATTTTTCATTATCAATATATACGTTATTTTGTCATATAATTCCTTTGGGTGAGTAATTTATTGTATCAAGTAATTTAACTCTTGATGTTATTTTAATTGATACCTTTGAAAATGCTATGAAAATCATTTTTGATCTGTTTTTACATGATGTGATATATGATTGATTTTATATGAAACAAAAATATATGTTTTATCATTATGTGACTAGTGGGTTCTATATAACCCTTCAATTAATTGGTTAAATCTTTATATATAATGATATATCTATTTGAAGTTATTTGTGATACTTGTTCCATAATGTGATGTAGGTTGTGATGCCTGATCCACTTAGGGAAAAGGGTTGTGATTCATAATCCACTAAGGGAAAGAGGTTGTGGTAGAAAATCCCCTATGGTAAATATTCTGTGATGTCTAATACACTAACGAAAATCTGTTTTGATAGATTATATACTAAGTGAAATATTTTTTGATTCCTTATACACTAATAGAAATAGGCTGTGATGACTTATCCACTTAGAGAAACATGATTTCATGCTTTGTCCTCTATGGAAAATAGGTATTGGTTCCTAATAAATTATGTTTTTATTTCTATACTTTTGTTTGTGCCACATTTCAATGTTATATGCATATTATATTCTCCATGGTTCATTATTATTGTCTCATATTTCCTCACTCTTTTGTTGTTGTTTATTTTTAAAAGGTCATGGTTTCATGACCTTCTATCATGAAATGTGGATAACTTATATGGTCCCATGATACTTTTTATCATATTTTTCTCCAATTCACATGTTTCCTCACATTATTATGATCTAACCCTCTATGAATCATGGACATGATTACCCATACTAATCATTTTAACTCCCTACTCATTTTTTCACTTTCTTAGTGAATTAAGAAAATGATTTTGATTAGAATAAAGTCATGTGTTGGGAATATTATAAGAGATGTTGAAGAAATAAAATATAATAAAATGTATTTATAGAAAATATTAAAAGTCTCTAATCTTTTATTATTTTTATTTTTAGATTAATTATTATTTTTTATGAATATAGTATGAAAATTATAAAAAATATATGTATGTTATGTAAGAATTTCATAAGTTGGTATCATAGCGGTTTTTTATGGATTCAGACTAGAAAACATTAGTGAAATATAACGACCTGGATCCGAACAGCCACCCAAACAGTGATAAACGGGTCGGGTGCTACTACCTTAGGCGCACCTCCCTGAATGCCAAAGGATTCCGACTAACAGAGAGGGTATGATTGGTATAGTGGGGAGGTTGTACCCTCTCGGAGGATAATAATAATGGTACTGGTCTAAGTATAATAGTAAAGATGCAGCAAAATAAGTGACTCAGCAGACTCGAACCAGACTCGCAGAGTAGAAGAAAATTCAATATCAACAAACCGCGAAAGCAATAAACACAAACAATAGAAGTGGAAATAAACACAACAACATTCGAATAACATGGAACTACTACTGAACAATAACACATGCATCCATAGCAGGTCATGCATATCTGAATATAAAAATGTTCCAATGGCTAACCAAATTTAGTTAAAAAAAGTATGTTGATACAGAAAGGAAAAAAAACATAGTAACTCCATCTAGGTAAGAACCTAAGGTCCATACAATCTCCATGCAACAACTAACGCATCCCAGCTCTTAAAGCTGACCTCTTTCTTGCACAAAAATCCATAAAGTCTGCACGTGTCCTGAAGGGAACCTGCAGGGTGTGAGACAAATCTTAGTAGGATACGACTGAACAATGTGTACATCATATTAGTGTTTACATAGGCATACATTTATAAGAAAAATAGTATACAACACAATGTACTAATAAACACCTACACCACTGGTGCTCAACCACCACCATGGAGTGTCACCTGCTTCGGCCAATGCCAGAATCACTGTCATATAACCCGACATCATGTGCCCACTAGCACCACATGTCTCAAGAACTGACGTTTCGGAGGCATGCCCAAGAAGTAACCTAGAGGAACAGTGATGCCTGTTCTCAAATAAATAACTGGAGGGACAACGATGTCTTCCCTGAAATAAATAGCCGGAGGGTCAGCGATATCCACCCTCAAATAAAGTAACTGGAGGGACAGTGATGTTTTCCCTCAAATAATGGTGAGCCTCTACCCCCAACCCGATAGCCTAAATGCTATCCCCTGAAGGTGCCTCACCTCCCACGTGGCTTTCTATGACAATCACCCCAAACCAAAGTACCTAAACCGCATCTAAGGGGGCCTCTACCCACACGAGTGGTTAAAACCACCGAATCACAGAGTATCTCTGTGTGAACAATACTCAATGTTCCGGGTGAGTGGTAATCACTAAAACAGTACCTAAGAAACCACACATCCGACACCTCGTGTCCCTGTGAGCATGCCGCTCAAGTCTGATGGCCTCTCCATCCAAGTAACCTGGGCCATGCCTAACCTAATAGTCATACTGCCTCAAGCCGATGTCCATGATGCCAAATCTCGTGGTCAAAACCACCCAACGTAACCCGACCCAAGACCAACCTGTGATCAGCATCACTCAAGAATATCTGGGAAATCCCCAACCCCACCCACAGGGTCCAGCATATGAAATTTAGAAATTTCATATATAACATATTTAAACAGAAAAATAAACATGCAAAAAAAACTAAACAGTTGGAAATCACTATGCAAGGTGTTGTCCCATACCAGCACTAGGGTATTCAATGGCTCTAACAATTTATGTCAGGCTTAATAAATAAAACTCAATAGTTTATAACAATATAATTCTAATTCATCCATTTTGGCATCCCTAACCAAAATTCCCCAATGAGCTATGACCCCTCACTCAACCCCGCTCAAGAAAAACCGATAACATGGCATACCCAAGGGCATCCCAAAGGTCCACAAACAACGTAATAAGAAATAACAGATAAAACTGGGTCCCGATCAAAATACCCGAAAATGTGCCGAATGTCGTGCTTCCCAAATGACCATGAAAACACAAAAAAAAGGTATGCACCACCAACCTGAGACTCGTATGATTCTACTCCTATGGAAAGAACCTCCAATTCGGTCTAAAACGTGCTAGATCTACAAAAGAGTCCAAACCGCTCAAACACCTATAACTCATTCTAGAACATAAATAAAACAAAATGGATAAAGTGGAATCAAGGCCTTATAGAGGGGGTTCCAACGCAATAATCGGTGATCGAAACAGGTCTCAGACGAAGACCTGGGAGAGGAAATGAGCTCCGACCTTCTTGGTTCGGGAAACTGGGTGACACAAATGTGTTCTGCCTCAAAAAATGAGGCTACTGCCCGTTTTAGCAAAAAAAATAAAGTACATGACATTTAATTTAGGAATACACACCGTGTATATCATTTAACTGTTCATTTGGCGGCTGGAATTCCACCGAATTACTTTCCCGAACCTGCCGGCATGTGTACACGATGTGTAATTCATTTTCCTTCTCTTCATCGTCGACTTTCCCACACGCCATGTATTTATCTCACACACGGTCTGACTACATATCATGTCCAAGGAGGACATGGAGTGTACTTGGTCAAAGATATTCTCCCCGTCCAAAAGACCTACACACCATGTATGGCCTCCACACGTTCACGGGTACACGACATGTCTATAACTACACGCCATGTAGTAAGAAATTTGTTCACGGTCATCACACAACATGTACTCGGGGAGCATACGGCCAGTCACTCAGTCAACACACACATGAAGTGTACTTAAAGTACATGGTATGTACTCGGGAAAATTCTAGAGACTGACTATTTTCTCTAGTTTCCTCAGAAACAGGACAAAAATTCAAACAGGGTCTGAATTTTGGCCTATTATAAAAACCCAGGTTCTTACAATCTACCCACCTTAACATAGCTCATTCCCGAGCTATCAAACGAAACCCAGAGATGGAACCAAACATACCGACCCATTCAAAGTAACCTGAACTTCCCCGGTCTCAACAGTCCTGACTAAATTCCTCAAGGGGTCTCTCCACCTTAAGAATCACCTAACCTGGTCTCAACCCAAAAAAACTCAAAACAAACAAGGTATACTAACCTGTTTTCCAGACGCATAGTCATTCCATGACTCATCATCACCCCTGCACCTCACTAGTGCTCATGTGTCGTTCCCGACACCCAACGTATCCTGCACCGTGTCAGTGTCTGCTTCCACGAGGTCCTGGTGCCTAGAACCTCATGTAACCCGCATCCTCTATGCCCCAATGCCCATGGAACCACAATTAGCCTGCATCCTCAATTCCCTGATGCCCATGAAACCTCAACTAACCCACATCCTCGATGCCATGATGCCCACAACACCTCAATTAACCTAAATCCTCGATGCCCTTGATGCTACGCATCTCATAAATGTATATATATATATATATCACGCACCCGATATTGTGCCCATCCCACTGACTGGCATCCAGTCAGTCCACATATATCCTATGCATCACGTGCACTCAAAACAGACATGCCTCTACTGGTCATGAAAAAAACATGGGAATCACTTCCACCCTACGATGTACCTCTTACCATCGTCGGCTCACCAGCCTTCTCAGCCTCTAGTAGCTCCACAGCGTGCACTTGGCCTGAAGTATGGCTGCCTGATGCCTGACCTCCCTACGGTGCTACTCCAGCCACCAGACACTGACCCCTCAGCTAGATCCCACTCTCTCTGTCACGTCCTCCACGTGGAGCTAAACATTGGATACCCTCTCCTGGAATTGAACCCAAAACAACTCCAAATCCCACCGTCTGTCCTAGTCCCTAACTGCTGGTTTTCTGAGAGGGTTGCCTACAAAACCTCTCTAGATGCCCGACATTTCCACATGACCGACTCTCCTTTCGGGGCCTATCACACTGAGTCCAAAAATGCCATGTCTATCCACACTAGAAGCAAACCACTGCAGAACGGCTACGAGGTGGTCTAGCTGAGTCCTCGGCCTGACTACCCTACTAGAACTCATCCCGTCCTCGCTTCCTGCTATCCAAACCATCACCTGAAGCTATCACCCGGCCAACCTGGGTCCTATCCCTCTGTTTTCCCTTCACTATGAGTTCCTGGTTCACTGACTCTGAGAAAGAACCCAACCAGAAAATATTCACCTGGACCTGAATGGCATATCTTAAGCCATCCTCGAAGCATCTCAACCTAGCCGCGTCATCACTTACCATACCCGGTGCAAAGGGATATAGCTCAGTGAAAGTAGTTGCGCAGTCCATGACGGACATGTCTCCTTGCTAATGACTCAAGAACTCCCGAGCTCTCTCTTCTCTCAGTGTCTCTTGGTAAAATTGCTCAAAGAACATGTCCTCGAAGTCCTTCAATGCCAGTCCCTCATGACTACGAGCCTGGACCTGAACATCCCACCAACGCTTTTTCAGTCCTCTCAGCATGTACGTCACCAGTTTGACCATCTTCCCTTGAGGTGTCTCGAGCTGCTCTAAGATCATCTGCATGCCCTCGATCCAGTTCTCAGCCATCTTCGGACCACCCTCACCCAAAAAAGCAGTGGGTTCTGTGACTAGAACTCCCACGTTTGATATTATATTGATGGCTCTGTACCCTGTGCGCCTCTTTTGATCCCTTGCAAGACACGTACTAGGCTTGCTCAGAGATGCTCGTCGAGCCATGGCCAGAATGATGCCAAAACCGGTTGATGTCCTGTCTGCACTAGATCCTAAACGTGATCCTGTCCCTGAGCCTGTACCTGCAGATCATGTTCTGCCTGCTCCGGATCCTGAACCTGATCCTGCACCTGCCGCGCTGTACCATCTCCTGTATGATGCTCCATTTGAGTCACCCAAAAAGGAACCCACGGAATACCATAAATTATCAGACAACCCATATATATATATAACAATATATATTCATCGTAGATAATGAAAGTAGTAAAAGGCAGTGAATAACTACTACCCTTACTCTCCCCCACTGCAACCCATGCCCCACGGCATCCCGGCCTCATGGCCTCCTTACCCGCCCCTAGTAGGTCCATGTATCAAATGTACTTTGGGCCATGTACGTCCAGACAATTGACGTTGCCTCAAACCGACAACCAAGTCTCCCAATCCTGGTGATCAAAATCACCTCAACTAAAGTACCCGTCTGCTCGTACAAGAGCCAGACATGAATATCCCGACACATGAAATTCTACAAATATAAATCATGGCATACTCATTGTAACAATAAGAAATTCTATCATGAATTTCACCTATTCACTGTTCAGAGCACATAAGCATGGAAATTAATTTTTTTAATCACATGGTATTATCACTTCAGAAAAAATATGTGCAATTATGAAATTGAAATTCCCAAAAAATGTTTCTATCAAAGCCAAACAAACAAGCCTTTCCATACTAGGCTAAGGTCCAATTCAACCTTACCGCACGAGGTCAAGGATTACATATCACAATAATAACCTCACACACCAAGTGATCGAATGAGGTGGAAATCATATAAACTGTAATCTGAGAAAAAAGCAAACAACAATTCCCAGCCAGGGAAACATGGTCCATCCATCGTACCTGGGGCTGCAGGAACCCAAGAAAAAGCTAGAAACCTAGTTCCATTAACAACCTATCTTCAATCTACCATATCCCCAATAGTAAAACCAGCAGAATTAAAGGATAATTTGCAATATCATTAGTAGACAGTAAAATGATGTTACTAAATCCCTATCAAGAACTCCTCTGATACCACTTTGTAACAACCAAGACCCGAACAACCACCTGAACAGTGCTAAATGGGTCGGGTGCTACTACCTTTGGTGCAACTCCCCGAACGCCAAATGATACCAACTAGCAGTAAGGGTCTGATAGGTATAGTGGGGAGGCTATACCCTCTCAGGGGATAATAATAATGGTATTGGTCTAAGTATAACATCAAAGATATAGCAGAATAAATGACTCAACAGACTCGAACCAGACCCACAGAGTGGAAGAAAATTCAATATTAATAAACAGCGGAAGTAATAAACACAAACAACAACAACAGAATTAAACACAAAAACATGATGATAACATGTAACTACTACTGAATAATAACACATGCATCCAATGTTGGTCATACATATCTGAATATAAAATGGAGCCAATGGATAATCAACTGTAGTTACAACAAATTAGCATGCTGATACATAAAGGAAAAAAAACAGAGTAACTCTAGCTAGGTAAGACCCCAAGGTCCATACCATCGCCATAAAACAACTAACACAGCCCATCTCCTGAAGTTGGCCTCTTTCCTACACGCAAATCCAGAAAGTCTGCACGCGTCCCGAAGGGCCCATGCAGGGTGTGAGACAAATCATAGTAGGATATCACCCAATGGTGCGTACCTAATAAAAGTGTTTACGTAGGCATACATTTATAATAAAAATAGTAAATAGAACAAGGTACAAATAAACACTAACACGACTGGTGCTTAGTAGCCACCATGGAGTGTCACCAACTTCAGCCAATGTCGGAATCACTCCCACATTACCAGGAACCATGTGGCCCCTGACACCACGTGTCTCATGAACTGACATCCCAAAGGCATGCCCAAGAAGTAACCCGGAGGAACAACGATGCCTGCCCTCAAATAAATAATCAGAGAGACTACGATGTCTGCCCTCAAATAAATAGCTGGAGGGTTAGCGATATCCACCCTTAAATCAAGTAACCGGAGGAACAGTAATGTATGCCCTCAAATAATGGCGAGCCTCTGCCTCAACCTGATAGCCTAAATTCTATCCCCTAAAGGCTCCTCACCTACCACGTGGCTTTATGTGGCAAGCACCCCCAACCAAAGTACCTAAACCGCATCTACGTGGGCCTCTACCCATATGAGTGGTCAAAACCACCTCATCATGAAGTATCTCTGTGTGCACACCACTTAAAGTTAAAGATGAGCGGTAATCACCAAAATATTACCTAAGCCACCAAAAATCTGACACCTCATGTCCCTGCGACCATGCCGCTCAAGTCTGATAGCCTCGCTATCCAAGTAACCCGGGCCATGCCCAACATGACAGTTGTCCTGCCCCAAACCAACATCCATGACACCCAATCCTGTGGTCAAAACCACCCAAAGTAACTCGGGCCAAGACCAACCTTTGATCAGCATCACTCAAGAATATCTGGGACATGCCCAACCCCCCACAGGTTGCATCATATGAAATTAATCAATTTCATATATAAAATATTTAAACAGAAAACATAAACAGAAAAAAAAAACTAAACAGTTGGATTGCACTATGCAAGGTGATGTCCCATACCAGCACTGGGGTCTTGAATTTCTCTAACAATTTATATCAGGCTTAATACATTAAACTCAACGGTATATAACAATATAATTCAAATTTAACCATTAGGGCATCCAGGACCAAAATGCCCTGATGATCTACGACCCCTCACCCGGCCCCGCCCAAGAAAACCTGGTAACAGGGAATACCCAAAGGCATCCCATAGGTCCATAAACAATATAATAAGCAATAATAGATAAAACTGGGTCCCCTCAAAATACCCAAAAATGCACTGAAGGTTTCGCTGCCCAAATGACCATGAAAACACAAAAAAGATGTATGAAACACCTACCTAAGACTCGTATGATGCGACTCCACCGGTAACAACCTCCAATTCGGTCTAAAATGCGGTAGATCTACAAAAGAGTCCAAATTTCTCAAACACCTATAACTTGTTCTAGAATAGAAATAAAAAAACAGACCAAGAAGAATGATGGCCTTATTGAGGGTGTTCCAACGTATCAATCAGTGATCAAAGCAGGTCTCGGATGAAGACTTGGGAGAGGAAATGAGCTTCAGGTGGCTTGGTTCATGAAACTAGGCGACATAAATGTGTTTTGCCTCAAAAACGATGCTACTGCCCATTTTAGTGGGAAAAAATGTACACGGTGTGTAATTTAGGACTACACACCGTGTATATCATTTAACTGTTCATTTGGCAGCTATAATTTCACCGACTTACTTTCTCGAACCAGCTGACATGCATACACGGCGTGTACCTAGGGGTATATGGAATGTACTTCGTTTCCCTTCTCTTCTTCACCGACTTACCCACACACAATGTATTTCTCTCATATACGGTCTGACTACACGGTGTGTCCAAGGAGGACATGGCGTGTCCTTGGTCAAAGCGATTCTCCTCAGCCAACAGGCCTACATGCTATGTATGGCCTCCACATGGTCACAGGTACATGGTGTGTCTATAACTAGATGCTGTGCAGTAAGAAATTTCTACACGGTCATCACATAACATGTACTCAGTGAGCATATGGCCGGTCACTCGCTTAACATATACATGGCATGTACTTAAAGTACACGTCGTGTAGTCTGGAAAATTCTAGATTCTGCCCATTTTATTGAGTTTCCTCAGAAACAAGTCAAAAATTCAAATAGGGTCGGGATTTTCACCCGTTCTAAAAACCCGGGTTCTTATATGAAAACCCTAGGGATAATATTAAATATGCTAAAAACATCCTAAAATTATGGTATAGCATAGAGTGTGTGGTTTAATAGAAATTACATCCCTTCCTAGTTATAGTCTTGTGGATACAAGATTTGGTATAGATGCAACTTCCTTTAGTGCACAACAAGTGGGCCTAACAACCCACATAGTTTGACACTCATGAGGGATATGATTTAGTGGAATCATATGTACTTTACAAACCAGTATAAAGTATTTTAATACATTTATTGGTATAGTTGGAGAACCCAATAAGAATAGATCATGAATAACCATGATTGAAACCTAGAAATTCAAATGTTATGTTGTACAAGTCATTTATGAGTTATTCCATATAAATTAGTAGTTTTACTTTAAATATGATTATTTAATTAAGTATTATCATCCCTAAATTTGATTTATTTTTTTAAATAGATATAAATAAAAGAACAAAAGTTAAAAACTATTGTGAAGGAAAAATTAGTGGTTGTCCAAATAAGAAACCCAACAGGACAAGATTTGGAGTAAAATATATAATGGTTATTTCTAACCAACTATATTAAGTTATGACTAAAAACTAAAACCTAGATGATTTTCGAAACATGAAAAATAAGATAAAAATTGTGTTTCATGGATGTTCATGTGATACAGAATAAAATGGAAGGAATATTAAAATTACTATTTATTAATAATGTTAGAGGAATAAGCTAGGGAATGTCTCAATATAACATTAAGATGTTTTAAGTGTGGAAAAAAGGTAATAGTGAAATAAAATCCTGAGAAAAAATGAATACTTCTATCAACATGATGTATGGAAAAATTATTCTTCCTAATATACCACTGACAATTAAATGATTTAAATATGGGGAATTTGGGTATTATAAATATAAATTTCCTAATAAAGGCCTAAAAAGGATAATAGACATCAATAACCATATAGACTAAGGGAAGAAGGAATGGGATTTTTAGTGACTCAACTTTGTATTAATTTAATATAAAAACATTTTTAAGATAAATAAATTTATTGTTTTACAATTCTGGATCCAAACATTTAGTAACTTGGCGAAATTAGGATCATACATAACTAATACATAAAAAAACATAAGCATTATTTAAATCCTTCTTTTTAATCCTCTTAAAATATTTCATGTTCTCCTTAGAACATGTAATCATTTGGGTATATACATCAAATAAAGGGGTGATTTAAAAGCCCAATATGGGGAGGGATAACATAAAAGGAATAAGATACATGAATTAATAGTACATGGGTCATCATAATTGTAAAATCTCTACTAGAATCCCTAGGTTTGTGCCAAAATTCCACGTGACCTCATGTGCATATACCTATACACAAGAGGTTTCTGACAAGTAGTGAGGGTCTTAGTCCATTAGTGGGGAGAATATACCCTCAATATCATGTAATAGGATCAATAATAAAAAATAAGAAATAAAAAAATAATAAATAATCATAGAATACACATGGAAAAGTAAATATTACAAACATGTAATATAAATAAAGAAGCTCCCATAAGTGGTAAGGATGTCCAAGGGAAAGAAATTAGATAATGTAAATAAATAAAGACTGGATCCCCTGGACTCGTTTCTGATTTTCTACTAGATCAACACTCCTATGCTTAGCTATCCATCATAGGGCCCTTTCCCTTCACCAGATCTCTCATGCAATCTAGAAGTGAATCAAAATGTCCGAGTAGGGTGTGAGTACAATACTCACAAGGACTCCACTAATGTGTCCTTAACCTGATGTTCTAAAATATACAAGTGTATTCCCTAATAAAATAAATGCATAAAAAATATAGTAACAAAAAAATACACAACTGAGTGGTTGTGTGCTAAACAACCTTCCACAACCCCCAACCATACCTGCTTCGGATCTATGCCAGAGGGATAATCAAGGTATTAAATGAATCAAGGATTAGCCATGAGGCGAATGGATTATGCTTTTTGGAATCATGTGATCATAAAAATCAACATCAATTTTCAACAAGAAGATATTTTATCAAAATATTCAAGTGAATGGGAGCTAATCAACTTCCCTTATTCTTCAAGTGACATACTAGGGACCCAGATCTAATCAGCATCCCTTCATACTCAAATCATATACTATGAATTAAGAGTTAGTCAGCACCCTTTTTTGTCAAGTAACATAATAGGGACCAAGAGATAGTCATTAACCCCTCTTCATTGAGTTCATACTATGGATTTAGAGTTAGTAAACATCCAACAGTCATTAAGTGAATCACATGAAATCCCCAAGGCATCGTCGTAATCCTATCTCATTCATTGGTCCCTTATCATAACTATGGAAATTCATGCACACTCTCCCTCTAAGGGATAACATGTCATGACAATCCACAAATATTAGGCTTTATGAATAATACTAAAAGACATACACAACATGAAGGATACATGATTGAGCATAACATATCATCAAAAGTAATGTTTCACACAAGATACATGTGATCAAACATCAAACATGAATGACAAGATACAAGAACTCAAGGTATAATTAGGAATCTGATTCTACAGACACACACACACACCCACATGAAACCAAAATCAAGCATGGTCATCATAAATATGTCTATGCATAATCTTATTAATTGAAGTATGTGTAAAAGATCCTAAAATTTAAGGAACTTCCTACATCAAATGTTGGAAAAACCTCTTTGAGGTTTTCTTATTGTCACAGGTGATACATCAAAGTCTCGAATTGTTGGTGCATCGATGATCAAGGTATGTCAAAGCTTTCCCAGAACCAAAACAACTCTTTTAGTTCAAAAAGAAATAAAATATAATATGTGATGATACCTTTCACTCTCCTGCTTAATTTTCAAATTATTTATAAAAAAATAACACATGTCATGATGTTTTATCCCTCTTTAATAATTCTAAAATTATCTTTTAATTTATCACATGCGGTGATAAATTATAAGTTTCACATTATCATTTAAAATGAGATGATAATTTATAATTTCCAATTTAAAATTATGACATGCTCTGATAATTTATAATATCACATTATCATTTATATTATCATGTGTGATGATAATTTATGATATTCAAATTAAAATTATCATATGCGCTCATAAATTATAATTTTCACATTATCATTTAAAATGCGATGATAATTTATGATGTCCAATTTAGAATTATCACACGCGTTGATAAATTGTAATTTTCACTTTATCATTTAAATTATCCCATCCGATAGCAATTTATGATTTTCATATTTAAATTATAACACACACTGATAAATTTTAATTTATTATTTATTATTTAAATTATTTCATGTAGTAATAATTTGTGATTTCAAATTTGAAATTATTACATGAACTCATAAATTATAATTTTCACTTTATCATTTAAATTAACCTATGTGAAGATAGTTAATAATTTTTTATCTTATAAGTTATCATGTGATATTGTTGTGAATTATTTCTATATAATTCTGGGTTTGATTACTTCCATTTTAATTATATCGTTTTCTTTTCCTTTATAGTGTTAAAGAATTAATAATAAAAAGGTAGGAGAATAATAATAATAATAATAATAATAATAATTCTTATTATTTTTAATATAAATAAAAACAAAAGTGTAATAAGATACAAATGATGCATGGGTATAGGAAGAGTGAGGGAGGAGTCGAGCCCACCCAATCAGGGTAAAATTCATGGAGGGGACTGAAGGAGGTTCACCAATGTATTCTTAGATCGATCGGTTGAAGGCAATGTGATTTATTGGTGGTTCTTCTATATAAACTTTTGAGAAAATAAAACCCTATTAAATCCATTGATTTAATTTAAATATTGACTAAATTTTGATTATGGAGTATTTAATTTAACCTATATAGCACATTTCAAAATTTAGATCATTAAAATCTGTTCAAAATCTAAAGACTTAATTTCATCTGATGGTCAGCAATGGTAGAATGCTAATTCTAGAAGTTGGATGAAAAGTACCAATATTAATTAACTAGATAAATAAATTATTTAATTTATCTAGAAGATAAATTATTTTAATTTAGTGACATGACTCTATCCCCATTGCATATAAAAGTTATACCTTGCCTTGGGTAAACCCCTATTCTGCACCCAAAAATGGTTTCTGATTTCTCATATGACACACCATTTGATAGATATTAATTATTTAATATGAAAAAATGGATTAAAATAATTTATTAAATATCAAATTGTTACTTTCATAAGTGAGGCATCCAAATGTCTGATGCATAGAAATATTATATCCCACCATGGGTAAACACCACGTCCCTAACTGAATGACGATCTTAGAATTCTCATACAACATATCATTTTGGAGTTATTCAACTATTTTGAATACATTATGTGCTATTAATATAATATGTTTAACAATTTTATTCTGTATTCACTGACAATTTACGGGTCTCAGAATCTTTCACTAACTTAGCATACGACTCTGAAAATATTTGGTTAAATATTCTAAAGTGCTAACTACAATTTTACACTTATATAAGTCTCTGAAAAATATATTTAGGTATATTCACTAATAAATCATTTTTTTTCACATAAGACACTTATAATTTATGAAAATGAGGGTTTTTAATATCATTATAAAATTCATGATATTACAATTCTCCCCATCTATCGACTTCTCAACCTTAAAAAGATTATCTAGTAGTATTTCTCAAACAACTCAATCCACTGAGCTTGAAAATCCGAATCAACTTCCCACATATCTTCTTGGATCTGTCCATGCTACCACTGAATATGTACTAATGGTACAATATTTCCTCAAAACACCTTCCCAGTTCGATCTATGATCCACACCAGATTTTCCTAATAAGATGCGACTATGTCTAGCTGAACACCCTCCCAATCATTAACATGAACAAGATCAGGTATGTACTTATAGAGTTGTGACACATGGAACATTTCATACAAACATCGATATAGATAAAGGTGGTATATAAAATATGCCACTACCCTTACTCTCTAGGTGATCTCAATGTTCTGACAAAATTCTTCCTTAATTGACGTGTCACTCACAAAAAAACATGATAACCCAGAATGAACTCCATGTATCTACTTTGAGAGTTGGAATAATAAATATGTCTTCTTTGAGTGGTGATAAACCTATTAAAAATTAGATACACTCTCCTGAAGGCTGCCTAAACTAAACTAGGCCCACAATTACTGCATCACCTAGCTCATACCAACAATAGGTGATCAACATGGTTTCTCTTAAATATACTCATAGAGTTTCATCAAAATTAGAGCCTGATAAATTCTATTTTATGAATACAAAATTAAGGCTAGGTGATCATCCCATGATCTACCAATATCTAGCATGCTAACTCAAAGAATATCTCCCAATACACATATTTTCCACTATAGCTGTCCGTCGGTCTGAGGATGGTACACCGTGCTTAGTCTCAACTGAGACCCTAAGGATTTTTGCAAGCCCTGGAAAATGAACAATGTAAAATGTGCAACTCTATCTGAAGGAAATATTAAAGGGATTCCATGCAGCTTCACAATCTGATGAACATAAAGCCTTGTAAGCTCCTCCACTGAGTGAGTATCTCTTGTAGGTAAGAAGTGAGAATATTTATTTATCTAGTATAAAATCACCCAATATACGCCACGATTCATCTGTGGTCCTATGTAACCCAGTAAAAATGTCCATCATGACGTCCTTCAACTACCACATATGTATCCAGAGTGGCAGAAAAAACTCACCCAGATGATGGAACTCGACCTTCATCCCCTGAAAGGTAAGGCATCAAGATACAAAACAAGTATATTTATAATGGTATTTAGATCATTAATACTAGCGATATATCTAGCCAAGGGTTTAATGTGTGTACTTCCTAAGAGGTCACCCATCCTTATAATACTCTAACCAAAACATTCTTGCCTTCATTGTTTTAACGAAATCTCAAAAAATTAAATTTCAACATATACTAATCCTAGAACCTATGCATCAGATTCTGGTCCCTCTATGTGAATAAATAGAGAAGTCTATTTTGGTCTATATAAATAATAAATATATCACTTAAGATATTGTGTCTCAAACATTTTAGAGTGTGAACTACCACTGCCATCTCCAATGCATGTGTATTCTTGTTATTCTAATGGGGTCATAGCTAACGAGACCCATAAGATACTACCAACACTCTTTACATTGACACTACTCTCAAACCAATGACTAATGTATCATAGTGCATCACATAACCAAACCCCAGGCTTAGGGAATGTTAGAACTGATGTTATCGTCAATATTTTTCCTTTGATCAAGGAAAGCCACTACACATTAGTCTGACCACTTGAACTTTAATCCTCTATTTGTTAGTGTTTTCATGGGTGATTATAGTCAGAATATGTTTTGGATATTCCTTCGATAATATCCTTCCAAATACTAGAAATCTAATAATCTAAAACTTGTTTTAGGGATATTTCCAAGAGATGAATGACTCAAAATTCTTTCAATTTACTAATACACAAATCTCAAGCACTACGTGTCCTAGTAACTTCACCACTTTAATATTTAGGTCACATTTCAATAACTTGACATAAAACCTATGTGCTCAAAGTGTACTTACGACTATCTCTAGGTGATTATCATGTTTATATGGTGTTAGTGAGTAGATTATGACATTATAAATGAATAATATGATGAAATAGACAAATTTTGGATTAATGGTCTTGTTCATGATGGACATCAACACTATTGGTGCATTCGTTAGGACGAACAGAATCACCGACACTAATACAATCCATATCTACTCTGAAACACCATTTTAGAAATTCTTCCTCACTAACTTGAAACTGGTGGTAGCCCGATTGAAGGAAAATCTTTTAGAAACACCAGGATCCTCATAACTGATTGAAAAGAAAATTGAAACTAGGAAACATATATTAGTTCTTCATCATCACCTAGTTTAGATTTTGGAAATCAATTCATAGTCGAATAACCCCATCTTCCTTTTTGGATAACAGGACAGTTTCACACCATGGTGACATACTCGGTCTGATAGAAGCCTTTCTCTCCAATTCATCTAGTTGTACATTGAGTTCCTTCATATTGGTTGAAACCATATGATGCAAGTATTGAGAATGTTCTACTCCCAACATGATCTAAATCTGAACTTAATGTGTCAGTCATTCCGAGTCTCTAATATGTTGAAAATTCCCAAAAAAAATCACAACCCATTCTTATGCATCCTGAGAGCCTGTAATTCTCTGAAAGGATGAAGATCGCTGGAGTTGAAAATCATAGAATATTTTACCATAGATCTGATCTATTATACCTTGGACATACAATAAGTTAATGACTTATGGTAGACGTCGACCTACTACCTATACCATAGATTAAGTGTGGGATAAATCTCTACAACATTCTTCTATATGTATAGTCATAGTACTGAAACCTATTCCTTTATAGAAGTATTTCAGCCTCCTTCCCAAGTTGTCCTATTACCTACATTTGGGAGAAATCTTATATTACATGTATGGTAACACTTTATAAAATAAATAGATTCATTAGGATAAACCCTAATTAATAATTGGATCACACAAGTTTTATCTTTAAACATTTTATGGGATCAAACAAGGTTTTCCTAGGAGTATACCCTTAAACCAAGGTATACCCCTCCTTGCACTAACCCTTGTTTATGTCCCAATACATTAGTCCTAATAATATTATATATAATAACACAATAACAAGATCAGTTAAAATAATCAATTACAATAAAGATATATCACACAACATGGAAATACAGATATATCCCACAAAACAAACTATCCGGAATAGATAGCACAACTCAAGGCACTTAATTAATGAACTACTATGCAACACAAAAACATGTATATATATGTTATATAAACCAATGTGCCTAATCATGATGCATTAACATATTTGAAATATCATAAATCACATATAAAATCATGTGTCTCACCCCAATGTGAGATTAATCAAGGGTAAAACTAAACATAATTCCCCATTTATGGAAACGTGGAGGTCCACTAGACAGTGATGGACCTGAAATAGCTAGTTCCCCTACTTGAGTCCCAAAGTCAAATTTCTTATCAAACCTATCCCAATCCAAGGTAAGAGAAGAAAAATTTATTTAGGCAAGATCAACTGATACAATTTTTGTAACATCTCGATCAGAATCAATAGGTCCAGGTCAAAATGCCACGTGACCTCATGCACATCTCCCCATATGCATGAGCCTATTTACGAGCAGTGAGATTATGAATTCATTAGTCTGGAGAATACACCCTCAACATCATGTCATATGATCAATAATCAACAATTAATAATATAATGAATAATTAGAGTAAACATACATAAAATTAAAGATGAAATACATGTAATACAAATAAATAATCTATTGTAAGTGGTAAGCATTTCCAAACAAAATAATATAGATAAAGTAAATAAATAAATAGTAGATATTTTGTATTTATTTATGATATGCTACTAGAACCATACTCCTATACTCATCTATCCACCATAGATCCATTTGAATTCACCAGATCCCTCTTGTAATATATAAGCGCATCGAAATGCCAGAGTTTGGTGTGAGTACAAGACTCAACAGGACACCACCAAGGTATCCTTAACATGATTTTATCAAATATAAAAGTTAATGAGATGATAAAATAAATTTTTAATAGACATAGTAACACACAATCCAAAACTGAGTAGTTGTGTGTTAAAGAAGTGGACACAGCCCCCTGTTGTACCTGTTTTAGCTATATACTAAATAAAAAATCCAAGTATTAGATGAATCAAAGATTATCCATGAGGCTAATGAATTATGCTTCTTGAAATCATGTGATCATAAAAATAAACATTAATGCTCATCAAGAAGATATGTTTTCTATATATTCAAGGGAATGTGAGCTAATAAACTTCCCTTATTCATCGAGTGACATACTAGGGATTGATAGCTAATCGAAATCCCTTGGTCATCGAAGCATATACTAGGGACCGATAGTTATTAAACATCCCTTTTTCATCGAGTAATATACTAAGGACTAAGATATTATTAGTATTCCTTTTTCAATGAGTTCATACTAGGGATCAAGAGTTAGTCAATATCCCCTAGTAATTGAGTGAATCACAAAACATCCCCAAGGCATCGTCACATTCTTACCTCATTCATTGTTCCCTTCTTATCATTATCACAAGTCATGTGCACCCCCTCCAAGTGTAAAAATTTCACAATATACAACCTATCTTGGGATCCAAGAGATATACCATAAGGAATACATAACATGTATGATACAAGAGAAATCATAATATATCATCATAAGTAATGTAGCGCACACACTACATGTTATAAAACATCAAACAATAATAACAATCTATAATTAATCATTGTTTTATAAGGATTATATGGCTACACACACACACATGCAATAAAAATCCAGTATAGTCATAAAAAATATGTCCACTCATAATCATATGAATGGAAAAATGTGTAAAGTATCTCAAAAGTTAAGGAAAATCCTACCTCAAAAGTTTTAAAAACCTCTTTGAAGTTTTATTATCATCAAAGGTGATATGTCAAACTTTCAAGTTCTTGGCACATCAATGCTCAAGGTTTTTCATAGGTTTCCTAGAACCAAAACAACTATTTTATTTCAAAAAGGAATAAAATATTATATGTGATGACACCTTTCACACTCCAGGATAATTTTCGGATTTTCTGAAAAAAAACATGTGATCATACTTTCTCCGTCTTGAACAATTCTCAAATTATATTTCAATTAATCACATGTGATGATAAATTATAATTTTCAATTTTCACATAAAATGTGATTATAATTTATGATTTTAAATTATAATTTTTTCACGAAATGATAAATTATAACTTTTAATTTATCATTTAAAATGGGATGATAATTTATGATTTCCAATTTAAAATTATCACACGCACTAATAAATTATAATTTTTACTTTATCATTTAAATTAACACTTGGGATTATAATTTATGATTTTAAAATCAAATCTATCATATTAACTAATAATTATAATGTTCAATTTATCATTTGAAATACAATGATAATTTATGACTTCTAATTTAGAATTATCACTTGCGTTGATAAATCATAATGTTCACTTTATCATTTAAATTATCCATTAAGATTATAATTTATGATTTTAGAATTAAAATTATTAAATGAGTTGATAAATTTAAATTTTCACATTATCATTTCAGTTATCCCATGTGATAATAGTTTTTGATTTCCAATTTAAAAATTATTACATGAACTGATAAATTATAATTTTCACTTTATCATTTAAGTAATCCAGTGCGATAACAATTTACAATTTTTATATCTTATAAGTTGTCATGGGATATTATTGTGAATTATTTTTATATATTTATTATTTTGATTATTTTTATTTGAATTCTATTATTCTTTTTCCCTTTATAGAGTTTAAGAATTAATAATAAAATGAGAGGATAAGAATAATAAGAATAATAATAATAATAATAAAATTTTTTCTTATAAACAAAACAAAAGTGGAATAACATATATATGCCGCATGGGTTGAGGAAGACATAGGGATGATCTAAGCCTGCTAAATCAGTGTAAAATTCTTTGAAGGGATTGAAGGAGGTTTTAAAATGAGTTTTGAGATTGATCAGTTGAATTCCTAGTAATTTATTAGTGGTTCTTTTGTGTAAACATTCCAGAAAATAAAATCCTATTTAATACACTGATTTATTCTTACAACATTACTGGATTTTGATTATAGAGTATTTAATTTCACCTATGTAACATATTTAGAAATTTAGATAATTAAAAAAAGTAAACAAATGAAGGTTTTAATTTCATTTAATTGTCAACAATGCAGGAACACCAATTCTGGAAGAGAAATGAATATTAAAAATATTAAATAAATAAATAAATATTATTTTTAATTTAACTACCAAATAAATTAATTTAATTAGGTGAAATGTCTCTACCCTATTGTGTATGAAGGTTATACCCTGCATAGGGTAACCCCCCCCCCCTTTTGGACCCAACGATGGTCTTCAATTTCTTATACGGCACACTGTTTGAGAGATATTAATTATTTAACATTAAAAAATGGTTTAAAAAATTAATTAAATATAAAAGGGGTTTTTTCAAGAGTGAGGTGTCCAAACGTTTCATACATAAAAATTTTATACCGTGCCTTAGGTAAACACCACATACAAGTCCTAACAATGACCTAATATTTCTCATACAATGCACTCTTTTAGGGTTATTCAAATATTTTGAATAAATTGTTCTCTCTTTATATAATATATTAAATAATTTTATTCCATCTTTGCTGAGGATTTACAGGTCCTAGAATCTTGCACCAACTTAGTTTACGACTCTTAAAATATTCAATTGAATTTTCCATTATTCCAAATATGATTTTACCATTACATAAGTCTTTAACAAATTTATTTAGTTATATTCAGTGATAAAACATTTTTTTTCACATAAGACACTTAAAATTTTTCAGAAATAATATTTTTAATAGGTTTTTAAAATTCAGGACATTACAATAATCATTATAATCATCATACCATATGCATGGGATCAACATCATAAGATTTAGGGAAAAATTTGATAAAGGCATGGAGTGTGGAATGTGCATAATAATAAAACATCATAACATAGTGTTTAACATCACACATAGTTTAGAACAAAGATAACATGATGTTCACACCTAACATATGTCTATAAACCATAACATAATAATTTTAAACAAATATAGAATAATATTCATGCATAAAAAGATAATATCAATAGATTTATACATTAACCAATGAATTGTAGGTATACATAATTACTAGAATACTCGTTACATCATAAAATACTAATAATCCTATATGCCACACGAAAATTAAAAATATACCCATCATAGTCTTGAAATAAACCTCTAGAAAGGAATGAGTTTCATAATGGGTTTTTAAAGAATAATTTTATAAATAAATTTTTGGGCTCCCAAATAAATAAGGTAAATAATACATGGTCATAAAACACCATAATTAATTAGTGGAGAGAAAATATCCTAAGAGAAGTCAATGTTATGTTTTTGGAAAATAAAAATTATTTGAAAAATATTTATATTTCAATTGGAAATAATTTTTAAAAGGTGAAAACATCTTTATCCATAAAAATAGAAGTGTATAATATTAAAAGAAATTTTTAATGTTATTATAATAAAGTACATACTTATAAAAATGTTAAATATAAGATCACCCAAAAGAAGGTAGGTTCAAGAATCACCATACCTTAATTATCACTTTATTTCCTCTATATTTCACCTACTAAATAATCATCATAAATTTTTTTAAACATATAAAAAGAAGTGAATTATGTTCATTTTTTCACTCTTGATAAATTATAATAATTTTATTATTTTCCTTAATTCATTTTTTTAATGGTGAAATTTTTTGACTTCATATTTTAATTAAAATATCTCATTTTGTCTTGTTTTCATTATTTTTGTTCATGGTCATTTATAAATAAGCATAATTGACTCCTGAAGCATAAAATAATTATATTTTTACATTTATATATTATAAATAATTTATTATAATAATCCATTAGTGTGATGATAAAAAAATAATTGGAAATTTACTTATTCGTGGTTAACCGACCTTTACCGAGACCTTATCCAAATAGAAGGTGTAAGATATAAATTATGTGATTATATTAAAAATAACATTTTTATTGTATATTATCATTATCAAGATCATGTTAACATAAAGTGTCATTTTTTAAGAAGTTTTTGATTTGAAAATTAATGGAGAATATGAAATTTGAAAGGAAAACAAAATAAATGGATGAAAAGATATTACATCTTTATTAAAGTTGATCCTTTTCTACGACCCTTATAACTTCATAAATTAAAATGGTATAATAAATAAAAACTAATAATATATTTCAAATTAGGAGATCCCATTTACCTTAAGTACTCTTGAGATTCATCATTAGTAGAAAAAACCCACAATGTCAAAAATAATTCTGAAAGAAGAAAGACTTATGAAAAATAATTAATGAAAATATATAATAATCATTCATTGTGGTGTTAGAATTGAATGAATTTATAGGATTTTACTAGGGTAGTATAGATATTATAATAGAATCTTATTTTCATTGGTTATAATCGAAGTAAAAATGTTACCATTTTAGAATTATCCGTATATATGTGATAAGTATAATAGTTATTTATATGATAAAATATTTGAGTTTTTATTAAAAATAACTTATTTTCTATAAAATAACTTTTATAACATAATAAAATGAATCAAATCTATTTGTGTAAATACCATTAATTAAAAATAATTATCTTTTTTAATTTGTTTTCAAATTTATTACATTTATATAATGATATCAATGAGATGTACTGATAAAATAAAATTAATTTTTAGTAAAATGAATTAATAGCATTCAATAAATAATTGAGGAAGCATAATGAACAACAATTTAATAATTTATGGATAAAAAAATTTTAATATGACATTTTTTTTGTAATCTATATTTTATAATATCACATATTTGAATTATAACATTTAAAAAAATGTATTGTATATATAAATAATAAAATGAATGAACATTCATTCATTGAAATTTAATTAAATATAAAATTAAATAATTTTAATAATAGAAAATCCTCAAAGAATTATTTTTTTCTATGTAATGTTTTTAGTTTAATTGATCATAAATAAATTATATTTTAATAAAATATACTGATAAAATATTCTATAAATTAACATTAATCATATTTTTTACTCAATAAATAATAAAAATAAATTTATTATTTCTTACAAACACTTTCGACTAAAAAATGTTTTCTCCAACATTATTTGTTTTATGTTAAAATTAATTTTTATATCATTTATAAATTCAATATACCGAAATGGGGTTGATATTTGAAATTAAAATTTTCAATATAGATAATATTCGTATTTTTTAGATGTAAAATTTTTTATCAAGGTAAAAGTTAGTTTCCATTTTAAATGTTAAAGATTTATTTTCAAATAATTATTTTCAAATGTGTTGTGAACTTTTAGATAAATAAATTAAACTGATTTAATTTAAATGATGACTATAATATAATTTCTTTATATACAAAATATATATTAACATTCATTTATTTTTTAATTGATATGAAATTACATTAAAAAATTGATATTTTAAAAATGCATTTTTCTAAGAAACCAATTTTTCTATGTGTCATATATTTTTATATAAAAATTAATTTTATTATATTTTGAGGTGTAGTTATATTAAATTGATTCAAAATTAATAACCATAATTCAATTTTTTTTAAAAGGAATCGTATTATATTATTTATAAATAAATAATTATGACGGTAAATAATTTATCAGGTTAACAATGGGTAAAAATAGGTATTATACCGTGGATAAAATTTTATTAAATCAAATTGAAACATAGGAAATGTAGGAAAACTTTTGTAGGTGTGAAATTTATACCCACATGTCTGACCAACCTGTATTTACCTAACTCACCTAACTTAAATCTCCAAAGAAATTTCCCCCATTTTCACATATTAAAGTATCTTCCCTCCATCAACACAAAACAAAACATATCATTCAAATTACTCTTGAGAAACTTCCCATGTTAAACTCCTATATCCATATTTCATGTATGTTGTCCCTTTTTTAAAAGAATGTTTCCAAATTCCTCCATTTTTAATAGGCCCTATAAGGGAAAAATGAAGTCCTAAACATGGATATTATCCACTCCCTAAGATTTTTTCCAATGTATTTTCCATAAAAATATTCAACTATATGACTCATATCCTTAA